>JBBELK010000329.1:3301451-4510926 GCA_037783545.1 Henricia sp. BOLD:AAB3569
CCTACATAGCGGCATTAAAATGCGTATAAAGAATAGGTTGAAACTTCAAAGTAACGGTGGAGCATTGGTGAATGTTTTAATATTGTGGATCTATCTTGGAGTATATTCTTTTCAATCCATAGTTTGAATGAATACACAATTAACTCTCATTTGTTGAGGAATCACTTTTGAGTGATTTTGAGATGTAACATATTTCAATAACAGATATCAACACCTTATGGCAAGACTGACTGCAAAAGTTTAAACTTCTTTTCCGAAACATTGTTTTGGTTTTTGTTGGCAACAATTGCCAGATGTTGCTGAAAAGTGAAAACCGTGCTAAAGTTATGTCACACCAATACCAGGGCACTGACGCACGTTGCGGCCACGCGACTCTACTGCACACTTGCCTCACATGTGTGGCATGTTGCTAGGCAATTTCTAAATGGGCGGAGCCTACTGGATCGGTCTATTAGTTCTGCTAAAGTTCTGCTCATTTATGAAAATATTTGGTGTTGTTTTCTTCCCCATGCAGCCCCCGTGACTGAACCAGTCAAGGATGTCCCCCCAGCTGGCACCACGGTGACCCTTCAAACCATCCCCGTCAGTCAGACAACCCAACAAGGCGTCTACCAAGGACACGTGCAGTATGTAGATGGGGTCGATCACTCGGCAGGGTCCATCTATGCTAATGGCGCTATGTGAGCTCATTATCAGATCATCCTGCATGCTGATTCACTAACACACCCTCCTCACATCCCTCTTTTCAATCCTGTTCACACCTATTTTTTTTCTCCCTGTCTGGTTTTTCTGTCTGTTCTTGATGCTGGTTTTAGTTTGGTTAATTTGTTCTAGCATGTTATTTGTGGGTTGATGTAGTGCATGTTCAAAATCAAGCCGGTGTTTTGAGATGGCCATTCCCTCCTGTGACCCATTACCCAAGTGGGTCATGTTGAGCAGTCTTGGCCACGTTTTTGTGACTACTTCTACAAATCAGCACCTGATCCAGGGTCATTCAAATACAGAAATACAATGGAAATATTAGGCGGTATCCGAAAATTCCAGACTGTATATGTCAATAAAACGAAATAGGTTATTCATCGTGGTAATCTGAATAAACAAATACATGTACTCATCTGCTGTCTCATCTGCTGTCGCACGATGTGGCCAGCATGGGGACCGCGACGTTTTGATCGCACAGCTGCTGGGGTTCATTTCACAAACGGGGTTCTTAAGTCCTATTGTAGGACTTAAGTGGGCCTCCCACTGTGCGATTTTTGCTACGAATTAGGTACGATAAGCTACGATTTGGTACGATTGTGTGCAGAGTCTATGGACAGTCTCTGGTATTCGTACCAATTCATAGGAAATTCGTGGCAAAAACCGCACAGTGGGAGGCCCGCTTTAAGCACAGTCCACTCGCCAACCCTAAAACCTTTTCCAATAAGTCGTATTTTTGTGAAATGAACCCATTTTAATATATATTTTCACATTTTAATGGGTCTGGATCATCCAACTCATTTTGCCAGTATGGATCTCATATTGACTTTTTCAGCAAGTTAGTTTGAATTCACGCAAGTTCAACTTATACCAAAAATTTACTAAAATAACCACATTAATACCACAGCATCAACAGACGAAAAGCCAGACCCTATGCTTTGCAGTGCTGTGTATATGTGTTGGTGTTAATGAGCCTCTGATGTGCATTGCTGTGTAGTCTCAACATTCTTGTGTGCGCTTCACCATATCTTATGAATGCATCATTTCTCAAGTGCGTTTGTTCCATGTTTGATCAAATGAATTGGTACTTTGGGTTTCATGGGGACCAGTGATCATTCATAACTTGAATACAATCCTTTCACATTTAGTCGGTGTTGGTTTCATTGAATCCTATATTAGATTAGTCCTTGTATCGCCTGCGTACATTTTAGTTGGATTGATCTAGTTTGGGCATATTCAACTCATTCCATTGTTCTTTGACACCCATCCCATAGAAATGACTAATTAACAGAATGGACGTCCCAGCCAAGTTTCTTTTTACAACATATGAAATAGAACATCTGCCCCCTAAGATGGCCAGTGCAAAAAGTCTATTCAGACTGCAACAATAAGATTTAAAGGCCCATTGTATCATTTTCAATGACCCAAAGTGTTGATAGCAATGGTAACAAACACCACATCAATTTATTTCTGTCCAAAATGGTATTTCATGCTGAAAATTGACAACCGAAGGTGATTTTCTAAAAAAGTCCTGTGCACAGGACTTTTTTACCATTCACTTGTACACAAAATCCATATAGATTTTCAATGTTTTCTGAAGCATTGATGCATCTAAGTAGCTAAAATTTATTCAGGCTAGTTTACCAACATTCTTCCTTAGATATGTTACACTCTTATTCCACGAATCTGTAAAAAGTTTTATCTTGCAAATGGGTCTTTCTATAAATTAGAGGTCCAAAAGTGTGACATTTAGTGTCCCCCGTTACACCTAATATGTGTTATTTTACGTACAAAAATCATTAAAATGGCTTTTAAACCATTTTGTATGAATTGTACTTTATTTACTCACTCTTAGAGATGGAAAGTATTTAAAGAATGTGTCCTGAATTTACAAAAACAAGATGTAAAATGTAACAGGGGACACCAACATTGGACCCCTAATTTATAGAAAGACCCAAATGATACATTGGGCCTTTAATTACCAGGACGTCCTTTTTGTTACTAGCTCATGTCATCCCATTGTGCTCCCAGATAATGAGCTCATATGCTTAACATACTCCCATGAGTGCTGTGCGAATCCAAGTTTTGAGGGATGGTTCGTTATAGTAATTAGTTGTAATTGATTGTCATAGTTTTCTGACCATATTTAGCCCTGTTGCCTCAAAGTAAAAGGTAAATCCCGAATCTCATTTGATTGGTGCGTCGTTGGTCAAATGTTATTGAATTAATCGGCATAGCTTATTTGGTATAGTGCCTAATCATCAAACAATAATGAACCAAACAAACGGAAGATAATTTATTTGGGTGTTGTACACTCCTCAAAATAAAATAAGGGTCAAAAGTATTTGTGAAAAATGTTGACCAGGTCAGGACATAGAAACAATTTTAGTAAGGGTAATGGGCTAAAGGTTGCTCTGCAACATTTTAAGCACTTTTCACATGGTTTGCATGTCTATTGGCTTAGAAACTGACAGATCATGTGACAAGACACAAAAATGCTGATAACAGGTTCATGATGTCGCAATCAAGTTTGGCACATCTGCTTTATTTTTCTTCAAGACTTAATGAGATTCCCCACACATAATCAACAGGATTCTGCACTTGATAGAGTAAAGTCTCAAAACATACAGAAATAATGTTGATTTGCCAAAATTTATGACAGGGAGAGAATATCAACTGGTGGGAAAGCCTTCAAAATAGGGAGGGGGCTCAAGAGGTCCCCTCATCCCTACAGTTTCCATGCTAGTTAACCCACTGTTTAACTTTACTCTATCAAGTGCAGAATCCTATTGATTGTGTGGGGAATCTCAAGTCTTGAAGAAAAATAAAGCAGATGTGCCAAACTTGATTGCGACATCATGAACCTGTTATCAGCATTTTTGTGTCTTGTCACATGATCTGTCAGTTTCTAAGCCAATAGATATGCAAACCATGTGAAAAGTGCTTAAAATGCTGCAGAGCAACCTTTAGCCCATTACCCTTACTAAAATTGTTTCTATTTCCTGACTTGGTCAACATTTTTCACAAAAATACTTTTGACCCTTATTTTATTTTGAGGAGTGTATATTAAAAGCAAATGAATGGATGAAGTTTACTTAGTACAGATTAGAATGAATAATTTTATTTAATGACAGATCGAATGTGGACACTTTGAGTGGAAAAAGGCTCCAGATGAAAAGATGCGTCGAACTTTAAATTTTGGATTAGCTACAATATAAGAAATAGAATTTTGCACAGAAACATACTGTATGCGTAATGCTCCATGCACAAATCTTTTTTGTTTGTTTATAAATGCACATCGCAATCTCAGTGCATTTGCACATTGCTCAAAAATCACACAAGTTGTCATAAGCTGTACTGTGAGCACATTACAACACATGTACACTATCTGCACCGCCTGGGCCCAATTTCATAGAGCTGTTTAGAAGCAATGACCGTTGAACCAAGCCTGACTTGTCTGCTAACCTTGTCAGCTAATGCTTAGACATCACTATGAAATTGGCCTTGGTTTTGTCAACACCTGCTAAGCCCACCAATTCCTTTCTCCTCTGCCACCTACCTGCACCTTCCCCTGCACCTCCCCCTTCCCCAGCCCATTGTTTAATAACCACCCACCCATACCCATGTAGCTTAACCATACTAACCCCATGCATCGGTTCTCTCCCCTTCTACTCTTCCTTCATCCTTCCCTTCACCCCCATCCCCCTCTCCATCTAAACCCTCAAACCCCATTCCGGGTTGGGATATTTGGGTTCCCCTTCCTTCCTGTTTCGTGGGCGAAACGTTCTCGCTGACCGTAGGGCAAACTATCCTTACAGTGAAGCCACCACGATGTATACGCAGGCCACGCCGGCCGGTGGGGCCACCTACTATTCCTCAGGCCAGCCTATTGGTAGCATCCAGACACTGGGAACGTCCAACATGTCCGTGGGCGGTACCACGATCGTAGGAGGGAACATCATCGGGTCTAACCTGCTCGGAGGACCACAGCTTATCACTCAGCAGGGCAATACGTACTTGTTGCAGGGTCACACTATGGATGGCAACGGACACCCTCTGACGCACACAACTCGTGCTTCACCTGCAACTGTAAGCATTTTTTTCTTCTGTTTTATACCTTACATCCTAAAATTGTGCCTCTTATAAAAATTGTTTGAAATAAGTGATGTAAGAACTTTACGGTTTATAAAAAGAAAACACAATTCTTTATCATACCAGGGGTCGATTTCTCCAAGACGTGCGACGCGTCGTAAGTACCAAATTCATCGCAACTTGCCGAACCCTTTGTAAGTTTGCCACGGGTTCGGCGAGTTGCGATGGATTTGGTACTTACGACGCGTCGCAAATCTTTGTGAAATCGACCCCAGAAGTTTGCTGAAAGTGCAATACCTGAAGAATTGAGTTGTAATGCCAATCTCAATAAACTTGGTACATAAAAATATTCCTCGGTTTCAGACATACTCAATTAATACGTTTGAAAGCTAGGTTTTTTTGGACCTGGCACACTTTTTGAGAATGAGTTACACTTCTACCAGGGATGCTTGAAAAATCAAACAACTTGAGTACATGAAGCATTACAAGCTATGAAAGTCTCTAGAATAGAATGTACATGTATGTCTGAATTTGTGGTATTGATTGCTTTCTGGTGACGTCACGCCTTCCATCCACCATTTTTGTTGTCATTTTTTATGACCCACGTGGCCCGAGTGATAACCGGCAAAGAGAGCAAGAAAAGTGTATTGGTTGCACTTACCTTTGTTGCTTAACCTTGCTTTATGTTGTTGCGCCATGGCTGTTGTATCGATAAAGATAAAAATGTATTTCTTCATGCTAAAATTCGCGATCAAGTAAAAGCACTTACGTTTTTACAAGCCGAGTGCATGCTCAATAATTTGAGCATGCACTCAAATGCGCGTGTACGCGCGTGACTGTTGACCACCGAACATTCCAGGATGTTCTACGTCACGGAAAGCAATCAATTGCCCGAAAAAGGATTCGAACCAGACCCTACAAAGTAGGTGAGAGGAACATATCTCTACTCCAACATAATTCCCTGAATTGGGTGAAATGGACAAAATATATTGGGGTAATTCCAAAAATTAGGGGCCAAAAATGTTTTGTGTTCCAGTAATGGACTGTGGCCTGTGATTATAGGGGGCAGCATCATATTCTCCAATATTTTGTTCTCTGATTCCTGAAAAATATTCAAAACAAAAGACCATAAAGGCTTATTTGTTCCATGGTATTGAATAGGAGTTTGGTGTCCCGGGTTACCTACGCCAATGAAAATTGCCTGTAGAATGAGTTTGCATTAACCTTGGTGCCATATCTACACACAAACATTAAATTTAAGTGGTATTTGTTAAAATTAAAATAATTATTTATTTACTGGAAAACCACTTTCAATCACTAAAAACACTTAGAAATCTTACAAAGCATGTCACACTTTTGGACCCCTAATTTTGGGAATTACCCACTGGGGAATACTTTAGGTGGTGCATTCTTTAACCATGAAATGTTATTTATTTTTTTCCCTTCAGGTTCGATGGCTATTGGATAATTACGAGTGTGCGGAAGGTGTAAGTCTGCCACGTAGTACGCTCTTCACTCATTACATGAGACACTGTCAGGAGCATAAGATCGATCCGGTCAATGCGGCATCCTTCGGGAAGCTAATACGGTCTGTGTTTCTTGGACTGAGAACCAGGAGACTCGGAACCAGGTAAGAGATCACCACAGGCCTGTGGAGCTAGTGTGGTCTAGTGTGTACATAGCTGTCCTCATGATCGAGAGGTCATGGGTTCGAGCCCGACTAGTGCCAGGTAAAAGATTGGAATAGGCTTGGTACGGTTGATCACAACAATCCTATAAAGCATGTGGTCTAGTGGGTACATAGCTGTGCTCATTAGAGGTCGTGAGTTCGAGTCCCACTTGTGCCATGGTGTTTGTGTCCATTGGCAAGACACTTAATCTCAATGCATAGTTCCGAGATTGCCCAGTAAACCCCGCCCCTTATATACTGTTGCTACGTGCTCACAAGCCATCGCAAAAAAAAATGACGACACAACGTACAAAGCAACAGGACTCGGCATGGAAAGCACAGATTCATTTGAGAAAACTCAAAGGTATTTATGTTTTAGGGTCGACAGTTACCGTAGCACACACCGAGCGAAGGGCTAGTAATGCAGGGATGACATATATTCATAAAAATGCGCTTTCCTACCTTTGAACAGCGAATCGCCCGACATTAAAACCAAAATTCACCCGGTCACTGGCGCATACAACATGTACAAACTGTATATGGGCAGAAAATCGCGTGAGGCAATGCACTTTGACATATGTGGGTGCTGTCTGCTAGCTCTGTTGTGATTGGTCGGCGGGTTCGGCTTGATTGACAGGTCGGAACTATGCATTGCCTCGTCGACCCGAGTAATTTCTGGGGGGTTGTTAGCGGAATGCCACAATCTAAGTGCTGATAGGATTGTGTGCCTTGGCCAGGCAGCCACTTAGTTGTGAAGTAAAATGGTTCTGGTGATTCCCTGATGGCAGCGATAATAATGGCAAAAGTGCCATGAGTATTTTGCAGGGTAGACATGTGTGCCATACAAGAATCTACCATTATTATTATCAGACCACTAGGTCATAACACCCCACCCACTGTATTGACCTTTTAAGCAATATTTTGACAGCTTTTTGTGTTCTTGGCTGTAGGGGTAACTCCAAGTACCATTATTATGGCATTCGGATCAAGAGCAGCTCTCCACTGAACCAGTACCAGGAAGAGAGCGGCCACACGGCCATGAGACAACAGCCTATCAACTCGGCCAAAAGGTTTGTGACTAACGACTCTTGAACCACAATCAGTTAAATATAGATTACAGGATTAGGGAAAACTGTTGCAAACTGCATTCATAAATACCTTAGAAAGTTTACGCATCCCTATTGGCTGAAAGCACATCACGTGGGCAGTGATAAATGCCCAGTCAGTCTTAAACACTTTTGAGCCTGGCTCACATTTTCAGATAACTACATTTCTTTCTCCAATCTCTCCAGACATGCCCCAGTGTTGGATCAAAAAGCAATCCCATCCATCCTGCACTCAATGACCTTAAACGAGAAAGTGTTTCAGTGTATCTCGGTGCAATTTTGAAAAGCACCGGTGGACCACCAAATATTCAGCAGGACCAGTAGAGTTCTCTAATCTACTGGTCCTTCTGACCAGCATGAAATTCAGGTTAATTTCAACCCCTGATTATGATATAAATCTCTCCCCACAAAACTTGAATTTTCCCTTTTCTTTGACGTTATGAATCTCGCACAGATTCAAGCCATCGACCATCGGTGGTAAGCAGGATGGCTCAGAAGGGGGCGGGACTATCAGCGGTAGTGGAGGGGGTGCCCAAGACCCTGTCCAGACACAGACCCAGCAGCACCAGCAATTCCTGGGAGATGCTTCCATGGCATTGTCGGACTTCGGAGAACTCAAGTTTGGTACTACCCCTCTCCCAGAGGGAGTGACACATGATGATGTTAAAGCCTTCCAAACACTGTACAGAGAACATTGTGAGGTAAACGGGGTACTTGCTGTATTCAGACCTACCCCCTTTCAAAACGGATCCAATATATTAGGTGCTAACTATATAAATGGCTGCCTGTATTACTGTATGAGTGGAATAGTACAAAAATATTGGAATTGTCCACCTATTACATGTCATCAGGCTGTCTTTGTTGCAAGACTGTATAATGTGGATTTATATTCCAACACAAACTTAAAACCGGGCTGAAAGCTTGAAGCTACTTGGCGAAGAAGAAAGGAAAACAGATGTTACTTGATAAAGTTGCGTTTTTCTTATCTTTATTGCTGACTTTATATTAGAGAGAAAAATTTGAGAGAAACACTTTGGCAACAGGCCAAAATGAAAAATGGGGTGATGACGTCATAATGATATTCATTGACCCCGCTACGTCATAGCGAGGAGACAGTCACTATTTTGCAAAGCAAGTTGCATGCTTTCCGCATAGCATAAACCACCAGTCGTTATTTTTCTGTAAAAGTTTTCGGTATATTTTCTCAGTGAATTCATTGGTGCCTTGTTGGTGCACTTGCAACTCTGTGGAAAATTCGCGGTTCCGTGCGTGCATACAACGTGTACGTGTTTGCTGCGAGGAGCTACAATTCTAGACAAAATAGTTGGGACAGTTGAAGTGTGTACCCCCGCTCCCCCGTTCAATGTTGACGCCGACTGGTGCAGATTTCGGTGGCCGCTACCCCAGCGACCCAACATTGCGCGGGGGTTGCACGGGGCTTAGCCAGAGTGTCCCAAGCTATTTTGTCCAAGATTGTAGGTACACGACCACAGTCAGTGAAGTAGCTGTGTGTCTCCTCGCTATGACGTCACACACATAGCTCAATTTGATTGACGTGACCTTTCGTTTTCAGTTTCACGTGAAAAGAGTCTCCCGACTGAAATTTTCTGACTTTTCCAGGATGATATTCTGAATAAAATGTTCTTAGTACATAAATGACTATATAAAGAAAGGAATTGAAGACTGTTGAAAACCATGAAAGTGAAGGGAGATTCCCACCCAGCTTTAATAAAACAAGCTCTTGAATTTTAACAATTTTTTAATAAAGCCTTGCACACATTTATATTACTTAAATGATGTGTAGGCAGCGAGAATATTCTCACCAATAAATTTTTGAAATTGTTTAGAGCCCTAACGACATTTGATATTTTCTTGTTTTAATTTCAGGCAATTCTGGACGTGGTCGTTAATCTTCAGTTTACCCTGATTGAGGCCTTGTGGCAGACATTCTGGAGAAACCCACCCCCCGATGCACAACCAAGGTAAGAGAAAGAGCTAGTGTTAATCTTTAAATGAACTTGAAGCACTTACCACTACACCCACTTCCTAATAAATCCCCGCCCCCATAGCCATGCTCTTCCGCTTTCTTTAAAGGCTCCATTAAAACCGTGTTTCTGACAAAGTTAGAAAAAATCAGTGAGGAAGAACTTCAATACCGTGTTTTGAAACCACCAGTTGGCTTCATAGGTAGGGCATCTGCACGTTAAGCAAAAGGTCCGTGGTTCCTTTTGGAACCAAAAAATCCCGTTGGAGCCAAGTTGTCCTTCACTGCATCCAGATTTGCCAAACTCATGGACATTTGTCCACATTTCTATCAAAGTTTTTAAAAAATGAACTGTTTCTCCATTTTGTCGCCAGTGACGTGGACGTTGAGAAGACGCTTCCAAAGAGCAAACTGATGGTGCTCTGTCAGACGATTCCGGTACAAGAATACGTCAAACACTACGATCACATCCTCTACCAAGGGTTGGTGGAGGTTCTCATCCCGGAAGTGCTTCGGCCTATACCAAGTAAGTCTTTTCTTCATGCTAAATGTCTCCACATTAGCATGAATTCATTCTGCAGACTGATTCTCTACTATTGCGACATGCCCCATGGAACACGTGTGAAAGCAGGTGTGGTCTAGTGGGTATTCAGCTGTGCTCGTGATCGAAGGATTATGGGTTCGAGCCCCACTTGTGCCAACGTGTTTGTGTCCGTGGGAAAGACACTTAATCTCAAGCGACATTTAGGGAGCTGTTAGGGGGAATGCCACAATCTAACTGCTGATAGGATTGTGCGCCTTGGCCAGGCAGCCACCTAGTTGAAGCGAAATGGTTCTGGTGATTTCCTGATGGCAGCGATAATGTTAATGGCAACAGTGCCAGGAGTACCCTAGGGTAGACGTGTGCGCTATACAACTGTCCACCATTACATTATTAACACAGCATGCTGCATAAAAAGCTCAAAGTTCTTGAATTTTTGACGGCATTCGTCCTTTCCAAGGTGCAGCCAGTGGGAGTATCAGAAAAAGTGACAGTAACTGGGGTTGAATTTTCCATTTTCGAAAGACCACCGACTCGAGTTGATAATGATGATAATATGGATTTATACCGCGCACCTATCCGGAGAAATCAAGGCACTTTATCATTACCCCTGATCATAGGGCTCCATTAAATCACTCCATATACCTTCTCAGCTCCCTGGGGAGTATACAGCCCTGGCTGCCTATCAGGCACTCAATGGCTAATCAAACACATTAACTTTCGCTACACTCTCAGGTACCCATTTTACTCGTGGGTGGAGAGAAGCAATGAGTGGCAGAGTACCTTGCTCAAGGGTATAAGCACCGTAGATGGGCCGGACCTAGATTCGAACCCACTACCTTCACACAAAGTGGTGAGCGCAGCAGTGCACGTAGACGGTTTTTCTGCGATAATGTGAACGCTACTTAACAAAGGAACAACGTCTTATCAACATCCTACCATTGTGTCTCCAATGTTTTGCATCACACAGGTGCCTTGACTCAAGCCATTCGTAACTTTGCAAAGACGCTGGAGACGTGGTTGAAAAACAGCATGACGGGGATTCCACAGGACATGATTGGCCTCAAGGTGAGAGAACTTTTTTTAAATGTTTATCATGAACTAAGGAGCCGTCCAAGGTTGTCAACATTTTCACGGTTCTACAGAGCGTAGTATTTTCGAAGAGACAACCCTCCCACCCCTCCCGAAAAATACTATTATCAACATTTTTTTCACCACCATGAAAAGTCAACATTTTAAAGTGCATGCACAGTTGTACGCGGTCCCCTCCACCCCCTAGATAACTATTTTTAAAAATATATCAAGGCCGAATTGTTTTTTGAAATTTTAGGAAATGAGTCCTATTATTAATTTGACCGAAATCATGCAGGATTTCATGCATTCCTGGTATTCAGCATGCATCCATGTTATTCATTTTGTGTATCCCCCAAATTGACCAACCAAATTCTGCGGTGATACAACAAACTGACACGCAGTGTCACTTCGGTGCTCGTCTCGGGTATAAAATGACGTCAGCACGTAAATTGTGTTTTCACGAACTAACACCAAACATTTTTGTTTTCACGAACAGACGCCTATCGTAAAATTAACAAATTGAAGAATGTTTCGGTCAATTTTTTATTATATTCCACAAGTATATAGATTATATCATTCATGTCGAGCATTTGCAAAGTTTTGTTTTTGGAATAAATTCAACGTTTACTTGGGTGTAAGTTTCGTGCAAACAAAAATTCATGCGTTTTGAATCCAGTGTGCACACTCGGATGTAAATTCGTTAAAACTTATGTCCCTACTGTGCGGTTTTCACAAACTGTAATAGAAGTGCAATTGGGTGTCACTTCGTGATGGCAGCGACTAATTGAATGCTTCAATCCTTGCATGCAGGTGGGTGCAGTGACCGCCTTTGCCCAGACGCTTCGCCGTTACACATCACTAAACCACCTAGCGCAGGCTGCTCGTGCTGTGCTGCAGAATACATCACAGATTAACCAGATGCTTAGTGATCTCAACCGAGTGGACTTTGCCAATGTACAGGTACATTTTAATTTCAGTGGAATGTGTACTTGCTTTTCTCACTAACTGAACTTCAGTGTATCACTTCATTCCAAATGCCTCAATTTTCTTGAGGCAACACGCATCAAATTTTGGTATCAAAGTCGGTATGAATCCACCCTTAAGATGCCTTTCCATATGTACGATTTCAGTCCGTTTTAATAATAATAATATGTTTTTGTTTGCATGTGTTCTGAATGTGTTTCCTATACTTGGAAAGTGTGCAGGATTTTGATGCAAAACGGACTGAATACACGCATATGGAAAGGCGGCTTTAGAGTAATATATCTGGGGCCAATTTCATAAAACATGTTACGCTTAATCAAAAATTTGGATTAAGCATAGCACGAGTATTCGCTCAAGCAAGGGCATATTTCATAAAAATTGTTGTTCGAAGCACGCGTAGAAAGTGCGCGCGCAACGCTGTCGTCTGTTTTGTTCGAACGCGTTCATCGTCTGCTTTCATAAGTCAACGTCAACATTGTCAAGTACCATCATCGGTTATGTTTCCATTTTGGGATGATTACCACTACCACAGAAGACCCTTGCCTGTCGCTGACTCGAATATTTCAACAACAGCTGAAAGTTGTGTATCTGTTGGAAAATGTGTTTTAGGTAGGTTAGCATGCCGTTTGGTTTGCTAGTGCTTAAACAGTTTTATGAAATGGAGAGAGCACTGCCTAATCAAAAATCGGGTGCTAACATGTTTTATGAAATTGGCCCCTATCTGGTAACTGTAAGAATCATTGTATCCCAACCCCCTACAGGAGCAAGCATCCTGGGTGTGCCAGTGCGACGACCAGATGGTCCAACGTTTAGAGCAAGACTTCAAGTCTACCCTCCAGGAGCAGAACTCTCTGGAGCAGTGGGCTCTCTGGCTTCAAGGTGTCGTGGACGAAGTCTTAGAACCTCACGAGAACTCGCCAAACTTTGCCAAGGCCGCGCGACAGTTCCTACTCAAGTGGTCTTTCTACAGGTAAGACTTCACATTTTGAGAGATTAGGAAAAGTTTGGGCTTAGAAAGCGGTTCTTTTTAACTGTGCCCTATTGACCACTTTCACAGAAGCCATCTTTGTAGGAAAAATGCTACTGCGTATTAAATGCCATACAGTACGCATACGCACATTCTGGAATATGTTCCAAACACAGACGCCTGTTGCTCGAAAATTTGTTCAAAATACGGCACGCCACAAAAAAAACGCTCAAGTTCCTGATGCAGGTGGCACTCAGTAGGAAGTGTCGTCATTTGAGAGTGATCAATTGGTCTTACCAGGCTAGTGAGCTAATCAAGCTCATAACGCCTTCACTGCCCTCACAGATACCCATTTCTTCCTAGGTGGAGAGGGACATTTTATGGCAAACTGCTTTGCCCAAGGAGACTCGCAGCTTTACGTTCCATACCAACTGTGGAAATTCCTTTGTTCTCGTGTAGTTAAGAAAATTTTTCCAAAATGTCACGTTTTTTTTCCTTCAAAATAAAAAAAATGAAAACAGTTCTCTTCTAAACTGTTTCCTAAACAAAACCCTAACCCTCAACCCAACTCCCCTCCCCCACCCTAACCCTATTTGTCCAAGCTTGGACAACCTGACTGTGGACGTGTGCTAGTCCACATAACGTCCATTTTCCCTGCCAAGTGTGAACATCTTTGTCCACATAAGGTATGTAATGTATGTACACACCATAGTGCCACCTGGATTCGAACCCACAACCTATGGAATTAAACATGTGACCTGTCGCAACGAAATGAGCGTAAAGTCGCACTCCGCTATTTCTTATAACGACGGTTCAAAGTAAAAAATTGAAGGGGAGGTCTATATTAGAGTTTTGTAATATTTGGAAATAGTATCTCTTATTCTTGATGTCCCATTTTTTAGCGTCTTCCAACAATTACAAACATCATTTTCAGACCAATTTTGATGATAGCTTTCTTCGTGCCTCCTAAGAAATTTTGTTTTGAGATTTGAAAGATTCGTTTCAACACTACCACTTCTCCAAGCTGAGTTGCGTTGGGGAAATACTTATGTGTTGTATACCATTGGAAAGCTCTTTTTCTGCTAAATTCAAAAATACCAATATCCAATTTGTGAAAATTTCGACTTTACGCTCATTTCGTCGTGACGGGTCACACGTGTCTTCAGTATGATGCCACAGTAGTCCACAATTTCAAATCCCATTCTAAATCCAAATGAACGTCTTGTTGGTTTCTCAGCTCCATGGTGATTCGCGATCTGACCCTCCGTAGTGCCGCAAGTTTTGGCTCCTTCCATTTAATACGGCTCCTCTATGACGAGTACATGTTTTACTTGATTGAGCATCGAGTAGCGAGGGCCACGGGCGAAACACCTATTGCTGTTATGGGTGAGTTACTTTGCTCTTTGAACTCGGTCGAGTATCACATTGCAACTTGAATCTTGTGAACTCGGTAAAATGTGACTGATAATGTGTTTTCCAACCATGAACACTGTTGATTCATACTCACAACTGACATGTGCACCCGGTCACATTACATAGTAACAAACAATTAGTCTGGTCATCAGATGCTATTCTTGTGAAACACGCAAAAGGCTAATGGCCCACATCTACCGGTGTACCAAATGTAAATACTATTTTTTAAAGGAAATATGCTTTATAAGACCGACTCAGTAACATTGAATTTGGCGTCTTTACAACAATGACGCGATTCCAAGCAAGTGCCATCTTTCATGTTGTATCTAAAGATAAAGTAGATTCCTCCATGGAGCTATCAATGACCAACTCCACACCAACTCACAATACCACCACAAGCACTACAACCGCTGGTAGCAGCAGTAGCACCAGCGCATCAACCACCGCGTCCACTGTTAACTCCGTGGTCAAAGTCGTCAATAGTAAGTGAGCGTTATCGCATACCCTCATTTTATCCCCACCTTTCGCACTCCGTTTCGCTTGAAAAGGCTTTTAAAATCTACATCTAATTTGGTTACGACTTGGAAACTGCACATATGCCAGTGGTAGGCGGCTAAGTCACTTTTCAATAGAGCAAGTTCGATTCACGACTATAGTTAACAATAGTTCGACTATTTCCAACCGAACGTAGTCTAGTCAACGATGGTTAGTAAAGTTTGGTCGAGACACTCGTCCCCTTCATCGCCCGGAGGTTAGCCGACCTGTAAAAATACCGGCGGGGCCCGGGCCCTTAAACTGCAAGGGAAATGGCCTGCCCAGAATCAGTCTAATTTAAATACTTCTATTCAATGGCTCTACAATCTTTCTGACATGTATTTCATTCGTTACGTACATTCGTTACTTATCTCTTACAACTGACTCCAAGGTTTTATACAGTTTACATGATTTTATTATTTTTAATTACAATCAACCGTTTTATATATTCGTGAATCGAACTTGCTCATAGACTCCTGTATTGTTTTTAGTTGTAAACTGTAGTGATCAGGATACGCTATTTGAACGACAATTTAGTTTGGTGTTCGTACACAGAGAGTTGTTTAAGACCCGTTCACATTTGTTCGATGAAAGAGTTCTCCAAATTTGAACACGCCAGTCTTCATTTGATCAAAATTAGAATTTCTTTGTAACAATACAGCTTCATTCGATGAGGAAATTGATTAATTTGGAAAAGAAGATTTGGCAGGCCTGATCACACTCGTGCATCGAGTGTTGAGGATCTGGCAAGCATCTTTTTTTAAGGAGCTGCTCATGTGTAAATGGTGTGTTTGAAAACCACACAGCACTTTAACCATCAGTGGCCAATTTCATGGAGCTGTTTAGCAGCAGATTTTGTGCTAACGGAAGCTATTTCATGGAGACCGTAACATTAAGCACTGGCAAACGTTTGCTAGCTTCAGAGGCAAAATTGCTAAACACTAGTGATGCAACAATGCCCGTTTCCAAGCACGTGCATGCTTAAGTTAGCAAAACTTTTCTGCTACAGTAAGCACACGTTTTCAGCTAGGGCCTAAGCAGCGCCATGAAATTGGCCCCTGATGCTTGATGCTTTATGCCCATGTGTGACCAGGCCATCGTGGCACCAATGTGAACGAGGTTTAAGTCGGATCAGATCAACCATACAAACATTCATACCGAGTGGCCTTTTTCATTATTGTTTAAGTGTTACATTCCAGTGTACATTTTCCTTTTAGAATTAGTATTTACATGTATGCAGGGAGACCAGTGTGCTGTAAAATGGTTTTCTAAAATCATAATATATTGGAAAAATTCACAGGGCGTACCATGAATTGATTCAAAAAGTCTCCTCTGACTAAATACAAATATTAGGTAGTCAATGACTAGTAGGACTGATTATTTGGTCATGTGTTGTTTTACGTGAGCTATAGACCGTATCGAATAGCCGGCATTTTGTGTGGCACCTTTTGTTACTTAAACCGTTCAACAATGGAAGCACAATATGTGCAACCATGCATGTCCTCAAGGAACAAAGAAACTGCCCCACGAAATGGCGGCTATTCGATACGATCTATAGTTGGGGTTACTTCCAGAAATTAGTTTTTCTTAGATTTGACATTCAGAGCAATTTTGTTTTATTATTTTTTATTTTTTACAGGCCGTAAAGGCGGGCCTATACAATTTAGTTATTAATTAAAAAGTGCTAAATTCGGTGAATAATTAATTTTCCTACCATAACTATTACACATAGATTAAAAAAATAGCGATTAGATTTGTCAGTAAACAAACTTAGTGTTATTGCATTAGCCGAAGATTTGTCCTACTTCATAACACATATTTCGATCTTACATTTCATTCTGGGAAAGAATTGAGAAATTGATCATGGTTCAGACCTTGTGTGCTATTAACATATGAGACAGTCTGAAAAATTTATGTGTGTTATCTCACAAAATCTTGGGGTTTTTCCACATTCCAATGCTAGATGAGTCATTTTAAAGAAAAACATTTCTGATCAACTTCTGAACTCTTACCCTGGGTAGCATCAAAGGACCTTAGAAGTTTTAAATTTAACTCTCAAATGTCCAAATACCTTGTTTTTAAAAAGTAAATCTAATATCCCTCCCTAAAATTAATGTTTAACGAGGTCTTACCAGTTAATTTTTCTCAAATTGCTCTGTATGTCAAATTTAAGGGGGAAAATGTAGGAGGAAAAAGGTGACAGAATCTGAAAAGTGAATCTACTGTATGATTTAAAATATAATATACGCACGAAAAA
This sequence comes from Henricia sp. BOLD:AAB3569, assembly GCA_037783545.1. Classification (NCBI taxonomy): domain Eukaryota; kingdom Metazoa; phylum Echinodermata; class Asteroidea; order Spinulosida; family Echinasteridae; genus Henricia; species Henricia sp. BOLD:AAB3569. Next base: position 3,318,772 of record JBBELK010000329.1, read on the forward strand.
CATGAACTTGTAAATACCGACACAAAATGATTATAAATTCTGTAAATCGCTCTGCAAAACCCATCTGTATCACTACCTTTTTGGGCAATTCCGGAAATTCAAATTTACACTTCAGAGACTTTGAGGGCTTGTAATGCAAAATATCTCGGTTTCGCCAAAACCGAGGGTTTTGGGGACCCTACACACTTAGTGAGAATGGCATTACAATCAGTTTTTCAGGAATTACACATCCATCAATGATGATTGAAGAACATGTGTTTAAAATCAAACAACTTGAATACGTGAAGCATTACAACCCCTCAAAATGTAAATTTGAATTTCCGGAATTGCCCTTTTGTAAATATAATTATAGAGAAATCTACTCGCATTTGGCATTTTTGCAAGAATTTTAAAATAGCATTATCCATACATCATGTTTGGGGTTTTGCATGTTCTTCACGGCCAAAATAGAAATTGTTTATATGCAAAACAAAGGAAATAAAATAATAATTTTTATCGAATGATTTTTCTCTCGGTAGCTTTACAATCATGTGCACAAATTGGAATCTGCAAAGCAAATATTGTTTCAGGTAAAATGCATTTAGAAAGGAAACTGTTCAATCCGACATTGCGAAATGATTTCGCTTCCGTTCAGGGGTTAATTTCACAGCTGAAAGGCATGCTTGCTGAAGCAGAGATGTAAACAAGTAAACAGGATTTCACAGCTGTGTGAACTTGGGGAAATTGGGGCAGGCTGTTTTAAAAGGACACTGAAGGCCAACTTGTTCTTGCATTACATACATGTAAAATGTATATCAGGGGTGAGATTGGAGGAAAACAAAAATTCCGGAATAAAACAAATCGGAAGGGGCGTGGCTTCAGCGGGGGAGCAACGTAGAGACCACGAAGACAACTTTTGGGATCGTTTTAATTAAACACCACCATTGTGCAAGTTGCAATGTCAAAAACATTTTAACCAGGTATCACAAGAACGTGTTTTCAAATATTTAAAGAATCTAGGCAACATCAATCATTGAAGACAGTGAAGCGAAAGTGAGGGGTAAAATCGGTTCGTTGCCCACTGCTTGCCGCATCGCACCAGCTGCGCATGTGCAACGCACGACCGTTGCCAGTTTACAATGCAGGCAAAGATGCCGCTTGCTTAGGGATTAGACTTGTACATGTCTGCTTCGCTACTCGTTGCAGTCTCAGTCTGCTCGCCGAGTGGCACAGTTCATACATGGTACAGGGCTCTGTGTCATGGCACTTGCGTGGCGACTAGACTTGCAAAATTACTGAATCAATTAAGGGCGCAAAAGCGGAAAATAAATTGTGGATCAGAGCACACAACAAAAAAGCGGAAATCTGCTAAAAATCGGAGATTTCACAATGAAAAACAGAAAACTCTCAACGTGTCAGTAAAATTCCGGAAACCTGGACAAATCTCACCCCTGGTTTATTTGACGGGGCAGACAGGGCCTTAGGCAGTGCTATGAGATTGGCCCCTGTTTGAATCATGCATCATAACGGTTTAAGATGATTCCTTGCTGTTATGTTAACTGTATCCAATGTGTAAAGCGTTTTTAGTCGTTAGTAAAGCTTGCTTTAGAATTTCATTTTTAAAAATGCTTTCTTCTGTGTGTGACTTACATGTATTTATCAGTTTTATTCTGTACATGTTTTGCTTTGTTACCAAACAATGAATTGCTGTTGAATTTGATTGCTTTGTAACATGTACATTATCTTGATAGGTTTCTAAATGTTTTACAAAAATATTGTTGTTTTCAGTGCTAGAAAAGCAAACTTTAGAATGTTTCATTAATTTACATATTGCCAGAAGTCTATTCTACATTTAAAATTTAAGAAGCTTGAATTTCTTTTACTTTTTGAATTTAGTAAATTTAGTGTTTTTAATCTTTCTTTTTTTACCCAAAGTGAATTTCTAAACTCTGAACTTACTAACAATTTTACTATATTTCTAAGTTATTAGATGGGCAAACTGCATGGAAACCAACTTTCCTTCCAGTAACATTTTCCACCAAATGCTGAAGATCATTGTGGGCAAAATAGAAAATTCCATCAATTGGAGATATACGATGCCATGCTTTCAACCTATTGGAAGAATTTATTATTTTATTGATTGAATTTCAAAATTCCCTGAAATTTAGCATTTTACACTATGAGCAACTAACAATGGAAATTTGGCTCACACCATTGTTAATAACAAAGGTTTGTGCCCAATTTCCATTGTTAGTTGCTCATAGTGTTATACCGTTCAAATGTCTTTGCCTAAAGAGGGCGCTCTTTGTATCATGCCACTTTAGAAATTCCACACTGAAAAGTAAAGGAAAAAAACATGAGAAATGTATCAAATGTTTGAGAAATGGAATTTTGACAGTGCATGCACCATAGACCTTTATTACGGTGTGGCTATCGTCCCTTTTCCTCTATTAAAATGAAACGCGGACAGTGATTCTCTGTAATCAACAACAAAAGATTGCACGCGCACACACACACACTGATCGTACAAGACACGTACTATTAGGAACGACAAAGATGGATGCACCGTGATAAAGGTCCATAAAAATGCACTCGTGCATTAAGTAGTTCCCTTGCAATAGCCCATTTATCATATTTTTTTTTTAACGGGAAGTACTTGGTAAAATAACTCATTTGGTCTGTTAACAGTTCATGAAGTTTTGTACACATGTTTATAACCGTGTGGGTGTGACCTTTTTCCTTCCCACGCTTCAATAACATCCATACAAACCCAAAGTCCTGTTGCCTGAAAAATGGCAAACAACTCTTCCCTTTTCTATATTCCCTCCCCCTGGAAACCCGAAAATAATTCATTTAAACATTCTTTACACCGTGTTTACACTGGTCCCGAGCTCGGGATCAAGATTGGTCCCCTGATAAGAAGGCGTTAGTGTTAACCGCAATGATCCTGAGTGCCGCGTTTACATTCTGTAGTTGGTCTCGAGCGCGGTGCCAGAAGTTGCAGTCAAAGGTCATGCTCTGTGTGTGCATGGGTTGTGCATGTACAGTGTACAAGGCCACTTGAATTTCGCGGGCTTTTCCCCCGCTACGGCTGTGGAGCGGATGTGGCAGGTTGCGGTAAAGACTAATTGCTTATCTAACCGCAAACTGATCCCAAGCTCGGGATCGAACCCTCCGCGAGACCAAAATCTCGGGGTCTGATCCGGGGCCAATTTGGTTCCGAGAGCGTTTACACTTAGTTGTGATCCGGGGCTGATCCCGAGCTCGGGATCAAGTGTAAACAGGGTGTTAGAGACACAATGGAAGGGGGTGTATGTACTTCCGTCACATATAACCTTGGAATGATTACAGAGCTAGAGGAGCTTTTATGGTTCTTTCTAACTTTAATGGGGCTCATTTTAACCAGTTTTAGTCTTTGGTGTTTGCTGTGAATTTTATCACGAATTAAGTTTCGTTTTCTGATTTCAAATGTAATTATTACAAGTTATTTATCCAACAAGAACACAATGACAGTGCCTGAAGTTAATTACTGTAGTAAGAAAGACAACGATGTTTTTATTTGAAGTTCATGTAATTTCACCGCTTTGTTAAAATGATTGTTGGTTTGTAAACATAAAATGAAATGTACAAATTGAAATGTTTTTTTCTGGAAGGTATATCTGTGACTTGCAAAATGATAATAAATTCTGGAAGAGCCGCTTTCGTCAAAGATTTAAATATTTTCTTCATTCTACAATTGTTTCTAATCTTTCCCTTCCATACATATGGAATCATGGGCACTTCCCCAACCTTACAAATTCCAAATGTCTCTGGTTGAAAGCCATTTCGGGCCAGCAATGCATGTAAATTTAATTTGTTCCAGACAATACAAGTGTGCTGTTGTAACCACGTAATTTGCAGGTTTTTTCCCCTTTACACACAGTCATTTATTCATGTGCTTCACTAATACCGTTTTCCCACTACAAACTGCTTAACCCAGAGATTTGCCGCCCCGGGTAATGTTTTTCTTACCCCAGTGTTCGTTAACCCCAAATTTTGTTTTGTTAACCCGGAGTTTTGTAAAACCCGGGGCGAGCTTGCCTCAGGTTAGCGCAGTGCAGTTGCCCACTAAATGCAGAAATCTGCAAACATCTTATTCCAATTTTCGAGTAGTCCCATCGAGTTGTTACTGAACTTGTCTATCGACCAGGCCTGGATGAGGTGCTTTATTTATTCTTTTCGTTATGAATTGAGATATACGGTGCTTGAGAAGCCATGCCTTAATTGGGAGAGCAAAAATGTGCACGTACATGATGTGTGCCAGCGCAGGGCCAGCTAACCCCGAGATTGCCTGATGTGAACACTTAACCCTGCTCGGTTTCCCACTACAATGCTAACCCCGGGTTTTGGCAGTTAACACCGAGATTGCCATCCTGGTTGCTTGCAGGGTTAATGAATGCTGGGGTAACGGCCGAATTTCTTGTCTTAACCCGGGGCGAAAAGAGTAGTGGGAGTGCTCGCGCTGCCCGGGGTATCTTGGGGTTAAGGATTGCTGTTACCCCGAGTTAACCCGGAGATTTTGTAGTGGGAAAGGGGCATCAGTGGGGTTTGCACTGAGCAACGGTGCCAAATTGATTAAATTTCGGTGGCAGAAAGAATGAATGGTTGAATACACTGATTTTAATATAAATATCACTCTAAATTTTCAAATAGACATAGACTTTGAAAAACCAAATGTATTCATGTTGGCTAAACATGTTCTTAGTGTTTTATTTGCAGTTTTGGAGTAGTTGCGTCATTTTTACCAAGCAGCTGACCGTGATATAGACATTGTTTTCAGGAGGGATACTTATGGAACCATTGAAGTGTATCTTCGGTCTTCCCTGGAAAAAAAAAAATATGGCTTTAATCATCTCAAAAAACGAACTCAACACATTACAGAAATGGTGAGTTTAAATCAGTTTACTCTATTTTTGAATTACAAATCGTGTCAGGAAATTGATAAGGGAACAACTGCACTACCGTGATTCAAGACCACCAGTTGGCTTCATAGCTCAATTGGTAGGGCGTCTGCACGTTAAGCAGGAGGTCCGTGGTTCGAATCCCGGTGGAGCCAAGTTGCTTTTAACTGCATCCAAATTTCCCAAACTCATATAGACATTTGTTCACATTTGTTTTGAAATTGATAAGGTACTCCATCTACATGTTTGTATTTCATTATAACATGTAGCTCATGTTACAGATTTTTCCATGTGTAACGTGTAGTTCATGCTCACCAATAACCGGACTGTACTCGGCACCGATCCATCCGTCATAACCAATGTTTTCCAAGTAGGCAAAAATGAAATCATAGTTGACTTCACCCTGTGCGCTGGGTTCGTTTCGTTGCGGCACCTGGGCCATCTGCATGTGGCCTGGGAAAATGAGGACAGTTTTTAGCCTATGAAGTTACTAAGGCTTTCAATAATGACCCTGGCATAATCAACCTATATCTATAAATATCATTAATGAATATTCACAAAATTGCAAACGTGCGATTTATGTCACTTTAATTTAAATTTAAACTTTAATTTAAACTTTACTCAAACCAAATTACCACCAATATATTGGTGTTACAGGAATATAGTCGAACCTTAAAGGCAGTATACATGATTGGTATCTCGAAAATCAGAAATGTTCACAGATTTACACCTAACTTACACAATATAAACATGATGACCGTAGAAAACTTCCCCTGAAATGGTTTTGTCTAAAGTGCTATAGACTGAGAAATGAGTAAAACAATTAGTTTTTGTTCCATAATATAAGACGAAAATTCAATTCGCCCCAAAACCATTTCGCCTAATTGCCCCAAATCACTTCGTCCAAACACTACATCGCCCAAATGCTACTTCGCCCCAAAACCACTTTGTGCACAGGCCGTGGTTCAGGGCGAAATTATTTTAGGGCGAAATTACTGCAAACCCCTTTTTGACTGTTTTCTCAAAAGTTAGACGAAGTACGGAGGCTGGTTTTTGCTCAGGTTGGTTTTAATCATGCATATCTTCAATCACACAGGGGGATATAAAACTATTTGTAACAGTTTACCAATCATGTATTATATACTATCTTAGTATCTTTAATAATAAGAGCACTGTTAATACAACATTCTGCTTATAACAAGTAATTTTTAGTTCCCCCTTGTTCTTCATTGTTTATATTCCTGATAATACAAGTTTCCCATTATAACAACATAATCTGTAAAAGTCCCAATGACCTCTCTAACAAGGTTCAACTGTACTACAATGGTTCACTTACTATTTCCTGGTGATTTTCGAGGATAAAAATTGCATGTTTTGCAATCTATAATTTGACCTTATCGACCCTTAAGTCATGCATGAAATTCCTCTGAATAACAACCTGAGGCATTTCCCACAGCAAAACCTGACGACATGTTTGCAATTTTGTAAGCATTCATTGATGCTGTTTAGCTACTGAGGTCTGCTCATTCATCAGACATTCTCTTGGCGGCCAGGTTATTTCATGGTCATTCAAGAAAACGTCACAGGTAGTTTAGTCCATGGGCCAATACCCAAAAAAATGGATGTCGGTACCATGTTGGGGGACAAAGGCTCATCATATTTTTTTGAAAGATGACCACCTTGGGCACCTTTTTTGGTATGATGGACATTCTCAAGTGGTAGTTTTATACCATTTTGGTGAAAAAACATGGTTTTTGGGACAAAATCACGTTTTTAAATATTTTTCTTATAAAAAGAGTTTGCAGGCTTAAATGAAAAATCTAAAATATGGATATTGTGAGCAGTGGAAGCGTTGATTTTTAAAAATGGTTTGTTTCATCTTTTTCTCAATGGTTGCCATGGCAACAGCCGTTTTGGGGCAAAAAACACAATTTTTGGTAATAAAACATTAAAAATTCATATTGCAGGATTCATATGGAATATTGGGCTACTTCCAACGGCAAACTCATTCTGAGATACCCAGGCAGTTTTTAGGTACCTTAGAGTACGGTACATGTAGGCGAAATGGTACATTTTGGGCCAGAAACCTCATTTTAGAATTGCCGTTTTGGGGTAAAATCACGTTTTTTAAGATTTTCCTTATAAAAAGAGTTTGCAGGCTTAAATGAAAAATCTAAAATATGGATATTGTGAGCAGTGGAAGCGTTGATGTTTTAAAATGGTTTGTTTCATCTTTTTCTCAATGGTTGCCATGGCAACAGCCGTTTTGGGGCAAAAAACACCATTTTTGGTAATAAAACTTCAAAAATTCATATTACAAGATTCATATGGAATATTAGGCTACTTTCAACGGCAAACTCATTCCGAGATAACCAGATAGTTTTTAGGTACCTCAGAGTACAGTACATGTAGGCGGAAAGGTATATTTTTGGGCCTAAAACTTCATTTTAGAATTGGCGTTTTGGGGTAAAATCATGTTTTTAAAGATTTTCCTTATAACAAGAGTTTGCAGGCTTAAATGAAAAATCTTTTTAAAAATGGATATTGTAAGCAGTGGGGCGTTGATTTTTTTAGGTGGTTTGTTTTAACCTTTTCTCGATGGTTGCCATGGCAACAGCCGTTTTGGGGGCAAATACGAAATTTTTGGTAATAAAACGAAGAATTCATATCACAGGATTCATATGGAATATTGGAGTACTTCCAACGGCAAACTCATTCTGGGATATCCATGCAGTTTTTAGGTACAGTACATGTACATGTCGGCGGAATTGTAAATTTTGGGACAAAACATCATGTTAGAATTGCTGTTTTGGGGTAAAATTCCGGGTTTTTTTTAAATTTTCTGCTAAAAAGGTAGAGGAAAAAATCTGGCCGTGGAGGAATAGACCAATCCAAGAGCGTTTAAGCCCCGCCCAAAAAATTTCCACCCATCAATTATTCTGAAGGACAATGGTGATCTACGTGGTTATTTGGTGTCCAAACAATCTAATGATTATGCGCACTTCGATGTTGCTAGACGCGTTTCTACGTGGGCGGGGCTTACTGGATCGGTCTATAGACCGTATCGAATAGCCGCCATTTCGTGGGGCAGTTTCTTTGTTCCTTGCGGACATGCATGGTTGCACATATTGTGCTTCCACTGTTGAACAGTTTAAGTAAGCTACCTGCCCGCATATGATGTGTGCCCTTGAGCAAGGCACTTTTCCGTTAATTGTATCTCTATCCAGGTGAAAAAATAATACTTGTAAGCCTGTAAAGGAGATGCTTGATAACATAACATGCAATCGGGCGGTAATGCATACTTTCAGGAAGCTGAGGTTAAAGTGATTAAAATAACCAGTAGTACTAATCCAGTGCGCAAGCCACCGGCATCGACACGCTGACCCCAAAACCACCGGCGGTATCTCAAGTGGCAGCGTTTTACCGCTGCCAAGCCACAGACCACTAGCGGTATTCAGCGGCCACCAGTGGTCTGCCGCTTCTAAACTACCAGCGCACAACTAGCGGTGGCCAACAGCAAACCACCAGTGGTCTGTCGCACCTAAACCGCCAGCAGACACCTAGCGGCAGCGTCAAACCACGAGTGGTCTGCTGCTCCTAAATTACCAGTAGACCACTAGCGGTAGCCAGTGTTAAACCACCAGTGGTCTGCCACTCTAAAACTGCTAGCGAACCACGAGGTCTTCCGCGACAAAACTGCCAGCAAACTACTGGCGGTATCCAGTGGCAAACTACCAGTGGTCTGCCGTTTTAAAACTGCCAGAGGACCACTAGCAGTAGCCAGCAGCAAACCACCAGTGGTCTGCCGTTCTAAAACTGCCAGCAGACCACTAGCGGTAGCCAGCGTTAAACCACCAGTGGTCTGCCACTCTAAAACCGCCAGCGAACCACAAGGTCTTCCTCCACAAAACTTCCAGCAAAATTACTGCCGGTATCCAGTGGCAGACCACCAGTGGTCTGCCACTCCAAAACCACCAGCAGAATATTAGCAGTAGCCAACGGCAAAACATCAGTGGCCTGCCGTTCTAAAACCACCAGCGGACCACTATAAAAGCACCCGTTGCCTGCCACTCACACTCCGCCAGTAGACCACCAGTGGTTGATAGGGGTATGCCTCGCCATTATGATGACCTGCCACTCCTAATATAAACCGTCATCAGTTGTTCACTTTCACTAAATATATAAGGTGTCCCAAAGGAAGCGTCCAGTTCAAACCTGGCAACATCAGAATCTCCGTTTTCCCGGATCCCGATAGGGAATCTTCTTACATGAAAAAATAGTCTTTATCGCATCTTTGTCACATAAAAATCAGTCAAGTGAATCAAAAGGTCAGCCCTTAACTATATTATAGTAGTCACTAGTTCTCGTTGTCAAACAATCCGATACCTGGTACGTGCATGAACTTGGGTGTGACTTATCTGCGTATCTCAGAGTGGGGTTGCCGTTGGAAAGACTCTAGTATCCTATACAAATTCTTGGACTGTGGAGTTTTAAAGTTTTATTACCAAAAATTGTGGTTTTGCCTCAAAATGGCTGTTGCGATGTTAATCATTAAGACAAAGATTTATTTAGCCTTAAAAAACAACGCTTCTGCTTGTCGCGTTATTTTTTTTCTTGGTGTACATATACCATTTTTAGCAGAAAATAATAATATAATAACACTTGAATTTACCCCAAAACGACAAATCTGGTAGCGCTTAATATGGTACCTGAAAACTGCCTGGGTATGATATCTCAGAATGGGTTTGCCGTTAGAGTATACACCAGTATTCCATATAAATCTGGTGATATTGAGTTTTAAAGTTTTATTGCCAAAAATTAATGGCTGTTGCCATGGCAACCTACATGTATAAGAAGAAAATTAAACAAACGGTACAAACCACTTTTTAAAAAAACGCTTCCACTGCTCAAAATATATATGGGTCTGTCCACAGTAATGGGGTACATTTGAAAAGTAAGTCAATAATTCCTTTCAGATGTCTTTAGTTTATCTCAGAATTAAAGAAATGTCCTTGTTTTGTTCTCAGGTAAAACAAAAAGGTAAAACATTTCTGCCACAACATACATTTTTGAAAAGCTTGTGTACAAATTTTCCTATTACGTAGGTAACGTGGACAGACCGTTTTGTGACATTTTTTTCCGTCTTTGTTACACGCGTAATAGGAAAATTTGTGCACGGGGTTTTCAGAAATGTATGTTGTAGGACTATTTTTCTTACTCCTTGGTGAAAAAGTTATTTCCTCAGTTTAGCTTGATAATTTAAAGATAAAATTAAGACATTTGAAGTGAACACGGACCTAAGATCTTGAATGTTACAGAAATGTACCCTATTACTGTGGACAGACCCATATATATTATTATTTAAGCCTACATACCTTTTTATAAGGAACATTGTAAACAAATTGTTTTAATACAAAAAATGGTGTTGAGAAAAAGATGAAACATCATCGCTGGCACTGCTCACAATATCCATTTTTTAGATTTTTCATTTTTCATTTTTTCATTTTGATTTTACACAATTATCAAATGATGTTTTTGGCCCAAAATGTACCATTACGCCTACATGCACTGTACTCCAATGTACCTAAAACCTGCCTGGGTATCTCATAATGAGTTTGCCATTGGAAGTAGCCCAATATTACATATGAATCCTGCAATATGAATTTTTAATGTTTTATTACCAAAAATTGTGTTTTTTTTCCCCAAAACGGCTGTTGCCATGGCAACCATTGAGAAAAAGATGAAACAAACCATTTAAAAAAATCACTACTTGCACTGCTCACAATATCCATTTTTTCAGATTTTTCATTTAAGCCCGAAATCTCTTTTTATAAGGAAAATCTCAAAAAACGTGATTTTACCCCAAAACGGCAACTCTAAAATGATGTTTTTGGCCCAAAATGTACCATTATGCCTACATGTTCTGTACTCTAAGGTACCTAAAAACTGCCTGGGTATCTCAGGATGAGTTTTCCGTTGGAAGTAGCCCAATATTCCATATGAATCCTGCAATATGAATTTTTAATGTTTTATTACCAAAAATGGTGTTTTTTGCCCCAAAACGGCTGTTGCCATGGCAACCATTGAGAAAAAGATGAAAAAAACATTTTAAAAAAATCAACGCTTCCACTGCTCACAATATCCATATTTTATATTTTTTATTTAAGCCTGCAAACTCTTTTTATAGGGAAAATATTAAAAAACGTGATTTTGTCCCAAAAACCATGTTTTTTCACCAAAATGGTATAAAACTACCACTTGAGAATGTCCATCATACCAAAAAATGTGCCCAAGATGGTCATCTTTCAAAAAAATATGATGAGCCTTTGTCCCCCAACATGGTACCGACAAGTGTCTTGGCCCATGGACTAGTTGTCCTAAAATGACCCTGCAAATTTTCAGCCTTTCAGTTCCTCAATGGTACTCTTGAGACTTGCAAACAGTGAAACCTGCCATTAAGGCCACATATTATTATTATTATTATTATTATTATTTCTTTCTGGTATTCATACCAAGGATTCCTCAATAGTGCTCATTGCACTGTCACTCGTAAGCGTGAGGAAACCCATGAAGAATTAGAATTAGAAATGGCCAGAGACACCGGGGAATCCCCTTGCTCTTTACGAAAGAATGCTCTGGGATCTTTAGAGTGCGTTACTATTACGTACACACTGGACCAACGGCTTTACATCCCTTCCGAAAGATGGAGCAAGTGTGCATGGTTGAGTGCCTTGCCCAAAGGCACAGGTACCGCAGCCGGATTTGAACCCGCAACCCCAAGTTTTAATAAACATTTGGTCCCAAATGCCATAATGATTAAGCAACCTCTATAAAGAGGCCACATGTTTATAGTGGCCAGTTTTTTATGGTCCCGAGGGTGGCCACTATAGACAAGTTTGACTACACTGTCTCACCGTGTTTACAGATCCAGCATTTTTATTACGACCACAAAACTGAACATTTGCCGCGTTTACACTACACCCCAAATCGCTTCAACTCGCTTCAGAAACTGCAAAAGTCACCACTAAATGTAACTGCAGCGCATGCGTGAGCTGTTGGGTGTTGCTGCACTAGTGCCAGATTGGTCTGATCCGCCTTTTTCAATTCACCTTTTGCGTTTACACTAAGTGCCTACCCGGCTTCAACTCCCCTTTTTGGAAATTGCGGAGTTCGATTCGGCAAATGCGAATCGGAGTGTAAACGCGCTGTCTGAGGCTGGGAAATTTTCCTCTGCTTTTGTGTATTTAACCTGATTCCAAAAATAATGTCTGTGTAATATTTGGTGCACTAACTAAATTCTCCTTGGAGCACTATGGGATTGAATTCAATACAAGCTTGATAACTGCAGAGCACTATTATGCACAATATTAAATTAGAACTTGTAAAAAGGTGTGGGGAAAAGTAGTTGATCACGGCTTCAGGCCTTGTGTACAAAATGTACATTGGCTGTAAAAACTGAGTTAGAAAATCTTGATTTTTTTCTACTCCCAATTTGGATTTTTCTAATAAATCTGTACTTACTGCATGATTGAGTCAATTAAAAAAAAAATAAAAATAATGGTCAACCTTTTAATTTGTATTTTTAAATACCTTAGACAGTTTACGCATCCTCATTGGCTGAGAACGCATCACGTGGCCGGTTTTAAACGAATGATAATAACCACTGTTTAAAACTAGCTGGCTCGCGTTGCTACCTGCGCCCAAGTAAGCGTATGGAACTCGCACACGCACGTAGAAATCACATGCTTCCGACAGCAAAATTTGCACTGTGCATGCGACATCTACTGGGTCTTCTGCATGCGTGTACACAACTGACATTATACGCGTAACGCGCAGGATCGAACAAACAGCTCGACGCGCACAACTAGCAGTTTGAACGTACAAACAACAAGATGAAGCGAAAAGGTGAATGCAACGACAAGCTATCTTTGGTGAGTTTTACCGATTTACACAAAAAAGGTATTTATCTTTTGGAACAAGAGCAAGCAAATGCATAGTAATTACTAGCTTTAATATTGACACCAAAAACGGGTTAACAAACAATTTTTTCTCTCACCTATGTATGGGAAGAACTCTTTAATTGTATTAGTGATGTTTCCTTGCATCATCTGGACATGAAACAGATCCTACGAAACAGACAAATTAATTAGGGAATGGGATATTAAAAAAATAGAAAAAGTACCATACTACTTGAAGACAGATTACATGATTGGAAAACTTAAAAACAGGAACAGCAGCATCAAAGAATAATGTTGATAAACTGCCTCCTTAAAATTTCAGCCACATAGCTATAGATGCAGTAACACTTCAGAAAACCTGAAAATCATGTATGAATGAATGGTAAAAATATTTGTCTGCACTTTCAGTTGGCAATTTCTCCCACTACATTTTACACAGAAAAAAAATGTCTTTGTTACCATTGGCATCAACACTTTTAGTCCCTTGTCAACTCGTGAAGTGAGTGAGTGAGTGAGTTTGGAGTTTAACGCCATGCCGGCATCAGAGGCCATATTCATGGCGGGATTAAGTTAATATATAAAATACTTGGTATTAATTAAAGATAATTAAATAATTGTTAATAATTAAATAATTAGGATCAGTTATATGGATAACAAATGATATGTTTTAATATAATTGAACTAACATTATATATATATATAAGTATTACATGGATTCTGGACAGTTTTCCAAGGAAGCCCCTAGGAGGTCGGTTATAGAGGATCCCCCAGACACACGGTACCGTGTCTAAATGGTCCCGCAAGGCCGGCCGTTTCCCTTGCAGTTTAAGGGCCCGGGCCCCGCCGGTATTTTTACAGGTCGGCTAACCTCCGGGTGATGAAGGGACAATGGTACCGAGTGTCTGGTCAATCCTCCACACCCCGTCCCCCAGGACAAATAGGGGTCCTTGTTTCACCGTCCAGTGTGTAATGTGAGTTTTATTTCAGGGAGATCAACCATGGGGCAGGGTAACACCTTGTCTCGCCGAGGCGAGCAAACCTCAGGATGAGTCCCTAATTATAGTGTTGTCCTAAGAATTTCTGAAGAAGACTGTTACTTATATGTAGGTATACATACTGTTGAAAAGTATGAATCCTTGTGATTTTATTTTGAGAAACTCATCTCTAAGGTAGGTCTACACCTTGTCTCACCGGGGTGAGCTAACCTTAGAGTGAGTTCTAAACCAGTATGTGAAAATGTTTGAGTTTGTCATGTGAAACTCATCTCAGGGGTAGGACAACGCCTTGTCTCACCAGGGTGAGCAAACCCCCAGAATGAGTCCCAAAATACAATAAGAGAAATTCGATGAGTTTATAAAATGTGATATAGCTCAGATGATTTGAGAAATGAGATTATGGTTTCAGGGGGTATATTAAATAAATCTTTCAATGTAGTAGCATGGAAGAACCGTTGTCTGATTTCAGCTAATTCAACACATTCAATGATGAGGTGATGTATAGTCAAAGGGCTATCACACGGGATACATTGTGGGTTAGGTTCTGCTTTAAAAAGGAAAGAGTGTGTTAATATTGAGTGGCCTATCCGGCATCTAGTCAGGACAACCTGATCTTGTCGAGACAGATTTCTATATGGTTGCCATAAGCCAAGGTGAGGTTGGATGGAAAAAAGTTTGTTTGATGTAAAGGTTGCCCAAGAGTCTTTCCATAACTGTTTGGTGTATGAATGGATAGAGTTCCTCAGGTCTGTATAAGGGATGGTACAAGGATAAACTGGTGAATCCAACGCATGTTTAGCTAGAGCATCTACTTGATCATTTCCTGCTATGCCGACATGACTTGGAATCCAGCAGAAAATGATGTCAAAATGTTTCTTGTGTAATTGGGTTAGTTTATTTAAGACTTTTATTAAATAGGGATGATTTATATTGCATCCACTTATAGCCTGTAGGCATGATAAAGAATCACTAAAGATAATGAACTTCCTTTTCTTAGAGGAATCAATCATATCTAGTGCTAGCAGGATTGCCTTAATTTCAGCTGTATAGATTGAAGCTTGATTTGGGAGACGAATACTTCTTGAATAATGATAATAGGTAGCTGCTGAGGCAACCTTTTCTTCATCTTTGGAGCCATCTGTGTAGATGCAAATATGGTTGGGAAACCTAACTTTAAATTCTAGATGATCATTTTGGAATACTGATACATCAGTATCTGATTTTTTGTATTTTGTCATATGTAGAAAGACTTGAGGTTTGTGAATTTCCCAGTGTGGTATCACTGGAATCTCGGTTTGTGCTATGTTTTGAAAGTCAAGTTTAGCTGCTTGTATGTGTGACTGTAGACGTAGGCCAAGTGGTTTAATTGTTTTGGGTTTGGCAGCATATATATGTTGAAATTTAGGATAAAAAACACATTGATATGCTGGGTTAGATGGATTAGCTGCTAATTTAGTGATGTATTGTAGAGATAGTTTAATGCGCCTATTTTCAAGAGGCGGTTCATCAGCTGTAACATAAAGGCTCTCCACTGGTGATGTTCTAAATGCACCAAAGGAGAGCCGTAGGCCTTGATGGTGAACAGTGTTGAGTTGTTTAAGATAAGATTTGGGGGCAGAACCGTAAATTATGCATCCATAGTCTAATTTAGATCGGATAAGTGATCTATATAATTGTAACAGAACTGAACATTCAGCTCCCCAGTTTTTGTTAGCTACAGCTTTGATAATGTCCATAGCTTTCAGACATTTAATTTTGAGAGCTTTGATATGAGGTAAAAAGTTAAGTTTAGAATCAAAGATTATTCCTAAAAATTTGGTTTCATTAACCACTTTAATTTTGTCGCCTTCGAGATATAGCTCAGGGTCAAAGTGTGCATTTCTGAGTCGGCAGAAATGCATACAAACAGTTTTAGGTTTTGAGAATTTAAAACCATTTTCAGTAGACCATTTCTGTAGTTTGTTAAGAGTCAACTGGAGTTGACGTTCAATATTTTGCATACGGCTACCTCTATAGCAAATCAGGAAATCATCTACATACAGCGAAGGAGAGACTCCATTCTGGACTGTTTTAACAATGTTATTAATTTTGATACTAAATAAGGAAACGGAAAGGATACTCCCTTGGGGTACACCCATTTCTTGTTCGTGTGAGGCAGATAGGGTGGTCCCTACCTTAACTTTAAAATATCTGTCAATTAAAAAATTTGCAATAAAAATGGGAAGTTTACCTCTGAATCCCATTTCATGAAGGTCTTTCATTATGCCATACTTCCATGTAGTATCATATGCTTTTTCTAAGTCAAAGAATATTGCAACAGCATGCTCTTTTTTGATAAAAGCATCTCGGACGAAGGATTCTAGTCTTACTAAGTGGTCTGTAGTACTTCGGCCTTTCCGAAAGCCACATTGGTAGTTATTTATAAGGCCATTTGCTTCAAGCAACCAGACAAGTCTGTCGTTGACCATTCTTTCCATGGTTTTACATAAACATGAAGTGAGTGCTATTGGTCGGTAGTTGGAAGGGTTTGTGTGATCTTTACCTGGTTTTGGTATAGGAATGACGGTAGCATTCTTCCACGATGGTGGAATGTCACAACTCGTGAAGTAAAATTAAACGTTTGGGTAACTGCAAATGATGTATTGGGGCTCTTATAATAACCATTTTACAAAAAGAATTTACACAATAATTCTAACCCCAGATGGCTGTTAGAAACTGACAAGCCCTATGAGTAATTCCCAAAATTAGGGGTCCAAAAATGTTGGTGTCCCAGTTACGTACGACACTTTCTGCTTCAAAAATCACCACTCGTGATCACAAAATCTCGGTAATGGACTGTGGCCTGTGATTATAGGGGGCAACATCATTTTCTTCATTATTTTTTTTTCTGATTCCTGAAAACTATTCAAAACAAAAGACCATAAAGGCTTATAATTTGTTCCATGGTATTGAATAGGAGTTTGTTGTCCTGGATTGAATGAGTTTTTTATTAACCTTGGTGCCATATCTACACACAAACATTAAATTTAAGTGGCATTTGTTGAAATAACAATTATTTTTTACTGGGAAACAACTTTCAATCATTAAAAACACTTGGAAATCTTAAAAAGCATGTCATACTTTTGGACCCCTAACTTAGGGAATTACCCATATACAGGAACAATATTTCATGCACACCGACCGACTTTCTTAAATTGAACCACATTTCCATGCAGCCACAGCTATAAAGTGCAGCAGAGGGTTTTCTAAAGTCATTGTTAATGGAAGCTTTACTTTGGGCGTGCACGGGTTCACTATTTCAAAAGACCTTTATTCAGAGGTTAGATTTTAATTCAGGTGTTAAATCTGTTCGGGATTATTTATTCAAAGCTGGCTGCAAAATGGGAGTGTGTACTATCATTGTATGCGTCACATACACGGAGCAACAACAAAAACAATTTTCACTTTTTTATTGAAAAAGCAATCACAGGCCTTGAAATTCATTTTATCTTACTTAGTAAAGGGCACCCGAATGAGGAAATGAAAAATTTGTGTGGAAAACTTGTCGTGGTGATGTGGGTTAGTTCAAGGTTAGTTCTGAGAGAGGGAATTTTCAGCACACAGAAGCTTTATGCAGTCATACATAAAGTTGAAGTTATGTGAATATTTTGATGTCAACTTAAAGGCACAGGCTCGTCAGCAATGCGCGCCCGCCAAATTCGTGCTCGAAACACGCAGCTCCATGCCTAAATTGCTATGGAGCTGCATATTGCATGGCACACATTATTAGTTATTGAAAAAAAATCAATAACTTTATGCAGTTTTTTGCTGCATATGAAGGATTACCTGTGTAGAAAGACAATACTACTGTTCATTTTGATGCCCCATGAATAAAAAGTGGCTATTTTCAACTTTGAAAATTTCTTCACATAAACTCACAGAAAGAGGGCGCTGTATGGGGCATGTCACTTTAGGAACACACAGCAGAAAAGCAAAGAAAAAACATGACTTCAAACTGGAATTGTGAAAAAATGCTGTAGTTTCCAGCCTTAGTTTTTTCATAGTTTGCAACATGTAAAACTAACCTAAACCGTCATGGGTTACAAATGTTTTAGCAAGTTGGAGAAAATTGTGAAAACTTTTGTGTACAGTTGAATGAGATTTTCCTGTGTTTTCCTAATGTGACATCACCACTTCGCTCATGCATATGTAAATTTTCATTAGCATAAAAATCAAAAACCTTGATTTTAACCCCCCAAACAACTTCCAAGTAGGGTTTTTATGATTGTAAATTAATGGATTAGTTCCATAGCACAGATTTCATTGATAAAATCACCATTAACCAAGGCAACCAAGACCAATGACCTCATGCCCTGCTGAGTTGGCCCTGATACACTTTCTGAGGCCAACTTGGCCAGGATGCCATATCCCAGGCCTTGACATTAACCAAGGCCAATGGCCTCATGCCCTGCTGAGTTGGCCCCGGGGCCCCCTTCAAGATATACACTTTCTGAGGCCAACTTGGCCAGTGTGCCCTATCCTCTTAAATTCAATGAGGCTTGTATACACTAATAACCAGAACACATTTGGAACAAAGTTGGCTGTGGTGCCCCTCCAGTTGGCCTCGGTGCTCTCTGAAATTCAGACAAAATCAAGACTTTTTTCATAACTTCAAGGAAAAGTGGAGGGGCAGGACAGGTGCATACATACCATTTGAAGTTTCAAGTTATTACTGCCAACTTTTTTGATGATTTCAACCGCTGAAAATGAAATCACACCCAAAAAAACTTTAAAAGTATTTTAATTTTAAAGTTAGAGACAGAAAGCATAGTTTAATGCTAAATAATGTTCAGAAAGACAAAAAAAATCAGCTTTTCAAAATTTCTGAAATTGTTCAATTACCTTGATCCTGTCTGTTGAGAAAATAGCGGGGAACAGAGACAATTGTATTTATTGGTTCGATCAGAGCTACAATTCCTTCCTGTGAGAAAATAAGAAAATGACGTTGTCAAATTACTATCAATGCTAGAATAGGGCGACAAATCGTGTGTAAAAAAGGTATATTAGGGCGACCTGCTCAATAGGGCGACATTTTGGTGTCGCCCTAATATTTTTGAGTTTAAAATTAATTTTTTTAGGTCAAAAACCATTTTTTTTAGGTCGAGAACCATTTTTGTCGGGACTGGAGTCGTTTCTCTTCGGTCTGTGACCATCTCCGGAAGCTTCGGGTAAAAAAATAAGGTGTCATTTTGAGTCACTCTTGCCGAAATTTCGGTGGTCTCTGGCGAGAGTCTTGCCGAAATGTCGCCCCATTGCGGCATTCAGAGTTGTTTAAAGCATTACTCTCTTTAAAGGAAAAAATTATTATCTTTAAAGGAAGCATACATGATTGGTAAAGTGTTGAAAACAGCGTGATTTCCACTGGTAATGCACCTATCAATTGTTCCCCCAGGCTGTCCCACCCCTTAGGTGGTGATTTGGTCACGATTTTCATGCCCCAGAATGGGGACTTTCAAATCTAATTTTCAGCGCACCTGGGGGAAATAAATTTGTATTTTTTTCCCAGGGGTGGGGATTTTGTCACCCAAATTGTGCCCCAGGGGTGGGGATTTTGTCACGCAAAAAGTGACAATCCCACCTCTTAGGTTGGGCAGCCCGGGGAGTGGCGGGGGGAGGGGGTGGGGGTTTCGTGGGGGAACAATTGATAAGTGCATGTTTGGTAACTACCCCCATCCCCCCCCTGCACCCCCCTGCACCCCCCCATGCTCCCCCTAAAATAAAAAAATATGAATTATTATCAAAAGCTTTAAGATGGTAATGGTAGTAATCATCCTGTGAAATTATTTCATCCGAAGTGCCCTATTCATTACCAGTGGAAATCACGCTGTTTTCAACACTTTACCCATCATGTATGCTTCCTTTCAGTAAAGAGAATAATTTTTTGGAGTAATCCTTTGACAATAATTTAAATTCAATTTTATCTGTATTTTAAAGTTAATTTGTTTCTACCTTCATCCTTTGTAAAGCGCCTTGAGCATTTTTAAAAATAGATTTGGCGCTATATAATGATGATTATTATTATTATTTTAATTGAAAGGCTATGTCAAGAAAACTACCTTGTAGAAATTTCAGCAACATAGATGCAGTAATACTCTAGAAAACCTCAAAAATCCAAGAGTGGTTTTTGTGCATGAATGAATAGATCCAAAATAGAGATTCAAATAGTTTTGTCATTTTTGTCATGAATGGGGCACTTCGGATGAAGTAATTTCACAGGATAAATTGATTACTACCATTACCATAATGATAACAAGAGATTCACATGGTGCTACCGTAAACCCATACACACGTTGATTTCCACCATGCATAACCTTAAGTCTTGCCTAAATAAGCTTTTGATAATAATTCAGACTTTTTTGGGGGGCAGTAATTACCAAACATGTACACTACTTTTAACCATAGCTGTAGTGGTGGAGGGAAAAGACAGCAAGATAACTAGGTCAGCCTATTGGGTTGACGAGACAATTGAGATCAAGTGTCTTGCCCAGGGACACAGACTCATTGGCCATAGTGGGACTTGAACCCACAACCTCCCAAATGCAGGTCCAGCTTCACAGCCACTATTAAAACTTTGACAAAGCAAAACCAATATTTCACCTTTTCGAGTCTGTCTGCTGCGTATCGGAGGTTGGACACAAACGTTTCTTTCATGTTTCTGAGAAGCGTGTCTCTGTCACTTACTTGGCAATCTGGTACAATTCCCGCCATTACGTGCATCCTGGTTAAACATAAAGTTGGGTATTTTCACGCAAAATATCATGTTTTTTCTGTGTTCCTATTGAAATTTTTTTCCCCATAAATACCCTTAATCCCTTATGTAAAAACACACACATAATGTCACCTGTCCTCAAGGATACTTATGCATTGCATACAACAAAATTGTTAAATGAAAAAATAAAAAATTCACGTAAAGTAGGACACAGACGAACAAACGCCTAAAAATAAGTGATTAAAAATGGCCACCATGCCTTTAGTTAGATTCAACAACTCAAGTAAATCATTAAAACAAATCTTAATTGTTCAATTTCATTTCCTTTGACAAAAAAATGCACCTTTTGCACTTCAATGCAGTGCAGTATCTGATGGAAAGTTCCAGCGAATCAGTGAATTCATGTTCTCTGCCTGGCAAAGCTGCAAGTCCGAGTTCACCATATTTTCTGTTGCCTAAAAACAGGGGAATTAAAATATAAAATAAAAGGACTGTTTTACACAAGATAAAATTAAGAACTTTACTTGAGAAAAAGTCAGCTGTATTCAACCTATGAATTTCAGTTATTTACCGTAATCCGTATCTGAAGTCATCCTAAAAACTCTTTCTGCATTACATTTTTATGCAAATGAATTGTAAAAAGTCTGAATTTTTGCAACATCAAAACATGTAATTCTCTTGCATGTAATTCTCTTGTGTTATGGCCGAGCGGTCTAGTGCGTCGAACTCAAGCTCCTGTGCCAGTTCTAGAATGTGGGTTCGATGCCGGGCCGCGACACTGTGGCACTTGTGCTCTTGAGAAAGGCACTCAATCACACTTTCTCCATCCTTCAGAAGGGATGTAAAGCCGTTGGTCCGGTGTGTTAGGTAAGGTAACGCACTTTAAAGATGCCAGAGCATTTCTTCGTGAAGAGAAGGGGCGGGATTCCCCGGTGTCTCTGGCCATTTCTAATTCTAATTCTTCATGGGGTTTCCTCACGCTTGCGAGTGACAGTGCAATGAGCACTATTGAGGAATCCTTGGTATGAATACCAGAAAAAAATAATAATAATAATAATAATAAAACAGTAAAACTATGAAATTGTACTAAATCTTCTGGGCACTGTGCATTATCAGATTTTTTTTTTTAATTTTTCTTTAAATTTCTTTAATTTTTCTTTAAATTTACGGTATTTTTTCGTATACATTGAACAGAGATTTTAAGGAAATTACCTCCTGAAATCAACAGATAATGTAATTTTAAGATATACTTCCCACTTGCACTTTTGTCGCAAATGTTGCTTTTCTGTAGAAAAATCACGTTTTCTTCTTCAAAAATTGCCTTCAGTTAGTGCACAAGATAACCATTCACGCGCCCGCGCAGCGCCCTCTGTTGTCGCGCTTACGCACAGACCGCTCGCCACGTCATTTTGTGCATTACTTCATGCAGTAATTTTATCATTTATTTATCTCAGAAATGCAACATTTGCGATGGAAGTGTCAGTGGGAAGTATATCTTAGAATTGAATAAGCTATCGATTCCAATATATAAATTCACCGAAATCCGTGTTCAATGTATATAAAAAAAATATCAAAATTTACCAAGCACTTTGAAAAAATATACCGTACCCTTTAATTTAAACAAAATGACTAATTTATAAAACCAGTTGTTTTGTGTTTATTTGAAACACTTCCCTGTAGTTCCAGGCCAGACTCTATTTCCTACTACCACAGTACTAAATTTGCCCTCACCCGGGTAAGAGTTTATCAAAACTTGTTCCAAAATTTCCCGCTCTTTCGCCTGGACAAGTTTTTCTAACGGACTTTCGTACGGGAAACTGACTTCAACGGCATCGAACCCCGCCCCCTTCGCAGCGGAGTATCTTTCGACTAAATCTGGAATCTCTTTAAACATCATCGACAAGTTAGCCGCAAATTTGAGAGGCATTTTTGAACAGCTGGATACTGAAATTAATCTATTCGAAAACATCTGAGGGAAAAGGGAACACAGAGGTGTCAAAAAGTGCATTACATGTGATGATGTGCGACTTGCAAAAATGTAAACAAACTAGCCAACACAACTTTAAAGCTGATTTTTGACCTTTAACCCAGTTTGTATCGAATTATTAACAAAACTTTGTTTTTACTTTAAAATTTTGTCTTAAAAATACAAATACCATGTCTAAATAAGTTATTATCTTCTTATAATTTTTTTAAACAAGCCTTTTTATGTTCGTAAAATAAATATCGGTTAATTTTACTTTGGATATTATAGCATTTCGTGAAACATCCTTAAAATGGCCGCCCACATGACAGGATAGGGATTGCAAAGTTCCGATAAACGTAGCGTAGACAGGATGACGTACAAAATTGACGTATCCTATAAGGTGACAAGTGCGCGCCCTTTCATGTTCACAACAATTAAACTTTCATTAACGTAACTAGTAACACTTTAACAGGTTATTTGGCTTTTTGAGTAAAAAACTGGGGCTGATAAGCCAGTTCGGAATCTCGCGCGCGCAATGAACGTCTATGGGATTGTGTCAAGGTCATTTGAGATAAACACAGGTCATTTGAGATAAACACAATGCATACCGCTTTGTTTATCTCAAACCAAAGTCGGGAGACGCATGCGCAGTCGAGACTCCGAACTGGCTTATTTCCTTGTTCGTGTTGATATGATGACCTAGACAATAGACTGGTTTCCGGTCCACACGTTCCACATTACAAACGCGAATAATTTTTTTATCTGAATATGGTCATGATGAGGACCGGTATTGGAAGCCATTTTTACTCATAAACCTGACTTTAAGCTCTATGGCATCGCATTGCAGGTTTTTATATGGCAAATGCCTCCTGAAATATGTGGATGGTGTCACTATCATGGTCACTGTGACTGTCGTGTCGGGGATCAGCAGCCGATTTCACGAAACCTTGTGCACTGCATAAGCCTGCTTGCCCAACTTTTTATTGTGTAAGCTGCGCAACATTCTGGTGATAATTAAACGCAGGCCCATGGGGCTAATTATGCCATTTTCAAAAGTTGCGCGAGCAATGCAATTTTTCGTGAAATCGGCTGCAGGGTCGCGGTGGAGGTGGAGGATAAAGCAGATGCATTGCAATGCACAATTGGGGTTCACAGTCATGTGTTGCCTTTTGTCCCGGGATTTTCAAATTTTTTATTTTTATTTTTTTTATCTCTGTTCCTAGGTTCTCCGGAACAAGACACCTTCGATCAGCCGAGCTGATAAATTCTATTCCATTTCCTAAGCTGAGACATCCGAGTTAACTGAAGCCATGTTTCATCCATCTAGGAGCAGCGCCACGCTCCATCACTCTAAACCCATGCCAAAATGGCTGTGGTATATCCTCTCAAAATCCCTGGGCATAAAGACGCACCCTAACGATAAGCCCATCCTAGCAACGCTACTTTACCTGTTCACTCTAATTTGCACCTTCACGTACCTCATCACGTGCAGCTGGTACGTCGTATACGACATCGAATCCACAACCACTAAATTTGATGTTCTGAATGGCTCTGTAACTGTCATTATGGCAGCTGGCTTTTGCTCGATCACCGTCTACGCTAATCATCTGGCATTCAAGCTCTTCACCAACTCGGTGTTCCGACAGAGTCTGCGACTTCACTCCAAAACCATCCTAAAGGTCAACGTTTCACTCTTACTCGTCGTACTAGGTCTCCTGTTTATCGGAATCTATGCGCGCCAATGTTACTTCACTGATTTTGGTCCCGGTCGCTGTGAGAACATCAATCTGAATCCCATCATATGTTTGATTCGCTTTTCCAGTCAGACAGTCCTGTCTGTTATATCCCTACTGTGGAATTTGATGGTCGCCGTAGTATGTCTGTCTGTCTGCCGAACACATACCATCAGTAAGTATTTTTCTCCGGTTTTATAGAGAATGTAAAAATTACTGATTGTTGGACGTCGTGATTTTAATTCTCAGATGAGTCTTTCCACAGTAATGGGATAGATTTGAAAAACTAATTCTGTTCAGATCTCGTTAGTTTATCTCAAATTGACTAAAAATTAAAGAGATGTCTTTATTGATTGCTTTCCGGTGACGTCACGCCTTCCATCCACCATTTTGGTTGTCATTTTTCATGACCCACGTGGCCCGAGTGATAACCGGCAAAAAGAGCAAGAAAAACGCATTGGTTGCACTTACCTCTGTTGCCTAACCTTGCTTTATGTTGTTGCGCCATGGCTGTTGTATCGATAAAGATAAACATGTATTTCTTCAGGCTAAACATCGCGATCAAGTATAAGCACTTTCGTTTTTACAAGCTGAGTGCATGCTCAATAATTTAAACGTATCGCGCGTGTGGCATCTTCGAATGAAAATACGCTGGTGAGTATTTTTTACGCGTGTTCATGTGCGTCTATTGGCGCGCACGTGTACGCGCGTGACCGTTGACCACCAAACATTCCCCGATGTTCTACGTCACGGAAAGCAATCAATACTGTTCACAGGAGATAACCATTTTTCAAAAGTTAAAAAATTATTGCCACATTTCTGAAAATCTTGTTTTTCAGAAAATGTACCATTAGTAAGATAAGAAGATAAGATAAGAACATTTATTGCCACATTGTCATAAAACAAATGGAATTAGTCTTGATACTGCGCGTGTCAAACATTACTTAGTTCACTTAACACACTTAATTAATTATTTAAGGTAATATACACACGTATCACACACACTAACAAATATACTAGACTATACATTTGGACAAAATTAAAAATCACTGTGTAACACACCTAAAATATCACAAAGCAGTCGCAGCTAATGGATAAAAACTATTTTTCATTCTGCTTGTTTTATATTTTTTGACTCTGTAGTGTGGAAAGACCCAGATTAGAATGAAATTCTAAATCATTTTGTGGATTCACCTATGCCTAGTAACAAATTTTTTTATTTTTTATTTTTTTCAAGGTATTCGTCATTATCTTCAGGAGTTGGATAATGACGCCATTGTCTACGAGTTACAACACAGACATCCCAAGCCGCTACTACCAACTGTTGAAGGCAGGTCTATCCCTGTCGACACTCCGGACACTGGTTCAGAACCTGGTTCAGATTTTCAGGATGAGATTGACTTTCACAAAATTGAAGGTAGGGTGTGTGGAGAAGGGTAATAGGGGAAATTAACTCTAGTTTTTAAAAACAAGTCTCAGTTCAAATCTCAAGCAAAGCTTATGATTAATAATAATAAAAATAATAATCATAATAATAATAATAATAATATCACTTAATGCTGCAAAGGGACGACCCGCCGGTAAGACTTTGCCGGACGACCACCGAAATTTCGGCTAAAAGACATCGATTGGACACCAAATTTCTGTAACCGAAGGTTCCAAAAATGGTTCCACACCTAATAAAAATGCTTCTAGACCTAATACAAATGGTTCTCGATTTTAAAAAGATGATCTTTGACCTAAAAAAATGGTTTTTGACTTCCAAAATATTGGGGCTACACCAAATTGTCGCCCTAACCAACCGCGTCGCCCTTATAGGGCTCTCTACACAAAAAGTGTCGCCCCATTGGATAAAATAGAGAAATAATATTCCTCGGTGCTGCAATAGGGCGACACTATGGGAAGCGTTTATTAAAGGACCACCGAACTCTTGGTAAAAACCTCTCTAAGAACACTGATTTTCTCTATAAAAAAAAAAAAGCTTCCAAAAGATGGTTTTCGACCTAAACAAAAATGGTTCTCGACCTAAAAAGATTGGTTAAGAACCTAATAAAAATGTTTTTTAACCTTTGTTAACCTAATAAAAATGGTTTTTAAAATAATGTATAATAGGGCGACAGTTATGTGTGGCCCTATTCACCACCGTGCGTAAAAACGGTCTATTAGGGCGACAGAGTGTCGCCCTAATATAGCAGTTAGTAAAATAATGAATATTTGTAATGCGCCGGTATCCATCAGAAAGATGCTCATAACTTTGTAGTTTGATCTCAAATGATGAGTTCATTGTGTTATGTGTACAAATATACCAAACAAGGTACGCAGGATGCTCACATTATTAGGTAATTTGGAAGTCAAAAATTTAAATTTTAAGCAATCTGACATTTTATATGGTGCTTTTGAAGTTAAAGGAGATGTTCAGAAAAATAGAATTTATTTTAACCTAACAATCATATTTCAACCAAACTTGGGATGAGAGAAAAATCGTAAGGGCCTTATCGGGATTCGAACCCGAGACCTCTGACTCATTAGGCAGATGCTCTACCAGCTGAGCTATAAGGCACAGTTGGTATACTCCCTCGGGTTTTCCCTATAGACCCAATTCCTATCTCGGTGTTGCATGGTGGCTCAACTGGGAAAAGTAAAGAACACAACATCTAGTATGGTGCCTGATCATCATTGATCATATTTCAGAATGGTAATTACAAAAATATGACAATTGATATGGTATCAAAATCTCAACACCCATGGGAAAAAATGGGTGTGTCAAAAATGTGATCCGGACTCAGTTCTTTAAAATAGTAATAAATATTGTAAGAACTCTGGATGCGGCAATAGGGCGACATTTCGGGAAGACTCTCCCCGGGGACCACGGAAATTTCGGCAAGAATCACTCAAATTGACACCTTATTTTTTTACCCGAAGCTTCCAAAAATGGTTCCAGACCTAAGAGAATTGGTTCTAGTCCTAATAAAAATTGTTTTTGACCTAAAAAAAATTGTTTTTGACCTAAAAAAAAGATTTTTAATCTCAAAAATATTAGGGCGACACCAAAATGTCGCCCTAATATAGCTTTTTTACACACAAATTGTCGCCCTATCCTAGCACCCAGAGTTTTTGGGCATGTATTATACAAATCTTTTGCAGAGTTTGCCCCTTGAGACTTTCAATTCCAGTCACAAGCCATTTTAAGTTCCTTATTGAAATTCTTATGAGTAGTGAAATCGAGGAACAAGTTTTTTGGCAAACATTTTACAAAGGAAGAAACAATCTCATAAAACAAAAGCAGATTTTACATTTCTAATTCTCCATTGCTGAATAAGCTTATCGCTGAATTTCTTTTTCTTCTTTTCTCAATAGCTGCCTGGGACAAGAGTGAATTTCAGCGGCGACAGCGTCGCGTGTCATCCATCTGTCCGCCTGAGGCTCACATCCCAATTGGTAACGAGGAACAGACAATGGGTCAAGAACTTCCGGACACCGCTGGAGAGGTGCATGTAAGTCGATGGAAGATTTCATCTGAACAGATGTTTTTCTGAACATGAAAAAATTGCCCTCTGTTAACTAATTCAGTAATATCGCAGTTCCAGTGAACATACACAATTTTAATTTTGTTAATGATATTGAACTAAACACTTTATGCCCCCTCTAAACCACACCCCCCACCACCCTCCGCCCCCAAATAGAAACAAAATCCCCGCCTCTTTAGCCACTCACCCTGCACTTTTTTAATGTTCCAAATGTTTCTCTCATCCCAAGTTTGGTTGTTTCATTCAATGGTGATTAGGCACCATACCAGATGTTGCATTCGTTACCCCTCGCATATTTTGCCTTCCTCACAGGATAATAGGAGAGTGCATGTGGACTCCATTTCGTCAGCAGTAATCATCACGCATACAGCGACACTTCTGACAAAGTCCGAGATCTTGGAGCAGTATTGGCGAATCCAAGTATGGAAATCTAAATGTTGACTCTCATGACATGGTGATCATTGTAAAACACGTTTGCATGAAGAACCTCCTTTTGAATGCAAAAATGCGTATCATGTCCACTGCAGTGATAAACACGTTCTCTGTAGCAAAACGATTGTTATAATGACATTCATGATCTGGTGTTGTTTAAGATTCTTTTACAAAGTTAGGATTAAAAACAAAAAAATAAAGAAACAGTGCTTTACATATGGTGGCAAATATGCCATGTTAATTTCCCGTTGTTGATACTGAAGTCATTCATTTTAATCCTAAGAAAGTATATCTGCTCACTCACTGATAAATCCAAACAAAGAATTATTTTGCTTGCACAGTTGGCCTTAAAGATAGTATACATGATTGGTAAACTCCTACAAATAGTTAGTTTTATCCCCCTGTGTGATTAAAGATATGCATGATTAAAACCAACCTGAGCAAAAACCAGCTCCGTACTTCGTCTAACTTTTGAGAAAAAGTCAAAAAGGGGTTTGCAGTCATTTCGCCCCAAAACCACTTCGCCCTGAACCACGGCCTGTGGACGAAGTAATTTGGGGTGCAATGGCACTCATGCGACGTGGTTTGGGGCGAAATGGCACCTGGGCGAAATGGTTTTGGGGCGAATTAAATTTTCGTCTCACGAGATGAAAACTAATTGTTTTGCTCATGTCTCAAAGACTATGGCACTTCAGACAAAACCATTTCAGGGGAAGTTTTCTACGGTCATCATGTTTATATTGTGTAAGTTAGTCATAAATCTGTGAACATTTCTGATTTTCAAGATTACCAATGATGTATACTGCCTTTAATAATTAATCATTCAACTAACATGACGCATTGAACTGACTTGTCCAATTAACAGCCAGAAATACACAATTCAAATTTCTTTTGGGTTCCTGAGGCCAAGTAAAACTCTCCAGGACTTTTGATAAACATTGATCTCGTACGTTTGATTGCAGTGTCGTCTGAACACCACCTCTGCAATCCTTCAGCGTTGGCTGACATCTTGGATTATCCTGATCTTAATTTGGAGTCTTTACTACTTAATGTACTGGATCGACCACCACGCTGACATCTTAGACATGCTGTTGTTTTTCATTCCGCTCACTTTACTGCCGCTTCTCTGCTCGGGACCAATTGAGTTGAATGGAGAGGGGGAACGTGTTTCCAAGGTAAGAATGTCATTGTCATTTTTCATTAAAATTTGTTGTTTTTTTTTCAAAATCTTTAACCTTTTAGAGATAGATTACAGGATTTGTTATCTCCATGTGTAATTGAGGATGTGTATGATAAAAACCAACCTGTGTGTAAGTCAGCTTAGTTCCTCATATCTACGTTCCAAGAAAACAATGAAGAAATTCAAGAAATTGTGCGAACCCACCGTCCTTTTTAGGCTGATTCCCTGGCTATAATGCACAGACAAAGTGAGCCATAATACCACAGTAGAAAGAAGCTAGTTTCGTTCACACGAGGGCGCCCTTGTAAAAAAGTGCACGTGCACACGCATTTTTAGAAAATCATCTTCAATTAATGTTTTTTTTAAGGAAAATATATCATCATTGGTCACTTTGTACCACTTCCGGTGCAAGTCCTGTTAATTTTTATGTCAATAGACAGCCGAAGTGTGACGTGAGTTGCCATGGCAATTGGCTCTTAACATCATGGCTGTTGGAAAAAGTACCATTGCAAAAGCACAGTGACACGGTTTACTGATTTTTAGTTTAGAGCCGTCGTCTAGGCAACTAACAAAAGATGACGTATTCACTTCGGCAGTCTATAAAGCAAGGCTTTAATTTTTATGTCATTTTTGCAGATGATTTGCCCAACTGAAGAAAGAATGGAAGTCATCTTGTTCATTAGACAAGCCCCTTTATCGTTTGCTGTAAGTATATCCAAAGATCTGTTTTTGTCCAGTACTACTCCAGTCGATATTGGTTTGTGTACGCGTTGACCATTCCCAGTAGTGCGCCCTCTTGCAGCACTAACAGACCAGCACTTTGCGCGACTAGAGTAGTCTTGGGAATCTCTCCCGGAAGGTTTAACTTATTTTTTTTTTTTTGCCTAGGCTTTCCTAGGAAACCAATCAGCGAGTTACCTGAATACAGCAGCGCGTCGGAATGTAGCGTGCGACCCAAATACATAGCGTGCATGCGCTTCGAATGGTTTGAAAAATATAAGGTGGCTTACAAGAATCATCGAACATGACCGTTTTATCGTTGCTAATATTTTCGGTGGCATAATTTTCTTGGCAAATGTTTGTGAATATATTTACAAACATGTTTGCAAAGGCGTATGACATCGCAAAATACATTTGTTTATGAAGATAATTGCGACATTGCAAATATTTGCAAAGATATCTGTGGTATGCCATGTCCCTTGTGTGCCATCATAAAACCCTGTACAGCTATTTACATAAAACGGTACCGCCCCCAATGCTGAACTTCCGGGAGAGATTCCCAAGACTAGTACTTGTGTAGCGTTTCTATATTCAAAATTTCACACAATCCATTCATTGTTACATCAGTATAAACAAAGTTAAGAGGTAGTTGAAAAATCAAGATGGCACTGCTAAGAATCGATATCTCACTCGGTAAAATGCTAATATGCTTTTCATTTAGTTGAAATCTTTATTTTGTCAATGTTTTTTTCAATACCAGATTTCTATAATTGAAGAATTTTATCGGAAAACGCTTTGGCATTTTGAGAAAACTGCCGTTTTGTACAGCCTTAGAAAAAATTATTAGACCATCTATGTCTTGAATTATTCATTTAAAATCACTCCTCTTCGGCAGCAACCGGGCTTATGTTGATGGTGTTTGGTCTTAGACAATAGTCATTACCTCGGGAGACTTACATGGCATCATATAATATAGATTAGACATTCCTTAAAGGCAGTATACATGATTGGTATCTCGAAAATCAGAAATGTTCACATATTTACGCCTAACTTACACAATATAAACATGATGACCGTAGAAAACTTCCCATGAAATGGTTTTGTCTAAAGTGCTATAGTCTTTGAGAAATGAGTAAAACAATTAGTTTTCGTCTCATGAGACGAAAATTCAATTCGCCCCAAAACCATTTCGCCTAAGTGCCATTTCGCCCCCAAACCACTTCACCTGAATGCCATTTCGCCCCAAATCACTTCATCCCAACACTACATCACCCAAATGCTACTTCGCCCCAAAATCACTATGTGCACAGGCCGTGGTTCAGGGCGAAATGGTTCAGGGCGAATTGGTTTTAGGGCGAAATGACTGCAAACCCTTTTTTGACACTTTTCTCAAAAGATAGATGAAGTACGGAGCTGGTTTTTGCTCAGGTTGGTTTTAATCATGCATATCTTCAATCACACAGGGGGATAAAACTTTTGTAACAGTTTACCAATCATGTATACTATCTTTAACCAAATGTTGTGTACCTATTTTTGTTATTAGGTTGTAGGTGGTCCAATAATTTGTTCCAAGGCTGTATTACAACTAAGCACCACAGTCATGGCAGTAAAACAGTTATGGGATATAACACAGTTTGCCTATAATCTATTTGACAAATGTATTAGACCTCCAATCAAGATTGTACTGACACCATTATCTCAATATTTTTGGATTTGGCATTTATTTAGTTTTGCGATGAAACTCTTCAATTCCATTTCTTGTAATTTGTATTGCAAACTGCACTTGTTTTTTTATTTTTCAAATTTTTCTTTCAGATCTACGGGTTTGTTCTGAACTATTCCACCATTATCACGGCTAATTTGGCGATTGCAGTGGCTTTTGGAACCAAAGTCATCCTGGGTAATCTCAACAGTAGTGTCCCAGGTACCACCCAGTCTCCCCCACTGTAACGTATGCTTGCTGACTGTAATGTCTATAGACCATTTGCGCAGGGGCCATGGGGAAATTTCATCGTCACCATGTATCGCATTTAAATAAGAAAACATGCCCCTAACATGGCTGGTGCAAAGGGTCTATACCAGGCACGATATTTGACAGAGGGACTCCCCCCCCCCCCCCCCCCCCTCCCCCCTCCCCCCTCCCCTCCCTCCCCCTACCCTCCCCCCTCCTCTCCCCTCCTCTCCCCTCCTAACTTTCCCCTCCCCTCTTAACCCCTATACCTCAACAAACTCTTCCTTTTTGTTAATACACAATTGTCCCTAAAAAACGTGAAATAAATTCCTTTACATTCTTTGGATGTTTGGGACACAATGGGGGAACAATGGATATAGATAAAATTGCATGCTTATAAATATATATGTGTGAAAATCTCCATAATTGTTTTTATCAAACTGCTAGCAAGTTGTTGTTTATATGCTTGAACCTTATATTTAAAACTTTTTAGCAGTAAAACTTAATACTGATTTGTTGTGGTCTTAAGTTGGTCACCCAACACATGATACTACATCCACTAGTATTTTTGTATAGATATTTTTGCAAATGTTTTTAACTATTTTAAACTATACCTTAATTTTTGCAGAGGCTGTTTTTATTAATGAAATTTGCAAAACAAAACCTTGTAAACATCCACTTATTTAATATAAAATGCATTATTTGGCATGGTATTTTATCAGGATTCGAACCCAAGACTTCTAATATACCAAGCAGATGCTAAGTTGTGCACCCATGCAACACTCAAAACTTGGATTCATAGGGAAAACTTGAGTATACCACTGTGCCTCATAGCTCAGCAGACAACATCTGCCTGGAGTGTCAGAGGTATTGGGGAAAACCTGAGGGAGTGTACCACTGTGTCTCATAGCTCAGCTGGTAGAGCATCTGCCCGATGTGTCTGTGGTCTTGGATGAAAACTTGAGAGTATACCACTGTGCCTCATAGCTCAGCGGACAGAACATCTGCCTGGAGTGTCAGAGGTCTTGAGGAAAACCTGAGGGAGTGTATACCACTGTGCCTCATAGCTCAGCGGACAGAACATCTCCCCGGAGTGTCAGAGGTGTCGGCGCTGGTTCAAATCCCACTGATGAACCATCATTTTTATTTTAACCTATGTTTGGTCGTAGAAAGTTTACAATTGGGATCGAACCTCGGCACTTGGTTTGGCTTGATTTGAATAGACTCAATCCAGGAGAGCTTTTTTGAAAACCGAAAGTACAGTAAGCACACAGACACATAATAGAGGTGCAGTGTAGCATGAACCATCATTGTGTATTCATCCAAATTGAACTATACAGGCATTTATTGACACACGCACACGCCCTACATGTAACTGCAGAGCTATTTACTTTCCCCCCGGGGTTTTCCAAAGTTTGAACACCGGTTTGCACAAACTTGCAAACCAGATTCAAGTACACATACACAAAAATTGTACATATGTAATGTACCCATACCATAACATGTACCTACTTGATGCCAGAGGACATTTAAAGGCCACCCTTTCATTTGCAAGATACAACTTTTTACAGATTCGTGGAATAAGACTAACATATCTAAGGAAGAATCTTGGTAAACTAGCTTGAAGAAATTTTAGCTACTTAGATGCATCAATGCTTCAGAAAACCTTGAAAATCTATATATGGATTTTGTGTACAAGTGAATGGTAAAAAAAGTCCGAGACATTTTAGAAACCCACCTTCGGTTGTCAATTTCTAGCATAAAATACAATTTTTGACGGAAAAATATTCATGTTGTGTTTGTTGCCATTGCTATCAATACTTTGAATAAGGTTTTTCTTGTCAACTCATGAAAAACGAAACCGGGTCAATGCAAATAATACAATGGGCCTTGAACATGCGAACATTTCTGCATCTGTGTTGCAAAGGACTTGTTAACACGTTTAAGGGAAATTCACTTGTTACTGCTTTTAACATCTACACTCGCAGTAATTGACGAGGGAAATGGCCAAAACAGTTTATAACAAAGCAACATTGGGGTGTACAATGACAGTGCATCAACATAACAACAATACTTTACTGTGCATGGTTAATGAGTTCAGTTGTTTTCCTTCCTCCATGCTTCAACTAAACATAAACCCGCGCCTACGGACAGCAATGTTTGAAATAATCCCTGGTACAATTGGTTTGTACATGCATACAGGGTTACTAAAAAACAGTTACACCAGATAGATTGTTGTTTCCCTAAAAATAATTACATTTGACTTACAAATAAACTACTTAATAAAACAGACATATGTGAGCCACTCCACCAAAAGTAGGCTCTTGCATAAAAAAAATGAAAATGGAGCTAATTACTTAATCAGATAGAGTATATTATAAGCTTCACAAAACTACAAACATTGTGTCAATCCGTCAAAAATTGACCAAGTTGTGACCATTTCCGTGATGATCAAGAGCAAAAATGTTTAAGAAGCGCTTTAGAGAAACCATGCAAATTCTGACTCCAAAAGTCCTATACCTATAGGAAAACATGTGTTCTTCTGGTGTATGGGGTATATAGTGCCAACCCCTGCCGAAGGCAGTGAAAATAAGCATGGAATATCGGTGATTGTCCCATTGTTTTAGCCAAATTAGCCTATAGTTTCATGAAGGTATGCTTTAGAAAAACACTGAACAAAAATGTTTTCTGGTAGTATTTATTCACTTAAACTTCTTTAGGTGATACTTAATAGGTGGTCTCATCATGGAGGTACCTCCATGGTCTCATGCAGACATCCTGGTATCGATAAAAAATGCCCTACTTGACATACATACATAAATTAGCCATTATCTCAGTTCTGGCCTGTGCGACAAGCGCTCACTTTCGGTGGAGCGGCTCACATAATTTATGTTCTGCTATAGCTTAAACATTACATATTGCCATGATTGCAACAACGTCAGATTGTCAAGACTGTTAGCAATGTTAATTAGGGTTTGCCCTGACTTGTTAGCAAGTCAGGATGATAGAGCCTATGCAATTTCACAAATATTTTGTGAAAAAAAACAACAGTATTAACTGATTATTAAACTAACATGCTAACCACGGTGCTGGTATATTTAGTATATATTACATTTCTATGCGACCTTATTAAAATGGTGAAAGCTTATACTGCTGAAGTTCATTTTCTGTTCAAATTTTGTTGAGAAGAGAAACTACTCAAATGCAGTGTCTATCAGTCGATATCCAATGGCGAATATAGACCCCTTGCACGGGCGGCCATGACAGGGGCAGTTACATTGTCAGCGTGTGACCTGCACTAGTACTTAGTAAGCACTTTGTGGATCTATTGTCACACATTTAAATATCAAAGGGTTTATCGTCCATTGCACCCTTGAACGCGGCGCACGTGTCCTTTTCAATTCTTGCCACCAACAGTTGAAGTAACAATGACGTCACTGGAAAAGTTGAAGGTGTGATGCACGCTCTTCCCCGTGCACCTTTCCCAGTTTACTTGTTGCCAGTTCTCTAGACTACCTAAGTGTGACGTCAGTTGCCAGGGAAATTGGGTCTATACATTCACTGGTAATCTGAAATATCTATTGCTAAAGCGCGAGAAAACATCTCACCTTGGCAACACAAAGTGACGTTTACACTTTTATAGTTAATCTATAGACAGCCAAAGTGTGACGTCATCAAATTTTCTTTTTTGCATTTCAGCATTTTCATGACCATATTTCGGTAGAACATGATGAAAAACCCTCACACATCAAATTTGACATGAATTGGTTCATGGTGGCCCGAGATATGGCCGCATGAATACCTAGTTATTCCCATTGAAATCAGTGTTAATTGGCCTGGGTCGTAACTTTTGGAACCAGGCCAATTTACACTGATTTCAATGGGGCTAATTATGTATTCATGCGGCCATATCTCGGGCCCCACTGAACCGATTCCCACCAAATTTGGGCTGTGGATGTTTTTCATCATGCTCCACCGATACATGGTATCCAAAACGCTGAAATGTAAAAAAAGTTGTTTGTGACGTCATCGCTTCTGTACTCTATTGGTGTGGATGATTGAATACTTGTCCTTTGAAAAAGTGCTTTGCCAAGTTGTGCCTTGTGTGACCTTCACGAAACCTATTAAGTGTCCAAACTAACGGCTCTATGACCTTCGTATTTGTTCCCGCTTCCCTCTAAACGTGGTATTTTGCACGATCAAGGGCGTTCTTTTATTTGAATCGATTTTTTACTGTTTATTATATCGGGGGCGAGGTTTGGATTGCACAACTATTTCGGCGTGCACGGTTAGTACGGCGCTCTGTGAGTGGCATGCCACTTGTTCAATACCGCATTGGACTTTTTTCTGAGAAAACTTACCGAGACGATCGATGGGTATTTTGCCCATTTTAAGTCAAATGCGGACAGCATATGACGTTTAGGCTCAGTAAAATTTATGTTGCCAAAAGGACTTAATAATAATAATAATAAGTCGACTTGGTGAGATATTTTGATGTCAAGTCGCCTTTCTAAATCTATACTAAGTCGACTTCGCAACAAATTATCTCACCAAATCGACATAGTAGATTTATAAAGTCGACTTGGCAACAAAATATCTCGCCAAGTCGACGTATTAATTTCAAGAAGGCGACATAAAATATCTCACCACGTCGACTTATTGAATTCAGGAAGGCGGCTTGGCGACATAAAATATTTCGCCAAGTCGACTTATTAAATCTAGGACGTCGACTTGGCAACATTAATTATCTTGGTATCTAAACAAGTAGGATGGCACTCACAGAGCGTCGTACGGTTAGTGATCACGCCCACGTTTAGCTAACCCTGACATCTTTACCTTGCGCAATCCTTTTTTTCACTTATGTAAACAAGAGGGTGCTATCATAATAATGAAGAAGAAAAAATAAAAGATTTGAATAAATGCCTCAAGTGCAGACGCTAAAAGTTGTATTGGCTGATCGTGTGCGAGCGAAACGTCATTTTTGTTAAGCGGGCCTCCCACTGTGCGATTTTTGCTACGAATTAGGTACGATTAGCTACGATTTAGTACGATTGTGTGTAGAGTCTATAGACAGTCCGTAGTAATCGTACCAAATCGTACCATTTCGTAGGAAACTCGTGGCCAAAATCGCACAGTGGGAGGCCTCCCACTGTGGGATTTTTGCCACGAATTTCCTACGAATTGGTACGATTATCGGAGACTGCCTGTAGACTCTACACACAATCGTACCCAATCGTAGCTAATTCGTGGCAAAAATCGAACAGTGCATGGGAGGCCCGCTTTAAACAAATTGTTACGGCGTCAGATGTCAAAATACGATTTTTTTCTTTTTTACAGAAATATAAGTTAATTCAAAAGTATTTCGTTGCATTGAACGTCCTACATTAATTAAACACAATCGTGATCGGTATAGCATTTAAAAACAATTGCCTATAGTTTATTTTGATTTTAACATGCAGACGAGGAAGAAAACAACTCCCAGAACTGGACATAACTTGATCTGAGTTTTAATTTTGGTTATACATGTATAGTTGCAAGAACTATATATGGAGGTAGTAAGTTCAAAGTCGTTCCC
Source organism: Henricia sp. BOLD:AAB3569 (assembly GCA_037783545.1). Lineage (NCBI taxonomy): Eukaryota > Metazoa > Echinodermata > Asteroidea > Spinulosida > Echinasteridae > Henricia > Henricia sp. BOLD:AAB3569. Next base: position 3,356,476 of record JBBELK010000329.1, read on the forward strand.
TTCTTCTTTTTACCGTTAAAACTGAATCGTTCTGGCAGTTTGTTGAAAGAAAGTCGGGCGTTTCTAGACCACAATCGCTAACCGTATAAAAACCAAAACGGCATACCGTGCTCCAACACAAGTATTCCATTCCTTAACTTGATTACAGTTTTTTTTTTTTGGTAATTATATTTTTTAGGTTGAACTTGCGTTTTCTTTCAGTCACTATAAAGAGTGTCAGTGTGCTTATACACCAAACATTGAGTCGAAAAGGTGCATGGGGGGAAAAAAAAGTTTACTTTTCGTTTGTGCCTCAGTGAAGTGTTTCCTTCCTCCATGAGTGAAGGCACATCTACCATTCAATTGTGATTTTAGCGTGAAAATCGACCATGTTTAGAATGCAAAGTTTTGTATAATTCACCGGACGGACTGGTTGACCTCTGTTTGGGTGTGGAGCCAACCCGCGCCCAGTTTGTATGGACCGTTCCCAAATCCTTTTGTCCTTTCTCGATTCATATGGAAATCGTGGTTGGAAGCAAAAGGCATGCAATTCCGACAAGCAGCCAATGACATTCTGAGATACTGACGTATGAATATTAAATTTGTTTTCTTCTGACATTCTTGTTTCCCCGCTTTACCACGTTAAGTTCATTACAATGCGCGCCGAATAAAGGACGCTTTGGGAAATTGGTAAACGCCCTGATAATACGGTATATTTATTTCCAGATTGCGGCGATGTCAGTTTGCTGATTTTGCGTCTCCTCATCGGGCAAGATTTATCGAAATTACGCTCGCTACGAAAGGAGGGGAAACTAGTTTTCTTTCCTACAAGTGAAAACGCCAGGAAAACTTTAGTATATTGGTGCGGAGACGGACGAGGCTTACAAAAATGGGTTGGATCCCAGTGGCGTGCCATGAAGCTCCATCGGTGCTGCTGTTTGCTGTAGTCGCCTTTGGGTTGCTGGTAGTAGGCCAAGGAAATGTTTGTGAGTGAAACCATCTTTTTTTAGCTCCATGGTGAAACGAAATTTATTCTTGTTTAATTAACACTTTTTAAAGCCCAAATGGGTAGGCCTATCTCCATAAAAACAGAAGACAAAGTGTGACATTTTGATGCATTTGTAAAAATGGTATTTTCAAGTTTAACAAAATTGTTCAAAGAAATTGCTGTGCAATTTCTAAATAATGTAGGATATTATATAAAATAATTTACAAACGGTTAGCTGTCTCAGTGCATGGTATCGTAATCTTGAAAATATTCAAGACAATTTTTTTCACGACGTAAAGGAGGACTCACGGGCATTTTTCCAACTCTTGCGATTACATTTTAAGTCTTTTTGACCAGTTTCTTTCTGGAAAAGGTAGTTGCTGATTTTACCCACTTGTAGAACCGCGACTTTATCGATTCAAATTACATTATGAGCAAAATTTGTTACATTTTTGAGCGAAAGTTTCCAAATGTCAGACTTGCATTTAGAAGATCGCAGTGGTGTATTGAATCGCCGGTTCATAGCCTGAGTATCAAGAGAATAAAGGTGGTGTTCGATTCATGAGGCCATATTATATTCTTTATATGCTGGGGAAATCGTTCTGTGAAGTCCGTGAATTATTATTTTAAAAATCAACTCCATAAGTGGCACGACGTAATAGGGGGACAATGTTTCCTGTTTTTATGGAATGACCCAAATACATGCAGTTAGCCAACATTTTACTTCACGAATTGACAAGAAAAATCCGACAATGTGTTGATAGCAATGGTAACAAACAACACGTTATTTTTTCCTGTGTAAAGGGGCACCTTTGTGGGAGAAATTACACAAGCAAATACTTTTTTCACAAAAGTTGTCTGCGGACAACATTTTTATCATTCATTCAACAGAAAACCATGCATCAGGTTTTCTGTCTGAATTATTATTGATGTATATGTGACTGAAGCTTCTACAAGGCAGTTTATCAACATTATTCTTTAGTTATGTAATGCTGATGATGTTCCTGTTTTTCAAACTGTTCCAATCATGTAATCTGTCTTAAATTGACGTCATCGAAATGTGATTTCCTCAAGTTGTTCAAATTTTAACACTGACACTTTCCCGAAATTGTAACTGTAACATAGTCTTTTTTTAAATTTGTGTAGGCCTACCATTCATTCCACACACACACACACACACACACACACAAATACATGGATTTCCCCCACCCCCGGTTTTATTAAGTATTATTGCATCTATGTGGCTGAAATTTGTACAAGGCAGTTATACAACAAACATTAAAAAATGTCATACTTTTGATCTTAAAGGTACACACCGGCCTACTGTTTACATGATTTAGTGATGCAGCAGCATTGACAATACTTTTTTGATGGTCGTTGTGAAAACAAATCATCAAAATATCCCGTAATTTACTAAAGAAGTGCAAAATTAACAAAAACGGTCAAAAGACGGGTGATACACTTTACCAGCCGTTGTAACTACGCGCAAGCTTCACGACTTTGTCACAAACGATTCGCTCTTCTCATACTCGGGATATCTCAAATTTTCTGATCACGATTTCACTGGACAGCCCGGACGACCGATTAGGAATTTCCGTTTTCTCTGGAGAAGTTAGCATCATGTTTTTTCTTCACGAACGTACACCGGAGCAACTAACCCGGCCGTGTGTGCACTCGGGATTTGCCGTGCTGCGCGGGGCAAATATCATACACTCCTTAGTACACTGAACAAAAATTATAAACGCCCCATGTGACACTTTGAAACTTTTACTAGCCTTAGGGGTTGCAAAATATATTAAATCATACAAAATTCATTTTGTTGTTCAATATGCTACAGATTACTGTCCGTTAGAATATCCAATTATAAGACAATATCAGCTCATTTAGGGTCGCCCATTTCATGTTACATCATAAATAATTTACATGGGGCGTTTATATTTTTGCTCAGTGTAGTTTGCCGTATTAGCACGCGCTCGCTGAGTCCCATTCCCTGGACTCTCGAAAAAACATTTATGTTCGAATTTTCATACTTATGTTCAACTTTGTTTCATACCTGTAGGGCCTATAAATAGTCTCTCTTTTGTCAATTACTTATAAATATTGGGGAAAAATCAGAGTTGAATTTGGTGCAGTAAGAAACTTTCATGCGACTGGACACAAAACTAACTCGCAAGACCATGTGACTTTTTGAAAGGTCACGTGACCTCTGTTTTTTGAAAATTGCTCAAAAACGACAAATTCCGTTGTTTCTTTTTAGGATATGTTCAGTTTATTTCGGAAGGGCATTCAGAATCTTGTATGGGTCAATTTCGAGCCCAAAATAGCCCAACGAAGCCGGTGTGTCCCTTTAAAGGCCCAGTGGATCATTTGCAATGACCCAAAAAGTAATCGACGAGTTTACAGGGGAGAAGTTCTGAAAGTAAAGATTGAATTAATAGCAACTATCCAATGAAAGGTTTTCGCTCAAAATGATATAATTTTACCAGAAAATAATCCGTAAAGATGAAATTATTTAGATCGTTTGCAAACGATTTACTTATTTTTGGTTCCCATCTACGCGGTCCAAAATGCATGGGCGCTGTGTACTCCGTGTGCGTGTTCCATAGATCCAACGCGATGTATTTTTATGGATCGCGCGCACACGCACATATACTTGTAAACAACGTACACTGAGGACTACGTGTAGGCCTACAACACCGAGGACGTAGTTTGCGACCGCGTGCTTATATAGCCAGCCTCAGTAAAACGAATTGCGTAATAGCCCCAAATACAATTGCCACACCATAATAAGGCCTAAATGCCTCTGCTTAAAATGATTTCTTGCCAAAACTTAGATAAATAAGAATACCAATGTCGTCCCCTGAATACAAACTGGGGAAAAAACACCTTTTTGCCCTGATTTTATTTCAAATGTGATTGTCCATAGGATGGTTATTTAAAATGCGTCATTTTGATGAACCTGACATAATTGTTTGACAGAGGGTTGGTAAAGTGGAGAACGGTTGTCTCGGTCGACCGAGAAGGAGGAGCAACCAATTTAATCCAAAATAAGCCCGGGCAGACGCCATCAAACGGAATAAAAATGAAATATTTGATATTTTGTCAATTTGAAAGCTGGGAAGAGTTTATTATTCTGGCCATATTGACAAAGCGATCCGTCGTCATTGTCTTATCCAACGGTTTACCGCCGAACTGAAATAGTATAAATATAATATATATCTTATTAGTTTCTGGGGGTCAACCGTTGCAGTCTCGTCGAATGGGGGCGCTATTAAATACAATAATCACATGTATTTGCCAAACAAAACATACTACAGGCCTGGAATACAAACAAATAAATAAATAAATATTTTTCTTGTAAATTGCAGTAATGAAATGAGGAAATAAATACGAAATGAAACACAAGGGGGGGGGGGGGGGGGGGGGCGGTCGAGATTGGCTCATTAAGTTCAGTAATTTTCGGCAAAGAAGCGAGGATGGTATTTATGATAAATATGAAAGGCCCGCCTCCCACCCATACATGTAACACTGTGTAGTTAAAACATACTTGCCATTTCTGTAGTAATCACAAACCGAGGACGAGCTCGGTTTGCAGGCCGTCCTCGGTTTGTGTGAGTGTATTCACATACAAGACCTCGATTCGCATCTTAGACAAGTCCAGTATGTGCGCCACAGAGTGCATGACGCAAGCCACATAGTACCCGATCAACTGAGAACGAATATTTGAAACACCCCGCCAAGACCAGGAAAATGCATATGGATTTTCATGGGTTTTTTTAAACGTGGTACATTTGACAAAGCTGAAATTTCTTCGGATGAGTTTGTTGATGTCTTTCTTTTGATTTATAATGGTTTTATTCGCAGAATCGCTCAAAAACAGATCATCTACAGGGCCTTTAAATAACTTCTTATCCAAGGTTGTTTTTTTTCCTTCTTTTTTTACGTTTTACTTTTTTTAGGGGAATACACTGCTCGTATAATGAGAGCACCTTGGAAATAAATTGAGAATAGCGGTCATTAACATTGTTCCCATTAATGAAAAAATCCAAATTAACTGCTCCTATAGCTTCACCACACAATTCGTCATATTCTGTTCCAGTAATATGTTTTGTTTGTCGATTTTGTAACGCTGGGTCCGAAACAAGTAGTCGGTAGATGATCACTCGGATCCGTTAAGATACTATTGGATGTATATGATCTCCCATGTCATTTGTAAAAATATTGTCGATTGTGTCGGTGCTAGACGTTATGCACTCCATGGTTGGGCCGGGTATGGGATTCGAAACTTTAGGTTCATATTGAAGTCACCGGTAAATAGCAAACCTTGTTTTCCAAAGATATTTTATCTAATACAATTTCAAATTCATCATTAAAGCTGGAGATGTTTTAGGCCTATATAGTGCAAAAGTATTGTTGTTTTTATTGTAATTTTTATATTCTGTTATAGGATAGGGGAATGCCTGTTCAGAGAGTTTTTAATGTAATAGACCTAAAACGTAATGACGTCACGCAATGTTTACCGCGGTGCATTATATGTGAAAAGTGGGGACGAAATTTCTGCATCTCTAGTTTGCGTGCGTTGCATGCATAGCGCCTAGCGTATTATGCACGTAACTTTGTGAACTTTACTAACCGCTAGCCTCGCTGGCAAAAAACCCGTCAAAAACAAAGATCGTAAATTGATAAAATGATTCGTGTCAACTTAGTTGTGCCTGCGCGAGTTTTAAGCCCACGACGGACGCCGGAACTATGGTTTTAACTGTTGAGGCCCCAAAAGGGTACCGTGGCCGAGTGGTTAGTGCCACATGGTGCCATTGACTCGCAATCATGGGTGAAAACCTGGGGTTGCGCTATGCGGGTTCGAATCCGGCTGCGGTACCTGTGCCCTTGGGCAAGGCATTCAACCACACTATTTCTTTCGGAAGGGATGTAAAGCCGTTGGTCCAGTGTGTACGTAATGGTAACGCACTATAAAGAACCCAGAGCATTCTTTCGTCAAGAGCAAGGGGATTCCCCGGTGTCTCTGGCCATTTATAATTCTAATTCTTCATGGGTTTCCTCACTCTTACGAGTGACAGTGCAATGAGCACTATTGAGGAATCCTTGGTATGAATACCAGAAAGAAATAATAACAATAATAATAATAATAAAATGGCCCTGCAATAATTGTGCAAACTAGCGATGCAGAGATTAAATTTCGTCCCCACATTTTCACCCATAATTGCACCGCGGTAAACATTGCGGACGTCATTATGTCATAGTATACAAATATTGACTGCAATGAGGGGCATGGTTAAGATTATAGGCCCAAGGTGATCTCGAAGCCATGACTATGCCCCGAGGCGGAAGCCGAGGGGCATAGTCATGGCTTCGAGATCACCGAGGGCCTATAATCTTAACCATGACCCGAATAAACAGCAGTCAATATTTGTTTTATATACCGAAAGTGTAGATTTTTGTCATTTGGTTGGTTAAATGTAACGATACATCATACAGTCATGACAGTGGTCCTTCGAGTTTCGATTTCGGAAGCTGGTCTACGGCGGAAAAGTTGTATAATTACAGCAAACATTTGTAGCATAATCACCTGGCACTTTAGTAGCACATTTCACCTGACACAGTTTTCCAGTCATTGCAATGTAGGCCACTTCTCTTACTTTCTTAAGGACTTCATCATCTACGACAGACGACAAAATGACTTTGTCGAGATTCCGCCATTACCGTCCTGATGAATGTTTACGTAAAGCGCCCATGCAGCTGCATAGTTGGTGCACAGCTATAGCTATGCTAACACATGTAATGCGCGCGTCCGGAACCCGCTAAATGACTATGCCCGGGGCATGGCAAAGACTATTGCCCGGTGGGCATATACGCGCCGGGTCTAGCTGATTCAATGCCCCCACTTTTAACCAATCAGATGACAGGAATCTACGCATGAGGTATATAACTAGGTCTATTGCCCCTGTGTGGGATAAATAAAGTTGTATAAACATAAATGTCTGCACATTGCCTCATATGCCGTGTATGCAAATTTCTTCATATCACGTTTGTGCTTGCAAATTTTATTCATAATAGGGGCGTTCGAGATGCTGACACCGGGTAACACCAACTTACACCGGAGCGTTCTTTTAGCCATCACGTGCTACACGAGTCTGCCCCGGTGGCAGCCACCACTACCCGAGCTCGCGGGCGGGTCTGTGGTGTACCACCAGGCAACAACCTTTGACCACGTGTTCCCAGAATTCCAAGCGAGACCCTGTGTCGTTCGTTTTGCATCTTCTGGGGCCTCCCCCGGTGTAAACCACCGTTACCCGATGTAAGCGTCTCGATCGCCCTGCCATGTATGTCGCTGTCTTCAAGTATCGCCCTGGCCCTGCTGACCGTGTGTGAAAATTGCTTTATGTTGCCCTGTCGTGTATTCAAGTTATTTATATCGCCACGTTATGCAAATTGAATTATATCAGTCTTCGTGAATGCAATTTTTCATATGCTTTTTCGTACATGCATTAATTTTTTGTATCGGCCGGCCCTATCCGGTTTGCGTACACGTATACTGCACATTAGCCACGCCCACCCTGCACGTGTGGGATACTATTGAGACGCTTGGTGGCAGCAAACCACATCGCTATACATGATAATACGATCACAGGTTTATAGCCTTTCCAAAATCTCGACTTGGGCTCAGGCTCAGGCTCCGGCTCCATGTAAACCACATGGAGACGGAGACGAAGCCGATATTTGGAAAAGCCCATATATATCTGTGAAAACGACGAAGGGGAAGTAAATATGAGGACAGGAAACCAGTCTACATCGTTGTGTTTAAAGGGCGCATGACATGCTAAACAACTTTTTGCCTAATCTTTGCTTCCGAGAATATGATGGATTACTTGTTCAGCACGACATGCTATTGTTCGTTTGGATGTAAAATCAATAAAAGGTAGCCTTTTTAAACTTTGAAGATTTCATTGCAATAAACCACAGACAGAGGGCGCTGTTTGGAGTGCATCACGTAAGGAAGACAGAAGGGAAAAGTTAAGAAAAAACATAAGACTTCAAGTTGGACTTGTGGCAAATTGCTGCAGTTCTCCCCCAGTTTCGTCATGGCTTACAACAGAAAACATGTAGAACAAACTCAAACAGTTATGGATTACAACAGTTCCAGGACGTCTTTGTCCACGTATATTCAGACATTCTTGATTAAAATTACTGTTGTCCATCATATAGTAGTCATTTTTCACATTTTCAAGTGGGTTTAATAATTATTGATTGTTGATTAGTTAGTTACAAGGAAAATGGGAATATTAGGAAGGGAAAGTAATATCATGTATTGCACAGTGAAAAATACCTGTATGTAGGATTTATGATACTACTCATTTTCCCAAGAAATATTGGTTTTTTCAATTTTGCTTTAACCTGTATGTGGTTTGAATTATTCATAATGGGTCTAGTGCAATCTCCTACATCCATTTAAATGCATTGGAGGCAGCAGGCAGTGTAGCCAGGGATTGTTCACTAGAGGGGGAGGAAGGGGGATCGGAGGGGAGCGGTACAGGGGGAATTTCTTTTTAGTGGTTGTGCCTGCATGGGCATGTTTTTTGTTCTTTCCCTTTTTTGGGTGGGGGGATAGGGAGTGGTTGCACTCATCAGTGGACACTAGAAATTTGTGGGGGGTGGGGGGAGGGGGGTTTGGGGGGTGCACATGCATGCCACCACATGCACCCCGTACGTGGCTATGACGCTAATTGGAGGTGAACTGAAACAGATCTTAGCACTGGGCCAAATAAGAAAAATGCATGACACATGTATATACACTGTAGTTGGTGGGCGGATCGGAACGGTTACATACACAAAGCTTGGGTCTGAATCCTGCCTTGGTTAACTTAATGGATTTGCTTTTAGTACAACCCTAGCCAGTTTCTATGATTGCACTTACTCAAGTGAGCATGTGGATTGGATGTGATCCTTGATTTGCCAAAAGTTACGCCTTTATAAAAGACTTCTATTAAACATCACATTTTTATTAATAAACATGATGACATCATCTACAGACGACGATGTCATTGGATCGCGAACTGCCGTGCAGCAGTAGACTGGTTCCCGTCCACATATTCCACACAGGAGAATATAAGGACAGGTAAAGGGCGCTTCATCTTGATCTGTAATTGGTCGTCTTTGCGCGTTTTTTATATTTAAAAATTGGCCAAGCCCTTTGCTTTAGGCAATGTACTTTATTTACATAATTGGATATGTTTGACACGCACGGCCAAGTTACAAATGTCAATGCAAAATCTGCGCACTTACTAAACAAATAAAAATAATAATAACCACGTGACGGGCAGAATTCTGCCCGTCATGGCTGCCCTTTACCGATCCCTATATTTTCGCAATAAGCGAACCAATCTATAGGGATCGGGAAGCAATCTAGTATTTAAAGTACGTAGTGCGCATGCCCGAAACTAAGCTGGCGCGTAACGAATACGTACGTACGCCACGGACGTATATATATTATATATACGTCCGTGACGTACGCACGCAGTCGTAGTTCCCACAAGACTGGTTCCCGACTATGGGCGGCCAACAAGGCAAAAAAAGACAACGCGGCAAGCCAAAAGACAACGCGGCAAGCCAAAAGGATAAAGGAAGATACACACTATCGCGGAAAAATCACACTTTCGCGCTGCGCTTACCGCATTGCATGAGCTCCCAATCGCCGATTATTCCAAAATAGAAAATTCCACTCTGGTAACTTGGGGCTTCTCTGATACCTCATTGGCTGCGCGTTGGAAAGGTCAACGCACCGCGATCAAAGTTCAACAAATTTGAACTTCAACAAATTTGAACTTTGACCCAGCTCAAAAGTTTTGCGCGTCGCGATAGGCCGCGCACAAGCGGCAAACCGGTTTGTGTACAAACCAATGGAACAGTGTGATTTAAGCCAAAAACACAACGCGGCAAGCCAACTAAAAAGACACACCTTAATTGCGCACGCAAGCCGCGTTGTCTTTTCGGCTTGCCGCGTTGTCCTTTCGGCTTGCCGCGTTGTTCTTTCTTTGCCCTGTTGGCCGCCCATACTCGTCCACATATTCCACATAGGAGAATATATATTTTCGCAATAAGCGGTAGGATCGGGAACCAATCTATAGTTCCCACGTTTTTTAAATGGGCACACGTGTTTGTATACACATCGCGTCGCGCGGCCGGTACAGGTTAGAACGAGCATGGAACGAGCGACTCATTTTTCTCTTTCTTGGTAATGAAAAAACAATATTTCTGTTCTTTTTTTTTACCAAGGTGTGTCTGGCATATAGCACACAACTACTGGGCACATCTCTGGCTTTATGCACGAGAATAATTCTTCAAAAAACACCATCGAACAGAGACGGAGTTTTTTGCGTGTAAACGTATGGAACTGCCGACCGTGTTTTCTCGTGTTTCTCAGGATTGCGTCACGGGGTCATGCGCATATCATTAATACCTGTACTAGTAATACCGGTAAGAGTTTTAGAAATCGCGAAAATTTCATTTCAAAAACCGCACTTTTGCTTGCAATTTATCCACTTAAAACGGACAATTTGAAATAAACAGTGGTATGTCGGCTGGATCGAGGGATATGTGGACGGGAGCAGGTCAAATCGGACCCAAACCAAGTCGAACCTGGACCGAGTCGGACCCACGATCGACTCGGACCCACGATCGACTCGGACCCACGATCGACTCGGACCCACGATCGACTCGGACCCACGATCGACTCGGACCCACGATCGACTCGGACCCACGATCGACTCGGACCCACGATCGACTCGGACCCACGATCGACTCGGACCCACGATCGACTCGGACCCACGATCGACTCGGACCCACGATCGACTCGGACCCACGATCGACTCGGACCCACGATCGACTCGGACCCACGATCGACTCGGACCCACGATCGACTCGGACCCACGATCGACTCGGACCCACGATCGACTCGGACCCACGATCGACTCGGACCCACGATCGACTCGGACCCACGATCGACTCGGACCCACGATCGACTCGGACCCACGCATGACTAAGTCGGACCCTATCGTATTAAAAAGGGGAGTTCAGAGTGCAAAAATTATTTTATGTTCAAGAAACGTGTTTTTAAGCGGTAAATCCACCTTTTATTTTTCTTGTTCTTCTTGCAACAGGATTTTAATTCCGTGTGCCTATTACATTTTTTAATTTGTTCTGGTTTATTGCTGGACTGAGCTGTGTGGTGGATAATTCGAGTGGGATGTACTTAATTGTTTTTTTTGTGTGGTGTGTGTTCTTTTATTGTTACGTTTGCACCAGCGTAGCAGATTTTCCCGATGTTTTAGCAATGGTTAGAACAAAGTCCAAATTTGACCGTTGGCTATAAACTGCATTTTTTTCAAGTAAAAGTGCAGCGACACTGCGCCGCGCATGTCATGGGTCCGACCATGGTCCGACTTGGTCTAGGTCCGAGTTGACCTGGGTCCGACTTGGTCCAGGTCCGAGTCAGTCATGGGTCCGACTTGGTCCAGGTCCGACTTGGTCCAGGTCCGACTTGGTCCAGGTCCGACTTGGTCCAGGTCCGACATGACTCGAAACCATGTGGACTATCGAAAAAGGTGCAAATGCTGGATTATTCGTCAAGGGAGATTCTTAATTACTGTGTGTGTGACAATGTCATTATCATTATCACAATATCATTGTTGATGAGTTGTGCATTGAAATGCATTCGTGTGGGGTGTTATGGCCGAGCGGTCTAGTGCGTTGAACTTAAGTTTCTGTACTAGTTATAGAATGTAGGTTCGATTCCTGGCCGTGACGGGTTGTGGCACCTGTGCCCTTGAGCAAGGCACTCAACCACACTTGCTCCCATTCCTGTAATTGGCGGTCCCTCCGCTGTTGGATGTGGTATATAAATAAAATAAAAAAAAGAAATAAAATAAAATTAATTTTCCTCTTGCTTTCTTAGCGGATGATTATGCATTTGAGCAATCGATCTATCGGGTTGTTGAAGGGACTGATTCTGAAGCCGTCGTCTACATTATACGTAGTGGACCTCATGAAGATCCATTGTCTACAGTTGGTGAGTAACTTCAATGTATTACACTTTTACGGTTTTTGATGTCATCTTCCTCGGAGGCTTAGGAAACGCACATAATATCGCTAGTTTTATAGGGGTGTTACTATTTACCGGAAAATACACTAAATACCAGAAAACACCAGAAGAACACACTAAATACCAGACAACACCCAAAAAACACCGGGAAAATTTCCAAAAGCACAAAAAACACCCCCAAAACATTACTGTTTTAAGGTGTTTTCACGTGTTTTGGGGTGTTTTCCTGTATATGTTTTTGGTTGTTTTCCGGTATGTTTTTAGCCGTGGTTAGACGTTCATCGATAATCCAGGGCATGAGCTAGCTAACACGTGCGCTTCTCCGGCATAAACAGCAACCTCACGTGGCATGAGTTTATGCAAATTACCTTCAGCGCTATGAACACCTTGTGTCAAGCAAGACGATCACCTTATCTTTTTCTTTATTTTTGCGCTGGATTTCCAGCATGTGTCCTTGGGCAAGACACTTTGTCATGTGTTACCTTTTTCTACCCAGGACTGAGTGAATAGGTACCTGCAAGGGTTGCAGCCTCTTAGCGCCTGTGTCAGGCTGCCGGGGCTGCATACTCCCCAGGAAATTGTGCTATAACGACCAGGATAATAATCATGTAATAAAAGACCATTTGTATTCCAACATGTACAGTATGATAAAGAATAAACCATTATTATTATCGTTTACTTGCTAAGGAGAATATGCAATCAGTGTTTTAGAATGTTAAAGTTAGTATACATGATTGGTAAACATGTTTTATATCCCCCTGTGTGATTGAAGATATGCATGATTAAAACCAACCTGAGCAAAAACCAGCTCCGTACTTTTAGGAAAACGGTCAAAAAAGGGTTTGCAGTTATTTCGCCCCAAAACCATTTCACCCTGAACCACGGCCTGTGCACGAAGTGGTTTTGGGGCGAAGTAGCATTTGGGCGATGTAGTGCATATTTGACGGAGCTTTCTTGTGATTTATAATAATTTTGTTCCCAGAATTGCTCAAAAACAGATCTATAGGGCCTTTAAACCAAAATAACATTTTCCTGTACCGGGTATTTTACCTTTGCAGCTGTGGCCACTTCTGATGGAACCATTCCAGGCAGAAGTGCTGTGGCTTGGACGGATTATCAACCTCCCTCATCACCCACCGTGACCTTCCCAACTACCTCAGTTAACCGAGTTGCTGTCAATGTTTCGATCATTAACAACGACGTGGATAACACTGATGAAGATGTACACTGCTTCACAATCGCCTTGAGTAATCCATTTCCTTCTGGTGGCGCGCTTGGTTCGCCAGCTCTAGTCTGCATCATTGATAATAACAGTAAGCAGAATAGTTGAGCTTTGTCAATGTCATGTTACATGTTGCATTATTGTGTTCTGCGGTTCAAGCCTCGAGTGTAGCTGCATGTTGCATTGCAAAGTAGAATCCCTTTACCAGAGCCTATGGACCTCTCTGAAATGATGTCACTTCTTAAGCCCAATTTACGCGATCGTACTTTTGTTCAAGAACTTCATCCAACATTTGTATGATGATGATCAAGAGAAATGTTCTATTGTGTAAATTGGAATTTGAATATCTGCGAACATGTTGGATGATGTTTGAACAAATGTACCTGTATAGTATCTGTCTGGTACTGCACAAATTGCCTATAAACGTGCAGGTCATCATGCATCGCATGCGCAAATCTACGTTGCTATTACCGGTAGCTTGATTTCTGTCGTTACTGTATCTGTATGACATAATGTATGACAGTGTTCAACCTCTAAGCCAATCAGGCTACAGATCTGGGTCACGTGGTATCTTCGCTCAAATGACAATCCACAAAATCCATAAAATATTCGTGAACAATCTATGGTATGAACTAGGACTGGGTCGTCTAGTGACCTTGAACAAGCGTGAGCATCGTCATAAAAATTTTGAATGAAGTTCTTGAACAAAAATATGATCGTGTAAATTGGCCTTTACAGATTGCCATGTGCATCAGAATCTTTTGTGACGCACATGAGCGGCGCCAAATAGACCGGCTATCTTGTAGAAAAAACTCTTGGCATTGAAATTGTTCAACAATGTAAGCAGAAAATGTGCAACCATGAATGTCCTCACGGAACAAAGTAACTGCTCTACAATATGGCAGCTATTCGATACAGTCTGTTTCGAACATATACTTACTAAGCACTCCTGTTTGAACATTTTCAATGACTTGTGTGTGTGTACTTAGTGGCATGAAATATGCAGTTGTACTTTTCCTACGAAGATGGTCGTCTGTGAGAGTGCAGGGAACTGGACAGGGGTGACTTTGTATGGCTTCCAAACAGTGAAGGGTATGACTGCACCTCTGTAATGAGCTGATAATAACATGTACAAAACTTGTAGTGGCTTTGCATTCAGATCCTAGCAGGGACTTTTATCAAATTAAAACTCCCATTTGTTTGTTGATTCAATGTTGTCTGAGGCAACAGTTTGTTGTTTTTGTTTGTAGGTTTCTTCATGGGTACCTGTCCACCACCACAAGCTGCTATAGAGAGCAATGGAGAACCAGTCATTGAGGTCAACACTGGTAGTGCTACGGCTCCCGTCAGCTGGACACAACCCACTCACGCTGCAACCGTGCAAATGGAGTATAAGTGCTTCACTACACCATCAGCAACTCGAACACCATGCACAAATCCTGGCAACTTTCCCATCACATACGAATTCACCTCTTTCAACCGCAGAATACTTGTGCGGTACAGTGCTTACACCATGTTGACCCCAGATATTGTGAGTCACGATTGTGAATTCTACGTTCGTGTTGTTGGTGAGTTGACTCATTGTAATGATCTCTTTTCACAACTTATACTGAAGTCCATTGTCGATAATGTACTCTCAGTCTCTTGGTATACATAAACAATGGCTTTCACTGTTCTGAATGTCATTTTCTTGAAAGGTCTTTTAACAAGCTTTTAAATATTGTAGCATGTCTTTTTTTATAGTACTTACATAGTTTTTATGCCGTGACCAGACTTATAAAGCTACCTAATGATCAATTCCCGATTTGACGGCATCTTTTCTGATTACCAAGTCTAAGATTGAACGTACAGTAAGTGTCCAGAACGGCACACATCATGGCTTGCTGATAAATTACATGTGACCTGTCACGAAATGAGCGTAAAGTCAGAAAATTTTCAAAAATTAGATATTGGTATTTTCGAATTTACCAGAAAAAAAGCTCTCCAATGGTATACAGCACATAAGGTAAAACGATTCCCCCAACACAACACAGCTTAGAGAAGTGGTAGTGTTGGAACAAATCTTACAAATGTTAAAATAAAATTTCTTGCGTATTACAAAGAAATTGGTCTGAAAATTATGTTTTTATTTGTTGGATGGCGCTAAATTTTTTAAATGAAATAGAATAAGAGGTTACTCTTTCCAAATATTACAAACCCTAAAATTGACCTCCCTTCAATTTTTTACTTTGAACTGCATGCCGTTATAAGAAATAGCGGAGTGCGACTTTACGCTCATTTCGCACAAACAAGCCATTCCACATTGAGCAAACGTTGCCGCCAACGTTAACAAACCGTTCGCTATTTGGAACGCAGCCCTGGTCTACTTCTCCCAGGGCATTAGGCGCACACGTGGCACACTGCAGGTAGCAAGCTTGCACACGCAATACGGGGAAGCCACTGCAAGGGTCTATGGGATGGATTACGATGTGTTGCTCGTATGACCCCACTTTATTGTAATACGATTATAATAAGTTTGCTGTCGACCCCGGTCGTTTTTGAAATTATTACAATTGTATCACAATAGAGGAAGTAGAAGATTTTTCTCCTGTGACCCCGGCCTATATCTGTCTGGACCCTTTATGACGATATGATTTTTTGCATAAAACGTCTTCTCTGTTGCCATTGGTTAGAGAACATTGTATGTTTCATTTATGTATGCATGTGAATGTAAAAAGTCAAAAATAAAAGTTGGGTTTTTCCTCGAAAAAGGTTACTTTACCTTGAAACACTAAGTCAAAGGAATCAAAAGAAAATTTAAATGTTTAATTGTGGTCTTCATTTCAGACAACGTTGCACCAACGATTACTTGTCTGGATGGTGCATTTAACACCACGGAACCTGGCTCATCAACTGGTATTGCCTATTTCTCTGATGCTACTGCTTCTGATGCATCAAGTGTTACGGTCACTGCAAACGCAACATCGGGGTCTCAGTTCCCTATCGGATCAACAGATGTACAATTCACTGCAACGGATACCAATGGAAATATCAACACTTGCACGATTAATGTCTTGATCAGAGGTAATTGCTTCCACTGCCCTAATTTCTGACTCCCATTCCCCACGTCTTTCCCAGCTGCCCTTTTTACTACTTTTTACACTTTTCCTGCTGTGCCTTTTACCCATACCCATTTTCCGACCTCTTCCCATGTCTCATTTCCAACCTCTATCCAATTTCCTTCATTCTCTTTGCCCATCCCCTTTACCTCTCTCCCTCTCCTCTACAACATCCCTACCAATGATTAGAAGCCCGGGTTGATAAAACTGCCCTGTAGAAATTTCAGCCACATAGGTGCAGTAATACACGTTTCTGAAAACTTGAAAAATCCATTCATGGCTTTTGTGAAAACTAGGTTTTTCTTGTCAACTTGTAAAAAAAATGGGATCACTGCAAATGATGTGCTTTACCTTTAAACTAAAGCCGTTTTACTTTTTCCGTGTTTAAATCAATTTGGCCTCAATCCCGCGTGAAATGCTGTCACATACGTGCATCATAGTGCAATCAAACAAAAGTGGAGTGCACACAAATGGTTCTTTTGTTATTGTGGATTGCGATCGCGCAGGTGATTGTGTCCACCATACCGTACATATTGGAAACAAGTCACAGGGATATGGCAATGCAGCGTTTGCCCTTAACTTTTTTCCCAACTGGCCAACAGAGCCAGTTGGCTTAAGTCTTCACTGGCCCGTCGGCATTTCAAGTGGCCCGGTTAACATTTCTGGTTGTTCTTTTTACACACAGTCAACCTTTAATGTTTGCAATAACCACATTTGAGTGAATAATTTACGAAAATTTAGTAGTCATAAGGTTCTCCCCAGTACAAGTTTTATTTCAACTGGTCAGCCGGACCATTTGAGGAGGCTTTCCAACTGGCCCGAGATGATTTCAACTGTCATTTGGCCAACGGACCAGTGCTAATTCGAACGCTGCAATGGCGTTGATTTTTGAGTACAGTGAATTGTAAACTGACACATTTTAACCTTTTTTGACAGATGATGAAGATCCCGAGTTTCCGTGTCCAGTCAACATGAGTGTGAATACTGACTCGGGACAGTCGTATGCCATCCTCACATTTGAAACACTCAATGTGACTGACAACTCTGGGGAGTCGATAACCGCGGTATTTAGCCCCTCTACTGGGTCTCAGTTTCCTATTGGCCCCACGACAGTCACCGTCTCTGCCACAGATTCCAGTTCTAATACAGGAAACTGTTCCTTCATAGTCACTGTTGTAGGTAAGAAAAAAACACAAAAAGTGTACTACCTTTTATTTGTATGCGGCAAAAATTTAACAGGGCCCTCTATGATTTGTATGTTAAAATTGGCTGTGGAGAGTACCGGAAATACCCGTAATTGTGTTTTGGTATGACTTTTTTTTAGGCATTAAAAGTGGGTTTGGCCGGTCTTAAACAATCCGTTTAAAACCGGATAGGGGCCTGGACGCTGATAATGGCCCGTGCCGAAACCCACTTTTAATCCCATTCATAAATACCTTTTTTGTGTTGATCGGTAAAACTCACCAAAATTAGCTTGTCATTGCATTCTTTTTCCCTTTATTTTGTTGTTTGTACGTTCAAATTGCTAGCTGTTGTTTGTTAAATGGCGCGTGTTACGCATAATGCAGGGGTGTTGTGTACTCGCACGGCTGTTAGCCAGACTCAAAAGTTTTAAAGACTGACTGGGCACTTATTGCTCGTTAAAAGAAATGCCCATGTGATGTGCTTTCAGCCAATAGGGATTTATGAATGGTCATTATTGGCAAGCCACGTCATTCAGTGCAGTATTGTTTTAAACTCCCTTTGCCTTTTTACAAAATAATTCTGCTAATTCTCACCTCGTAAAATTCTGATGTGATTTCTGAGTGAATTTCGTTTCTTGGACTAAAAGCAAAACATTAAGTATATATTTCGCAGTACGTTCAAATAAAATGTGAGTTGCAGATCCATGTTTTAACCATGTTGAGCTTAGTACCTGCAATCCTTGTATTTTTGCATTAAAATTTGCACAGAAGTTGCACCTAGATCTTCCTGATAGCATACCTGCCAACTAGTCGGATTTTATCGTATTTGTTTCGATTTTTAAGTGTTAAAAATTGGAACAATTGGAACTGTCGACTTGACCTGACTCCCCGCGCGAGCTGTATGTGTTGTGTACATGAAAACGGGTGCAGTACTTTGTCAACTTGACCGTTGTACCAACTCGACCGTTGCAAGTTTCACTACAGTCCGATTGTTTTACTCGGCAATGTTGGCAGGTATGTGATAGTAGTGGACAACACTAACTTTTCCTTTTCCTTTTCTTTTTATTTATACCATAGATATGGAAGCTCCAAAGATTACATGTCCTGACAACATGACCGTGTCAACCAACGGTGGTCAAAGTACAAACTTGTTCACAGTACCCGCAGTTGTCTCGGTGTCCGATAACTCTGACAGTCCCACACTTTCTATCGATTACAATGGAATGTCACTTAATGCTGGACAGAATGTTACCTTCGATCTTGCAAGCAGTCCACATGTACTGACTTACACTGCTCAAGACACTTCCTCAAACAGTGCCTCGTGCGATGTGTACATCACTGTAACTGGTACGTTGTAGTAAACAATGTTTTATTTAAAGGCAGAGGCTCGTCAGCAATGCGCGCGCGCCAAATACGCAGTTCCATAGCAAAGGCATGGAACTGCGTATTCCGTGGCACAAATTTGGCGCGCGCGCGTTGCTGACGAGCCTGTACCTTTAATGAGTCAACTGTTTTAATAGTTCCCTTGTGAAGAGAAATGAATGTGGTTTTTTTTACCATTCATTCAACACAAAAATCAAGCATAGACTTTTAAAGGTTTTCTGAAGTATTACTGCATGTGTGGTTAAAATGTCTAGGAGGCAGTTTATGTAATGCTGTTTTTTCTGTTTTTAAAAGTTTTCATATGTCATCTGTCTTTAAAGAAGTTGTTGACCGAAGAAATTTACCCAAATTTGCTTTCAGACAACGAGATCCCAACGATTACTTGTCCTCTTGATGCATTCAACTCCACGGAACCTGGCTCACAAACTGGGCCTGTGTATTTCCTTGATGCTACCGCTAATGACAACTCCAACCAAACAGCCACACTGACTTCTAACGCAACGTCAGGAATGCAATTTGACATCGGCAACACCATTGTAGAATTTGTTGCAACAGATACCAGTGGAAACACCAATGAATGTACATTTGTTGTTACAGTAACAGGTAAAGCACAATGTCATGGTTAATCATCTTATTACATCATATTTGATTTTATCTGAACAAAATATATTATAGTGAGCATCTTTTTCCTCCAAATCAGGTTGAATCCCTTAAATATAACCATAGAAATTTGTCGATGAAACTAAAAACTGCGACATATCTGACAAAATACAAAATATGAAGACTGCTTTAGTTTTGAAATCTATTTTGTCATTGATTTCAACAGATGATGAACCACCTGTGCTTGAGTGTCCGGACAACATTGAAGTGAACAGTGATGAAGGAGAGAACTATGCCACTGTCTCATGGTACATGTCCAATGTGACTGACAACTCAGGGGAGTCACTAACCCCGATGCCTAGCCACTCGTCTGGGTCTCAGTTTCCTTATGGCCCTACAACGGTGATCGTCTCTGCCACAGATTCCAGTTCTAATATAGGAAATTGCTCTTTCATTGTCAATGTTCTCGGTGAGTTTTTGCAGAAATCAACAAGAACAACTCAAGAAAAGTTAACTGGAAAAGACCATTAATGGTCTTTTCCAGATTAGTTTTAAAGACTTTTTAATTATAAAAAGAACATGTTTTGAAAAGAAATTGGTATTGAAAAGAAGAGATATCAAACGTCTCTGATAAGTTGGGTTTAAATAAATTGTCTTTTTACCTACAGATTTTGAAGCACCTAATATTACATGCCCTGACAACATGACAGTGTCAACTGATCCTGGTCTAAACACAGCCACGTTCACCCTGCCTAATCCAATGTCAGTGTTCGACAACTCTGGAGTGTTTATGGTCAACATTGATGACAGTGGAATGATTCGCATGGTTGGTGACAATGTTAGCCTTGATCTCGCAACTGGTCAACATTTACTAGAATATACTGTAGTGGACAACTCCATGAACAATGCAACGTGTGTTGTGTACATCACTGTAATTGGTAGGTAACCTTAGATTAAAGAGGAAGAATCCCCCTTGACGAAAATCCAGCATTTAGGCTTTTTTCGATAGTCCAAACATCCCTCTTGCTGACGTGGATTTTTATTTGTCGGTTTTAAGTGGATAAATTGCAAGCAAAAGTGCGCTTTTCGAAAATGAGATTTTCGAGATTTCTGAAACGCTCATTAGGTATTCATGATATGCGCGTGACCCCGTGACGCAATCCTGAGAAAGAAAAGTCAACACGATTGTTAGCTCCATACGTTTACACGCAAAAAACTTGGGAAAACCGTCTCTGTTAGATGGTGTTTTTTGAAGAATTGTTTTGGTCCAAAAAGCCAGAGATATGCCCAGTAGTTGCGTGGTTGTATGTTTTACTTGACATCATGAAAAAAAAGAGCAGAAGCTAAGATCCTTTTTTATTACAAAGAGAGAGAAAAATGAGTCGCTCATTCTAACTTGTACCGGCCGATGTGCATATACCATGTGCCAATTTCAAACACGTGGGAACTACGGCGCGGCCCGCAGGCACCATTCCCACTGCTGTACACGGACTGCTGTTCGTTCCGTGACAAACACCGGTCGCAATGCACCAATGTTTCCTTCAAAAGACTCGACTTCATTGTGAGCCACAATTTTACGTTTTTTTTCACAAAAAAGGTAATAGTAGATTATTGTCGTTTTACATCAGGTGTTTTCACGTTTGTATTTTGAATTACAAGGACAAAACAGGCATGATGAACATACACTTCGTATATTTTCCATTCAATACTGCACAGGCCGTTTTGTGTGTTTCTCAGGATGACGTATCGCCCCTGTTTGTAAACAAACCAAGTGACCTCGAGCATTTCAGAATTTCGGGTGAAGAGGGTCGGAACTGAATTGTGTTTTAAACAATTACTGTCGGTTTTTGGCGGAAAACACGTTGTAATCGCGTTGTAGAAACATAAACCTCCATGATAAACAGAAAAACTAAAAAAATGTGGATGGGGGGATTCTAGCTGTTTAAGGTGATTAATAGGTGTGACAGAATGGATAAAAGGGAAAATGTAAAATTTATAAATTAAAATAATTTGTTGGCAGTTTTACTTAATTTATTCGTGCGTGAATTTTAATCCTAATATCCCAAGTGAATGAAACCCTTCCTAAATTGCTTATTTTTGTATCACATGTTTTAGACACTGAGGATCCAGTCATTACATGTCCTGAGAGTTTCACGGTCGGGACTGATCCTGGTCTAGCGACTGCCAATGCGACGTGGGAGTCAGTTAATGTGACTGATAACTCCATGATGTCTATTACGCCAGTAAGCGATTCGGTAATTGGGTCCCCGTTGCGTATTGGTGACACTATGGTGCAATACAACGCTACAGATGGCAGCGGCAACACAGCCACTTGTTCCTTCACTGTCACCGTTGAAGGTAATTTCATCTTTATTTTTTTTGTAAATTTTGAAGACCACGAGATCAATACGATTTGCCAGTCAAACTAAAATTTCTCAATAAATACAACAAGCCAGCAGTGTTTGCATTTTTTTCTTCCATTTAGTCAGTTTCTGTAAAACGGACGTTAATATTTTTTTTCTTCAAATTTTAGTTACTGTTTGTTTCTTATGCAGACATGGAGGAGCCTACACTAGGAAACTGCAGTGCACTGACTTTCTACACATCTCCTGGTCTAGCATCTGCTTTTGTCTCCAACATCGAGCCAGATGCAACAGACAATGTGGGGCTTGAACCTGTTTTTTGCTTTGGTATAACAAGCCTTGGAGTGGTACTCGACATTGGAACACACACTTTCACCTGTATAGCCAGAGATGTCAGTGAACTGCAGGTATCATGTCAGCGCACCATTATTGTTGAAGGTATGTCTAAATCTTCAATGAAAAATAAGCTTTTGTCAAAAGATAGTGCTCTTAAAAATCAACATACGTATCTTGTTTCCCAAATTTAAAAACATCTTCAAATGACTAACTTGAATTTGTTTGAATTTAATTCGTCATCAGAGGCACAGAGTAAATAATGTTATTCAGGAAATTGTTGAAAACTTTGTTTTCAAAAATCCAGAATCTTTTTTCATATCACCGAAAGGGTGCCAAAAACATGCCAGTAAATTTGCTCTTACACTAAGCCATTGATTTGCTTCAACCAATAATATACTCCACATGACGTGTTTCAAAGACATTCGCTTCGAAACCACCACCCTTTTCAAAACTGTACGTCGTCATTAAAATCATCCAAAGGTTGGACCACATCGAATAGCTGCCATCTTGTAGGGCAGCTTCTTTGTTCCTTGAGAACATGCATGGTTGCACATTTTGTGCTTTCATTGTTTAAATGAAACTTTAATAAATGACAAAAGTTGCCCTACAAGATGGCAGGTATTTGATACAATCTATAGCCTAACTATTAAGCATGTCAGTAGTTTTAGGCAGTAAAGAGGCCCACACTACTAGCTGGGGTGCAGCACGTGGAAAGAAAACATGATTTTTTATTTTTTTAAAATACTGTTGAGGAGTACTCCATGTGCTCAGTGATGGGCACCCGACCCTCTTGACCTTCCCTGTCCTCTATGCTATTTTGCATGTTACTATTCCGCAAGAACAGTTTCCCTATTTGCACATACTTGCTGTACCACCCAAGACTTGTAGCTTCTTTGCATACTTAAATCCTTCTTATATTTAATTCGTGCATATTAATGCTTCATTAACCAAAACTAATTTTTTTTCTCAAACAAAACTGCTTTTCTATTTTGCTTGTGGTTCTTTAGCTTACTGCCCTGTTTAGTGAGAAGTTACAAAATGAAAAATACAGTTTCTAAAACTTTGATGTTCCCAAAGGTTTTCCATAACGTGTTGATGTTCTCATTTAAAAAGCTCATTATCTCATTTAAAAGCTGATAACTTGGGCCAACTAAAGAAATCAGACATTTTTCTTTCCAAAATTATTTTAAAGGTAAAATCGGCCAATATATATAACAAATAGTATACCTTTAATGCAGCTGCCTAGCATAATACACGCTCATGGTTACCATCACAAAAATTGATCATTTACGGATCTGATAAATTTTGAAAGCGGAGCAAGCATGGTATTGCATGTAGGGCCAGCGTGTAGCCATACGTTCTGATCTCGATTATTATGACCCGTAACGTTTGGTCTTGGTTGGTTGCGATCTTGATCTATGCAATACTGGTAAGTGATTTTGCATAAACCTCCCTGTAATTTTAGGCCTAACCCAGTAGATAATGCTGAAGGGAAATTTCATGCAAGCGAGTGAGTTTGCCAATATCTTATTAAAAAAATATCTCCAACTGTTCCCACTCGAATCGTAGTATGTTGATGCATTAGTCATTTGTAAAATGAAAATAATTTGAGTGTGAAAGCATCTCATCGATGCCTCCATCTTGCCTTGGCCTCTTTTCTGATCAACCAATCACATTGCACGTTTCTACATATTTTGAGCTAAATTCTTTTAAAAACCGAGTGTAAATTGTGAAAATGTGAAGTCAATTTGACAGTTGATATATGCAAACTAACTCACTTGAGTGAAATTTCCCTTGTGTTGCATAGCGTAGATCTTCAGTAGTTTAATAGTATTATTATTCATTCTTGTCCGTGTTCGGAGTCGGATATCTCGCACATGGCAAAGGTGCAGTGAATCTAGCTTCATTTGAGATTCCCAAAGCTTATACCATTGCTTTCTAATTTAAAGGCCTAAAATTTGCACAAATTCCACGCATCTAGGTAAAAGAACTGAGCTACAGTTCTTGGCAGAAATACTAACTAACAGCTGTCCCGTTTGAGCATGGCACGATTATGAAACCAGTAAATAGGGAATGGGGAACATAAGTGGATTTTATTGACTCATTTGTGTCAACTGGTTCCATATACAGGGTGGATCAAAAAATACGAAGCCGAGGTATTATCGCTAATTGTGACTGAAGTAGGGCACGTATGAATGAACGGGAGATATCATCTGTTAGGGTGGAATCTCCTCTTTAAAATGACACCCTGATCATGTCATTATGTTTCCGGTTTACTGAGCAGTGATCAATGTTATGCAAGGGTCTAGTTTGGGATTTGCGCCACTTTCTTCAATGGCGTCCAGTCATGGCCTGAACCATGGCATGGCCTGTTTGGACGATCAAGTATCCATTGGCTAAACCTAAGATGCCTCTGAAGATCGCCAGAAAGCAGTTGATGTCTTACGAGCCACAATTCTGTAAAGGTACCACCGAACAATTGTGTTGAACATGGTTAGGGCCAGTCCCGGCTAAACCATTTCGTCTATGACTGCAGGGTTCTCCCTGCTGCATGCAGGGCTTGCTGAATTACGCTAATGTTTTTGGATTACCGACCAGTTCTCTTTCGCCCAGACCTTGGACTCAACAAAAACTCGCTGCATTCCCATGTAGGACTGAATGTTCTGTTTAAAAAAATGCAGGTTTTTTTCCCACCAACATTTGTATCGACATGTTAATTTCCGAGGCGTCCTTGGCTACTGGATACTTGGTCCGGCGTCCAAACAGGCTATGCCATGCATTAAAGAAAGTGGCGCAAATCCATAACTAGACCCTTGCATAACACTGGTCACTGCTCAGTCAACCGGAAACATAATGACATGATCGGGGTATTATTTTAAAGAGGAGACTCCACCCTAACAGATGATATCTCCCGTTCATACATACATGCCCTACTTCAGTTACAATTAGCAATAATATCTTGGTTTCGATTTTTTTAAAAGTATAATCACTCAACTATTTTGTTGTAGATTTGGGGCAACACTGCTGCAGAATTATTTGTTTCACTTACTTGCTTGTAGGATAGTGTACAAGATATTTAACAATTAGTGAACGGGATAGAGCTGTGTCACTTGAACTTGAATAGAGCTGTGTCACACTTGTGTACATTGCTACCCAAAAACATCTCAAAATTTTGCCACAGTAGTCTCGGGCCCGTTCTGTATTTCAAAAGTGCACCATTTTAAACTCACAGATAACGAGACTCCAAACATCACCTGTCCGAACAACCAGACCCTTAACACCAACCCTGGCCAGGCTTTGGCTACATTCATGCTTCCTGACGCCGCCTCGGCTGTTGACAACTCTGGAAGCTTCACCATTTCTATTGATGTCGACGGCAACTCGTACAGTGTCGGTCAAAGTGCTAACTTCAGTCTCGCATCAAGTCCGCACTTGGTGCAATACACAGCAACTGACAATTTTACAAACAGCGAAACTTGTGACATGTACATCAATGTTACTGGTAAGTAGGTTACATCATTAAACGCTCTTTATAGAATGTATAATTCAGCATGTTTGAGTTATTGACTTCAATTTATTATTGTAATTGTAACTTGTGTTTTTAGACAGTATTGGCGAGTTTACAGTGGAACATTCTGTCCTTCCGTCAATCAATATTTTTTGTAGGTAATTTTTACTTTCGTTTTTCTTTTAGACGTTGAAGCACCGATGATTACTTGTCCTCTTGATGCATTTAACTCCACGGAACCTGGCTCACAAACTGGACCTGTGTATTTCCCTGATGCTACTGCTAATGACAACTCCAACCAAACAGTCACACTGACTTCTAATGCAACGTCAGGAATGCAATTTGACATCGGCAACACCATTGTAGAATTTGTTGCAACAGATACCAGTGGAAACACCAATGAATGTACATTTGTTGTCACAGTAACAGGTAAACCACAATGTCATGGTTAATCATCCTATTCCATCATATTTGATTTTATCTGAACAAAATATATTATAGTGAGCATCTTTTTCCCACAAATCAGGTTGAATCCCTTAAGTATAACCATAGAATTTTGTCGATAAAACTAAAAAACTGCGACATATCTGACAATATATTTTAAAAGAAAAATACTAAATATGAAGACGGCTTTAGTTTTTAAATCTATTTTGTCATTGATTTCAACAGATGATGAACCACCTGTGCTTGAGTGTCCGGACAACATTGAAGTGAACAGTGATGAAGGAGAGAACTATGCCACTGTCTCATGGTACATGTCCAATGTGACTGATAACTCAGGGGAGTCACTAACCCCGATGCCTAGCCACTCGTCTGGGTCTCAGTTTCCTTTTGGCCCTACAACGGTGATCGTCTCTGCCACAGATTCCAGTTCTAATATAGGAAATTGCTCTTTCATTGTCAATGTTCTCGGTGAGTTTTTGCAGAAATCAACAAGAACAACTCAAGAAAAGTTAACTGGAAAAGACTATTTTGTGATCAAAAATCACAGAATGGTCTTTTCCAGATTAGTTTTAAAGACTTTTTAATTATGAAAAGAACATGAAAAGAAATTGGCATTGAAAAGAAGAGATATCAAACGTCTCTGATAAGTTGGGTTTAAATAAATTGTCTTTTTACCTACAGATTTTGAAGCACCTAATATTACATGCCCTGACAACATGACAGTGTCAACTGATCCTGGTCTAAACACAGCCACGTTCACCCTGCCTAATCCAATGTCGGCGTTCGACAACTCTGGAGTGTTTATGGTCAACATTGATGACAGTGGAATGATTCGCATGGCTGGTGACAATGTTAGCCTTGATCTCGCAACTGGTCAACATTTACTAGAATATACTGTAGTGGACAACTCCATGAACAATGCAACGTGTGTTGTGTACATCACTGTAATTGGTAGGTAACCTTAGATTAAGGTGATCAATAGTTGTGACAGAATGGATAAAAGAGAAAATGTAAAATTTATAAATAATTTGTTGGCAGTTTTACTTAATTTATTTGTGCGTGCATTTCAATCTTAATATCCCAAGTGAATGAAACCCTTCCTAAATTGCTTATTTTTGTATCACATGTTTTAGACACTGAGGATCCAGTCATTACATGTCCTGAGAGTTTCACGGTCGGGACCGATCCTGGTCTAGCGACTGCCAATGCGACGTGGGAGTCAGTTAATGTGACTGATAACTCCATGCAGTCTATTACGCCAGTAAGCGATTCGGTAATAGGGTCCCCGTTGCGTATTGGTGACACTATGGTGCAATACAACGCTACAGATGGCAGCGGCAACACAGCCACTTGTTCCTTCACTGTCACCGTTGAAGGTAATTTCATCTTTGTTTTTGGTAATAAAGACCACGAGACTTTACCGTGATCAATGTGATTTGCCAGTAAAAATAAAATTTCTCACCAAATACAACAAGCCAGCAGTGTTTACATTTTTTCTTTCATTTAGTCAGTTTCTGTAAAACGGACGTTCATATATTTTCTTTTCAAATTTTAGTTACGGTTTGTTTCTTATGCAGACATGGAGGAGCCTACACTAGGAAACTGCAGTGCACTGACTTTCTACACATCTCCTGGTCTAGCATCTGCTTTTGTCTCCAACATCGAGCCAGATGCAACAGACAATGTGGGGCTTGAACCTGTTTTTTGCTTTGGTATAACAAGCCTTGGAGTGGTACGCGACATTGGAAGACACACTTTCACCTGTGTAGCCAGAGATGTCAGTGGACTGCAGGTATCATGTCAGCGCACCATTATTGTTGAAGGTATGTCTAAATCTTCAATTAAAAAAACCTTTTGTCAAAAGACAGCTCTGCTCTTCAAAAGCCACTTGTGTTTGAGTCAAACTGGTTTATTTTCAATCAATCCCCAATTGGTGAGGAACAACTGCAATACCGTGTTTTGAGACCACCAGTTGGCTTCGAAGCTCAATTTGTCTGTGGTCCAAATCCCTGTGGAGCCAAGTTTTTTTCCAGGTTTCCCAAATTCATGGACATTTATCCACATTTCTATCAAATTAATTCACCTTGGCGGTCCCTGGGTCATTATCCCAAAAAAGAAATCAGTATTCATACGTATTTTTACCCTCACAGATAACGAGACTCCAAACATCACCTGTCCGAACAACCAGACCCTTAACACCAACCCTGGCCAGGCTTTGGCTACATTCATGCTCCCTGACGCTGCCTCGGCTGTTGACAACTCTGGAAGCTTCACCATTTCTATTGATATCGATGGCAACTCGTACAGCGTCGGTCAAAGCGCTAACTTCAGTCTCGCATCAAGTCCGCACTTGGTGCAATACACAGCAACTGACAATTTTACAAACAGCGAAACTTGTGACATGTACATCAATGTTACTGGTAAGTAGGTTACATCATTAAACGCTCTTTATAGAATGTATAATTCAGCATGTTTGAGTTATTGACTTCAATTTACTATTGTATTTGTAACTTGTGTTTTTAGACAGTATTGGCGAGTTTACAGTGGAACATTTTGTCCTTCCGTCAATCAATATTTTTTGTAGGTAATTTTTACTTTCGTTTTTCTTTTAGACGTTGAAGCACCGATGATTACTTGTCCTCTTGATGCATTTAACTCCACGGAACCTGGCTCACAAACTGGACCTGTGTATTTCCCTGATGCTACTGCTAATGACAACTCCAACCAAACAGTCACACTGACTTCTAACGCAACGTCAGGAATGCAATTTGACATCGGCAACACCATTGTAGAATTTGTTGCAACAGATACCAGTGGAAACACCAATGAATGTACATTTGTTGTCACAGTAACAGGTAAAACACAATGTCATGGTTAATCATCCTATTCCATCATAATTGATTTTATCTTGACAAAAATATATTATAGTGAGCATCTTTTTCCTCCAAATCAGGTTGAATCCCTTAAATATAACCATATAAATTTGTCGATGAAACTGATAATTAAAACAGCGACATATCTGACAAAATACAAAATATGAAGACTGCTTTAGTTTTGAAATCTATTTTGTCATTGATTTCAACAGATGATGAACCACCTGTGCTCGAGTGTCCGGACAACATTGAAGTGAACAGTGATGAAGGAGAGAACTATGCCACTGTCTCATGGTACATGTCCAATGTGACTGACAACTCAGGGGAGTCACTAACACCGATGCCTAGCCACTCGTCTGGGTCTCAGTTTCCTTATGGCCCTACAACGGTGATCGTCTCTGCCACAGATTCAAGTTCTAATATAGGAAATTGCTCTTTCATTGTCAATGTTCTTGGTGAGTTTTTGCAGAAATCAACAAGAACAACTCAAGAAAAGTTAACTGGAAAAGACCATTCTGTAATCAAAAATCACAGAATGGTCTTTTCCAGATTAGTTTTAAAGACTTTTTAATTATGAAAAGAACAAAGAAATTGGTATTGAAAAGAAAAGATATCAAACGTCTCTGATAAGTTGGGTTTAAATAAATTGTCTTTTTACCTACAGATTTTGAAGCACCTAATATTACATGCCCTGACAACATGACAGTGTCAACTGATCCTGGTCTAAACACAGCCACGTTCACCCTGCCTAATCCAATGTCGGCGTTTGACAACTCTGGAGTGTTTATGGTCAACATTGATGACAGTGGAATTATTCGCATGGCTGGTGACAATGTTAGCCTTGATCTCGCAACTGGTCAACATTTACTAGAATATACTGTAGTGGACAACTCCATGAACAATGCAACGTGTGTTGTGTACATCACTGTAATTGGTAGGTAACCTTAGATTAAGGTGATCAATAGTTGTGACAGAATGGATAAAAGTGAAAATGTAAAAGTTATAAATAATTTGTTGGCAGTTTTACTTAATTTATTTGTGCGTTAATTTCAATCCTAATATCCCAAGTGAATGAAACCCTTCCTAAATTGCTTATTTTTGTATCACATGTTTTAGACACTGAGGATCCAGTCATTACATGTCCTCAGAGTTTCACGGTCGGGACCGATCCTGGCGTAGCGACTGCCAATGCGACGTGGGAGTCAGTTAATGTGACTGATAACTCCATGATGTCTATTACACCAGTAAGCGATTCGGTAATTGGGTCCCCGTTGCGTATTGGTGACACTATGGTGCAATACAACGCTACAGATGGCAGCGGCAACACAGCCACTTGTTCCTTCACTGTCACCGTTGAAGGTAATTTCATCTTTATTTTTTTTGTAAATTTTGAAGACCACGAGATCAATACGATTTGCCAGTCAAACTAAAATTTCTCAATAAATACAACAAGCCAGCAGTGTTTGCATTTTTTTCTTCCATTTAGTCAGTTTCTGTAAAACGGACGTTAATATTTTTTTTCTTCAAATTTTAGTTACTGTTTGTTTCTTATGCAGACATGGAGGAGCCTACACTAGGAAACTGCAGTGCACTGACTTTCTACACATCTCCTGGTCTAGCATCTGCTTTTGTCTCCAACATCGAGCCAGATGCAACAGACAATGTGGGGCTTGAACCTGTTTTTTGCTTTGGTATAACAAGCCTTGGAGTGGTACTCGACATTGGAACACACACTTTCACCTGTATAGCCAGAGATGTCAGTAAACTGCAGATGTCATGTCAGCGCACCATTTTTGTTGAAGGTATGTGTATGTCTAAATCTCAATGAAAAATAACCTTTTGTCAAAAGACAGCTCTGCTCTTCAAAAGCCACTTGTGATTGAGTCAAACTGGTTTATTTTGAATAAATCCCAATTGGTGAGGAACAACTGCAATACCGTGTTTTGAGACCACCAGTTGGCTTCATAGCTCAATTGGTCTGTGGTTCAAATCCCAGTGAAGCCAAGTTGTTTTTCACTGCATCCAGATTTCCCAAATTCATCGACATTTATCCACATTTCTATCAAATTAATTCATCTTGGCGTTTCCTGAGTCACGTCAGCGGACCGTTATTGTTGAATTGTAGTCTTCAAGATTCATTCACAGAATATATTTAGTTTTTATATTGATTTTATTTGTATATCTTCCTTATCTAACATGGTCTAATAATTAACACTTCCTAACTTTTAATCGATTCAATTTGATCCACTTTTAATGTTGACACATGTAACCTTTCCATATTGTAGCCCAAGTGGTTTTCTAGATTTCATGCTTTCTAGTCTTCTGTTGACTTGCTAACTGTTATAATTTATAATGATTTTCTCGTTTGTTTATGTATTGGCCTTTGTTTTGTTTTATTCTTAACACCTAAATTTTATACTTTATATATTTTATACTTTAAACCTAGTATACTGAGTTTATACTGGGTAATTATGTAGTAACAATGTATTAAATGAGCAACTAATCTTTATATTTCTACTACATATATGTGATTAACAATTTTTTTCCCCTATGAATTGTTCCAAAAATTGTCACTTTTATTGATTGCTTTCCGGTGACGTCACGCCTTCCATCTACCATTTTGGGTGTAATTTTTCAGGATCCACGTGGCTCGAGTGATTACCAGCAAGAAAAGCGCATTGGTTGCACTTACCTTCGTTGCTTAACCTTCCTTTATGTTGTTGCGCAATGGCTGTTGTATCGAGAAAGATAAAAATGTATTTCTTCAGGCTAAAAATCGTGATCAAGTAAAAACACTTTCGTTTTTAAAGCGACTACGTACATGCTCAATAATTTGAACGTATATCGCAACACGCGCGTGCGGCATTCTCGAATGCATGTTCATGTGCATCTTTTGGCGCGAGTGTGTACGCGAGTGTGATCGTTGACACTCAAACATTCCCAGATGTTCTACGTCACGGAAAGCAATCAATTGCATGGTAAGCAGATCAAGTAGAGAAAGTTCACAAATCATGTACCAATGAAGTGTACATGGTGGTTTGGTCCAAAATTATGAATCAACTTGCAAATTTACTTTTGCCAAGTTTAATTGCTTCATAAACATCCATTGATTGTTTTGTACCTCTTGTTCAATAAAGATTAAACTTGTTTGTGGTGCAGTAACACCGTTGAGTGTGTGCATACACAAACTGCACACATGCCCTCTGTTGTCATGAATTTTTATTGTACACCGACTCGGTTACATTAGTCTTGGATTTTTCAGGTTTTCTGAAGTATTACTGCATGTATGTGGCTGAAATGTCTACAAGATAGTTTTCTCGGCCTATGCTTTCAATTACCAGTGGAAATCATGCCGTTTTTAACACTTTACCAAACTGGTATACTACCCGTGTAAAAAAAAAAACACTCACGCAATGAAAATTTGAGAAAATATTCCGTCTTTGTACAAAAGATTTTGCATTTTAGTAAAATGTCCTATAATGATGCTATGTCAGTGCTCTATTTATTTCCTAGTAGATCATGAACTAACTACTCATTTCTTAGCAGATCATGAACTAACTACTCATTTCTTAGCAGATCATGAACTAACTACTCATTTCTTAGCAGATCATGAACTAACCAAGATATTAACTCCCTTGCGCTTGTACATGGCCAGTGCCAGGATTGTGCTGTACAGTCAAACAACATTGCAGATTACCTTTTGACAGAATCCTTGTATTATCAGGAATGTTGAACAAGGAATTAGGACCAAAGTGCTCTTATTATTGACGTTAGTCTGTAGCTCTTTTCAAAAGGACAAAAAAATCATCCTTTCTAACAAACTTTCAGCAGTAAAGGGTATCATTTCTGCAGCCTTTTTAGCAAAATGTGTACCATATTTCTTCTCAAAACCCATTCTCTTCTTTTCTTTTCTTTTAAAAAAAATTGTCCCCATTCCACCAGCACCTTTCCTGTATGTATAGTGTTTTCAATCATTTACATGTGTTTCAGACTTTGTCATTTTTAACCCTATCCTGTGATTTGAACCTCACAGATAACGAGACTCCAAACATCACCTGTCCCATCGACCAGACTCTTAACACGAACCCTGGCCAGTCTTTTGCTAAATTCATGCTCCCTGATCCTGCCTCGGTTGTTGACAACTCTGGAAACTTCACCATTTCTATCGAAGTTGATTGCAAATTGTACAGCGTCGGTCAAAGTGTTAACTTAAGTCTTGCACAAAGTCCTCACTTGGTGCAGTACACGGCAACTGATAATTCATCAAACAGTGAAACTTGTGATATGTACGTCTTTGTCAATGGTAAGTAAGCCTTGGTGAAAAATAGCTCGCAGTCAATGAGATTTGT
This sequence comes from Henricia sp. BOLD:AAB3569, assembly GCA_037783545.1. Taxonomy (NCBI): domain Eukaryota; kingdom Metazoa; phylum Echinodermata; class Asteroidea; order Spinulosida; family Echinasteridae; genus Henricia; species Henricia sp. BOLD:AAB3569. The sequence goes on from JBBELK010000329.1 coordinate 3,389,919, forward strand.
TTACAGTTTAAAGCCCCAGAACGTCATTTGCAGTTGCCCAAAATTTTTATTCACAAGTTGATAAAAAAAAGTGACTAAAAGTGTTGATAGCAATTGTAACAAACGCCATATGATTTGTTTCCGTTTAAAATGGTACCTTTGTGGGAGAAATTGTCGACTGACGGTGCTTACAAAATTGTGTGCAGATGATTTTTTAAAAACATTTATTCAACATAAAGACCATGCATGGATTTTGTAGGTTTTCTCAGGTATTACTGCATCTATGTTGCTGATATTTGTACAAGACAGTTCATTGATATAATTCTTTAGTTATGATGGTCAGAAGGACCAGTAGTATAGAGAAGTCTACTGGTCCTGCTGAGAATTTGGTGGTCCACTGGTACTTTTCAGTACCAATATAATTAAGCTCGTTGAGTGTAGGATGGATGGGATTGCTTTTTGATCAACACTGGGGCATGTCTGGAGGAATCGGAGATAGAAATGTAGTTATCTGAAAATGTCTAAAGCGATCAGGAATGCATAGTTCCGACCTGTCAATCAAGCCGAACCCGCGACCAATCACAGACGGCGCCCACAAAGGTCAAAGTGATGCAATCATCGATCACAACACGCAATGTTTTTGCCCATACAGTTTGTATGTTGTATGCGCCAGTGACCGGGTGAATTTTGGTTTCAATGTCGGGCGATTCGCTGTTCAAAGGTAGGAAAGCGCATTTTTATAAATATATGTCATCCCTGCATTACTAGCCCTTCGCTCAGTGTGTGCTACGGCAACTGTCGACCCTAAAACATAAATACCTTTGAGTTTTCTCTAATGAATCTGTGCTTTCCATGCCGAGTCCCGTTGCTTTGTACGTACATGTCGCCATTTTTTTGCGATGGCTTGTGAGCACATAGCAACAATATCTAAGGGGCGGGGTTAACTGGGCAATCTCGGAACTATGCATTGTTGGAGGTAACCAGGAATTCTTTGCATCGAGTAAAAAATGTTTACTATAGCACTTTAGACAAAACCATTTCAGGGGAAGTTTTCTACGGTCACCATGTTTTTATTGTGTAAGTTAGGCGTAAATCTGTGAACATTTCTGATTTTCGAGATACCAATCATGTATACTGCCTTTAAGACAAAGTGCCTTGCTCAGGAACACATGGCTCAGACCACGTATAGAACCTGTAAACTTATACAAAACACTTTTTATTTCTGTAGGCAATTCAGAAAGTTTATTTTCATTTTCAGACACTGAGCGACCAATGTTGATATGTCCTGGCCAAGTACCTAACAACACGGAACCCGATTCACCAACTGGTATCGCCAACTTTGAGCTGGCCATTGTGACTGACAACTCGGGAGAGAGCCTTGTGCCTACATCAAATGTGACCTCAGGATCCTCATTTCCTATTGGAGTAACTGTTGTTCAGTTTGTTGCTGTGGACAGTAGTGGCAATGAGGGCGAATGCACGTTTTTAATAATCATCACAGGTAAAGTATGTATGTACGTACAGACAGAGGGGAGAAGACATAGGGAGTCGGAGCCAATGCGTATGGCCAATGTTACAGTCAATAAATAATGTCACAAATTTTTCGTACATATGCAGGGACTTGGAAAACAGGAATCAGCGGCGTAGCTAGACCATTTTGAATAGGGGGGAGGGGTGACCAAAATTTGCCAACGGATGCCGGGCCTGGGGGGGGGGCGGGCTTGGTGAGGGGATTAGCGCTCTCGCGGGTCAACGCCGACATCATAATGTATTGTATTACTAGCGCTGTAATAGCATTGCCGATATAGCCGTGGAGTTTTGATGAGCGGTTCTATATCACTTTAATTCTTCAATTTCTTAATTTGTTTTGCCGACAGCACCATGAATTTTCCGACAGTATCATGATTTTGCCGACAAAACTGGGGTTTGTCACACCCTTACACCCCCCCAACCCACCCCCCCCCCCCCCAACCTCCACCCCCCTCCCCCCCTCCCCCCCCCCTCCCCCCTCCCCTCCCCCTCCCCCCTCCCCCAACCCCCCTAGCGACGCCGCTGACAGTTTTATAGCAGATGGTCCAGCAGCCAATTTCACAAAAAGTGTGTATAGTTTGTGCAACTTTTGAAAATGGCATAGGCCTCATAGCTTGCGTGTATTTATTGCCAAGTGAGCTTACACAGTGCGTAAGGTTTTGTAACATCCGTTTCAGTAAACGAGAGTTTACTGTATTGCTTTTTACTTTCCTTGATTCAGCTGTATACTTTCTCTGAATGGTATTATTGGTCATTTTGTCTGTTATCAGATGATCAGCCACCAATGGTCCAATGTCCTGACAACATCATGCAAGGCACCGATCAAGGCCAGAACTATTCCACAGTCTCGTGGTTTGCAGTTAACGCGACGGATAATTCAGGAGAGTCCATTGTGCCTGTTGAGAGTATAACCTCAGGTTCTCAGTTTCCCATTGGACTAACCACTGTGTACATTGATGCCGACGATTCAAGTGGACGACGAGCATCTTGTTCCTTCTATGTTAATGTGACAGGTACGTGATACCGTGAAATTTAATTGTATGTAGTGGCCATGCTGGGGACCGTAAAAAAAAACTGTCCACTATAAACTGGGGACCACTTTATAAAGATTGCATTACAGTGAAACTTGTATATATAGTGGCCACGCTCGGGACAGGCCACTGTAAACAGGTGGTCTCATTATAGAAGTTGTATTAGCATTATATACATGGCATTTCGGACCAAAGATGGGTGGCCACTATAAACAGGTGGCCCTTTATAAAGGTGGCCTTAATAGCAGGTTTCACTGTACTTTTTAATAGTCCACAGTGGCAAAGATACAATAGTGCGCAGATGTTACGACGTCAAAATATCACAAAATAACTCATGCAATTATTAAAGCTGAGGAGAAAAAAGCCGTTTCCTACTTGTCAAAAATATTAATGGTTGGTAGCGAAAAACATGTTTTTTGTCATTTGTTTGGCTGAAAATATGAGTTATGTCGGCCACATTCTTGCACCGTACTTTCGCTGTTTAAAGGTACACACCTGCCTACTGTTTACATGATTTAGTGATGTAGGAGCATTGACAGTACTTTTTTGATGGTCGTTGTGAAAAAAGATCATCAAAATATCAAAAATATGCAAAATTAACAAAAACGGTCAAAAGACGGGTTATACGCTTTACCAGCCGTTGCAACTACGCGCGAGCCTCACGACTTTGTCACAGACGATTCGCTCTTCTCCTGCTCAGGATATCTCAAATTTTCTGCTCACGATTTCACTGGACAGCCCGGACGACCGAATAGGAATTTCCGTTTTCTTTTGAGGAGTTGGCATCATGTTTTTTCCTCACGAACGTACACGAAGCAACACACCCGGTCGTGTGTTCACTCAGGCTATTTGCCGTGCTGCACGGGGCAAATATCCTACACTCCACGGTAGCCTGCCGTAGCACGCGCTCGCTCCCGTTTTCCGGACTCTCGAAACAAACAGTTATGTTCGAATTTTCATACTTGTGTTTAACTCTGTTTCGTACCTGTATAAATAGTCTCTCTTTTGTCAATTACTTATAAATATTGGGGGAAAATCAGAGTTGAATTTGGTGCAGTTGTGCAGTAACAAACTTTTATACGGCTGGAAATACAACTAACTCAAAAGACCACGTGACTTTTCGGAACCAGAATTTGGTTCCGAAAAGTCACGTGACATTGAATTTTTCAAAAGTGCTCAAAAACGTCCAAATTTGACGGCGTATTTTCAGGATATATCCGATTTACTCTCGAAAGCGCTTCAGAATAATGTATGGGTCTATTTCGAGCCCAAAATAGCCCAACAAAGAAGGTGTGTTCCTTTAAGTGTTTTAGAATGTCAGAATTTAAAAAGAAAAATCTTTAAAAAAAGAAAAGGAAATAAAAATAGAAAAGTTGATTATGAACACATACGCACAAGAGTGAGCCAATTTTTGTAGGAAAGTAAAGAAGAAAAATGGTTTCAGGTTTTTACTGATTTGTTTTAATATAAAGACACAAGTTCTGCAATTCAACTATATTGTCTGTGCTAACAAAAACCTTTTTCAGAATTGATCCAGGTTTATTACAAAACGAACTCCCAATACAACCATTCCCCTTGTATTTACAAGTATTCACTAAGACATTTTTTATTTCTCCCTATTTACAGATGACGAACCTCCAAACATCGAATGTCCACGTAATCTGACAGTTTACACACAACCTGGCCGAAATGCTGCTGAAGTTAGTTTGCCAGCTCCTGTATCGATCTCCGACAATTCAGGAACATTCACGCTGATTATTCGCGTATCTGGCTTGACGTCCATGGTCGGCAGTATTGTTAACCTTTTTCAGACAACTCCCCAACGTACAGCGCAGTACATTGCGTCCGATTCCGTGAACAGTGCAACGTGTGACATGTTGATCTATATTATTGGTAAGCCTTTTCTTGGTAATGTTAATTTTGCAAAATGAAGGTGCAAAACAGATGCGCGGTTGGTGAAAATTAGCATGTGGGAATTTATGAGAGTTTGTTTCAAAAGGGCATTCAGTTTTATAGGGACCTTTAACAACAAGACAATAGGGCGCTGATTGGGGCACATCACTTTAGGAAGACACAAGAAGGAAATATAGAAAAGACTTCAAACTGGAATTGTGCCAAACTGCTGCAGTTTTCCACCCCAATTTCTTCATGGCTTATAACAGGCAACATGTAAAACAAACCCAAACAGCCATGGATTACAAAATGTTCAGCAAGTTGAAGAAAACAGTGGAATTTTGTGTGCACAATTGAATGTGATTAGCATGTGTTTGCCTCTTGCAATATCACAACTTTGCTCACGAATATGCATACAGTACATTAACATAAAACCAAAAACCTCTATTTTAGCCTCAAAACAATTCCCAAATATGATTGTTATGACTGAAACTGAGTAGAGTAGTTCCATAGCATAGATTCCATTGATAAAAATGGCATATCATGAGCCCCTTAAGTTTTTCTTAACGCCTAAAATGTTTCTTGGGAAGTTTGTGAAATGAGTCCCTTGCTCCTTAGTTAAAGCTAGGAACTAGTTTAATTACCGAATTCCAATCTGTCAGTAGAAAGCATTCTTTCTGCACATCAATCCCCCAGATAACGAGGATCCCGTTCTCGTATGTCCTGATGACCAAGCATTGGTCGTACCCGATGGTCAACTGAATGCGGCCGTCACGTGGCAACCGCCGCAAGTAACGGACAACTCCCGTGAAGACCTGGAAGCGTTCTCATCCCACGACAACGGGACAGTGTTTGCCGTCGGCGAAGGCACTAGGGTGTTTTACAATGCTACTGATTCATCCGGGAACACGGGCTACTGTAACTTTACTGTCAGGGTGATTGGTAAGTTATCCAGATAAACCAAGCATATAGACCCATTGCACGGGCAACCATGACATTGGGCAGGTTTTCATATTTAACCCTATTAGTGCCCATTGTTGTTAACATTTAAAGGCAGAGGCTCGTCAGCAATGCGCCCGCGCCAAATTCGCGCGCATTGCTGACGAGCCTGTGCCTCTCTAAAGTGCCCAACTCTTTGTGTTTTTCGTAATTTTTTTCTTTAATTGAAGTCTTTCTATTGCGACGTGTAGGCATGTTGGAAGAAAATAATGATACAATCGAGATCATACATGTATGATAGCAGTTTCATAGTACATACTATAGATCGTACATGTACGACATTGGCACTGAAAGGGTTTTAAAAGATGTTGCAGTGAGAGGCTTGTGAAATGTGTGGTGACAGTAAACAAACCGGTCCTTTTCCATTGTTTATGTCATATTTGAGCTAAAGTGCACGTGGGTAATTCCCAAAATTAGGGGTCAAAAATGGTTGGTGTCCCAGTTACGTACGACACTCTCTGCTTCAAAAATCACCACTTATGACCACAAATTCTCAGTAATGGACTGTGGCCTGTGATTATAGGGGGCAGCATCATTTTCTTTAACATTTTGTTCTCTGATTCCTGAAAAATATTCAAAACAAAAGACCATAAAGGCTTATAATTTGTTCCATGGTATTGAATAGAGTTTGGTGTCCCGGGTTACCTACGCCAATGAAAATTGGCTGTAGAATGAGTTTGCGTTAACCTTGGTGCCATATCTACACACAAACATTAAATTTAAGTGGGATTTGTTAAACTAAAAATAATTATTTTTTACTGGGAAACCACTTTCAATCACTAAAAACACTTGAAAATCTTAAAAAGCATGTCACACTTTTGGACCCCTAATTTTGGGAATTACCCACATGCTCAATATGACGTAAACAATAGAAAAGGACTGCGGCCAATTTCATATACTTGTTTAACAGAAAAATCTGCTTAATCCAAAATTTCTTTGCTTTATAAAAATACGTTTCCAGTCAAAACCTCATATTTTGTGTATAACAATTTATTATTGTTATTATTATTATACTTTCTGGTATTCATACCAATGATTCCTCTAAAAGTGCCCATTGCACTGTCACTCGCAAGCGAGAGGAAACCCATAAGGAATTAGAAATTAGAAATGGCCAGAGACACCGGGGAATCCCCTTGCTCTTCACGAAAGAATGCTCTGGGATCTTTAAAGTACGTTACCGTTACCTAACACACTGGACCAATGGCTTTACATCTCTTCCAAAGATAGAGCAAGTGTGGTTGAGTGCCTTGCTCAAGGGCACAGGTACCGCAGTCAGGGGAGGTTTGAACACGCAAGCCCATGTTTTCACCTATGATTACGAGTCAATTGGTGTTCTGCTGTTCTTGCTAAAAACAAGTTGACATACAATTTTTACCATTTACCCATTTTTATGGATTAAACCAAATTTTTGATTAAACAAATTATCTTGATGAAATGATGAAATTGACCGCTAAGCATCTTTAAAGTTTCCCGTAGATTCACAAAGTGCCTACTCGTGCATGACGCAAAGTGACAATGTGACGACCCCTATCATGGCCGCCCGTGCAAAATGTCTATCAAAGGAACAAAGTGTGTAAAAAGTCGTTGTGGAAAGTTTAGCAAAAGAAAAGTTTGGCAAATGCCCAAATAAATTGGACTGTTCAGAAATCCAAATTTTTGTAGAAAATGATTTTGACCAAATTGTTTTTCTCTGTGTGCAGACAATGTTCCTCCCGTAATTACCTGCCCGACCGTTGCACCACACCCGACGGCGATGAATCAGTCATTTGGCCCCGTATTCTGGGATGAACCCACCGTCACTGATAACGTTCCATCCACCGTGACTGTCAGCCTCTTGTCAGGCCCTGCTAATGGGAGTAATTTCGACCTTGGTGATACGTCTGTGATGCTACTAGCTGTTGATGCTGCTGGAAACAATGACACCTGTACATTTGTTGTAAGAGTTATTGGTAAGTGAAACGTTTTACAATATGTCTCTCCATATGTGCCCAGCTGAAATGCATTTGATCTACTTTAGCTCTTACACCCTTCTGCCAGGCACATGACCATTTGGTTAACTTTCATGTTTGGTGTGAGACTAAATGTGACCTGCTCTGCAAAAAGGGTCTTAAGTCGCGCTGGCTAGTATTCTTTTTGCGACCATAAAACGAAATCCGCGGCAAATCGACGCTCAATAAAATACCAAAACACAATGGAAATTCCTGGCGGTGCCCAGATACCGCCTGAAATGCCTGTGTTCCCCCTGGAATGTCTGCGTTACGCCTGGAATTTCTTTTGTGTTTAGGTATTTTAATGAGCGTAGAAATGCCACAGATTTCTTTTTATGGTCGCAAAAAGAATACTAGCCAGCGCGACTTAAGACCCTTTTTTGCAGAGCGGGTCAAATTTTGTTTTGCAGTAAGGAGAAAGGTTATTCACGACTAATCATGTATTATTCATGATCTTGCCCATTCTAGATATGGAGCCCCCAGTGATTTATAATTGTCCTGAGGATTTCAACCGTACCACGGATACAGGACAGTCTTACGACATATCCATATTTGTTGAACCCACGGCTCAAGACAATTCAGGCAGTGTTACGGTCACTGGTTCCCACCGGTCGGGACAACAGTTTAACATCGGTCCAACTGAAGTGGTCTTTGTTGCCATTGATGATGCCAGTCTAACCACTGATTGTAGGTTCACACTTCTTGTGATTGGTGAGTTTTAGCTCAGTGTATATAATAGTTCCCAATACCCCTAAAAATGAATAGACTTTTACATTTTCCTTAAAGAAGTACACACAAATGGGTAGTTTATGCTGACATTCTTTCCAGCACCTGATTTCATAGTCTTGGCCCAAGACCGTTGGTGATCGATATTGGATTGTACACGCATTGGATATTCCTGAAATAGTGCGCCCTCTTGCAGCACTAACAGACCAGTCCGACAAGCTCACACCAACAGTCTTGGGCTTTAGCATTGGGGGCATTACCAGTTTATGTAAATAGGACTGTTGTCACGATTACGTACTACACATTAAAAATCTTGCAGCTGCATATGGTCCTATGGTGGCGTTCAAGGGACATCGTATACAACAGATATCTTCGCAAATATCTTCACAAACAAATGTATTTTGCAATCATATGTTTCTTTGCAAACATGTTTGTAAATATTTGCAAAATATGCCACCCTTTTTTACCCACGGATGTTGAGATTTTGATACCATATGGCCCGGTGGCTGAACCTCTAGTCCCAGAATCGGATGAAACTTCCGGTGTTCACCCACGCGGAGGCGTTACAGAAGGGGTCCCTTGCGAGTGACAGTGCAATGAGCACTATTGAGGAATCCTTGGTATGAATACCGGAAAGAAATAATAATCATATCATTTGTTTTATTTTCTCATTACCATGCTGATTTTTCGTGCTTTCAATCCGTGTATTTTCAAGGATATTGTCCAAAAAAACCAACTTTTGTAAACAAATTTATCTGGTTACATAAAGCAGTACAGTGATTACACCAACCTTTTTGCTTCCACATCTAAATTAGAGATTGCAAATTTCCTGTTTTCTTTTCATGGATAGTATTTTGAGGAGGTATTTCATATGATTTTTTAGTTAAAACGAAATCCTTTTCTGGAAAAATCTGGACAAGCTCCTTTAATTGCTATTTCTAGACAATGAGAGGCCAACACTTCAAGCGGCATCGCAATGTCCGAGTGACATCGTAGTCTTTATAGAGGATGTCAACGCAGACAACATGACCGTGACGTGGACCGACCCTATGTTTGAAGATAACTCTGGCCAGGCTCCTACCGTGATAGTACAACCGCTCCCCAACGGATCACCCTTTCCACCAGGCAATACCACCGTCAACATTACGGCCTCTGATGCGGCTTTCAATGAGTTTGTGTGTTCGTTTGTCGTGACCGTCAATAGTAAGTGAAACCGCTTAAAATTTGTCGTGATTGAGCAGCAGTTGGGAGATAAGTTTTGAAACACTCTTCTTAAATGGAATTTGTAATTTTTGGACGGAATGTTTAATTCTTGGACAGAATGTTTAAATCTTGGACAGAATGTTTAATTCTTGGACAGAATGTTTAATTCTTGGACAGAATGTTTAATTCTTGGACAGAATGTTCAATTCTTGGACAGAATGTTCAATTCTTGGACAGAATCTTTATGGACATTTGTCCACATTTGTATCAAATTTATTCACCCCAGTGGTCCCTGGGTCATAATCCATAAAAATAATCACTTATTCATACTTTTTAACACGTTGACTGCCGACTATGAGTATACTCGTAACAGGTGTACCGGATTCTGCCACTATGAGTATACTCTGAATGGGAACGCCCTCTGTGGGAATGCACTGTGAAACTATGCTCGGCAGATAACATGTTAATGCTTTGACAGAATGTTTATTTATTGGACAGAATTTTTAATTCTTGGACAGAATTTTTAATTCTTTGACACAATCTTTAATTCTGACACAAGTTTTAATTCTTTGACACAAGTTTTAATTCTTGGACACAAGTTTTAATTCTTGGACGGAATGTTTAATTCTTGGACACAAGTTTTAATTCTTGGACGGAAGTTTTAATTCTTGGACGGAAGTTTTAATTCTTGGACGGAATGTTTAATTCTTTGACACAATCTTTAATTCTTTGACACAATCTTTAATTCTTTGACACAATCTTTAATTCTTTGACACAATCTTTAATTCTTTGACACAATGTTTAATTCTTTGACACAATGTTTAATTCTTTGACACAATGTTTAATTCTTTGACACAATGTTTAATTCTTTGACACAATGTTTAATTCTTTGACACAATGTTTAATTCTTTGACACAATGTTTAATTCTTTGACAGAATGTTTAATTCTTTGACAGAATTTTTAATTTATTGACAGAATTTTTAATTCTTTGACAGAATTTTTAATTCTTTGACAACATTTTGAATTCTTGGAAGGAATGTTTAATAATTGGACACAACCTTTAATTCTTTAACAGAATTGTTTATTCTTTGCATTTTCATTTATTGCATCTAATTGATAAGGCTCCAAATACATCTGCACATGTTATAATGATTCAGTGCCCCTCCCACTAAGTTGACGGGACCCTGCCCACATTCAGCATGTGCCCGCCCACTGTTACCGTTCTCATGACTCACCACATGAGATAACTTAAATCGTTTTATGCATCTCATTAAAGTGTTTGACAGAACTCCGCCCACATTCAGCATGTGCCCACCCTCTGTTACTGTTCTCATGACCGATCCCGGTCGCAACGTGGCATCACCGATCGACTTTGGCCTCACAGTCAGCGACTCCGGAAGTGGCGTCGATCAGGCCATGCTTACAGTCAATCAACTGTTCCAGATTGGGAATAATTCTGTCTCGCTGTCTGCTATCGACTTTGCTGGAAATATCGCCTACTGCAACTTCACCCTAACTGTCCATGGTGAGTTGAAACTAATATTACTACAGCACAGTGGACGTTACAAAATAATTGGTGTTTTATATACATTCTTTTTAGCTTTAGGCCAAACAAAATAAATGGTGTGTTTTTAAAGGTAACCGCCTAAATTAAATCCAGGTAGGTAGGTAGGAAAATAATTTTGTTTTGTCATTTGTTTTTACATTTAATTTCATGGATTTGCGTGTTGTTTTGCAATGTTTGAAACTCACTATCAACACTATTAACCATGTTCATGTACAAGTACATGTACCATGTATAGAAAATGTTATGTTCGTTTGAAATTATTGCAAATAGTGCTCATTTAAAATTATCAACTTGAAAATCGGCAATAAAAAGTTTGAGATCAGCAATTTGGCCTAAAAAATTCCAGGTAGGTCGGGTTACCGTAAACACACAATTTATTTTGTTTGGCCTTATACATAAAATTTATAAATTTAGAAATATAACAATAAGGAATTCAAGCGTGGTAACCCTTCATGTTTGAAAATGTTATGTTTGATGTTTGAGAAAATGACATTTAGGCTTTGTTTGTTTATACGATCCCGTATGAACACTCGTACCAAATTCCCATCATACGACAATTGGTGTCAGAAGTGGGATCGTCACGACCAAATAAACGGAAGCTGACGCACAGTCCAGTTCTTGGTTCGCTACTGTATACTGTTATTATTCAGTCTCACCACAAAATACAACATATCAATAGATAACTTTTAATGTTGCATATACTAGACTGAAAATATATCAGAATTCACAACACTTTGTGAACAGATTGCATAATTTGTGCATTGTGTGCTGCAACTACCTCACAATATTTAAGGTAAAATTGTATTGAATTACCAGTGGGGAGAAATAGTTTGCTTGTGACAAAAAAACATTTGTTTCTGCATGATGGAACATGAAACGTGATAAATTCCTATCATGCACAAGTGAATTTTAAATACTAACCACATTTCGTTTGATCACAATTTTTCCATCTTTAGATGGAGAAAATCCCAACATCACTAGTTGCCCCAGCAACCAGACCATCTATACCCAATGGAACAGCCCCTATGGTGTCCCAACGTGGTCAATGCCCACAGCCGAAGACAACTCGGGCAGCGTTGAGATAAACTGCACACATCGATCGGGCGAATCATTTGGTATAGGAAATACAACAGTGTATTGCACGGCCACAGACCCAAGCAACAACGAAGATATGTGTTCATTTGTCATTACGGTTATTGGTAAGTCGATTCAACTAAAAAATAAACTTTTTTTTCCCTAAATATAACCGCCCCAAATTCGCCTGGTAATTCCAGCTGTAGATCAGGACACAGCTGTAGATCAGGATAATAACCAGTGTTTGCAGTTTCCCTGTAACAATTTTCAGTGAGTTAAGCCGTGTCTGCATTGGACTTCTTTTTGGGGAGGTTTTATCGAGACCATGGTAAAATGAAAAATGGCTAAATTTTACTGCTGTCTGCATTTTGACTTTATGACACAGTAAAATTTTACCGAGACTGTGGGAGAGCATGCGCAGTGTCCCTTCGCAGTTTGACCTTCACAGCCCAGACGTACATACGTATGCTTCCAGAGTGCTTTTACAACTCGCTGTGTCCGCATTGGATATTTCGTCTCGGGGGGAAAGTTCTAAATTTGAAAATTATGACCTTCCCTCTCTTGGCCCCTATTGAGTTATAAACTTGGTCAAAGTGTTTTTGTCTAAATTTAAGCACACATGATTTATAATTTCTTGCAGACAATGAAGATCCAGTGCTAACCAACTGCCGTGAAAATGCCACGTTGTACGTACCCTCCAATTCGACCGAGCTGTTTGCTGTCTGGACATTCCCAACAGCTACCGACAACTCGGGATCATTTACAATCTACAATGCCACTTACACGGAGGTGTCAGTTTTAAATTCAGTTGTCACAGTCACTGTGGATTGGGGGCTGTTCACCACCGTTACACAGCTTAAAATCGGACATTATCGGTGCACTATTAGAGTGGAAGATGCGGCTGGCAACTGGGCCCAGTGTGTCACCGAATTGTGGATCATAGGTGAGATTCACTTTGGCCCAATGTATCATTTGCAAGAGAAGACCTTTTATGGATTTCTGGAATAAGTGCATAACATATCTAACAAGCCTGCAGTAAATTCAGCAACTCAGATGCAGCAATGCTTCCAAAAACCTTTAAAATCCATGCATGGTTTTTGAGTTAAAGACACAGGCTCGTCAATGCGCAAGGAACAAATTTTTGCCACGAAATTCACCACGTTCCATGCTAGTTGGGCAGTCGTCACCTGTTACGATCCTGGATGGTGCAGGCATATTGGTTACACACGTACGTACAAACACACGTACGCGATCGCGTGATTCGACTTAATACCGTTAGTTGCTGAGCGCGCATGCACCCTCCGGGATCGTAAGAGCTCGGGCAAGGTATGGAGTGTGGTGAATTTCGTGGCATGAATAAGCTCGCCGTGCATTGACAACCCTCCGTCTTTAAGTGTATGAAAAAACAAATGTGTGCAAATTTTTTTTTTAAAACAACCTTCAGTTGTTAATTTAATGTCTTGTTTGTAACTGTTGCTATCAACTCTTTGAGTTGTTAAAGGCCCTATAGATTTGTTTTTGAGCAATTCTGGGAAGAAAACCATTATAAATAACAAGAAAGACATAAAAAACATCTGACAATATTTCAGCTCTGTCAAATGTGCTACGTTTTCCTAAAACATTAAAAATCCATGTTTTGTTTGAAAATTTAAAAATTTGAAAATTGTGACCTTCCCTCTCTCACCTCCTATTGAGATATAAACTTGGTAAAAGTTCCCGATTTTAGCTTTCTTGTCTAAATTCAAGCACACATGATTTATAATTTCTTGCAGACAATGATGATCCAGTGCTGACCAACTGCCGTGAAAACGTCACGTTGTACGTACCCCCCAACTCGACCGAGCTGTTTGCTGTCTGGCCATTCCCAACAGCTACCGACAACTCGGGATCATTTACAATCTATAATGCCACTTACACGGAGGTGTCTGTGTTGAGTACAGCAGTCACAGTCACTGTGGATTGGGGGCTGTTCACCACCGTTACACAGCTCAGGATCGGACATTATCAGTGCATTATTAGACTGCGGGATGCGGCTGGCAACATGGCCCATTGTGTCACCGAGTTGTGGATCAAAGGTAAAATACACCCTCACTTTGGGAAAGAATTATGTTTACTGGGCCCAATTTCATAGAGCTGCTTAAGCGCTAGCTTAAAACGTGTGCTTACTGTAGCAGAAAAGTTGTGCTAACGTTAAGGCTATTTCACGGCTGCGGCGTGCTTAAGCATGCGCGCGCTTGAAAACGCCATTGTTGCGTCACTATCTTAAGCAAAATTTGGCTCTGCAGTTAAGGCAGGTTTTCAGTTGCTTACTGTTAACAATGTCTATGAAATAGCCTGACGCTCGGTTAACGGAAAATGGGCTGTTAAACAGCTCTATGAAATTGGGCCCTGGTAGCCACATATTCTTCTTATAACGACTTAATAACCACCAAAATGTGTTAATATTTTAACGGGAAGTGATTTTAGGAGTGAAAAACATTCAACAATTTCCTTGAAATATTGTTTTCTGCCCTGTTCCATAGACTTAACACATGGTGTCTCAGTGGTGACCAGTGAACGGAATTCATACCTCACTTTGGCCCAATGTATCATCATTTGCAAGATAAAACTTTTATGGATTTCTAGAACAAGGGACTGTGCAAAGTTGTCAACATTATCATGGTTATGGGGGAGGGGGTCAAAGGCTGCGTATGACTTTACATGCATTGTAAAATGTTAACATTTCCTAGACGAATCCCCAAAATAACCAATTTGAGACCGGTCTGCACACTTCCGGGTTTGATGACGAGGCCCTTCGTGTTTAAGCAACTGAAGTGAACTAATGTATGCACGTGAATACACAATCACTCCTAAATGCCACGCAGAATGGCACACGTACACACTCCGTCGCTCTATAATACTGTACTTGTAGTGCACGCGTACTGCAGACTTAACACGAAGAAGTGTGCAGAATGGGCTGATGTGAAGTTCGTAGATGGAAGTGACAAAAAATGTCAATAAGTAGTATTTCAGGGGGAGGGAGGGGGATTTGAAAAACTACTTTCTGTAGAACTGTGAAAATGTTGACAACTTTTGACGGCCCCTAAACTAAATATTATCAGTCTGGTTGGAATTGAAGTGTTAAAAATTACTCCAGCTATGATAACGCGATCTTAGAACTTAAAATTGACAAACTAAGTTGTAGACACCAAAGCCTATACCTGGCGTTTGCAAAGACACTTAATACCAATCCAGTGTCCAAATTACACTCGTTGTTACCTCCTCGTCACAAACGAGGAACTCTGGGAAATTTGTCAATGTTCGTTGTAGGACACAGAGGCACAAAAGTAGTGCACTTCCCTATTCTGTTCGGCTGCTAAATCAAAACATTTAATCGTCTCGTTTTGAGTTGACAACTATTGCCGTGAATCACGAAACAACTCTTTTGTGGCGATATGTGTGTATTTTTATTATAGTGTATGTACTTTGGTATCAATTTTTGTAATTGTTTTTTAATACTGGTAATTTGTTAATTTTTAAATTATTGGTAACTGTTAAACGATTGCAAGTCAGCCTCTGGCTGCAATGATCGTTCTTTTAATAAACCATTTCAAATCAAATCAAATCAAATAATAATGATCACAAATAATAATTAACGATTGAAGAATTTATTCAAATAGAATCCTTCATTTTGACCACTTATAAATACAGCTCGTTATTATCATTTCAGATGTAACCAGCCCTGTGATTGAAGTCTGCCCCCCAGCGCTACAGCCAAGCTACCCAACAGACCCCAACTCGAATATTAGAATTGTCGACTGGATTCAACCGAATATCAGCGATAACTCGGGGGCAACCATCCAGCTAGCGAACACTTTCTCACCAGGACATGGTTTCAATATTGGAGTGACGACTGTGACTTATGAAGGCGTGGATGAAAGTGGCAACATGGCCATCTGCACGTTTAATGTCACAGTTGTTGGTGAGTAAAAGTATAGGCCGTTTTGAATAACCACCATCTTGAGGGGGAGTATTTTTGTTTGTTGAGGACATGCATTGTTGCACATTTAGTTGGCCAAGTTAAATAAACAAAAGATGCTGCACAGTTATGGCAGCTATTCGATACGGTCTATTTCAATGAATGCAGAATTTTGTCTGTCACGTGCAACATCCGAAATTTTCTGGTGTTACCAGTGACATGCACACACACACACAGGTGTGAACCCACCTCCCACCGCGGACGTCCCATTGTTCCTCTTTTGTTTGGACGATTAAAATCCGGCAACTGTCACCACACATTTTGGTACAAGTCACCATTTTCTCTATTAAACCAAAATGTTTTATCTTGATACCCAGACAATCAACCGCCCACTGTGACCTGTCCTCTCGCCTGGCAAAACAACACCGAACCCGGGGTTAATTATACGATCGCCAACTGGCCCCAACCCACAGCGTCTGATAACTCGGGGTCGTACACTCTGACAGGCACAGTAGAGATTGGACAGCAAGTTTCTGCAGGGAGAACGGAAGTCTGGTATAATGTAACAGATGAAGCCGGTAATGAGGACAGCTGTCACTTCCTTGTGACTATATTTGGTAAGTAGGTTCTTGAGCAAGGTATTTTGTCATAATGGAGCAATTGTGGAATTTGACCCCCCAGATAACTAACAAAACGTCCTATTTAAAAAAACATTCCTCACGTTGTGTTAAGTCATCAAGCCAGATAAATACAATTCCTGACTTAGCTAGGGGGTCAATTTCCACAGGACCCAAATTGGCCCAGTGGAATTGTATCGTCATAAACCGTCTCGGTTTATACAGGAGACCTTGTGCGTAGGCACAACCTGGAAAATTACCAAAGACAGTGTGTGATAGCATAAATGCTTGCAGAGAGAATTTTGCATATAACTATCTGTGACAAGCAAATACAAGTTATTGTGAGTTTGTAATGAGGTGAATACAAAGTATTGACCATTCTCATAGACGGCCATCTTTGTAGGAAAAAAAACTACTGCGTATTACACACCATCAGGCACATGTACGCACATCGTGGAAAATTTTTCAAACACGAGCACATGTTGCTCAATATTTGTTAGAAATACGGCGCAGTCGATGTATGTTCTTTGAGTAAAGCCCTTTTGCCTCTGTGCATAAAAGCGGCTATTAATCATCCTACTGCAGGCCCAGTGTGTCTTGAAGGGACCTCCATTCATCTGTTTATTTAGGCCATTATAGCAATTTTTGGGGCCGTGCACCCTGAGGGTTAACATCAGTTACTTCAATTAATAATCACAGCTCTGTATTAAACTCACTTCTCGTGACAGATATGGAGCCACCAATCTTTTATCCCTGCCCCGTTGACTTCGCCTTCCCAACCGACCCTGATCAGAACTCCGCTAACGTGACATGGGATCGCCCAGTTCCCATGGACAATGTTGCCGTTCGAGAATACACCTACAACTACGTGCCTGGTTCTATGCTTCCCATTGGAGACACTAAAGTGGAATATAATGTCACCGACACGTCGGGCAACAAAGGATCATGCTCGTTTGTGGTCACTGTGGAAGGTAGGGTAGTCTTGTATTTATGAAGTGAGGACTAGATTTTAGTATGGATGTCAGTTGCTCATTCTTTAGTTGAAGAATTTTGTTATCTAAGTGTAACCGAGTCAGTGTACAATAAAATTTCATGACAACAGAGGGCATTCAAACCAACAGGTATACATTTGATTTATTTAATAAATGTATTTACATCGACACTTCAAGCTTAATTTTATTATCAAATTGTTTAGCTCAATGTGCTCAGGCAGGTACTTTCACAAATGCAGAAAGTTAAAAAGGATTGTAAAACGGCACTATCAAACGATACCGTAGCTTATAAGTGTTAAATGACAGTCAACTAGCAGAAACTTGGCAGCACTACGGCTCAAGCACAGCCCGAAAGGCAGTGTCACAGGCAGTCAGGACAGAAAGAACTCACTAGACCAGCAAGTAGCACTCCCTTATATCTGGTGTACAGTCATAGTGGATAATAAATAACAAAACATATTGTATCAGGAGGACATACCGAAAATACAAAAGAATTCCACAAGATGGTCACCACCCTCCAGCAATCAGGATAGTGGCACAAATAACAATGAATGATCGGTATGTGCATTTTAAATAGATAAAACCAAATGGTTACACTGGGGCTGAACTGTGACCGACCATGCATGAATGTAGGTCCGGTCACATAAGCTTCATAAAGCAATACTTGATTTCTGTTGAAAAAAGTGTAATTTGCGTTTATTCTTGTTTTATCCCAAAGATCGACAGCCACCATCCATTACCTGTCCTATGACTATCTTACCTGTTGACACCGACCTGCGACAAAACACGGCCAATGTGACGTTTGTTGCTTTGGCTAGCGACAACAATGGGATGCCCTCCGTGTCGTGTCATCCACCATCTGGGACGGACTTTCAATTGTCCTTGACAAATGTCATATGTACTGCCACTGATGACATCTCACTCAGCACATCTTGCGACTTCAATGTTCTTGTGTCAGGTACTAGATTTTTGAAATTAATACGCTAAGCTAAACTAATTTTCGAGGAAATACCTTTGTCTGGTCTCAAAATAAAAGAAATAAGTTTCAGTTGTTCTGAAGAGATAACTTAGGCCCTGAAAGGGTTACAAATAGTGTGACGACATGCCTTTCTAAAAACCCTGTGTACAAATTTCCAATATACGCTCGTAACCGGGACGGCCTAAAATGTAACACAAGTGTCAGTCCCGGTTACCAGCGTATGTTGGAAATTTGTACACGGGGTTTTTAGAAAGACATTTTGTCGCACTATTTGTAACCCTTTTTGGGACTAAGTTATCTCTTCAGAACAATTTCTTTTATTTTGAGACCAGACAAATGGTATTTTCTGGGAAATATGGTCTGTGTGGCCAAGATGCCCCTTTACTGTGGAAAGACCGATGTGTGAATTGGATTCTATGTGTCAAGTCTGGGTCATGAATATCAGTATACAGAGGAAATTATTTGCTTGGGTTAAGGTGTAACTTCAAAACATTTCATGTTTTCAATTTTGGTTTTTTCAATTTTTTGTTTGTCTGTTTGCGTTGCGATGGAAGCTGTTCCTAATAAAAATCAGAGTTCCATAAAGCAAAACAATAATTTAAACAATCAAAAGCAGACTTTTTAGGTCGGCACTTGCCTAAATTGTCTTTTAAAGATGCTCGAGTGTAAACAAATCCAGTATATATATATATATATATATATATATATTTTTTCTCAGACAACGAGCCTCCCGTCATTGAATGCCCACCAGGCATAACTGTCAACGTCTTCACCCATCAAAGAGGCAAAACTGTGGAATTCCCCGACACTAATGCCACGGACTTTGCCAGCGGTCTTGAATCGTTGTCTTGCACGGCCCAGTCGGGAGAATTCTTTATCATCGGATCAAATGATGTCACCTGCACCGCACGGGATAATGACAACAATGTTAATGTGTGCTCCTTCGACATTTTGGTCATTGGTAAGTATTTTTTTATTTTATTTTTTTACAAATGCTTTTCAACTTTATTATTTTAAAATTTTATCTGGTTTTGGAACCAAGGATTCCTCAAAAGTGCCTGAGGCACTGTAGCTGATAAGCCGGAAGAAACCTGTGAAGAAAAGATGATGAAGAAATGCTCAGTTTTAGAGGTGGGAGGAAAACCACTACACAATGCATAGTTCCGAGTTTGCCTAGTTAGCCCCGCCCCCGTGGATATTGTTGCTATGGCTCACACGCTATCGTCAAAATGGCGCCACACAACGCACAAAGCAATGGGACTTTCAACGGAAAGCACAGATTCATTGGAGAAAACTCAAAGGCATTCATGTTTTCAGGGTCGACAGTTATCTTAGAACACGCAGAGTAAAAGGGCCAGTAATACAGGGATGTCATATCATGACATACGTGCTTTCGTACCTTTGAACAACGAAACGACCGGCCTTGAAACCAAAAATTCACCCGGATCATCGCATACAACACTGTACAAATTGTATGGGGCCGGCAGAACATATCGCGTGATCATGTTGTTGTTGTTTGACAGTGCACTTTGACTTATGTCGGTGATATCTGCTAGCTCTGTTGTGATTGGTCGGCGGGTTCGGTTGATTGACAGGTCGGAACTATGCATTCTGTATAGGGGGAAAATCCACAGGATCAAGCAGGGACTGAGAACCCAATCCACATACTGATCCTGTCTAGATTCGAACCACAGAGATGGAAGGCAAGGAAAGCACCACTACGCCAACCTATGTTATCACAAATACATTTATTATGCCTCAGTATTAAAGCTTTCTGTCTAATTCCATTGACAGGGACTGACGATACTGAACCGCCTGTTCTATCCAACTGTCCGGCAAATATCAGCCAGGAGGCTGACAACATCACGATAACTACCATCGTCAACTGGACACCACCGAACGCCACCGATAACTCCGGTGATCGGGTCACTCTCACAGTTACCATACAACCGGGTTCCCCGTTCGGAGTTGGTTTAACTACGGTAACCTACACTGCAACGGATGGGGCCCAACTCACAAGCACCTGTGACTTCTTAGTCTACGTTCGTGGTGAGTTTATAAATTTCGCCAAGCAGAGCCCAGTTTAATTATTTTACCCAGTGTAGAATTGTTGAAATATTAGGTGATTTAGAAGACACACAAATTGGATTTTCAAGTGCAGATTTTACAGACGTTCTGTACTCTCTCTGAAGCTACATCTATTCAAAAAAGCATGTCCATATTTTTGAACTCCCCCATTTTTCCCATGGATGTTGAGATTTTGATATCATTTGTTCATTACCATTCTGAAATTTGATGTTCTGGATCTGTATGTTTTCAACGATATCGCCAAAAAACCACTAATGTTTTGTGAACTAATTTATCTGGTTCCATAAAGCAGTGCAGTAATTACACCAACCTTTTTGCTTCCACATCCAAATTGGAGATTGCAAATTTTCTGGTTTTTTTTCTCCATGGTTAGTATTTTAGGGAGGTATTATATATGGTTCTTAGGTTAAAACGAATTCTATATTCTAGAAAAATCTGAACAAGTTCCTTTAAGATCTTTTTTTTCGAGTCAGTAATCATCTTCTAACATCAATGTTTCTCTTGATCAGATGTGGACACTCCCGACATTGTGGAGTGTCCAGCAGAGATCAGACGGGCCACTGATCCCCGAATGGACACCGCGGTTGTGGACTGGACATCTCCCAGTGCCAGTGATAACTCGGGAAGCGTCGTTTTTACGAGCAGTGCGACTCCGGGCCAGCAATTTTCCCTTGGTATGACCGTAATTACGTACACCGCTGTCGACTCGGACAATAACATGGAGCAGTGCAGTTTCACAATTATTGTTTTTGGTAAGTGCCAGTAAGCTAAATAAATTCCTTTGTAATATCCCCATCTATCTCCGGTAGGTAAAAGGTGGCCAATTTCATGGCGTTGTTTAGTACAAAAATTTGCCTAGCACAGAATTTTATTGCTTTGTAAAATGATTACATGCCAAAATTGTACGTCAAATTGTTTTTTAGAAATGTTTAAATACACTTCACGTATGTGACCCACGTACTCTGCAGGCTTTGTCGAGTTGTTGCAACCATAGAAAGGAATACAAAAACACAATGGAAATTTCTATTGCGTTTTTGTATTTTAAAGAGTGTGGATCTTCTGCAGATTTTTTCTTATGGTCGCAAAAACTCAACCTAGCCTGCACGACTTAAGGGCAGAGCAGTTCACACATATTTTGACTGGCAACCCATTTTTGCAATACAAGACAAATAAATTCTGTGCTAAGCAGAGTTTTGTGCTAAACAGCACCATGAAGTTGGACCCTGGGGTGTTATGGCCGAGCGATCTAGTGTGTCGAACTCAAGTTCCTGTGCCAGTACTAGAATGTGGGTTCGATTCCGGGCTGTGACGGGTTGTGGTCTTGAGCAAGGCACTTAATTACACTTGTTCCGTCCTTCGAAAGGGATGTAAAGCCATTGGTCCAGTGTGTTTCGGTAATGCACTTTAAAGATCCCAGAGCATTCTTTTGTGAAGAGCAAGGGGAGGGATTCCCCGGTGTCTGTGGCCGTTTCTAATTCAACTAGATTTCTAATTCAGGCAGATAGTTATTCAAATATGTTAATTGATCCCATTCTTGAAATTGGTGGTCATTCCACTGTTGGATGTGGTGAATAAATAAATTAAAATAAATAAATACAAATTTCATAAAGCTGTTTAGCAGAAAAATATGCTTTATCCAAAATTTGTTTGCTTTATAAAAATGCGTTTTCAGTCAAAATCTCATGAGATATGTATTGCAATTGACTGGTGTTCGGCTATTCTTCCTGGAAACACAAGTTGACGTACAATTTTGACTATTAACCAATTTGTATAAAGCAAACAAATTTTGGATTAAGCAAATTATTCTGCTAAACAGCTTTATGAAATTGGCCCCTGGTGAGTTGGAATAAGTTGTGATATTTTCCCTCCCGGAAAAAAAAATCTTTGAGGCAATTAAAATTACTTTCACCTCCAAATCTGTTTGTATCAATTTTCAGACAACGAGAAGCCAGTAATAACGGGCTGCCCAACCATGGACCTTGTGCACGACACCGAACCTGGTCAGAACTACACAGAAGTAACCTGGGACGGCATAACAATCAGCGACAATAGCGGCAATTGGACGGTCACTAACTCCGGACCCTCACAAGGACGCATCGAAGCTGGAACACACGAAGTCATGATCATTGCTGAAGACGCGTACGGCAACACCGAAGTGTGTAATTTCACAGTACGAGTCCGAGGTAGGAATTGGCAGCTAATTTTCAATCACTGATTTCATTAGAAGTCTTTAAAGGAGCGTCTTTGGAAAAGTGGATTTCGTTCTAACCTGACAATCATATAAAATACCTCCCCAAAATACTATCCATGGGGCAAAAACAGGAAATTTGCAATCTCCAATTTGTTGTAATTATTGCACTGCTTTATGAACTTGATAAATTGGTTTACAAAACATCCTTTTTTTGGTCAATATCCTTGAAAGTAAACAAATGGCCAATGCTAAATTTCAGAATGGTAATGACAAAAATATGATAAATGATATAGTATCAAAATCTCAACAAAAATGTAAACTAGGCATGCTCCTTTAACAACTTGTTCAATTTGTCACATGTGCAATCGCTCAATGAATGTATAAACTGTTAGCTCTTAACCAGCAGCGTAGCTACGGGGGAGCCTGAGGGGGCATGTTGCACCCCCACGAAAAAAATCCTAATTCATGTATTACCCTGAAAAAGGCAAGGAAAAGTGGCGGGAAAAAAGGATTATTGGAAACGATACACCTAGCTGTAAGTGACTGGATGTCTGGTAAGAGTGTTGTATGCCCTGATTATACATGCATGTTTGTATCTCAAATTAAAAAGGAAATATTTCGTGGTGTAACGGGAGTAGGTCACCCAGCCCCCCGCACCCCCAGTGAGCGACCTTGTTAAATTTTTCGGAAGGTCACTGGGGTCCCTTCTCCCCGCCCCCCCCAGCCCCCCACTTAAAAGCAATGCGCCCCCTGTGCTCCCCCTCCTCCAGTGAAATAATGCTGTACTAGCTGAGCTATGAGGTTTTCCCATAGACCTCTGACACACCAGGCAGATGCTGTACTAGCTGAGCTATGAGGTTTTCCCCATAGACCTCTGACACACCAGGCAGATGCTGTACTAGCTGAGCTATGAGGCACAGTGGTATACTCCCTCAGGTTTCCCCCAAGACCTCTGACACACCAGGCAGATGCTGTACCAGTTGAGCTATGAAGCACAGTGGTATACTCCCTCAGGTTTTCCCCAAGACCTCTGGCACACCGGGCAGATGCTTTACCAGCTGAGCTATGAGGCACAGTGGTATATTCCCTCAGGTTTTTTATAGACCTCTGACACATCAGGCAGATGCTGTACCAGCTGAGCTATGAGGCAAAGTGGTATACTCCCTCAGGTTTTCCCATAGACCTCTGACACACCAAGCAGATGCTGTACCAGCTGAGCTATGAGGCACATTGGTATGCTCCCTCAGGTTTTCTCATAGACCTCTGACACACCAAGCAGATGCTGTACCAGCTGAGCTATGAGGCACATTGGTATGCTCCCTCAGGTTTTCCCGAAGACCTCTGACACACCAGGCAGATGCTGTACCAGCTGAGCTATGAGGCACAGTGATATACTCCCACAGTAGTATTAATCCGCAAAAAACCTTTATTTCTTTTACTGCAAGGTTGATAGTATTTAGCTTAATACATTATTCTTACTGCAAACTCCATTTTCATTTCAGATATGGAACTTCCACAATTTGCCAACTGCCCCGGTGAAATCGTTAAACTGGTCAACGAGAGCGGACGAGATGCCGTCGTGACCTGGAACTCACTCCAAATAACTGACAATGTAGATGTGGACATCACAAGCCTTATTAGCAGTCGCAATTCTGGGGAAACATTCTCTTTTGGTTCAACAACGGTCACAGCTAGTGTTAGCGACGTCAACGGAAACACAAACGTCTGCACTTTCAACGTCACTGTGTCAGGTATAAAACTAATAATGGAGGGTTATGATGTTTGAAACTCTTCAATTGCAAATTTATCTAGAACAATTGTGACCGGCTCCAGCAAAACCCAACACTTGTGATGAAAATTCAAGTTGTGGTATCAGCTTAGTGTGCATACAAAAAGGTATCTTTTAAAACATGTTTGAGGAAATTCTGATAATTTTTGGCGAAGTTATGACCAATTAAAGTATGACAGATCAGAAAAAGTGAAATGGAGCTATTGGTCTTTAAAGTTTGACAAACTAGTTGATTATTTAATTTTTTGTCAATAATATGAGGAATTTTGAGACGGTTCAAACAACAAAACAAATCTTGAATGTATCCATTTTTTAAGGTTGTGGGCCCATATCACGTAATGGGAAATGCCGAGAAGCGTCGGGTTTTGCCAGAGTCGGTCACAAATAATATCTGTGTATGATGCTTGCAATTGATAACTATCATAGAAAAGATGTTTAGTCCAGAATGGGTTTTTACCGAGGTCAGTTTTGACGTGACAGGACCTGTGGCATGATTTGTGACACGACATGCAGTAAGATCTTTGTGGTGAGCTTTGTGGTAACATACTTGACATGACGTTCTAATGATTTTCCTACAATCTGTCTGTGTGTGTAGATGCCTCTTTGGCTCTCAGTAACTGCCCTACCTACGTCCGCCAGCCCAACCTCCCAGGGGAAGCCAACGCTGTGGTTACGTGGAGAATTCCTGACGTTGAGCCTGCAGGGACCGCTGGTGACAGGTCGTCCACTCCCTTCCGCACCGGTGGTACTATACCGATAGGAATACATACCATCACCTACAGGTTCACCGCTTCAAGTACTGTTTCGTGCCAATTCATGGTTGAAGTTTTTGGTTAGTAGCTTTTAATCCTAAAAAAAAACCCAACTTTGTTGATTTGATTACCAATATTGATTGAGTTTGCAGATGCAAACTAAAAAGTCAATTAAATTAGATACTACCGGCGGGGCCCGGGCCCTTAAACTGCAAGGGAAACGGCCAGCCTTGCGGGACCATTTAGACACGGTACCGTGTGTCTGGGGAATCCTCTATAACCGGCCTCCTAGGGATTCCCTTGGAAAACTGCCCAGAATCCATGTAGTACTTATATACAATGTTTCTTCAATCTTATTGAAATATATCACTTGATATCTATACAACTGATTCCAAGATCATATATTTTCCACAACTTACATGATTTAATTATCTTTAATTAAAACCATGCATTTTATATATTAACATAATCCCGCCATGAATATGGCCACTGATGCCGGCATGGCGTTAAACTCCAAACTCACTCACTCACTAAATTAGATACTTCAAGGGTCGACTTCATAAAAGTTAAGACGAGTTAAATGCATCCTAATAGATTGATCCAGTAAGCTCCGCCCTTTTAGAAATTGCCTAGCAACATGCCACACATGTGAGGCACAAGTGCAGTAGAGTCGCGTGGCCGCGCCGTGCGTCAGCGTCTGCGGCCCTGGTCATCGCGTATTGAAACACGCACACGCGCAATGAAACTGCACGCTCGGAAGCAAAATGTGCACTTAAGTATCCGGTCGTGTGCGTGCACGTACAACACGCCTGCATTACGCGTAACGCGCGGGATCAAACAAAAACATCTCGACACACATCTAGAACGCAGTGAATGCACAACATAGCAAAACGACAAGCTAATTTTGGTGAGTTTTTCCCTCACTGATTGGGATTGGCTATCACGTGAGCTTAGCAAGCCCTACAGAGAAATAACAACCTCTCCCAGAGATCACTTAAAGGGACACCGGGCCAGTCTTATATATACAATTCTGTTTTAAGCCTGCTAGGGTCCTCTGCGCTGATAAAAATGATGTTTATGGTGTTTTTGCGTCACTCGTGCTGCATTTCGCTGTAGTTCTGTGCACAAAATTGAGGACTCGGGTAGCCAAAATGGCGATCTACTTTTTGGATACCTGAACCTGAGGCTGTGAATGGTCAAATGGGCGGAGCTTACTGGATTGGTCTATTCCCATACATACACCCCAAGATAAGAAGAGTGACCCTTCCTAATATGCGTCTTAGCGCTTTGTGAAATTGGCCCCAGGTTCTTTCAAATTATGCTGGGTCACGTTAAGTAATGTTTAAATTTATAATCTGTAAATCTTTCCAAAATCAAGTTTCTGTATTTTTTTCCCTTCCTTTTTGGCCTTTTCAGACAACGAACCCCCAACATTTAACGGTACATGTCCATCTGGTAGATCAGGCACGCCTGATGTACCAGTGTCTTGGACTCCACCGACGGCTATCGACAACCATGGTGTGGCTACAGTCTCACCTGGATCCCATTCCTCCGGTGACGTCTTCCTAATCGGAGTAACGACGGTCACCTACACGGCCATCGACTCCGCCGGTCTTGAGATCACATGCTCATTTGAGGTCACCGTTTCAGGTTGGTACACCGAAAGGAAATCTTTTATTCTTTGGTTTGAACCAAATTGTACTGAAATGTACAATCTACAAAGTACAGCGATGTCTTATCTTGTGGTCAACAGTTTCAACTTGGAAATGTATTATACAGGTTCCCTCGCCCCCAAACAAATGTCTAGGCCAAATCAGAATGGCCCGTATTCCTAAACACGTAAGGGCGCTCGAACTTGGTGATTTTGGGGAAAATGAGGGGGATCATTACACGTCCATACGTGGGGGAAAAGTCACGCACGCGGAGCGCGGGCCCGTGACGCAGGCATGTTGATTTCCATTAAAAGGTAAAGGTTTGGAAGGCGTGCACCCGTAGCGCGTTTTGTGTTCGAACATAACGCGCGATTGGTGCAGGCCACTTGAGAGCACCCTCACGCGTTCAGCAATACGGCTTATTTAGGTTTCTCTGGGTCCTGATAGACTTGAAAACTAGTCTTTCATCAAAATCAATCATGTCCATTGTTTGTGCAAAGTCACACCTAGTTCAAGTACCAGGGGCAATTTCATGGAAAACATGTGCTTACTGTAGCAGAAAAGTTGTGCTTAACTTTACCGCTATTTCACGGCTGCTTCGTGCTTAAAGGCAGTATACGTCATTGGTAATCTCGAAAATCAGAAATGTTCACAGATTTACACCGAACTTACACAATATAAACATGATAACCGTAGAAAACTTCCCCTGGAATGGTTTTGTCTGAAGTGCTATAGTCTTTGAGAAATGAGTAAAAAATTAGTTTTCGTCTCAATTCGCCCCAAAACCATTTCGCTGAAGTGCCATTTCGCCCAAAATTACTTCGTCCAAACACTACATCGCCCAAATGCTACTTCACCCCCAACACCACTTCGTGCACAGGCCGTGGTTCAGGGCGAAATGGTTCAGGGCGAAGTGGTTTTGGGGCGAAATTACTGCAAACCCTTTTTTGACTGTTTTCTCAAAAGTTAGACGAAGTACGGAGCTGGTTTTTGCTCAGGTTGGTTTTAATCATGCATATCTTCAATCACACAGGGGGATAAAACTATTTGTAACAGTTTACCAATCATGTATACTATCTTTAAGCATGAGCTTGCTTGAAAACGGGAATTGTTGCGTAACTAGTGTTTAGCAAATTTTTTCTCTGAAGCTAGCAGTGCTTAAGGTTACCGGTTCTATGAAATAGCCGGAGCCTCCGTTAGCACAAAATCGGCTGCCATGAAATTGGCCCCAGATCTGGCCACTTGGTTTAGGGTTAGTCAATAGACAGTCACTGGTCCTGCTCAATTTCAGCCTGATTTTGATGAAATAAGGAGAGTATAAACGAAGATTCCCCATCAGGATCCAGGGAAACCTAGATATTTAGGTTGCCCAGTTTGGCCTAGACGCATAATTTTGTTTTACACCACTGCGAGGGGAAATCGAGGGGTTTTGTACCTTTTTAGCGTCTTGAGAGGAGATATGTTAGGGTTTAGGGTTGGTTATTTTTAAGGAATTTAGGGTTTTGAATGTGGTGGGTTTGTAACCAGCTTCGTGGTCTAGTTAGAAGAGAGCTCGACTTGTAATCATAAGGTCCCTGGTTCGAATCTCAGTGTTATTTGGGATTTTTTTAAATTTCACGGTTTCTTCTTTTTCTCTAAATGAGAGTAAGAGTTCTGACTATTTCCAAGATTGTCACTTGGGAAGTATCAGTCATTGGAAACTTAGTAGACCCTATTGAAAAGTTGGGGTGTACCCCACGCTGTGGTGTAAACAAAAAACCACGCGGCCTGGATATTGTTTAGATACCCTGAATGTATTATATATATTTAATCTTCTATAGATACACAACCTCCCGTCGTGACCTGCCCTGCTGGGTATTCAGTCTTCACCAACCCCGGCAGAGGAACGGCGACCATCACATGGCCCGATGCCACTGCTACGGATAACGGAAACATCACATCACTGGTGTCCGACCCACCCAATGGCAGTCCCCTGACTATTGGGCCCAATACTATCATGTATACGGTTACCGACGGAGGGCAGAATACCCATGATTGTTCCTTCACCATCACTGTCATTGGTAGGTTGACAAGAACAGCGGGAGCACATACTAAAAGATAATGTTGATGAACTGCCTCGTAGAAATTTCTGCCACGTGTAGATGCAGTAATACTTCAGAAAAACCGGAAAATCCATGCATTGTTTTTGTGTTGAATGAATAAAAAAAACAAAATGTCTGCAGACGATTTTTTTTTACAAAAAGCACCTTCAATTGGCAATTTCTCCCACAAAGGTACCATTTCACATGGGAGAGAATCATTAGTGCTTGTTACCATTGCTGTTGCATGTTATGTAACTTTATGAATGTCTCACAAAATTCCAGATGATAGCAGGGCTGCGTTCCAAACACGCGGACATTTGTTAACGTTGGCGCTAATGTTTTGCTCAATGTGGAACGGATTGTTTGCCAAAATGGCCAAAATACATTGTCAAGATGGCGCTACTTACCAAATTTTGGAGGAAATGTGACACGTTGCTAATGATTGTGCATTGCCAGCGATAAGGGAAGAGTTATTTTAAAGGTTCCACCAAGAACATCGAGCTGTTTTTAACAAATTGGGATGGGATAGCCTACAAGTTAGACGTGAACGCCATCTTAATGTAATGGTTTACAAATGCTTAAGTGGTATGGTTCCGACATACCTTAGCAGCTTGTTTTCTTATGTTAGTGAGCAACACTCTTATCGAACTAGGCATTGTGTAGCAGGTAATCTTTGCCTCCCTTGCCCAAGGACAGAATTTGGTAAAAGAACTTTTCAATTTCGGGGTGTGCAATCATGGAACAAGCTGCCATGGTTACTGAAGAATCCTCTTCCAACAAGCTTAAACACGTTTAAGGAGCACCTCTCTCAAAATCTGTAATTGTTTTGTGATTGTATTTTTAATCAATTATTCTTGTTGTTTTAATACCTATTTTTTTAAATAATTTAACTGTTAACTGGGACCTATGGGAGAACAGTTTTTATAAACTGAATATAGGTTCCTCAGTATAAATAATAAATAAATAAATAAATAAATAAATAAAGGGAGAAAACCACGAAAGGTGCAATTTATTTGCTATTTTCAAAACGGCAAACTATCGTCATCTTTCATGTCGCGTGCGCCAATTCGCGAACAACTTAAAGGTTTGTTGGCGAACATTGGTGGCGCACAATATATTTCACTCAAAATTGTTGGCCTTGTGGAACGCAGCCCAGGTGTGCATTTTTTTTTTTTGAGTACAAAATCAGTTATTTAAAACACATGTAAAAAAACCTGATGATTTTGAAATGACAAGTTCCAGTCGTACTTAAAGCGAATGTTGTCTATTTCTGTCTTTGCTAGACAACGAGCCGCCTGTGTTCACAGGCTGTCCAACCGAGGCTACTGCTATTGCACCAACTGGTCAATCTATGGCCGTGGTCCTATGGAACCTCCCCTCAGCATCAGACAACGCCATTACTGTCACCGTTCAGTCATTCCAGTCCTCGGGGACCCTCTACCCCCTCGGAGTGACGCCCGCCTTTTACCTAGCAACGGACGGATCTGGCAACAAGGCAAACTGCTCGTTTGATATCACCGTTTATGGTATGTGAAACATACTGATTCATTTTTAGGTTTTGAAAAATTTAAAGTGGTTATTTAACACTGGACAGCTCAGTGATTGAGTGGATAAGACGTCTGCCTTGTATGCAGGAGGTCGTGGGTTGAAGTCCCACCTGAGCACGCTATGAAGTTTTTCCTCACCAGGGGCAGTATTCAATTCAATACTTCTTAGCCAAGCTAAATACTATCTCGTATTCCAATGCCTTCTAAGAATTTTACTTTAGTAAGTAAGATACTTATATAAATTGTGACGTTACAAATTAACGCAGAGTGCAGTTTAATGGGTTAACGCAGTCTGACTCACTTTCAAAATTTCTCTTTGCAGATGAACAAACCCCAATGATTTCAAACTGCCCTGGAAATCTTGCAGAGAACACAGAATTAGGCCAAGTTATTGCCACCAACGTCGTCTGGACTCCACCAACGGCTACAGACAATGACCCGCAATTCGTGTTCGGTGGAAACAATAATCCACCTGCCAATTTCCCTCTCGGAGTAACGGAAGTCAACTATACTGCCGTGGACCGGGCTGGCAACGGGGCAGTATGTGTGTTTACGGTCACGGTTAGCGGTGAGTGTGATTGTGCTTGGGAAAAAAATCCATGTCAACTTACAAGCTCTTGGTAAAGAGTGAATTCACACACAGATGTTTTTGCACATAAATTTTACGTTAGTCGCTTTATGAAGAAAATAAATGTGTGGAGAAAGTGTTTTGGTTATTCTGTGATTTTCATTGT
This sequence comes from Henricia sp. BOLD:AAB3569, assembly GCA_037783545.1. Taxonomy (NCBI): domain Eukaryota; kingdom Metazoa; phylum Echinodermata; class Asteroidea; order Spinulosida; family Echinasteridae; genus Henricia; species Henricia sp. BOLD:AAB3569. Next base: position 3,421,290 of record JBBELK010000329.1, read on the forward strand.
GTCTTTTTCACTCCACACTACTTTTTCTTAAAGCGACGTGCTCAGCGTGAATTATTGGCGGATCCATGGGGGGCGGGGGGGTCGGGGGGAGGCTGAGGCAGGGTTGTAACGAGTCTCCCTCTGCTCGAGAGTCAAGTCAAGTCAAACTGCCTTTGAGTCTCAAGTCAAGCATGTTGGTCAAGTCGGTTCGAGTCAAGTAGTGATGACAGTAAATTTGCTAATTCCAAAATGAGTCTAAACGCTGAAACTTGCATTCATGTAGGTTTTTGTTGTTCTGGACAAGAATGCTCTATGTCAAAACAAAGCAAGTGTATCTGTAGTGTTTAATTACAATTTGGTTGTCAAAATGAAAAGAAAAAAAATGGAAAAAAGTTCAATTTCATTTTTGGCAGACTCGAGTCAAACAATTTTTAAGTCAAGTCATTTGAGGTTCGAGTCTCAAGTCAAGTCAGTGAAAAAGGAGAATTTGAGAACTTGGAGTGAAAATATTCACTAAAAATCACAAATACAAAAACACATTCTGCCCAAGTTTATTCTGTGGTTTTTAGTGCCTCATTTTAAACCTAATTTCCCTCGCGATGAGTGTCGCATTCACGCATTAAAAAAAGGCAGAGTGTGAATCCACCCTGAAGTATAAATCAGCAAAAATGTAACGTCGTTTCTTTTTATCCCCATCAGACAATGAGGATCCAGTATACAGCGGCTGTCCAGCTAGTGTCAGCATTCCTGCCGTATCTGGTACCACCATGGCCAATGTGCCATGGACTCCCCCCACTCCCAGTGACAATGTGCTTGTGGTCGGATCCACCTCCAACCGTTCACCAAACACATCCTTCAGCTTTGGTACAACAGTTGTAGAATACACAGCGACTGATGAGGCAGGAAATACAGGAACGTGTACATTTAATGTCACCATCTTGGGTAAGTCAATCGGAAAAGAACGTTTTTCATTACTGACAGTTTTAACCACTTCACGACGGAGAACTGCTTATGCAGTTCTAAGTGTGAGTGTCTTGGAGGCGGTTATACAGAATTAGCCTATGGGTCAGTACTACCAGGGGCCAATTTCATAGAGCTGCTTAAGCATAAAAAATTGCTTAAGCATGAAAAACCTTGCTTGATAAAATGAGGTTACCACAAAAAATTTCATGTAATTTTCATGGTAATGAAACAGTCCAATAATACTGGTCATACACTATTTCTATCACAAGAGGATTTCACTGGTAACGTTCTCTACTCAGCAAGAGCTGGTCTCTCATCTTTGACCTGTGACTCGACTCTGGAGAGATTGACTTGTGACTGGACTTGGGAAATAAGATTGATTTACGACTTGAAATAAAAACTAGTCATCAAGTCTCCAGTCCCAGAGACATACATGTATACTGCATAACCAAAACTGCAAGTGCAGTCTCCCGCTCCAGGGGAATAAATTGGAAAATGCCTAGTCGTCCGAAGCTCAGTTGCGCATAGCGAAAACAAAGGAAAATTAGGTCCTTGGGAAAACGTGAGGAGTATACCACTGCATGTGCTTAGCTAGTCGAGCATCTGCCTGGTGTGTCGGAGGTCTTGGGTTCAATTCCTAATAGGGACCGTATTTTTCTCTCAATTCATGTTTGGTTCTTCTGTTGAAGTTTTGTTTAAAATTTTATATTTGTTTTTGTTTGTTTTTTAATCGCGTTTAGGATTGCCAGTATAAATTAAAGGCACAGCCTCATCAGCAATGCGCGCGTGCCAAATTCGTGCCATGAAATACGCAGCTCAATGCCTTTGCTATGAAGCTGCGTATTTCTTGGCACAAATTTGGCGCGCGTGCATTGCTGACGAGCCTCGTCCTTTAAACGTGGTGTTTTGAGTAACGATGTATACCGTGCAACAAAAGAAACAAAAATATTTTCTCTATTTGTGATTTTAAAAAGTAGTCAATCTGAGAGTAGGAATGTTCAGCACGCAGAAGCATTATGCAGTCATGCAATGAGCTGTTATGTGAATGTTTTGGTGTCAACATTATTTACAAAACAAAGTTTCAAATTTTCATTAAACTGAACATTTTCATTAAACTAAAAATTTGCATTTCTTTTGTTGCTCGGTATATTTTGTCTTAGAAATTTAATTTTTCTGTTTTTCATCATAGATTCCAATGCACCAATGCTGGTCAACTGCCCGTCTGATCAAATATTCTGTGCTGACCAAGGAACGCTAACTCGCGACGTCAGCTGGATTGAACCCACTTCAACAGACGCAGAGGGTGATGTGACACTGTCTAAAACACATGCACCAGGAGATACATTCATGCACAATGCTGGTACCCCGACACCGGTAACCTACACGGCCACAGACGCAGCAAATCTGATGGCAACTTGTACCTTCAATGTTATTATCAATGGTACGCAATTTCATGTCTCGTTATATTGACACCAAATTTGCCATTTGGGGCTATTTTCATAAAGCCATTTAGCAATAAAATTTGCTTAATGCAAAATTTGTTTACTTCATAAAAATGGGTTAAACCTTTACTTTTGATTACTTTATAATTTCTTTATAATGTTTACTTTATAAAAAATGTTTTTTTCATAGTGTCTTGGGAAAGCACCGAGTATACAGTGCTAATATGTCGGATAAGGGCAAACCCTAATCAACATTCATTCTCCCCGACGCAAGCTAAATTAATTACTGATTAATTGCGATCCCTGTTGCTAACTGATTCGGACCGGCCATTCAACACCGGCTGGCTCGGTGGTCGAGTGGTAAAGACGTCTGCCTTGTTTGCAGGAGGTCGTGGGTTCGAATCCCACCCGAGCACGCTATGAAGTTTTTTATAGTGTCTCGGGAAAGTATACAGTGCTAATATACCTCGGATAAGGGCAAACCCTAATTAACAAAAATGGGTTAGCAGTAAAAATCTTGATGTGTGTTACAATTGACTGGTGTTCTGCTATTCTTGCTAAGAACACAACTTGACATACAATTTTGACTATTATCCCATTTTTATAAAATTATGAAATAGGCCCCAGGCATTATATAGTTGTAGTCTTTTTCCTTGTCGTATTTTAAGCTGCCAATAGACATTTATCACGGTGCGGCCATCTTCCCTTTTGCCGTATTTAAGTCAACGTAACCAAAGTGATGATTGCAGAAAAAATAGTTTAGTCCTGTGCTGAAATTGTCGTGTTGCATCACAATGATACATGCGTTGCGCAATAAAGAAAACGTGCAGCGCAGACGGTCTTTCACTGACAACGGTAGATAAGATGATCTGACGCGCTGGCACGCAGATGCACGGATCGTACCTAGTACGTTGTACATGTATGATAAAGAAAATGCGCAGCGCGGACAGTAGCTTGCTCTGACAACAACGGTAGATTACTCGCGCTGGTATGCAGATGCACGGATCGTGCCTGGTACGTTGCGCGATGAAGAAAACACGCAGTGCGGACAGTCTTGCTCTGACAACAACGGTACATTACTCGCGCCTGGTACATACGGGGAACAAGACGATGATGGCCGTACCATAATGATTAAGGTCTATCATCCATGTTTATTTAGCTGTCTTCATTATGGTTGAAATTACTCCGAATATTTCCACGCATTTGTAGAGCGATTACTAAAGCCCATTTCGCATCTTTTCCCTCAGATTGTGAGCGACCAGTCATCACGAACTGCCCCGGTGCATTCAACCGACTGGCAGACGCCGGTGGTTCATCAACGGCCGTTTCATGGACGGAGCCGACTGCAACAGATAACACCGGCCAGGTTGTGCTGAACAAAACTCATGCCCCTGCAAGCACATTCACAGCTGCCAACTCACCCACGACCGTGCTGTACATCGCTCGTGATCCGTCGGAGAACACCGCTACTTGTATGTTTACAGTAACTGTGACAGGTGAGTCTGGTTCTGATTGGTTCACTTCATTGTTAACAGCAGATGGATACAGGGAATATGTCCCCTCCTTTTGAAGTAGTGGGATGGTACAAAAATAATTCTGCATACATTTTATTGGCTAAAGGAGCATGTCCAGGGTCCTATTTCATAAAAGTTAAAAACATTCTTAAGTAGATTTAGGAACAATAAAATCTAATTTTTCTTTAGAAAACATGAGTTAAGAATGTATATTTAGGAATGTTTCTAAATGGGGACATTTTTGAAACGCCCCCATTTTTTCCATGGGTGTTGAGATTTTGATACCATTATCATTTGTCATATTTTTCTCATTCCCACACTGAATTTCTCTCTCTCAATCCGTTTATTTTCAAGGATATCGTCAAAACACCACTGATGTTTTTAAAACTATTTATCCACTTCAATAAAGCAGTGCAGTGATTATACACCAACCTTTTTGCTTCCACATCCAAATTGGAGATTGCAAATTTCCTGTTTTCTTCCCATGGATAGTATTTTGGGAAGGTATTATATATGATTGTTAGGTTAGAACGAAATCCATTTTCTGGAAAAATCTGAACACACTCCTTTAAATTGTTTTGCCTGTGTCACACAATTCCATGCAATCTTTATTTTGAATAGATCTCAGCTCATTGTTCATTGTGGCAGAGATTGTACCATTATTCCATGAATATTGTAGAAGCAGTCACCGTTTTACTTTCCTAATTTTAACAGTTGACCCAGGTGCACCAACAATCATGGGATGCCCAGAGAACATCGTCAAATACGTCGCTGTAGGGACTGCACAAGCCAGCGTAACATGGACCGCACCAACGGCGCTTCCCAGCACAGTCACCTTGTCAGCACCGTCTCGCACCCCGGGCAGTAACTTCAACACCGGGGTGATGACTACGGTCACGTACACAGCCATGGACAGTTTTGACCGAATGACTACCTGTACTTTTACTGTCTCAGTAGCCGGTTAGTAGTAGAAATCTGAAATTTTCAAATATATTTTTTGTTTTACTTTTTTTATGACGAGATGTATCAAAGAATTTAACATGTTAGAAATTCAAGATTGTTTTAACACTTCAATGTAATTTGGTGATTCAAAAGTCGAACATTGTAGCTCACAACGAGTCCTTTTTGTTCCCTACTAGAGGATACAGCCAATCCTGTAATACAGAACTGCCCCGATGACATCATGCAGACAGTTCCCCAAAACACGACATCTTTTTCTGTCAGCTGGACACCACCGACAGCATCGGACAACTCAAATCAAGTCAGCCTTAACACGACCCACGACCCTGGTTTTAGCTTCTCCATTCAAGCCACCACAGTGACGTACACAGCTACGGACCCGTTCGGCCGTTCAAGTACTTGCGTCTTCACTGTAACTGTCTCAGGTTTGTCTTTCATCCATTATTGGCAGGGTTGTAACGAGTCTCCCTCGAGTCGAGTTGACCTGCACCCGTCCGTACGCGCCACATGTGTTGTATACATGAAAATGGAATACCGGCAGGGCCCGGGCCCTTAAACTGCAAGGGAAACGACCGGCCTTGCGGGACCCAGTTAGACAGGGTGCTGTGTGTCTGAGGGATTCTCCATAGCCCACCTCCCATAGGATTCTCCTAAAAAAATGCCCAGAATCAGTATACCGTAATACTTCTACACAATGGTTCTTCAATCCTTTGGAAATGTTTCTCATTATTTTCCTACGTGATAATTGTTTCCTCTGATTCTAAGTTTTTATATTCTCCACAGTTCACATGATTTTTGTTTATATATGTACATATTCCCGCCGTGAATATGGCCACTGATACCGGCACGGCGCTAAACCCAAAACTCACTCACTCGTTCATGAAAACGGATGGCAGGACAACTCGACCGTTGTACCAACTCGACCGTTGTACCAATTCGACCGTTGTACCAACTCGACCGTTGCAAGTTTCAGTATATTCCAATTTTTTGCTTGGCTAGGTATGTACACTTTCAGAGTACATACGATAGATCGTACATGTTATTATTATTATTATTTATTTCTGGTACTGAAACCAAGGATTCCTCAATAGTGCCCATTGCACTGTCGCTCGCGCAGCAAGCGTGAGGAAACCCATGATGAATTAGATACGGCCAGAGACACCGGGGAATCCCTCCCCTTCTCTTCACGAAGAAATGCTCTGGGATCTTTAAAGTGCGTTACTTTACCTAACACACCGGACCAACGGCTTTACATCCCTTCCGAAGGATGGAGAAAGTGTGATTAAGTGCCTTTCTCAAGAGCACAAGTGCCACAACCTGTCGCGGCCCAGAATCGAACCCACATTCTAGTACTGGCAGGAACTTGAGTTCGGCGCATTAGACCGCTCGGCCATAACACCCCACATGTACGACCTTGGCACTAAAAGGGTTAAATTGTTAAATTGGTGCGCAACTGGGAATATAAAAAAATAAGTACCCCATGCATCCTCGATCCCGATTTACTGAATTGGGATGTCCTAATAAGCCAAACAACTTGTCCTCTTTTGACAGAGTCCACTGACAACGTCTTACCAGTGATTCACGACTGTCCCCCCAACGAGCTCGCCAATAACGACCCAGATCTGGCCACAGCCGTAGTAACATGGACAGCACCCACAGCAACCGATGATCAAGGCATGCCAACCTTGATCCCTAACAGGCCGTCTGGGTTTGCTTTCCCCATCGGAATAATGACCGTAACCTATACAGCCACGGACGGAAACAACAACCAGCAGACGTGTTCATTCACTGTCACTGTCATTGGTGAGGGGAAACTTCAAAAATTTGAAATCAAAACTTGTAGTTTATTGCCAACTCCAAAGCAAGTCCATCGCAGACAAAGCATTTAAAAGAGTTTGTTCAGATTTTCCCAGAAAATGGATTTTGCTCTAGCCTAACAATCATGTAAAATACCTCCCCAAAAAACTATTAATTGGAAATTTGCAATCTCAAATTTATACAGTACCGGCCAAAAGTTAGTACACTTGTTGAAAACTATGTATTTGCAATTTGTCTGTAAGATTGACCCTCATTTTGTATAATCACAGCTTGCCTTTTTCTTCACTCAACTGGTGTCCTTTTTCCATTTTACAACAGTTGTGTAGGCAGGAAAGGCAAATATAGACTAGATAGCTATCTGATAGTGGTCAAGAACTGACCACTATCAGTGATTTTGGACACGCTTCAGGGACCTCAGAAAATCGGAGAACAGTCAGAACACATGCATGCAAAAGAACCTATTACACATAATCTGTTACATAATACAATATTGTATTTATTGTATACTTCTTAAAACTTGTGTCACCTACAGAGGCTACTTTTTTTATATGAAGCCAGAGGTGGCTATTTTGAGGAATGAAAGATGGAGACATTTCTGGAGTTTCAAGGACATTTCTATGACATGCATTGAATATATTGGTTGCATAATGTGTTTTTTGTACTGGGCATAAAATGCTGTAAAATGTTACTAAACATAGTTTTCAACAGGTGTACTCAAACTTTTGGCCGGTACTGTATGTGCTTTATAAAAGGAATAAATTAGTTTACAAAACATTGGTGTTTTTTTTATGATATCCGTTAAAATATACGGATTGAGAGCGCGAAATTTCAGAATAATAATTTTTAAAAATATGACCCATGATATGGCATCAAAAGCCATGTGAAAATGGGGGCCTCAAAAATGTGATCTGGACTAATTTGTTTAATTTCCTAATGAACCTCTTTTTGGGAAGTGAACATATTTCCTTGCTTCTTTTGACAGACAATCAGGACCCAACCTTGACTAACTGCCCAGAGAGTTTTAGTCTGACAGTCATACAAGCCACTGGTGTAGCCACTGCAACATGGACACTACCAACAGCTGCCGACAATTCTGGCACGGTAACCTTGACAACGACAATGGAGCCTGGCCAATCACTACCACCTGGAGTATACCCTGTGACGTACACGGCAACCGACCCTGCTCAACGCGCTGTGACTTGTACCTTCACCGTTACCGTGCAAATCAGTAAGACTTTACTTTAGTATCACAACATGTTTTGTTTTAAATTTTAAAGGCATGTGAAAGGGAGGAAATGTCAATTAGTTTGAATTTAAGTTAACGAATAAGCACTTTCAGACTTTAGTATGATTTTTTGGTGTGTTAAAGGAGTGTGACCAGATCACTTTTTTTTTTACCCATAACTCCCCGGGACTTACCTTATGGGTCATGAGATTTTTATATCATAACATCCGTTATATTTTTCTGATTACGAAACTGAAACTCCCGCGCTTCTAGGCCGCATATTTCCGAGGATATCGTCGAAAATCCACAGATTATTTGTAAACTAATTTTCCAGTATCAACGTTTATACGCTGAAAGCCGACTCGATAGTTTTGTTCAATTTTTTACTGGAAATTGCGAATGTTTTCTGGTTTTTGGGACATGGGAGGTGTGTATGGGAGTTACTTCATAATATTGGTAAGTTACATCGAAAACTATTTTCCAGAAACTCTGGTCACGCTCCTTTAAGTTTTAAAAGGTAAGTACTAGATTGGTAACTATTACAAACAGCGTTATTTCCACTGGTAATTGAAAGCCTATGTTGAGAAAACTACCTTGTAGAAATTTCAGCCACAGAGATGCTGTAATTAGTGCTGGGCGACTAGTGGATTTTGCAGCAATTACTCGCGACTTGTCGATTAATCGCGAGTAGTTGGCAACATATTAAAAGGCAAAAAAAAATAAAACACGTACATGTACGTAATTGTACGTGTAGGCCTATGTGTTGAAATTGTCAGCATAGGCCTACACAATAAAATTCAGTTGCACACAGGCCGTCTTTTGAGAAAGGAGACTGTCACAGTGTAACAGTAAAACGTAATCGCGATTAATCGCGAGTATGTAACGGTACTCGCGGCGTCGCGATTAATCGAGTAGTTTAAAAATGCAAATCGTGAGTCCGAGTACCGTTTACTACTCGCGATTAATCGATAAATCGAGCTATTCGCCTGCAATACCTTAAATCGCCTACTCTTTTTTCTCATCAATGCGGGCACTTCACAGGGGCGGATCCAGGGGCGTGGGGCTCGCACGCACGCACCACAAACCCCCCACTCACCTTTCCGGGGGCCAGCGAAAAAGTTTAAGTTAAAGAATAAGCACCAAACGTGTGTTTGTGCTTGAAGTAATAGAACAAAAAATGTTTAAGAAATTTTGCAGCAATTAATTTGTCACAAAAATTCCAACTAGTCACCTGATGAACACATGATCACATTTTTAAAAAGGTATTTTTGTAATCATTTTAATAATAAAAAAAATCTAAGGTGACTTTGTTTTTGTATTTTTCTTTCGTAGGCAGCGCCTGCAATGACCCGACTCCCTGCATGAATGGTGGCACTTGTACCGCACTGGTCAACGGTTTCAACTGTAACTGTCTATCGACATGGATGGGTACAACATGTGCGGAGGGTAAGCTTGGGTCTTAGTCAGTCAACTTGGTCCCATCTTTTAAAATCTTTAGTTGTTTGTGGAGAAAAATTTGTGACAAAAAATATTTACACATAACTTGCACAATATAAACATGATGACGGCAGAAAACTTCCCCTGAAATGGTTTTGTCTGAAGTGCTATAGTCTTTGAGAAATGAGCTAAACAATTATTTTTCGTCTCGTGAGACGTAAATTCAATTCGCCCCAAAACTATTTCGCCCAAAATCACTTCGTCCGAACACTACCTCGCCCCAAAACCACTTCGTGCACAGGCCGTGGTTCGGGGAGAAGTGGTTCAGGGCGAAGTGGTTCAGGGCGAAGTACGGAGCTGGTTTTTGCTCAGGTTGGTTTTAATCATGCATATCTTCAATCACACAGGGGGATAAAACTATTTGTAACAGTTTACCAATCATGTATACTATCTTTAAATAACTTTGCACACCACTGTATCTTGCATGTCATTTGACTAGATCGCTAAAATGCTTAATGGACATTTCTCCATAGATGTAAATGAGTGTGCACAACCAGCCGTACTCCAAGGATGCACAGATCGGGGATTAGCCTGCATTAACCTACTGGATGGATACAGCTGCGATTGTTCAAACGGCTTCTATAAGGCTGACAACACCGACAACTGCATACGTGAGTCTTGTTTCATGTTTCAGAGGAATGTTTCACAAGATGTGATAATTGGCTTGTGCTTACCACGTCATTTTGGGAGTCAAATAATGCCGCGTCATTGTTGAAGCGATGTGCGTCCGCATTGTGCGTGTCTCCAGCACACATAACACGTTGTACTAAGGTTCCCATTGGTAAAATAAACCGTATTGCGCCTGCCAGAGAGACAACACACACGCACATGGAGTCAACATTGAAGCTCGACTGGTAAATGGCAGTTGGTCTCAGTTGAAATTCAGTTCCACTGATTTTTGAGCCAAAATGGCTCTACTTCAGAAAATTTACAAAAGTATAACAAAAGTCGTACATGTGTAGAATATCTGTGAGTTGGTAATGAGATGTTTAGAAAGCACCGTGGGGCATTTAGATTAGGCTTGGGCGACTCCAGCATTTTCGGAGTTGACTCTGATTCCAAATAAGAATCGCGATTCCATTTTTTCACGGGAAAGCATTAACTACATTTAGTGCGTTTGGGTGCATGTACATTGACTACATATTGACGACGACCGAATTCATGGCACCGCGCAGCACTAATGTCCATGAAATGATGCCACATGTAAGTTCCTAATTTGGAAATTATCAGAGGCTGAATACTCGTGCAGAAGTCAAGTGTTTTGGCTTCGGAATTGCTAAGTAAACTCTGGATTCGACAAGCTATCACTGGGAATCGAATCTAGATAAAAGGAAACCGATTCCTACTGGGAATAGATTCTTCAGAAATCTTGAATCGCGATTCCGATTCCTAAGGTGGAATCGATTCTACTCGATTCCGGCGTGGAATTGCCCAAGCCTAACGCCAAACTGTAATGCCTTCTTGCATGGTGCTCATCAATCTCAATAGACCTGAAACATAATGACGTCACGCAATGTTTACCGCGGTGCATTATGGGTGAAAAGTGGGACGAAATCTCTGCATCTCTAGTTTGCGTGCGTTGTATGCATAGCGCCTAGCGTATTATAGTCTAGTCAATTTACGATTTGACCTAGAACTAATTGCAATAAAAATCATTCTAAAATGAATCTAGGCCGCAACATTCAAATAAACAACATATTAAAAATCTAATTGTTTCTTTTAAGTGGAAAGGTGTTTTTGAAGACAAACATTAAGAATTAAAATTTAGTCTGGTAACGTTCCTCAGTCTGTATGTTTCGTAATAGTGGATGCGTAGTAATACGACCACTTGCGAGCAGACGACGACTCAGTAGGTGCATGGTAATCACGACCACTTGCGAGCAAATGTCCGTGTCCAAATCAGGTGCTCGCATAATTGGTCGTGATTACCATGCACCTACCATCGCGAGACATGTAGGTTGGAGTAAGTTACCAGACTAGTTTCTGAGACGTCGTCGTCTGCTCGCAAGTGGTCGTATTACTACGCATCCACTATGACGAAACATACAGACTGAGGAACGTTACCAGACTAAATTTTAATTCTTAATGTTTGTCTTCAAAAACTGCTTCAAAAACACCTTTCCACTCAAAAAAACCAATTAGATTTTTAATATGTTGTTTATTTGAATGTTGCGGCCTAGATTCATTTTAGAATGATTTTTTTATTGCAATTAGTACTAGGTCAAATCGTAAATTGACTAGACTATAATACGCTAGGCGCTATGCATACAACGCACGCAAACTAGAGATGCAGAGATTTCGTCCCACTTTTCACCCATAATGCACCGCGGTAAACATTGCGTGACGTCATTATGTCATAGGTCTATTCAGTCAGTATTTGAACTTTAATCCTTGTTTTCCAAAATAAGTTAATATTAGCTAGACCCATGAGTTCCTTCTTGGTGAAAAATAATGTTTTGTTGAGATACAAACATTAAAGATACGTTTTTCTCAGATTGGAATACAATTCAGTGCTTTTAATCTTTTTTATGTGTGTGTTCATATTGACAGAGGGACGAACATTTCGTCTAAGAATTGTCATCGTGGAGATCTTTTCCATAACAGCTGATTTCACCATTGATTTGGCAAATCCAGATGCTGTTTTGTTTTTAAGACGCAAAAAAGGTCTGCAAGACGTGGTAAGAATCCAACTCAGTTTGAGCACTTCATACTTTTGATCTTTTTTTTTTCAATTCTTTTCTCAAAAAAATTTAAAAGCCCTGTAATGGATTTATTTTTATCCCATTTCATAAATCAAATGGTCCTTGTTGAGATTTTAACTTGTCCTACTTTTAGTATTGAATAACCTTGTCATTTTCCAATGGATTTAAAGGAAGTATATATGATTGGTATCTGGAAAATCAGAAATGTTCACAGATTTACGCCTAACTTACACAATATAAACATGATGACCGTAGAAAACTTCCCCTGAAATGGTTTTGTCTGAAGTGCTATAGTCTTTGAGAAATGAGTAAAACAATTAGTTTTCGCCCAAGTGCCATTTCGCCCCAAATCACTTCGGCCAAACACTACATCGCCCAAATGCTACTTCGCCCCAAAACCACTTCGTGCACAGGCCGTGGTTCAGGGCGAAATGGTTCTGGGGCGAAATGACTGCAAACCCTTTTTTGACTATTTTCTCATAAGTTAGACAAAGTACGGAGCTGGTTTTTGCTCAGGTTGGTTTTAATCATGTATATCTTCAATCACACAGGAGGATAAAACTATTTGTAACAGTTTACCAATCATGTATACTATCTTTAAACCAAAATTTCACATCATGTAAAACAAGGCCTGACAAATTTAACTGATTGAGTTTCTTCAGTTTTCCAAGAGCGTGAGATTTATTGGCCATATGACCAAATTGTGTTAGTAAGGGATCTTATCTTACTATTTGTTACCATTTTGAAACTTGAGAGGCATCTGTATGACAATGTTGTCGTGATCGTCAAATGTTACGACGTTAAGCCTAAACAATCTTTTAAAAAGGCTTCTTGTCTCTGATTGCATAGGGGCGTGAATTGGATAACTTTTCAGCATATGACTTAAATATTTGCCATTTGTTTGTTGACTTTGTGAATTATAGTTGAGGCCAGTCTTCAATGGACTGAATGGCTTTGCCTACGTACGCGTCTTGTTCTTCCAATCTGGTAGTATCATTGCAGAAGTGTTGGTTACTGTTAGTCCAACGTCAACAGTGACACAAGCCATTGTGGAAAATGCTTATCAGCGGAGCATTGGACCACAGAATGATTTAATTGATGGGTCCGTGTTCAAAGTCACCCCTAGTTCTACTGTCGTCAGGGAAGGTAATTGTGAATTGTTATGAGGGCTTTGATCTCTCTTGCATCTGTTGTTTTGCCGTAATCCTCTTTTTTAGTCTACACAGGGATTGTTTCTTTATAGACCGATCTAGTAAGCTCCGCCCATTTAGCAATTGCCTAGCAACATGCCACATATGTGAGGCACGTGTGCAGTAGAGTCGCGTGGCCGCGCCGTGCGTCAGCATCCGCGCCGTGGTCAGCGCGTATTGAAACACTTAAGTATCCGGTCGTCAGTGTTTCCCCCAGAAAATTGTTAAAGGCCCAGTGGATCATTTGCAATGAGCCCAAAAGGTAATCGACGAGTTTACAGGGGAAAAGTTCTGAAAGTAAAGATTGTATTAATAGCAACTATCCAATGAAATGTTTTCGCTCAAAATGATATAATTTTACCAGAAAATAATCCGTAAAGATGAAATTATTTAGATCGTTTGCAAACGATTTACTTATTTTTGGTTTGCATCTACACGGTCCAAAATGCATGGGCGCTGTGTACTGCGTGTGCGTGTTCCAATGCATTTTTATGGATTGCGCGCACACGCAGTATGTGCACCACAGAGTGCATGACGCAAGCCACATATAGTACCCGATCAACTGAGAACGAATATTTGAAACACCACGCCAAGACCAGGAAAACGCATATGGATTTTCATGGTTTTTTTAAACGTGCTACATTTGACAAAGCTGAAATTTCTTCGGATGAGTTTGTTGATGTCTTTCTTTTGATTTAGAATGGTTTTATTGGCAGAATCGCTCAAAAACAGATTATCTACAGGGCCTTTAAAGCATAGTGGTAAAATATATTCAAGATGACATACAATGTACGTTGACTGTTAATTTTCACTATCCAATACTGTGATACTGCCATGATGTTTATGGTGTTTTTGCGTCACTCGTGCTGCATTTCGCGGTAGCTCTGTGCAAACATTTTTAAAGACTCGGGTAGCCAAAATGGCGATCTAGTTTTTGGCTACCTGAACCTGTGGCTGTGAGTGGTCAATTCCAAAATGGGCAGAGCTTACTGGATCAGTCTATTTCCTAATGGAAGATCACTAACAGAATTGCCCATTTCAGTAAGCAATTTAACAGTTTTTGTTTATTTTTAGTAGAACCTGACGTTACTTTATATTGAAAACTTGAAATAAAAAGTGGATATTTGAAAGTTAGTAGGCTGCGTTCCACTTACGCAAAGTGTTGCCAACGTTCGCCACTGGTTACAGTGCTTTTGTGCAATCGTCTATGGATATCAGGGCACCAGTTGTTGATAAACGTTGCAAAGTGCCGTTTGCAATGTCCGTGTATTCGGAACGCACTTCAACGCAGCTCAGTTGTAACTGAGTCTAAACATTCCCTGGTAATCTGAAATGTCCATTGCTAAAACGCAGAGAAACAGTTCACTGGTTTTAGTGTAGACCCAGTAACCTTGGCAACACACAAAGGGTGACTTTTCACTTTATTACCCTATTAGGGCAGCCTACCGTGGTTGGCCCTATAAACTGAATACACATGTTGCAAAAGAAAATACATACTTGTTCAATTGGACAGAAATAAATGCCTGTGGTCTGATAAAAAGGAACCTTGGTAAAAAAATTAAAAAAAATTCTTTGTTTATCAACAGAGGTTTGTGTGGCTGGATATTGCCAAAATGGAGGCACATGTACGCCAAGTACTTTCATGTATCTCAGCTCTTGCATGTAAGTACAGTCAATTTATGTGTGTCAAGCTAGAATTGTTCCCAACAATAATCCCACAATATTATTCTCACAAGAAATTCAGTAAATTTGCCTCATTTTGGTGCCTCGGTTTGCAGCCTCGGTTTGCATTACCTTTTCATTAAAAGTCTTTCGCTCTAGTATCCGTGTGTGACTTTAGAGAAAAATAATATGTGAACCCTATCTATGTATTGCAATGTATTTATAGATGTCCGCACATAGTGATGTTTCCTTACCTAAAAGATAATGTCAAGAACTTAAAACATGGATTAACTTAAAACATGGCTTAATTAACTTTTTGAATCATCATTCCTTGGTCGTTACTAAGCTTGTGCGGTATTTCGGTAATACCAAGTAGTAACTGTATTTCTAAAATACCGATTGCTCTCGCGGAAATACAGAAATACCGGCGAACTCGGTATAGAGTTCATTACCACGGTATCGTGAAATTGTTACCTGGGTGAAAAGAAAATTTGCGCGACAGAAAGTCATGGAAACGAACAGCGTTGAGAATTTGGGTGTTGTGCAAGATATTGTTCAGTGTGTGAAGGCACCTTTCTCCATGAGAAATACTGGCACGCACATGCTCCGTGCGGAGTTGGTAATACTTTCACGTTGACACACTTACTTGTAACACCGTTATGTGCAATGTATTTGGCTGGCTGCAAGTGCTGTGTACAATCGATCGGCATTGGTCATGTCGACCGCGTACGTTCGGATCGCTAGCTCCCTAAAATGGACTGCAGGGACTGGCATAAAAACTCACGACGTTGGGAGACTACGGAGCAATTTTGGACGACATGAAACCTGCACCGAAAGAATTTCTGAATGCTCAAAATGGCTCATTGTTTGACATACATGTAATAGAAAAGTACTTGGTAATACCAAATACCGCGGTATTTTTTCATGGCATACCGCGGTGTCCCAAAACCCAATACCGCACAAGCTTAGTCGTTTACTAGGAATATTGTTTACTCTGATTTTGCTATTTTATCCTCGAGATACTTTTTTTTTCTTCATAAAAGTGTGTACTTTGTTTTTTGAGGTAAAATTGATAATGATTTTCCGTGTGTTCCATTTTCAGATGTCCGTCCGGATACATAGGAGAAAGATGTGAGAGTATTGGTGTGACATTAACAAGTAGGTTGGGTCGAACTCTTGACAAATATTTACCTGGAATTTGACTTTTAGATGTTGTTAATAATTGACAGCCAGAGGAACTGGTACATTACTCAAATAGTTTTAAAAGGGATTAAAAAGAGATTAAAAAAAGATCAAAAAGTTTGAATTGTTTTCCTCTATTAATTCAAATTTACATTTGATTTAGGGAATAAAAGTGGGTTTGGCCAGTCTTAAACATATGTTTAAAACCGGCTAGAGGCCTGGAAGAGTGATAATGGCCTGAGCCACAAGGGCCATTATCACTCTTCCAGGCCTCTAGCCGGTTTTAAACTTATTGTTTAAGACTGGTCAAAGCCACTTTTATTCCCATTCATAAATACCTTTTTGTGTAAATCAGTAAAACTCACCAAATTTGCTTGCCTTTTTGCCATATTCTGCATTGTATTTTTGTATGCATCACGAGTTCGTTCAAACTGCAAGCTGTGTGTCGAGTTGTTTTTTTCGATCGCGCGCGTTACGCCTAATGCAGGCGTGTTGTACGCGCACGCACACGAAAGGGTACTTTGCACATTTTGCTTTCGGGCGCGTGCAGTTTCTGTGTGCTTGTGCGTATTCCATACACGCGCCGACTAGGGCGCGGACACTAATGCGGGTCAGGCAAGAAAGTGTTTAAAACTGGCTGGCCGGTCTTTATCGTCCGTTTAAAACTGGCCATGTGACATGCTCTCAACCAATAGGGTAGCGTAAACTGTCTAAGGTATTTATTAATATTAAATAACGGACATGTACATTTGCTGAGCAGCCATTCAACAATAGTAAAGTGTTAAATCTGATGATTGTTGGAGAAATTCATATCAAGTGCCAACAATTTGACCAGCATTCTAGCAATTGAAATCTTCGTTTTAAGTTTTACCCCCGAAATGCTGACTAGTTTTAGTTTTAGCCACTGTCTCCTGCAAGTGTAGATGTATATGTGACCCGTTCTGAGTAGAAATGGGCCCGGTTCCAGGCCCATTAAAATGTGAGAATACAATGGACATTCTGGGCAGTGCCCAAGTACTGCCTGGAATTTTCAGGTACTGCTCGGAAGTTCCATTATGCTTTCAAATGTTAATGATCCTGGGATCGATTTCACAAAAGTTAATGCAAGTTTAATGCATCCAAATTCACATAGCAACGTCCCAAGATAAGAAGAGTGACCATTCCTAAGATGCGTCTTAGCGCTTTGTGAAATCGGTCCCAGGATCAGCCACTGTTTTCCATAACTAGTTGCAAAGTTGGTCTAGGCTGCAGGACATCCGATTCGTATTCATATTGTTCCGATAAAATGCTGGAGATATTAAAAAAGCCCAATGTTTCTTACCATCATACACTTTATATCAGATCTTGTTTACCAGTCTTTTGTGAAACAGTCGTTAAAATTGCATATATTTATGGCATATCTAGTGACGCTAAGTTACTAATAACCAGGTTTTATTTGGTCATTTTTAGCGGTAGCACCAGGTGATGGCGGCCTGTCAACCGAAGCTATCGTAGCAATCGCAATCGGTGCTGCTGTGGCCGTACTCCTCCTGATTCTACTGCTGTTGTGCTTCTGTTACGCGATGGCTCGTCAGCAACGAACGGGCCGACAAGGCTATCTGTATAGGGAGGATAATGTCGACTACCGACACCGCAAGCGACATACTAATGGCTCGGTTTACGATATCGAGTTCAGACCTGATGGTGTAATGGTAAGTATTCTGATGATGAACATGGAATTTCAAAATTGATTTATTTATTCGCTTATATTCAAACTATTTATATTATCCTCTTGTATTTACATTGCTGTGAGTGGGTCAGTGCTGTGAGTGGGTCATGATCCTGGCCATCATGTTAAAGTTATATTGTCTTTTTAGCCAAATGAAGAATAGGAATAAGAATTATATAATATTGGATGGCTTTGAGGGTGATATGAGAATATACCGCACGAGTCATGAAAATACTGAACGAGCCGAAGGCGAGTTCGGTATTTTCATGACGAGTGCGGTATATTCTCATATCACCCGAAAAGACATCCAATATTATTATTGTTATATAAAATGAAGCTTTGTTTTGAAAGGTTTCCGCGAGATTTGTGTCTGTTTGGTGTCGAAAACGTCAGTTTACAAATGCATGCGCTTTTGTTACTGTTGTACAGTATTTTTTGTTACTGTACTCTGGCGCGCGTTGCACACGCACGCAATCCATTCCCTCGATCCATGACGCGCGTGCACGCACATCGAATCTTGGCATGTGCTGCACAGTAACAGAAACGCACGGTGTCCGCAAAAGCTTCATTTTATATAATAATAAGATTTCTTGTCCTAAGAAGTGATTTTTATCATTACCATTGACTTCAACAACACTGAGTGATTATTTCTTGTACCTGTATCAGAAATCTGATTATTTGTAATTTCCCTTTGCAGAATAACGGTTACCGCTCTTCACGTCAGTTCTCGGTTCCGTACGTTGCGACAGGACGAGAAAACGGCATACCGGTAAGTAACTTTAACACCCTCTACTGCCAAATGTTCATTTTCTTATACTTTCTTTGGGGACACTGGTTGGTTTACAAGTATTTGTGCACACACAAGCCGCTCATAAAGGGGTATATTGCATGAATAGAAGTATATTCGGTCATCCAGCTAAATTGGCCACATTTGTTTAGTTCAAAGGCAGTTTGTACAAAATCAGTTTGTCTATCACGGCCAGTAACTATAGTGGCCAGGGCACTAGGGTCTCTGTGTGTACAATCCTATTGCATTTTAACCTGGATAATCTGGCCACACACTGTAAATTGGCTCAATGAACCAAGCTACTCTGGGAAATTTTATGAGGAGCTTAGAAAGTTATTAAAAGACTGAGCAAATTTCAACTTTTTAGTGAGGCAACATTGGTGCACTTTAGCTGTTTTTCAACGATAAATAGGAACTTCAATATGTTTTAGGATGTTTGTATATCTCTAAAACTTGTAGTGTATACACCTATTTGTTCTGGTCACTTTACCAAAACACTGGCCATGCATGCAAAGCGTGAACAAAAAAACAATGTCAAAATCCCAAACCATGCCATTTAGTCATTACTGACTAATTCCCTTTTATTTGGTATATTTCAGCTGCATCAGATGTTAAGTAGAGGTGAGGCTGATTACTACTAAGCCAAGACACTGACAAAGGTCATTTACTACTAATCTGCTGAAATATATATTTTACCTGTGATTTACCAAGCGTTAAAAGGCAATAATTCTATTGTATTATATTATTAGGTTTTTATTAAATAGGTTTTAATTTTTTTGAATTTCACAAATATAAATTCAGATCTGCCAACCCTTCTGGATTTTGCAACAGATTTCATGGAAAATGACTGATCTCATGACTCCTGACACAGATAAAAAAAAACCTCCTGGATTGTCAATTAACAACCTCAGATATTTCTAGATGTGTCTGAAGTCAGGAGATCAACCTACTTTCCATGTGTCTTTTTAAACATCCGGGAACGTTGGCAGCTCTGCAAAAATAGCATTGTTATAGCCAAGTGAATTTTTGTGAGTACAAGTAGGAAAATGTTTCTTCTCATGAGGAGTACAAGTACGAGTACTTGTCATGAGTACGAGTAAATAGCATGTTAGTCACATCGTTGGGCCAGGAGCAATTGTGAAATTAAAAACATGCTAAATGTCTGTTTATTGTTCATGTCCCCCAACTTGGCGCGGCCCCTAACGTGGCGCACTTTACTTTCCGTTCTCTCTTGGTGCAATAAACAATCTGTTGCACTTGGCATTAAAAGGAAATAAAGTTTCCAAGTACCTTCATAAATTCCAAAACTAAAATACGGAGAAGAATCATTCATTTACTAGAAATTCACCGGAATGTGAAGGCATCGCTGTTTGCTTCAGGTTGACATGACACCATACACGGAAGCCTGTAATAGGCATTTGACATGAATAAAACCAGGCATACTGGCGTTGTGTACTGTGTCACAGTGTGTGCGTGCAAGTGGTCTTTATGGGCCACCGTAGCATGGTTCTCAACATTTCAGCTAATCGGCGTCGAGTGCGTCTCGTTAGGGAACAATTCGGGCGATTTCGGGGAAAAAAGTGTCCATCGTTTTGTCCTGATTGTTTGTGTTATTTTGTACTTGTTGATGAGTCAAAATATTAAAGTATTACTTTTTCTTGGAGCCTGTGAATTCTACTGCACGGTGTGTAAGTTTCAACTAAATCTGCTAGGGGGTTTTGCTATAAGGTGAGCGGATTTGCAGTGAGTTGTCGAAGTGCGCCAAGTTAGGGAACATCACTATATATATCGAATTCACAAAAATATCCTTACACAAATGTATTGCTGTATTCAGTATGTGGTACACAGATTCAGTGGGAAATAGAAATAGACACCCAAAACAAATTTATATTGCCAAAAATGTTAGGGCATTCTGTGTTTTGAATTTCTCTCTAATGGGTGTCTCTAAAGGCACAGCTAGGCCCGCATTGCTGACGAGCCTGTGCCTTTAATAGAAATTGTGATTTGTAGTAATATGTAACCATAGCTTTAAATGTAACCATAGCGTCAAATGTTTTTTTTTAACACACAAAAAAACTATATTGTTAGTGCGCTTTTTTGTTTTGTTTTGTTTAGTGTTTTGATTAAAAACATGCCTGGTGGCTTCATGTCAACTTGACTTTATTGCTTGGAATCCACAAACCGAAAAAAAAAGCTGCATCGTCATTTTGGGAGACTTCAACTTACGCTAAACATATTTATTTTTTTGGCCTTATAATTTATTTTATCCTTAGTTGTTTTATATTTACATTTTATTATGTTATGAACACCTTTAATACTAGATAGCTACTTGAAAAAGACATGCAGTATATTTAGCTAACAAGTCAGCCATTTTGAATTATTATATTGTACGTGATATTTCAGCAGCTGGTTTGTTAAAAGAAAATCCCAACAAGTATTTTTCAGCAGTCATTTCAGAGAAAAATATTCAGAAACTGATAAATTATTGCAGTTGCAACTCATCTCATAAAACATGCATCTGAGATCAATCTTAAGAACAGGACTGGTCTTAACTCCCAAGATCCATTGCAAGATAAGACATGTTTTATTCACGAACACAACTTAAACATACAAACATCTTCGTCAATAACACATCAATTTGTAAATATTGCTATGTTTCAGGAATGTATATTATTAGGGCTTTCCTCGAGTCCATCACAAGTCTAGCTATACACAATCCGAGAGCCGAGGACCTGCAGCCGATTTCACGAAACTTTACGCAATTGCGCAAGTCCACTTACACCATAAATTTTTGCGCAAGTAATGGCGTAAGTGGACTTGCAAAACTTTACGCAATTGCGCAAGTCCACTAACACCATAAATTTTTGCGCAAGTAATGGCGTAAGTGGACTTGTGCAATTGTGTAAAGTTTCGTGAAATCGGCTGCTGTTCTCTGTACGTCCGCCATAACTGGGGGCCAACCAGTGCCATGAACTGTACGTTACATTATGTTGTCCCTTCAAAAATTTGCGCATTCTTTGTTAAAGCCTGTGCAAACAAAGGGGGCGCGTTGTGCACTATTAACAACAACAACACAGAACGCACACTTCATGGCACTGGATGGCCCCCAGTTATGGTGGACGCGCAGGGAAGGAGTCCTTAGTTACCGGATTCGTGTATATACCGTATTCCTGAACGCGTGAGGGCGCTCGAACAAGGTGATTTGGGGGAAAATGTCCATAGACTGCTGTAGAAAAATGGTACGTGCATACGTACGTACGGGGAAAAGTCGCGTACGCGAAGCGCGCAGACCTGTATCGCGCGCACAGATTTCCATTCAAAATAAACGTTTAGAAGGCGTGTGCGCGTAGCGCGTTTTGTGTTCGAACATAACGCACGATGGGCGCGGACCACTTGACAGCGCCCTCCACGTTCAGGAATACGGCCTATTGAGCTCGTGCCAATGACGTCATTTTGGGAGTAAAACAATGCCGCGTCGTCGCGTTGTGGAAGCAATGTGCTTGCGCGTTGTGTGTGTCCATAGCGCGCGCAGTGCGCTATGCAGAGGCTCCCATTGGTGAACTAAACCGCGTTGCGCCCACCAGAGACACACACAACGCGCACGCACATCGCTTCCACAATGACTCAGCATTATTTGACTCCCAAAATGGCATATTCGCACGTGTTCGAAAGGGGTCAATAAGCAACCAAATTCAAAGGAACACCACATTTATTTTGGATTTGTGATGAACTCGACTACAGCCCGGCAAAAAGCAATCTTAATTATATATTTTGTATTGTTGTTATTTTTATATATATTAACTCAGAACCTTTTGGAATTTATCATTTGGAATTTTTATCAATACATAATCCGGGTGCCTTGATACATGGTTTAGGTGTGAAAATTTTTTGGTTTTATTGAAATTTTGAACTATATTTACGATGTATATTAAAAAGCCCAACAGTAATTCGTTTTTATGGAAAAACATCCTCTTTCAATAAAGTAAAATTTCTAATTGAAAAGCACATTGTTTAAAACCCACCACTTTACGTGAACTGACGGAGCACAACCCACTCTTAATCTTCATCTCATCAAAGCACCGAAATGTCTCTTTCATGATCATCTGCATCATTGATGTTGTTGTCCCAAACAATTCTCTGTACGAGTGGAGCCTGTTGTTGGGTCGCTGAAATGGGTGTAACCATGAAGTATTGAGGGATGTGTCATACGCAAACAAACTGTTTCGTCATGGGGTTGTGGCTTGGCTGGTATATATGGGGCGCCGTTCGTCAACTAATTATTTAGGCGAATTATAGCATGTTTTTTCCATGGTTTATCTTAATTCTGTGTAAATAATGCATTTGTGTCAAAGGCCGTTTATGGTTTACAAACAACTCGATTCTTTACAAAACAGGAAATATACTTGTAGCTGTGCAAATTCATTATTTACAAATAATGAAAATTACCTCGGCGTTCCATACTTTATTAATGAAACCGACCAGTGTAGTACATTTCAATGGTTTACAAACAAGAGAATTGTATCGTTCATAGACAATTCCATGGTTTATAAATAATGAATACTGCACATTGCTGCACGTTTTTCTGGTTTACAAATAATACAAAACTATCCAGTGCGCAATTACATGGTTTATAAACCAAGAAACTTGCACCGGGGTCTGATTTTCTATGGTTTATAAATAATGAAAATTGGTTAATAGTGCCGGGACGTACAATTCCATGGTTTATAAACAATCTAAACTGCGCCGTTCTAATCAATTTTGTGGATTCTGTGGTTTGTAAACAATTACAAATAGTCAATAGGCGTGCATTTTGATGGTTTGTAAATAATTGAAAGTGATCGTTGGCTCACAATTTCATGGTTTATAAATAATGAAAATGAACTAGTTAGTGTGTCGCAAAATGTCATGGTTTACAAACAGAAAAAAATAAAGCTTTATACACTTGTCTGTCGTTTGTAAAGGTTGACTATCGATAAAATAAGAAGTATTATGCACTCGGTACATCTCAAAATACGATCATTGACGAAAAATTGAAGGGTTTGTAAATAATGAAAATGGACTAGTTAGTGTGTCGCAAAATTTCATGGTTTACAAACAGAGAAAATTAAAGCTTTATACACGTTTCTGTCGTTTGTAAAGGTTGACTATCGATAAAATAAGAAGTATTATGCACTCGGTACATCTCAAAATACGATCATTGACGAAAAATTGAAGGGTTTGTAAATAATGAAAATGGGTTTGTAAACCATGAAAAACACGCTTCATAAACGTTTATTATAATCCAGTAACGTTGCGAGAGCAATGGGTGCGTTCAATTAGCTATCGTCGAGTCATAGGGGTGCTCGTTCATAGTGTGAACAGTCCGGCAGACCATGGCAACAAAGGTATTTATGTGTACAGCTCATCGAACGCCACGGCACAGCCTTCAGCGCGCGCGCGGGAAATTCCAGGTTCATTACCCGACTAAACCTAGCCGCGTATTGGGCCCAAAATCCAGCCGCGGTCTTAAAATCTCAAACGGATGTAGTAAAAGGTGATAAAATCTTATTTTTTATTACACGAGTTCTGAGACTCTGGCAATGAAATTGTTAAAATTCTCATAGAAATGTATTTCTTTTCACGGTGTTACCTAACTCAGTCATCTACCGGGCTGATTAAATTTTAAATGGTAATTTTAATTAATTAATTTTTAATTAATGAGGAGTCTCCATTTTCCACCCCAAAAGTGCCGAAAACTTAATACTGCCGACAAAATGGTCCCTTTAAAAGAAAATGTACACCACATAGTTTCAAAAATTAGCATTTTTATTACATAATCTGTTTGATCCGTCAATGGGGCACATCAAATTTTGGATGAAGCCAAATCGGTCCACAAATTAGTGCTTAATTAAATGGCTAATAAGGAGTCTGGTTTCCACTATAAAAGTGTCGAAAACTTAATACTGCTGACAAAATGTCCCTTTAAAAGTAAATGTACACCACATAGTTTGAAAAATTTGCATTTTTATTACATATTCCGTTTGTTCCGTCCATGGGGCAGATCAAATTTTGGAGGAAGCCAAATCGGTACACTAATTAGTGCTTAATTAAAGGGATAATAAGGAGTCTGGTTTCCACTAAAAAAGTGCCGAAAACTTAATACTGCTGACAAAATGGTCCCTTTAAAATAAAATGTACACCACATAGTTTGAAAAATTTGCATTTTTATTACATAATCCGTTTGAAACTATGTAGTGTACATTTTCTTTTAAAGGGACCATTTTGTCAGCAGTATTCAGTTTTCGGCACTTTTGGGGTGGAAAATGGAGACTTCTCATTAGCCCTTTAATTAAGCACTAATTTGTGGACCGATTTGGCTTCCTCCAAAATTTGATCTGCCCCATGGACGGAACAAACGGAATATGTAATACAAATGCAAATTTTTCAAACTATGTGGTGTACATTTACTTTTAAAGGGACATTTTGTCAGCAGTATTAAGTTTTCGACACTTTTATAGTGGAAACCAGACTCCTTATTAGCCATTTAATTAAGCACTAATTTGTGGACCGATTTGGCTTCATCCAAAATTTGATGTGCCCCATTGACGGATCAAA
This sequence comes from Henricia sp. BOLD:AAB3569, assembly GCA_037783545.1. Classification (NCBI taxonomy): domain Eukaryota; kingdom Metazoa; phylum Echinodermata; class Asteroidea; order Spinulosida; family Echinasteridae; genus Henricia; species Henricia sp. BOLD:AAB3569. The sequence continues at coordinate 3,446,513 of JBBELK010000329.1, forward strand.
CAGATTATGTAATAAAAATGCTAATTTTTGAAACTATGTGGTGTACATTTTCTTTTAAAGGGACCATTTTGTCGGCAGTATTAAGTTTTCGGCACTTTTGGGGTGGAAAATGGAGACTCCTCATTAATTAAAAATTAATTAATTAAAATTACCATTTAAAATTTAATCAGCCCGGTAGATGACTGAGTTAGGTAACACCGTGAAAAGAAATACATTTCTATGAGAATTTTAACAATTTCATTGCCAGAGTCTCAGAACTCGTGTAATAAAAAATAAGATTTTATCACCCAATACGCGGCTAGGTTTAGTCGGGTAATGAACCTGGAATTTCCCGCGCGCGCGCTGAAGGCTGTGCCGTGGCGTTCGATGAGCTGTACACATAAATACCTTTGTTGCCATGGTCTGCCGGACTGTTCACACTATGAACGAGCACCCCTATGACTCGACGATAGCTAATTGAACGTACCCATTGCTCTCGCAACGTTACTGGATTATAATAAACGTTTATGAAGCGTGTTTTTCATGGTTTACAAACCCATTTTCATTATTTACAAACCCTTCAATTTTTCGTCAATGATCGTATTTTGAGATGTACCGAGTGCATAATACTTCTTATTTTATCGATAGTCAACCTTTACAAACGACAGAAACGTGTATAAAGCTTTAATTTTCTCTGTTTGTAAACCATGAAATTTTGCGACACACTAACTAGTCCATTTTCATTATTTACAAACCCTTCAATTTTTCGTCAATGATCGTATTTTGAGATGTACCGAGTGCATAATACTTCTTATTTTATCGATAGTCAACCTTTACAAACGACAGACAAGTGTATAAAGCTTTATTTTTTTCTGTTTGTAAACCATGAAATTTTGCGACACACTAACTAGTTCATTTTCATTATTTATAAACCATGAAATTGTGAGCCAACGATCACTTTCAATTATTTACAAACCATCAAAATGCACGCCTATTGACTATTTGTAATTGTTTACAAACCACAGAATCCACAAAATTGATTAGAACGGCGCAGTTTAGATTGTTTATAAACCATGGAATTGTACGTCCCGGCACTATTAACCAATTTTCATTATTTATAAACCATAGAAAATCAGACCCCGGTGCAAGTTTCTTGGTTTATAAACCATGTAATTGCGCACTGGATAGTTTTGTATTATTTGTAAACCAGAAAAACGTGCAGCAATGTGCAGTATTCATTATTTATAAACCATGGAATTGTCTATGAACGATACAATTCTCTTGTTTGTAAACCATTGAAATGTACACTGGTCGGTTTCATTAATAAAGTATGGAACGCCGAGGTAATTTTCATTATTTGTAAATAATGAATTTGCACAGCTACAAGTATATTTCCTGTTTTGTAAAGAATCGAGTTGTTTGTAAACCATAAACGGCCTTTGACACAAATGCATTATTTACACAGAATTAAGATAAACCATGGAAAAAACATGCTATAATTCGCCTAAATAATTAGTTGACGAACGGCGCCCCATAGGTATATGGCTCGGGGCTGGGCTGGGATGGGTTACCTATTCCATGCCTGTAAATATGACCGCCACTCTGAGTTTTTGGTTTTTATTGTTTGTCAAAAGTTTGGATTGAAAACCCTAGGGTAGACATTTAAATCACTGTTCGTGACTCCAAATATTAAAGAAGTTAGCCATTTTTTCAAGGTCAATGGCGGCCATCTTGGAATTGACCCAGATTTCAACAATTTCCGGTGGGTTGATTTTGGTGTACTTTTTTCCCTGTCATTCACCACATTCAGTAGGACCAGAAACTGTTGAGAAAACTTTTGTTAGAATTTGTTTGGGGGTTAGGGTACTCCCCCCCCCCCCCCCCAATAAATATACCCGTCTAGAAGGCACTTCAGGCAGGCAGAGTGGCGCACCCTGCCTCGGCGGCAGAAGTGTTCACACACATTACCGATAAAATACATTTTTTAGGCTGCTCAATATATTGGTCAGAGTATAATTTGCGTCATTTTAACCGTATATATATATATATATATATATATACCAAAAAATTAGAATTTTGCTAATTTTGTTTAGGTTTAAAATGTGTGGTTTTAAAGTATTATAGTTAGGTAACCGATGACGCCATCATGGGGTAATCATGACGTCATTGTTCATCAGGTATCTTCAGATGTTGGTCCAAGTATGTGCCAAATTTGAAAAAAAGGCCAAACTGGTGGGCAGAACGAAAACACGTGCTCTCCTATGGGATTTGAAGTGGAAAATAATAAAGGAAGGGGAAAAAAATCTGAACAAAAACAAAGGCTGTTTCGGGTACGATGTCCCGATCACACCCAGTTTTAACAAAATCTTAACGAAAACAAATAAGGCTGTTCCGGTCGTGACAGCAATAGCCAAAAATACCAACAACACGGTGATGGGCAATTTTTACACCAGACCACACTCGTTCAGCTCTCAACTCCCTCTAATGGGCCAGTCACAAATCAGTTGCGATGCGTCGGCGATGGGTAAAACCGGGAAATTTGAACAAAATCTTGAGACAGATCTCACGATTTTGCACCCGTCGGAGGCGCTCTCCGGACGCCTGCGGCTTGTCGCAGATTTTTTTGGCATCGCCACACCCGTCGCGGTCCCCAACTTTGAACTTAAAATTTTAAGATTGCTCGCAAGATTTTTCACCCATTTTGGGCATCCCAGACACAATCTCTGATGACCTACGATGCCCTCCGATTAATCGGAGGCGTCCTCCGAATAATCTGAGACTAGTCGCAAGATTCTGTGTGGGATTGGAAATTCAGGTTGAGATTCAATGTCTGCGAGTGGTCTCCGGCGCCCTCCGACTGAATCGGAGGCGCCCTGCGACGATTCGTACGCTTTCTGTGATCGTCTCCGACGAATCGTACGGTGGAATCGTAGTAAATCGCCGTGTATATAAGGGCGCCTCCGATCGGATCGCTAAAAGAAATTAAAAGAAAAGATGCTCGCAGATATCGTCTCCGATGCAATCGGAGGCGATCGGAGGCTAATCCCACGATTTTTCGACAAAACCGGGTCAAAATCCTTGAAAAAATCTCAGACAATGTGACTGCTCCACTTTTATTAGGATTATTGCTAGGATTGTTCAAGGCTTCTTTATTTTCTACGACGACCCCCCGCCAAAACTAATCCCCGACAGATCGCCGACATTGTGACTGGGCCATAAACTAGAAACATTTGCGGGCGTACAAAATATTCAGTCGCGCATCGATTTCTGTCTATTTTGTGGAGTGCATCCAGAGCGAAGCCACCAACCATATCGTTGTTCCAATGGACAAGTAAATATAATTGTTCTTTCAAGGCGACATCCGCCTTTGATAACTCGCTGTAAAAGGTTGACAAAGAAATTGACAGTAGCCAAATCCAGTTCGTTCCGCCCGCGTGAATGGTTGTATTGTGAACGCATCCTTGCATTTGGCTTTTGAAATTGTCCACTCCAAAGTGCAAGTCACTTAAAGGCCCAGTGGATCATTTGCAATGACCCCAAAAAGTAATCGACGAGTTTACAGGGGGAAAATTATGAAAGTAAAGATTGAATTAATAGCAACTATCCAATGAAAGGTTTTCGCTCAAAATGATATAATTTACCAGAAAATAATCCGTAAAGATGAAATTATTTAGATCGTTTGCAAACGATTTACTTATTTTTGGTTCGCATATCTAGGCGGTCCAAAATGCATGGCGCTGTGTACTGCGTGTGCGTGTTCCATACCAACGCGATGCATTTTTATGGATAGCGCGCACACGCAGTATGTGCGCCACAGAGTGCATAACGCAAGCCACATATAGTACCCGATCAACTGAGAACGAATATTTGGCCAGGAAAATGCATATGGATTTTCATGGTTTTTTTAAACGTGGTACATTTGACAAAGCTGAAATTTCTTCGGATGAGTTTGTTGATGTCTTTCTTTTGATTTATAATGGTTTTATTCGCAGAATCGCTCAACTTGAAAACAGATCATCTACAGGGCCTTTAACTGTGAAGTCACGCAAACCAAACTTTTTCAGAAAATAACCTTTGGTGTAAATTATACATGTATTAATTTTATAGCCATGCAAAGTGACATTTTCCGATCATCACACCTTAGTTTGATGACTTCATGTATATTCAGAGGTCATCGTCTTAATTTGTGTACAGCTTGACCATACCAACCATAATGCCATTGGCCGCATCGTGGTATCTTATACCACTTTCAAATTAAAGGCCAACATGGGTTTTACCAATAGGAAACCAGGTGGAGAGCCATCTTAAATCTTGTACAGCTTGACTATGCCCAATCATAATGCCATTGACCCCGTTCTTGTATCTCTTACAATTCAAATTATAGGCCAACATCTGTTTGACAGTGCTCTTTCCATGTAATTTTGTCATCTATAATTACAACTCCAAGGAATTTTGTAGTGCGAGTTTGATTAATTAAGATATTAATTAACAGGTAAGTAATCAGTCTTTAAAAATGTGATCATGTCACTAGTAAATGTGTCCGAAAGTAGAGCATTTTTTAAACGATCCAAACTAATTTCAGCTGGAAACGAAGGAATATTCTGAAAAATTTGTTATTTTTTTTCCTTTTTTCACACTGAAAACTACGTTTTTTATAACGTTAATTCCAGTTTCCGACTGTTCAGGTACGGCTTGTGAAATGTCTGGTTTATGGGTTTTAGTTTCTACCAAAGTTGTGGTTAATATTGGATGTTGGACTGTAGTGCTTGCTTTAAGACAGACTGGTTGGCAGTTCTTTCCTTTAATGTACGTGTTTCAATTCAAAGTTATCTGGTTGCAGTTTTAAGCACCCAACGTACGTGCTAAGCAGCTATTACTCGAAGTGCGATTGTTGTCAAATGCACAATAAATGATCTGTGAAAACAGTGAACTTGATTCCAAGCTGCAAGTATTGGGCATATTTGTTAATGCCCTCTATACAACAGTCAGAGCTTCCAATTCAGTGGTAGAATAATTATGGTCTGACTTGTGCAAAGCTCTTCCACCGTAGGCTTTGATCGACCCTTTCTTTGTTATCTTGTATTTGGGCCAAAACATAACCAAGCCCTTTGGCAGAAGCGTCAGTGTGCTGGAAAGTGTGCCGTCATCGTGACGGTGTCAGATGTTAAAACACGATTTTAATTTTACAGAAATATAAGTTATTCAAAAGTATTTCGTTGCATTAAACGTCTTACATTAATTAAACACAATCATGATCATTGTGATCAGTGCATGTGGCGTTAGTAAAAAAAAAATTAAAACAAATGCCTAGTTTATTTTGATTTTGACACGTAGACGGTATACGAAGAAGAAAACGACTCCCAGAAATTAAAAGCACAGGCTCCTCAGCAATGCGCGCGCGCCAAATTCGTGCCACGAAATACGCAGCTCCATAGCAAAGGCATGGAGCTGCGTAATTCGTGGCACGAATTTGGCGCGCGCGCATTGCTGGCGAGCCCGTGCCTTTAACTGGACAGGCTTTGACGTATATTTTTAAAAATAAAAAAACACGCAGCGCGCGCATCGCTGGTAGTCCGCGAGTGGCACGAATATTTTGCGCATGTATTTAACGTTGCATTGTAGCCGTTTTCATATTCGGCTTCGGACGGACTGTACTTAGCGATTTTCTGTCCTAGCCGTGTGTATAGCCATGGAGGAAGGAAAGACCTTCCTCCATGGTATAGCCTACTTTATTTGTTCAGGTTTTTGTTGGTGGTTTTTATCTACTCTCAACAGATTAAGTGAACGTTTAAGTTGACGTTCAAACCAGATATTTGTTTAGCTACATTAATATTTCTGAGATGAACTGAGCCTGCCATTCGTAAAGGTACTGCCAACCGGAAACAAAAGGTTAAACATCTGTAATTGTGACAAACCCGGACAACATTTTCTTCATTTTATTTATTGAATCGATATATTTTAAGGTGCTTTTCCATTTATTGGTGTTTGGGCGCTTACAAACGCGGTACGGTAAAGTGATAATTCAAAGAAGATCGTCACAACGTTAAAACCACATTGCCATTCCTTGACTGGTCTCCGGAAGTGTGACCCGAAACGAGACTTATACACGGTATATTAACGGTTTTTCCTATACAATATCGTATATTTGGTAAAACTGACCGTATAACACCTCGAGGGTGGACTCTTACAGCTACGTTTCTCTACATGTTTCTTTTTAAATGATGAATAAATGCTAAAGTCGTCGGAACATTTGTGTACTGTTTGCATTACACAATTATTTTTGAGCATTGACGACTTCAGGTGCAGTGCGCATAGCTATGCTGCCACACGGCCGAGTGCATAACCCCTACCGCTCCTATACCTCAATACACTATTCCATGAAGGGAATTCCTTGGATGTTTTACACACAATAGGGGAATAATAGAAGGGGTAGTCAGTCGGTATCGTATCCTGCACCAAATGATTGCCCAATATAGAGACAACCTAATGCACATATACAGCCAGTTTGTGTTACGGTTGGCCTCTGTTGGGTGTGGGGCCAACCCGCGCCCAGTTTGTATGGACCGTTTCCAAATCCTTTTGTCCTCTCTCAATTCATATGTAAATTGTGGTATAGGAAGCGAAAGGCATGCGTTTCCGACATGCACGCCAATCGCTGGTTATAATATTGACGTGTGAATATTGACTTTTTTCCTTCTCGCATACTTGTTTTTCATAATAATTACTCCACAAACTGCTTACCAACAAGCAGGACCAGTAGTAAAATCACACTGTAAAATGAGTGGCCGTCAAACATTTGTTGATGAAGCCATAGGCCTATGCGTCAACTCAATGACAGAAAAGCTCCTAATTTATTGCGATACTACAGGTACATTCTTGGACGACATGCGTGACCGCAACTGCCTTTCTAAGAAAGCTCACAATTCGAAATGCCTTACCTCTTTTTACTGCATGGCAGCAAGATTCTATCTCCTGCCTAAGGTTGCACACCAGTAAATAGGGTTCCCATAGGAACCAATGCTAAATGCCCTATTTTCAAAAATCATTTAAAAATACTCACAACTCTCTCAGCTTCTCAGGACAACAACCAGAATACTCACTGATTTCTTATCTTTTCAATCCTGTTCAATAATTTGTATGGGGGTAATCCGTCACTTTTATTCCCTAATTTCCACTTGAAACGAAACTACAAGTAGTGAAACTTGCTAATCAGACCTGCATACATTTTGGAACAAAGGCACATAAGCTACTGGGCAAAATAGGGCCACTTTTAGGAGCTACAGTGTCTAAAATGTTAATAGTTGGAAGAAACAATACCCCACATCGCGACGATAGTCATATTCTACACAAGACCACACTCGTTCAGCTCGCAACTCTCCCTAATAAAGAAGAAATTGAGGGCATACAAAATATTCATAAGCTCGGCACACAGATCTCTGCCTATTTACTTGTGTGCACCCCTAAAGTCCACAAGTCTGGCAACCCAGGCAGGCCCAATGTATTGTTTCCGGAAATGGCTGCCCAACAGAACGTTTATGGGTCTGTCCACAGTAATGGGGTACATTTGAAAAATAAGTCAATAATTCCTTTCAGATGTCTTTAGTTTATCTCAGAATTAAAGAAATGTCCTTGTTTTGTTCTCAGGAGATACCTTTTGCCCAAAAAGGTGAGAAATTGCTGCCACAACTTACATTTTTGAAAAGCAAGTGTACAAATTTTCCTATTACACATGTAACGTGGACCATGGAGGTAGGAAAAGACAATTTTGTGATTTCTTTTTCCGTCTTTGTTACATGCGTAATAGGAACATTTGTGCACGAGGTTTTCACAAAATGTATGTTGTAGGACTATTTTTCTTACTCCTTGGTGAAAAAGTTATTTTTGATAATTTAAAGATAAAATTAAGACATTTGAAGTGAACTGGGACCTAATATCTTGAATGTTACAGAAATGTACCCCATTACTGTGGACAGATCCATATCTCTGTTTGTTGACAGTTTCCTGAAACCCCTTGTTCCCCGAATACCCTCCTACATTCATGACACCCCTGACGTACTCTCCATGCTTTCTCCGAAAAATTGCAGGTATCGAGCATTAAAACCCCAACACAGCCATGATCATCAGGACATTTGATGTGTCATATCCTTGTACACTAATATCCCCTGTGTGAGTGTATTGGTGCTTGTACCATGCCTTGGCTGACAGTATTCACACCTCACAACCGCCACCTCCCATGTTGCTGCCTCGTGAACCATGTACTAACAAAAAAACAGGTACATGGCACACTCCATGGCTTGCCTCTTTATGGCAAGTTTGAGGAGCGCATACTGGCCTCGGCCCCGTGCAACCCTTGAATTTGGTGGTGGTACATTGACGACATTTTCTTTGCACTATAGTGATGAAGACAGCCTCGGTACTTTCATTGACCACATCAATTCTTTCCACAGGACAATCAAGTTCACATCAGAGTAGGCCAACTTCACCACTGAGACTCATTTCCTTGATTGTCATTGTACGCAAGGAAAACAATGGTTCAACCACAGACCTATTTGTTAAACCCACAGATAAACAGCAGTACTTGCACTCAACCAGCTGCCATCCCAGACATTGCACAACCAAGCACTAGCCAAGCTCTTCGCCTTCGGCGCATCTTTTTAATGACTCGCTCACAGGACCTTCAGAAACATCTTGTTTCACGAGGGCAGAGTTCACGTGCGGTACACGTCAATTACAGAAAGCCAAGTCCCTTTCCATGGATCTTGCGCTTGCTGGGAAACCTAAACCCCCCAGCTCTCAGCTTCAACAGAATTTCTCTTTTTGTCACTTATCATCCTTCCCTACCCCTATTCGCCAGATTGCCAGCTCTAATCTCCATATACTTTATACCTCCGATCGTTTTCAGCTGAAAGTTCCGGAAGAGCCATTGGTAGTTTACAGACACCCTCCCAATCTGCGAGACCTTCTAGTCAGAGCCGCAGTCCCACCTGATAATTCCACTAACCCTGGCCTCCCATTCCCATGGAACCTTTAAATGTAACTATAGGTGCATAACATGTCGGGAGCACATCATGGAAACTGATTCTTTCGGAAGTCATTCCATCGGAGCTAGCTGTCTTCAAGACGAAGGGTCACATCACTTGCACGTCCACTAATATCATGTGCCTTATATCTTGCAGAGTCTGTGGTATACTCAGTATGTGAGCGAGACGAAAACCACACTCAAGAAACGTTTCTACGGTCACAGATCCACAGTCAACACCGACAGAACTGACGCCTGAACACTACACTAATCACACCATTTCTGACATGTCCATTCAGGGTATTGAGGCTCTTGGCCACCACCCAGACTCTGTTCGACTCAGCAGAGAGAAACTTTGGAATAAACGACTCCGCACCATCCAGCCACATGGTCTCAACATTCATGATGGAAACGATATTTAATATCTTAATTTTTAACCCCCATTTCCACCTACTTCCATTTTTGTTTCCTCATTTTTGCCTGCCTCTCCATCTCTCCCCACAACCCTAGCTTTATATTCCAGGCAGGCATGCAGGCGCGGATCCAGAGGGGGGGGGGGGGGGGGTGGGGGGGGGGGGGGGTGGGGGGGGGGGGGGGGGGGGTGGGGGGGGGGGGGGGGGGGGGTGGGGGGGGGGGGGGGGGTGGGGGGGGGGGGGGGTGGGGGTGGTAAACCCCCCCCCACCCCCAACCCCCTGCTCCGACACAATTTTTTTTTAATGTAATGCATTTTGTGTGTGTCCGCCTGTCCGAAACGAGCCGACATAAAAATCTGACGGGCAAAACCCCTCCCTAGTGGCAAAACCCCCTCCTGGAAAAATTCCTGGATCCGCCCCTGGCATGACGCAAGCAGCTTTTTTAACTCATCACAACCCCTCTTTCTGCATGACTGCCTTCCTTTATGCTTGCCTTAGCATCGTGTTTTAATGTGCTGTTTTCCTTATACATGTCCTAGTCATTTTGCCTTTGAAAAAGACCCTGCTAGGGTCGAAACGTGAGGCCACTAATTTTACAGAGGGATTCTTGTTTTTCCGTTTTATCGTGTAAAGTGTACCACAACGCGCGCCGAATACGTGCCTTTACGGTTCCCCACTATGCACTGCGCGCGGTACATGGCGCAGTGCATGATGGTATAAACAAAAATGGTACACTGGCAGATGTCGTACGTACAATTATTGTACACAAGTCAATGGGTTTCCGGAGGTGAGTGGAGTTCTTGGCCACTTCAAACTCGTAAAACACGGCGAATTTGTGTTTTTGACACAAAATGATAACTGGTAATATAGAGCTCAGATACAGATTCAACATATCCTACTGTATATATCTGTTATGGGGTTATAATGGGCGTCTAGGGTGGAATTTTTGAGATAACTGTCGAAAATCTGTGGTTACTGTATTGCGTGAAGCCGAGCGTGCGTAATGTCGCCAGTCATGGGTGGAGTCCCATGCAATACAGTAAACATGCCATACAGTAACCATAGATTTTCGACAGTTATCTCAAAAATTCCACCATAGACGCCCATATAACCCCATAACAGATATACAGTATGTTGAATCTGTATCTGCGCTCTATATTACCAGTTATCATTTTTGTGTCAAAATACACAAATAGTTCCGAGATTGCTCAGTTAACCCCGCCCCTTAGATACTGTTGCTAGGCTATGTGCTCACAAGCCATCGCAAAAAAATGGAAAGCACAGATTCATTGGAGAAAACTCAAAGGTATTTATGTTTTAGGGTCGACAGTTACCGTAGCACACACTGAGCGAAGGGCTAGTAATGCAGGGATGACATATACTCATAAAAATGCGCTTTCCTACCTTTGAACAACGAATCGCCCGACATTGAAAGCAAAATTGACCCGATCACTGGCGCATACAACATACAAACTGTATGGGCAGAAAATGTTTGTACCGTCTGCAAGCTCTGTTGTGATTGGTCGGCGGGTTCGGCTTGATTGACAGGTATGAACTATGCATTGTACACGAGATTCTGCCAGCGTACTAGATTTGTATACCATCATGTACCACGCGCAGTGAATAAGGGGTGGACCGTAAAGCCACGTATAGGCCTAAAGGGCGCTTGGGGAAATTGGTAAACACCCTATAAGTATACGTAGACATACTCCCGGATTGTGGCGATGTGAGTTTGCTGATTTTGCGTCTCCTCAAAGGGCAAGATTTATCGAAATTACGCTCGCTTCGAAAGGAGGGGAAACTAGTTTTCTTTCCGACAAGTGAAAACGCCAGGAAAACTTTGGGTGCGGAGACAGACGAGAATCACACAAAATGGGTTGGATCCCAGTGGCGCGCTGTGAAGCTCCATCGGTGCTGTTGTTTGCTGTAGTCGCCTTTGGGTTGCTGGTAGTAAGCCAAGGAAATCTGCGTGAGTGAAACGAAATTTCTTCTTGTTTAATTAACATTTTTTAAAGCCCCAATACATGCAGTTAGCCAAACTTTTACCTCACGAATTGACCAGAAAAATCCGACTAAAAGTGTTGATAGCAATGGTAACAAACACCACATGATTTTTCCTGTGTATGTAAAATGGCACCTTTGTGGGAGAAGTTACCAACTGAAGATGCTTTTTTGACACAATCGTACCAAATCGTACCTAATTCGTAGCAAAACAATCGCACAGTGGGAGGCCCGCTTTAAAGCGGGCCTCCCACTGTGCGATTTTGGCCACGAATTCGGTACGATTTGGTACGATTGTGTGTAGAGTCTATGGACAGTCTCTGGTAATCGTACCAATTCATAGGAAATTCGTGGCAAAAATCGCACAATGGGAGGCCCGCTTTATATTTCTGTTTCCGCTTAGAGCAGGTTCAGGTGCGGTCTTTCGAGCATGCGTGGGTGAGCGAGCGTCAGGCATGCGTAACAACCAGCAGAGCGCCGCAGAAATGCGCGCCAAATTCGTGCCACGAAATACGCAGCTCCCTAGCAGAGGCATAGAGCTGCGTATTTCGTGGCACGAATTTGGCGCGCGGCGCATTGCGAACGAGCTTTGCCTGGCCCTTATGCCATCAAGTATAATATGTTTTCCCGGCCAATTTCAGCAAAAAAACACGTTCATTTTCGTAAACACGCATATAAGATTCGTGCGGATTTTTCAGGTCTGTATAAAACTCGGGTTTCTTTTTCCTTATCACATTCTGTTTCGTTTTAGTGCACACAATATTTTAGCTGTATCATTCAGGTTCGTTTTAAGCGGGCCTCCCACTGTGCGATTTTGGCAACGAATTTCCTACGATTTAGTACGATTTGGTACGATTGTGTGTAGAGTCTATAGACAGTCTCCGATAATCGTACCAATTCGTAGGAAATTCGTGGCCAAAATCGCACAGTGGGAGGCCGCTTTCCCGCTCCCGTATCATGTGGAGACATGGCTTTGTTCTCCCAACGCAAGGCTAGAATTTGGCTAAAAAATTTCGACAGGCGCCTCCCGTACGAAGCAGAAATGTTTTTCGGAGCCCAAATGTCGTCCCTAATTGGCAACATTCATAATCTAGCGGCGGGCTCGACCAGAATAATTTAGAAAGCCCTCAATTGTCCCTAAAATCCACAACACTAACCAGTGCCATCCTTGTGGAGACCTTTAGAATTACCCTGTGGAGACCCTTTACAACCCTTCGTGCGCCATAGAACCCATGTCTCTACAAGTAGTCCGGGAGCCCAGCAGGATTTCATCATAATTTTGAGTGCAAAAGGTTTGAAGTGTGGGATTGGTAGAAGTAGCTGGGACATCTCCCAAACGGGCTTTCTTAAGTGTCCCGGGTGGTGCGTTGGGAGGGGGCAGCCCCCTAAAGTCACCCAAAAATTCGGTTTCATCATAATTGAGAGTGCAAACCCAATTTTAGCACGGATCGTAAGGCCAACCTACACTGATTGAGAATTCGTTACTTAAGAAAGATATATTTGGTGCGTTAGCCACTTAAGAAAGCGGTTAATTAGCGCTAATTAGACGTTTAATCATAATTCTGAGTGCAAAGACAAAACGTATGTCTATGTGCACCCTACACACGGCTGAACACAAAAATGCCACTTAAGAAAATTTCTGGTGGTGCGAACCCTACTTAAGAAAGGGTCAAAGGTTAATTAGGTCAAAGGTCACCAATATTCAAAATACGAAGAGCAAGTTTCTAGCGTGTTTGGACTGAAAGTTTATGACAAATCAATCACTAATTAACCATTTAAGAACAAGATATGTGGTGCTAAGTCTAATTAAGAAGGCCTTCAATTAGCACTAATTACACCTTTAATCATAATTACGAGTGCATCAATAAAACAAGTGCCAATGTGTTCCTATAACCATACAAAAGCAAAATCACCCGCTTAAGAAAATGTTTGGTGGTGCGAACCCTGCTTAAGAACGCCTGGAAATCCTGAAGGTCAGGGTCACTTGTAACAGTAAGCCCCGCCCCCTGCGTCTTCCCATTCCCGCCCTGCACCCCGGCGCACTGCATCCCGGGCGCCCTGCACTGCCGACCCCCACCTTCTGGACCGCATGACCCAGGCGCCATGGTCCCCGGTTCCCTCTCCCGGTCCTGATCCCCACACCAATCACCCCCCCCCCCCCCCCCCCCCCCCCCATCCCTCCCCAGCCGGTCATGATACCTGCAAGTTACGGATATGTGCTGTTGTCAAACACGATTGCCTAATACATATGCCAAATTGAAGAATAATGTCGAGGTGGTTACGGTGTATAAAATGAGGGCACCAGCTCCCCCTTCCCCGCTGAGCTACATCAGACCGATCACCCAACCCGACGATCTGAGTGGGCTTGTCAGGAGTTGAAGTTCCGCTTTCATGAAAATCCCCCCACCCCGACCAAACCAGCCTATACGCGCCACTAACTGTTTCCGATTTTCTGATAAATAATTTGTAACCTCAGAACAGCATATCACGTGTATCAAGTACGTAAGGATAACTAGTTATTTAGCCAATTTATTGGTATCAATTATAGTAATGCGCGCCAACAAGTTCAACACTTGATTCACAAACAAGCTAATGAACAAAATTCCACAAATTAGGAAGAATTATTCCCAGTGACGGATCTAGCCTCTTTAAAATACAGGAATACGATGAATTTCAGGGGGTTAATTCCGTCTGTTTTGTTTTTAGGAACTGGTTAAAGATCGGTAATATTAGCCACCTTTGGTAATAGAGTGCGAATTTTTATGTTTGTGTTGATTTTGGTTAACCTATCCGGACCGGAACCACAAGTCAGACCACATACTGCGAACTTCCAGCCTAACCCTCCCGACGACTCCAGATCTCTAGCACCCGGTCACACCGAGCTGCCCTTAAAAAAAAGAGAGATAGCCCATGCTTCCGTCTGACACTATCCGCCACTTTTCCAGGATCCAAGCCCTCACCAAGTCATTTAGTAACCACGCCGTGGACCAACCGCCGGCCGTAAACAGATCAGGAAATTTAACAAAATCACTCGTACCCAGGCGCCCGAGTCCGCCCTGAGCCGGACAATAGAACTGATCTATATCCTAACGTCCGTACAATACCAAGCCCTTTATGTCCCAGCCAGCCTTGATTAGCCAAACCGTGGTCAACCTCAGCCTGCAGCGACCGCTCTCACGCACATAAACCAAAGTTCTGTCCCTCGGCATGAACTTTGCCATCCCAGTCGAGGACATCATTCAGTCAACAGAACTGGCCTTACAACACCTCAGCAAGACGACCGTAGATGATGATGATGATAATGGCATCTTATGTGTTAGTGGCCTTGCCACAGGGTGATGTGAAGTGTCTAGTGCAGTAGTGTTGTGATAGTATTGCACACCCCGCTTTCTATCCTCAGCTGCTGCCGCTGGCTAGCCTCGTTCGGGGCGAAAAGGGAGCCGAACGTGTAAGTCTCCCCTGCCAGTACATAGCCTCTCCAACACCAAGACTCCTGCAGTGCCTCCTCGTGGCAACACACGGTAACTGGGGACCTTGCGGCCTCAGACTGAATCTGTAGGGGATCTAAGAGCAGCAGTGGGCCCCAGAGACATGGTGTGCAGGCCCACCGACGTGTGGATACGTCCTGATGCCATGTCAACCACCGCTCCAGCTATGGGTCAAATAGCTCCACTGCCTTGTGGATGTCTTGGGAAAGTCATAGGCTAAGGGAGTAAACCCCGACAGCAAATCGGGAGTGGAGCCCCCAAGGCGGTTGTATGGCATACTTCCGGCAACTCCTGCATCCTGGTCCGCCCCAGCCGTCTCGACTTTGTCTTGCCACTGGACCCGGCGTATCAGTACGAGAGAGTGAGGCCGATGCAGCGCAAGTCTCCGTCACTTTAATCCAAGTCACGCGCATGTCATGACATCACCATCAGTCGATCTTCAAGTCCTGTGGCGATGGGGAAACGGCGAAGCAGTAGGTGTGGATACACTGGGAGCTGTAGTCGCGAACCTGCACACAGGCGGCTCAGGACATGTGGTCATTATTCACTGGACCAAGGCAGCAGTGGAGTCCGGCAGCCTTATGGGTGACCGAGCAGCCCTCTTTAGGATCGCTCTGCTCGCCTTCATAGTATGAGGACGGGGCTGCGCGGTGCTATCACAACAGGAGCCCAGAGAGCGGAGGAGCGCCGTTTTCAGCATGCCGAGCAGAAACGCCAGATGCGCAAAGCCAGAGTCACCGGCTCCTATATAAAGCACAGCGCCTACCCACTTCTGCCCCACCTGTGGGAGAGGTTTCCTTGCCCGGATTGGCCTCACCAGCCATCTCCGGACTCATCGCAACAGCTTACCATCCAACTGATGCCACGGTCAACACATTATGTCCGACTCCAAATCAACCAAGTACTCAAGCAAGCCAAGCAAACCAGACCTAACTACTCAAGGCAAGAACTGTCAGCACTCCAAGCCCTACACCAAGACCGATCCATACCCATCCTTCCCGTAGACATGGACAAAGCAGACTACGATTACTGCCATCTTGTCCTGGCTGGTGGAGAGTCGGCAATTGACTGGACATATTGCGTTCTGTGGCTGGTGTGGGGTCCTTCCAGAGAGAGGTGGGGGTGGACAAGATGGCAGTTATCTTAGTCTATATAAGATGCCATTGCCATTATCATCATCATCTATATACAGTCGTCTTGCTGAAGTGTTGTAAGGCCAGTTCTGTTGACTGAATGATGTCCTCGACCAGGATTGTCTTAAGCGGGATGGCAAAGTTCATGCCGAGGGACAGAACTTTGGTTTCTGTGCGTGAGAGCGGTCGCTGCAGGCTGAGGTTGACCACGGTTTGGCTAATCAAGGCTGGCTGGGACCTGAAGGGCTTGGTATTGTACGGACGTTAGGATATAGATCAGTCCTATTGTCCGGCTCAGGGCGGAGGGCGCGCGGGTATAAGTGATTTTGTGGAATTTCCTGATCTGTTTACGGCCGGCGGGTGGTCCTAGGCGGGGCTACTAGATGACTTGGTGAGGGCTTGGATCCTGGAATAGTACTTGGGCAGGATCAGGACCGCATGGCGGATAGTGTCAGAAGCATGGGCTATCTATTTTTATTAGGGCAACTCGATGTGACCGGGTGCTACAGATCTGGAGTCGTCGGAGGGTTAGGCTGGAAGCTCGCAGTATGTGGTCTGACTTGGTTCCGGTCCGGATAGGTTAACCAAAATCAACACAAACATAAATATTCGCACTCCATTACCAAAGGTGGCTATTATTACCGATCTTTAACCAGTTCCTAAACACAAAACGGACGGAAATAATCCCCTGAAATCCATCGTATTCTTGTATTTTAATGAGGCTGGACCCGCCACTGGAAATATTTCTTCTTAATTTGTGGAATTTGGTTAATTAGCTTGTTTGTGAATCAAGTGTTGAACTTGTGGGCATTACTCTAATTGATACTAAAATATTGGCTAAATAAGTTGTCCTTACGCACTTAATACACGTGATATGCTGTTCTTAGGTTACAAATTATTTATCAGGAAATCACGAACAGTTAGTGGCGCGTAGGCTGGTGGGGTTGGGGTGGTGGGGGGGGGGGGGGGGGGGGGGTTGTGGTGGCGGATTTTCATGAAAGTGGAACTTCAACTCCTGACAAGTCCAGATCGTCGGGTTGGGTGATCGGTCTGATGTAGCTCGGCGGGAAAGGGGGAGGGAGAGCTGGTGCCCTCCTATACACAGTAACCACCTCGACATTATTCTTCAATTTGGCATATGTTTTAGGCAATCGTGTTTGACAACAGCACATATCCGCAACTTGCAAGTATCATGACCGGCTGGGGGAGAAGGTGGGGGGGGGGGGGGCTGGCGTGACTGGTGTGGGGATCAGGACCGGGAGATGGAACCGGGGACCATGGCGCCTGGATCATGCGGTCCGGGAGGTGGGTGTCGGCAGTGCAGGGCGCCCGGGATGCAGTGCGCCGGGGTGCAGGGCGGGAATGGGAAGACGCAGGGGGCGGGGCTTACTGTTACACGTGACCCTGAGCTTTAGGATTTCCAGGCGTTCTTAAGCAGGGTTCGCACCACCGAACATTTTCTTAAGCGGGTGATTTTGCTTTTGTATGGTTATAGGAACACATTGGCACTTGTTTTATTGATGCACTCGTAATTATGATTAAAGGTGTAATTAGTGCTAATTGAAGGCCTTCTTAATTAGACTTAGCACCACATATCTTGTTCTTAAATGGTTAATTAGTGATTGATTTGTCATAAACTTTCAGTCCAAACACGCTAGAAACTTGCTCTTCGTATTTTGAATATTGGTGACCTTTGACCTAATTAACCTTTGACCCTTTCTTAAGTTGGGTTCGCACCACCAGAAATTTTCTTAAGTGGCATTTTTGTGTTCAGCCGTGTGTAGGGTGCACATAGACATACGTTTTGTCTTTGCACTCAGAATTATGATTAAACGTCTAATTAGCACTAATTAACCGCTTTCTTAAGTGGCTAACGCACCAAATATATCTTTCTTAAGTAACGAATTCTCAATCAGTGTAGGTTGGCCTTACGATCCGTGCTAAAATTGGGTTTGCACTCTCAATTATGATGAAACCGAATTTTTGGGTGACTTTAGGGGGCTGCCCCCTCCCAACGCACCACCCGGGACACTTAAGAAAGCCCGTTTGGGAGATGTCCCAGCTACTTCTACCAATCCCACACTTCAAACCTTTTGCACTCAAAATTATGATGAAATCCTGCTGGGCTCCCGGACTAAAGGTACCAAATTTCAGTCGCCCGCTTAACAGTAAACTATTTCGCACTCTAATGTGTTCAATTTATATGTACACAGATTATTTGAGTAGGTATAGCTAGCTGCTATTGTCTGTCACTGTAAGTTGTTCTATATATGACATTCGTCTTTCAAATAATCATTTCTATGCCTGTCTATGGCGTCATTTGAAATCAATGCTATTTAATGTGTGTACAGGTATTTTGTTTAAAGGTTTTCCCGGCCAATTTGAACAAAAATCCACTCAAGTTAATACCCGACTCATATAATTTCGCTTGAAAATAATTGCTCAGGTACATCAGCATTCAACAGTTAAAAATAGTCATTCAATTTCAACAATAATTGAGCATTCATTCGACAAATAAAATCATTCAATTTAAAATGGTCACTTAGGCACTAGTTCATTAAATTTCGTCACAGCCAGCAGCAACGGGCTGCATGGTCGACAAACAATTTTTGCATTCAAGTTCGTTTCTGTGGTATGCGCTTTCTGGTTCGTATTTGCCTGTAATTCAAGAAGTGGCTCAACAGAATGTGGGACAAAATATCTCATAAAATTGCGTGAGATGGTACAACAACAGCCAAACTTACATGCCGAGATGCCTAGCACGTCAGAACATTGAAGGTTAAAGACAACAATTTCAGATATATAAACGTATCAGAAATAAACAGAAGAAGAAAAAGAGACCTGTGAAAAAATCCCATAGGGGAAACAACTTTTAATTTTATAACGATCCCCTTATAAGAAAATCACATATTAATTAATGTTTAATTTGCATGGTCTTAACGAATAAAGAAAACAAAAACGTTAATTACAGACCAATGCAAACGATTACAATGCGAACAAATGCAAGCAACATTGTGTATTTTTTATAGGCCTATATGTGCCATAAAACTTTATTCATCCGTTCTTTAGACACATTTTACAGTTTATCATGAGGATTAACAAAGCAAAAGGATCACATTTGCAATTAAGTCTAACAATAAGTATTTAATGAAACGCAAAAGACGGATAAGCCACACAACTGCCAGTAAATGAACATTATTCGCTAACTCTAAACGCAAGCATGTAAGCCGTATCATACTCGTGTTGAATTTGGACGCTCAAATGTTGAAATGCGTTGCCCATAAACGAAAAAGAAAACAACAATATATATATAGGTACAAAATCGCAGTGCGCTTCGATGACTCTGAATTGGATTGCACCTATTGGGAAAAGGTGCATGGTGGATATTCAACAAAATATGGCGATCTTGTATAATCTTGAATGCCTATAAACATAATGGCATGAAAAGAAAGGGATCATGGGTGCACGAAAACGAAATTGAATTCAATAATATCGAAAGAGTAGGCCTATAGCCTAACCCTAGTTTGCTTGAATTAGAGAAATCGCGTGAATTTGAAAGCGCAATAATGAAATTGAATGATCTTTTGCTGAAATTGGCTAGGAAAAATAAAAGGGTAATCCAACTTTGAAAGTTTGGTTTGACCAGACTATAGTATACGTTTATCAGTAAAAAGCATGGTAGCACCTTAAAGCAGAGGGTAGGCCTATGGGCTTTCCAATGATGCCTTGGTTATTTTCCAATAGGTTGACGCAAAACTGAGCACAATAAATTGTCTTGACGTTGAGGTGCAAAATGGGGGTTGGTTCATTTTCATGTTGAACGAAATCGATTATTGACAGTTGACACACAGAATTGAACAAAAATGACACAATCTTATTCAATTCAGTAATTGCATTTTTTTCATTCACACTTTCCAACACAGGATTATGATTTGTTTTATTCACCACGATCCTCTCCTGTCTCCAAACAGTTGACATCGGCGGGGAATGTTTCACGGTGTTTGGATTCTGTCAGGCGCAGATCCTGCATGTTGTGCGGTGGCGTTGTAAAAACTTTGCTTTTTCAAGAATTTGAAGGGGTGATTCATGGCAATAACTCGCTCATGAAATTATTGAAGGCGATATCAAACTGGTGCGCCGGTGCACCATCTTGCGCCCGCCGGGCCGGGACGGAATGCTGTAAACGACATGCGCCGCTGATGTCAACTTTGAAGAGAGGTGGACACCTGGAGAGTCGTGGTGAATAAAACAAATCATTTTTCATCGCGAGTCGAACAATATTGGCATTAATAAAACCCCACCAGGCAACAACCTTTGACCTGTTCTCCCAGAAATCAAAGCGAAACCCCGTGTCGTTCGTTTTGCATCTTCTGGGGGCTTCCCAGGTGTAAACCCCATGTTACCCGGTGTAAGCATCTCGAACGCCCCTATTGATTGCCCTCTGTGACGTAGACATCCGGGAATGTTTGGTGGTCAACGTACACGCGCGCGCCACAAGTATACGCGCACTTGGACACGCGTAAAATAATTGATACATACATACATATTTTTGGCCGGTTATCACTCGAGCCACGTGGGTCATGAAAAATGACAACCAAAATGGTGGATGGAAGGGGTAACGTCACCGGATCGGAAAGCAATCAATACATACAGGGGGTGACTTTGTATGGCTTCAAACAGAAACAGGTAATGACTGCACATGTGTGCTCCTCTGTAGACTGTAGTGAGGCCATGTTGGGGAAATCGTTCTGTAAAGTCCGTGAATTTAATATTTAAAAAAATCAACTCCGTAAGTGGCACGACGTAAGTCGTAAAGGGGGGGGGGGGGGAATGTGTTTTGACAAGAAAAATCTGACAAAGTGTTGGGCATACCATGGAGGAAGCATGGGCATACAAAGAGGGCAAGAAGCCAGTCTTCCGCAATGGTCAACTCTACATCAACGGCGAAAAATATCTCCCTAAATCTTAGACTCCTAACTTCCTAAGTCTTAGCCAGCTTATCCAACAGTTGTTATGGCCCATTTACGGGACCTGAGGCATGGTGGTGTCACTATAGTTTGTTTGCATGCGGACTATTCTATCAATGGCCCTGTCGTTTGGCTTCTCCATGGGTTTGCCCGCATGTAGATGAGCCGTGACATATTGTGCTTTAGGTCTATCGACGGCCTTAAAGGCCCTGTAGATGATCTGTTTTTGAGCGATTCTGCGATTAAAACCATTATAAATCAAAAGAAAGACATCAACAAACTCATCCGAAGAAATTTCAGCTTTGTAAAATGTACCACGTTTAAAAAACCCATGAAAATCCATATGCGTTTTCCTGGTCTTGGCGAGGTGTTTCAAATATTCGTTCTCAGTGTCATGCACTCTGTGGCGCACATTGATTTACATACATATACTGGATACGGCATCTGGGAGTGTTTGTGTAGAAATGCGCGGCCGAACAATGGCGGCGCGTCGGGAGGGTAAACGCATGTAGCACTGCACGGCCTATTAACATTGCTGTTCTCATTAATTCAAGAACCGTGAAATATTATGTTGTTTACCCTACTTGAAAACGCACGCGCGGACGCGATTCCAGCCAGATGCCGTCTCCAGTTATATATATAGCTCAATGGTGGCGCACATCTTATACTGCGTGTGCGCGCGATCCATAAAAATGCATCGCGTTGGAACACGCACACGCAGTACACAGCGCCTATGCATTTTGGACCGCGTAAATGCGAACCTAAAATAAGTAAATCGTTTGCAATTATATCATTTTGAGCGGAAACCTTTCATTGGGTAGTTGCTATTAATTAAATCTTTACTTTTAGAACTTTTCCCCTGTAAACTCGTCGATTACTTTTTGGGGTCATTGCAAATGATACACTGGGCCTTTAAGTTTATTAACTTATAACTTGTGGCAGAGTTTTCGGAAATGTGTCAATTCGAATTATAATGTATTAGCAATATACTTACGCCCGAATGTATTATTTAAACTTAAATGTAATTGTATGTGTATGTATTGTTCTACGTGTTTATACAGATGTATTTTGCATATGTACTACAGGTCAGCATCAATTTGATTTATTTCTTGACAAGAAAGTCTTAATTTCCAGATTAACGATGAAGATTTTTATTTAAATAATCCATTTAATATATCTAATAATTCTACTGAGCAAGTACGTTCCTCAGGAAATTTACACAAGTTTTATTTCAGTATTGCATATTGATATAAGGAGCTTACAAAATAATTTTGAAAACTTTAAAGTTTTGTTAAAGATGCTGAAACACAAATTTTCTATAATTGCACTTTCTGAAACTTTGCTAAAAACTGATCCCCATAGTTATTATTTTTTGCCTGGTTACCAACTTATTGTGAATAATAGAAAAGGTGCTAAAGCGGGGGTTGGCGTTGTTTATATGTTTCTACAGGGTACCGTGGGGTAGCGGGCCGAGTGTTAGGGCCATCGACTCACAATCATGGGTGAAAACTTGGGGTTGCGGGTTCGAATCCGGCTGCGGTACCTGTGCCCTTGGGCAAGGCACTCAACCACACTTGCTCCATCCTTCGGAAGGGATGTAAACCCGTTGGTCCAGTGTGTGTTAGGTAGTGGTAACGTACTCTAAAGATTCCCGAGCATTCTTTCGTGAAGAGCAAGGGGATTCCCTGGTGTCTCTGGCCATTTCTAATTCTAATTCTTCATGGGTTTCCTCACGCTTACGAGTGACAGTGCAATGAGCACTATTGAGGAATCCTTGGTATGAATACCAGAAAGAAATAATAATAAATAATAATAATAATAATAATACAGACTTGAATTTTAGTGTTAGAGAAGACCTAACATTTTCGAATGATTCTCTTGAATCTCTTTTTATTGAACTGGTTTATCAAAAAGTTAAGAATATTATTTCAGGTGTGGTATACAAAGCACCTTCTACTGGTCACGATGAGTTTATGGCTACTTTTCAAAACATCTGTTCACGTATAGCTCTCCAATATAAACCTTGTATTATTTATGGTGACTTTAATATTAATTTACTGAACCTTAGCGATTCTTCATCTCAGTAATTTATTAATCTGGTAACATCTTATTATTTATTTATTTATTCCATTTATTTACCCAGGGTGTGCCCAAACAGTTTACAAAATCTGGTTTCCATTGGGGCCCTGCAAACACACATAGAACAAATTGAACAACTTCACAATCACAAACAAACTGGAATAAGATACATTTGTACAACAACTACAACATCAAAAAAACTAATGGTTACGGAAGAACAACATCACAAGTAGTTATTATACATGCACGTGACACTAAAATTTACGCTAATTACGGGAAGGGCAAAAAACGGGCAAAAAATCCACAAAAACCCTTTTTAAGAGGAAAAAAACCAAAAAATCAATAAGCCAACTCGCATCTCTAATACATTCGCTAAACTCATAGATAATATATTCACTAACATTTTACCTCCACAAGAATCTGGTATTATATTAACCGATACTTCTGATCATTTGCCGGTTTTTATGTTTTATCAGTTATCTAGTACTTCTGGCCCAATTAGTGGAAGTGCCTATTCCTCGTTCCCACGTAGTTTTTGTAATAATAATTTTGAACAATTTAATAATGATTTGTCAGCTACTAATTGGTCTGAAGTTCTTAATTGTAATAATCCAGAGGTTGCATTTAATACATTTATGGGTTTCTTTAATTGTTTGTTTGATCAAAATGTTCCTCCTAGACAACAGAATCAATGTAAAAAAGAAACCATTGTTCAGATCACATTGGATTACCCCCTTATTACTCAGATCTATTAATTAAAAAAATAAATTGTACCATAAATATTTGTCAAACCCAACAAATTTTCGAAAAACTAAATATATACAAGGTATAATGTACAAGGTATAATGTACTATACGTAAATTTGAACAAGAAAATAATAATTTACGTCATACTTGGAAAATAATTAATTAAGTTCTAAATAATAAAAATATTTCCCAAACTATAAGTACTATCATTTCAGATACAAAAATAATTAATGACCCCACGGAAATTGCGAATTGTTTTAATTATTATTTTGTCAACATCGGTGGAGATTTTGCTAGTAATATACAGGCTACACAAGCAACAATTGATTTCAAAGATTACCTAATAAATTCCAATTCCAATTCTTTATTCTTATCCCAAACAACTGAACATGAAGTAATTGATATCGTGAATAGTTTACAAAATAACAAAAGCTCAGGACACGATTCCATTAGTACATTTATATTAAAACATTGTAAAACTGCTATGTATGTAAACCACTTGCACATATCATCAATGTATCTTTCCTAACTGGTACAGTCCCCTCTCAATTAAAAATTGCCAAAGTCATCCCGGTTTATAAAAAAGTTAATAACTATAGACCTATTTCTATATTGTCATGTTTTTCAGGTGCTTGAAAAATGTACTTATGACCGTACTGTTAAGTTTTTAGATAAGTTCCAAATACTCACGCATTAACAATTTGGAATTCGTAAAAGACATTATACTACCCATGCTTTACTTGATTTTATAAATAAAGTCTCTAATGCTATTGATGACTCCAAACACTCTGGGGATATTCCTCGATATTTCAAAAGCTTTTGATAGGATTGACCATGAGATTTTATTGTATAAACTTTCCTTTTATGGTATTCAAGGAGTTTCCATATAGAGTGGTTTAGGAGCTATCTCTCAAATTGATCACAGTATGTGTTTATTAATGGTTTCAACTCAAATATTAGGCCCCTTACGCATGGAGTACCCCAAGGCTCAATTTTAGGACCTTTGCTTTTTATAATTTATATTAACGATTTTATAAAGTCATCTTATCTGCTTTCCTTTATTTTGTTTGCTGACGATTCCAATTAATTTTTTTCCCACAGCAATATCAATTATCTTACTGATGTTGTTAACAATGAACTTAAATCTGTAGCGAATTGGTTTAGAGTTAATAAACTGTCCTTGAATATTTCTAAAACTAGTTATAAAAGTTCTGTCACCAGTACCAAAAAACATTTATAGATATTTATTATTAAATTGGATTTAATGTAGGAAAATAATATATCAAATTTTAGCTAAACATATCCCTCAAAGGAATAGAGCTCAAGAGAGATCATGATGGCAAGCTTCACTGAACAGGAATGCAACAAAGGAGTGTGGGTTCAGAATGAAAAACACCAAAGAACAACGATGTCAACTTGATTGCACTCAAGCAAGGGGAGTTACAGTTCAGTATTTTGCTTTCACCATACCTAATGCAATGGCACGATTCAGATTGGACAATTTAACCATTTTGATTTGGATGTTTTTGACAAGACATTGATAAATCTAAACTCACTTAAAAATTTCCTAATTGTCTACACACAAATTGCACAAATCACAAGTTGCATTGTTCTTTGGTGTTTTTCATTCTGCTGACACCACACTCCTTTGTTGCATTCCTGTTCAGTGAAGCTTGCCATCATTTGAGCTCTATTCCTTTGAGTTTGAGGGATATGTTCAGCTAAAATTTGAAATATTATTTTCCTACATTAAATCTAATTTAATAATAAATATCTATAAATGTCTTACTGGTGACAGAACTTTTTTGGTCGAGTGTATATGATCTCCCGGGTCATTTGTAAAATATTGTCGATTAGAGTGGCGGTGCTGGACGTTATGCGAGTAGGGGGCATCTAGAGAGAATGAATATAGAATATTTATGCACTCCATACGGGTTGGGGTATGGGATTCAAAACTTTAGGTTTATATTGAAGTTGCCGAGTAGATAGCAAACCTTTTTTTTCCAAAGATATTTTATCTAATACAATTTCAAATTCATCATTAAAGCTGGAGATGTTTTAGGCCTACATGTATATAGTGCAAAAGTCTTGTTGTTTTTATTGTAATTTTTATTTAGTATTTAGTATTTATTATTTATTTCATTTTCCGGGATATACACTAAATGTCACAGAACTACAGACAGATAATGATCATAATAAATAAAGGAAAATAAGAAAATAAAAAAAATAAAAACTGCAAATTAACATAAAAAACAAAAACATCCAATTAGCTCCCGCAGGATTGCCCAAATTAAACTAGTTTCTGTCAGGGGGCTCTCCAAACTGATTGGCTGACAAAACAATTAAACATAAATATATAAATATATGGTATTTA
The DNA here is from genome assembly GCA_037783545.1 of Henricia sp. BOLD:AAB3569. NCBI lineage: Eukaryota > Metazoa > Echinodermata > Asteroidea > Spinulosida > Echinasteridae > Henricia > Henricia sp. BOLD:AAB3569. The sequence continues at coordinate 3,472,712 of JBBELK010000329.1, forward strand.
CACAAATTAAAAACTAATGTACAAGTTTGTCTGGATTTATTATAATTATTAACAATTAAGGAAAGTCAAAGTAGTAATTGCAAATTATAAATACAAATCATAAATCTTGGATAAGTCATCTGAAAGGAAAAAAAGATACTTGTAAATGTATTTATCTGTTTTTTTTTATTATGAAATAATGAAAGAATTTGCAGGATGGGTACATTCTAAAAAGAGTGTGAGATGGGGTCTTGGTTGAGAAGGTAATCACGTAGGGCATTTAGAAGAGGGTTCCAGACAGAGATCTCGAAGATCACAGGGAAGAGAGTTAACAAATCGGGGGAAGAAGTTAAAGAGAATTGTGCACAAAGTTGTATTGGTGCTTGAAGAGCAAGATGTCCTGGTGTTTGGTTATTCCATAAGTTCGATAATACGACCACAGGTTTATCTGTGAAAATGACGAAGGGTAAGTAAGTATGAGGACAGGAAACCAGTCTACATCGTTGTGTTTAAACTAGTCGTATTTCATTATTTCACTTTGCTGCTCAGATATTTCATCACTAAATGCCTTGCCTATTTATGCGTGCTTTTTAAGATTATTATCAAGCGAGTTATAGATATTTTTCATCCCTGTAAACTAGTATAAGTCTGAATTTGCATGTTGTACAAAAATATCTCAAATTGTGTCACTCAGCTCAGCTCCGCCATTTCCAATTACCTGCAATAAAATTGCAATAACTTAATTAACACTATGGTCAATTTCCACATCATCAAGACCTCATCTTGGTGGTCGAGCTGCAACTATAGCTTCTTCATCGGTCCTCTAGTTTTGGGACTTGATGAATATTAAAAGCAATTAGGCCTTCCTACCTCCATAGGCCTACCTTAGCCCCACAAATAGGGCTGTAAATAGCTCACTTTTGAAATCTGACTTGTTACACTGTCGCTATCAGATTTCAAAAGTGAGCTATTTACAGCCCTATTTGTGGGGCTAGGCCTACCCTTGCATGTGATTGTCAAAAAGTTTCGCCTCAGCTCCGATCCGGCTCAGACGCAACGTTTATACTCAACGGAAAAAAATGAACCTTATCCAGTTGAAATACCCCCACTTTTACCCTACTGTACATATGTAGATTTTGCAGTTGATGAATTGCTATTAATTATAGTGTGTGTGACAATGTCATTATCGTTATCACAATGTCATTGTTGATGAGTTGTGCAATATATTGAAATGCTTTCATTTTCCTCTTGCTTTCATAGCGGATGATTATGCATTTGAGCAATCGATCTATCAGGTTATTGAAGGGACTGATTCTGAAGCCGTCGTCTACATTATACGTAGTGGACCTCATGAAGATCCATTGTCTACAGTTGGTGAGTACTTTAATTAATGTATTACACTTTTACGGTTATTGATGTCATCTTCCTCAGAGGCTTAGGAAACACACATAATATCGCTAGTAGGGGTGTTACTATTTACCGGAAAACACCTGAAAACACTAAATACCAGAAAACACCAGAAAAAACACACTAAATACCAGAAAACACCCAAAAAGCACCGGGAAAATTCCCAAAAGCACAAAACACCCCAAAAACATTACTGTTTTAAGGTGTTTTCCAGTACTTTTTAGCGTTTTATGCTTTCTGGTGTTTTGTGGTTGTTTTCCGGTATGTTTTTACCCGTGGTTAGGCTAGGCGTTCATCGATAATCCAGGGCGTGAGCTAATACATGCCTGTTGTCCGTGGTCTGTGGCGCGCTTCTCCGGCATTAACAGCAACCTCACGTGGCACGAGTTTATGCAAATTACCTTCAGCGGTATAAACGCCTTGTGTCAAGCAAGACGATCACCTTATCTTTTTCTTTATTTTTGCGCTGGATTTTCAGCATGTGTCTTTGGGCAAGACACTTTGTCATGTGTTACCTTTTCTACCCAGGACTGAGTGAATAGGTACCTGCAAGGGTTGCAGCCTCTTAGTGCCTGTGTCAGGCTGCCGGGGCTGCATACTCCCCAGGAAATTGTGCTATAACGACCAGGATAATAATCATGTAATAAAAGACCATTTGTATTCCAACATGTACAGTATGATAAAGAATAAACCATTATTATTATCATTACTTGCTAAAGAGAATATGCAATCAGTGTTTTAGAATGTTAAAGATAGTATACATGATTGGTAAACATGTTTTATATCCCCCTGTGTGATTGAAGATATGCATGATTAAAACCAACCTGAGCAAAAACCAGCTCCGTACTTTTAGGAAAACGGTCAAAAAAGGGTTTGCAGTTATTTCGCCCCAAAACCATTTCACCCTGAACCACGGCCTGTGCACGAAGTGGTTTTGGGGCGAAGTAGCATTTGGGCGATGTAGTGCATATTTGACGGAGCTTTCTTGTGATTTATAATAATTTTGTTCCCAGAATCGCTCAAAAACAGATCTATAGGGCCTTTAAACCAAAATAACATTTTCCTGTACCGGGTATTTTACCTTTGCAGCTGTGGCCACTTCTGATGGAACCATTCCAGGCAGAAGTGCTGTGGCTTGGATGGATTATCAACCTCCCTCATCACCCACCGTGACCTTCCCAACTACCTCAGTTAACCGAGTTGCTGTCAATGTTTCGATCATTAACAACGACGTGGATAACACTGATGAAGATGTACACTGCTTCACAATCGCCTTGAGTAATCCATCTCCTTCTGGTGGCGCGCTTGGTTCGCCAGCTCTAGTCTGCATCATTGATAATAACAGTAAGCAGAATAGTTGAGCTTTGTCAATGTCATGTTACATGTTGCATTATTGTGTTCTGCGGTTCAAGCCTCGAGTGTATATAGCTGCATGTTGCATTGCAAAGTAGAATCCCTTTACCAGAGCCTATGGACCTCTCTGAAATGATGTCACTTCTTAAAGGCCCAGTGGATCATTTGCAATGACCCCAAAAAGTAATCGACGAGTTTACAGGGGAAAAGTTCTGAAAGTAAAGATTGATTTAATAGCAACTACACGATGAAAGGTTTCTGCTCAAAATGATATAATTTTACCAGAAAATAATCCGTAAAGATGAAATTATTTAGATCGTTTGCAAACGATTTACTTATTATTGGTTCGCATCTACGCGGTCCAAAATGCATGGGCGCTGTGTACTGCGTGTGCGTGTTCCAACGCGATGCATTTTTATGGATCGCGCGCACGTACACGCAGTATGTGATGTGCGCCACAGAGTGCACGACGCAAGCCACATAGTACCCGATCAACTGAGAACGAATATTTGAAACACCCTGCCAAGACCAGGAAAACGCATATGGATTTTCATGCTATTTTTAAACGTGGTACATTTGACAAAGCTGACATTTCTTCGGATGAGTTTGTTGATGTCTTTCTTTTGATTTATAATGGTTTTATTCGCAAAATCGCTCAAAAACAGATCATCTACAGGGCCTTTTATTAAGCCCAATTTACGCGATCGTACTTTTGTTCAAGAACTTCATCCAACATTTGTATGATGATGATCAAGAGAAATGTTCTATCGTGTAAATTGGAATTTGAATATCTGCGAAGTTGTTGGATGATGTTTGAGCATGCACATTAATTTGAACAAATGTATCTGTACAGTATCTGTCTGGTACTGAACAAATTGCCTATAAACGTGCAGGTCATCATGCATCGCATGCACAAATCTACATGCTATTACCGGTAGCTTGATTTCTGTCGTTACTGTATCTGTATGACATAATGTATGACAGTGTTCAACCTCTAAGCCAATCAGGCTACAGATCTGGGTCATGTGGTATCTTCGCTCAAATGACAATCCACAAAATCCATAAAATATTCGTGAACAATCTATGGTATGAACTGGGACTGGGTCGTCTAGTGACCTTGAACAAGCGTGAGCATCGTCATAAAAATGTTGGATGAAGTTCTTGAACAAAAATATGATCGTGTAAATTGGCCTTTACAGATTGCCATGTGCATCAGAATCTTTTGTGACGCACATGAGCGGCGCCAAATAGACCGGCTATCTTGTAGAGCAACTCTTGGCATTGAAATTGTTCAACAATGTAAGCAGAAAATGTGCAACCATGAATGTCCTCACGGAACAAAGTAACTGCCCTACAATATGGCAGCTATTCGATACAGTCTGTTTTGAACATATACTTACTAATTAAGCACTCCTGTTTGGAACATTTTCAATGACTTGCAAGTGTGTACCTAGTGGCATGCAATATGCAGTTGTACTTTTCCTACGAAGATGGTCGTCTGTGAGAGTGCAGGGAACTGTACGGGGGTGACTTTGTATGGCTTCCAAACAGTGAAGGGTATGACTGCACCTCTGTAAGGGGCTGATAATAACATGTACAAAACTTGTAGTGGCTTTGCATTCAGATCCTAGCAGGGACTTTTATCAAATTAAAACTCCCATTTGTTTGTTGATTCAATGTTGTCTGAGGCAACAGTTTGTTGTTTTTGTTTGTAGGTTTCTTCATGGGTACCTGTCCACCACCACAAGCTGCTATAGAGAGCAATGGAGAACCAGTCATTGAGGTCAACACTGGTAGTACTACGGCTCTCGTCAGCTGGACAGAACCCACTCATGCTGCAACCGTGCAAATGGAGTATAAGTGCTTCACTACACCATCAACTACTGAACCATCATGCACAAATCCTGGCAACTTTCCCATCACATACGAATTCACCTCTTTCAACCGCAGAATACTTGTGCGGTACACTGCTTACACCATGTTGACCCCAGATATTGTGAGTCACGATTGTGAATTCTACGTTCGTGTTGTTGGTGAGTTGTCTCATTGTAATGATCTCTTTTCACAACTTATACTGAAGTCCATTGTCGATAATGTACTCTCAGTCTCTTGGTATACATAAACAATGGCTTTCACTGTTCTGAATGTCATTTTCTTGAAAGGTCTTTTAACAAGCTTTTAAATATTGTAGCATGTCATTTTTATACTACTTACATAGTTTTTATGCCGTGACCAGACTTATAAAGCTACCTAATGATCAATTCCCGATTTGACGGCAGCTTTTCTGATAACCAAGTCTAAGATTGAACGTACAGTAAATGTCCAGAACGGCACACATCATGGCTTGCTGATAAATTACATGTGACCTGTCGCGATGAAATGAGCGTAAAGTCAGATTTTTAAAAAATTAGATATTGGTATTTTTACCAGAAAAAAGCTCTCCAATGGTACAGCACATAAGGTAAAACGATTCCCCCAACACAACACATCTTAGAGAAGTGGTAGTGTTGGAACAAATCTTACAAATGTTAAAACAAAATTTCTTGCGTATTACGAAGAAATTGGTCTGAAAATGATGTTTTTATTTGTTGGATGGCGCTAAATTTTTTAAATGAAATAGAATAAGAGGTTACTCTTTCCAAATATTACAAACCCTAAAATTGACCTCCCTTCAATTTTTTACTTTGAACTGCATGCCGTTATAAGAAATAGCGGAGTGCGACTTTACGCTCATTTCGCACAAACAACCCATTCCACATTGAGCAAACGTTGGCGCCAACGTTAACAAACCGTTCGCTATTTGGAACGCAGCCCTGGTCTACTTCTCCCAGGGCGTTAGCCGCACACGTGGCACACTGCAGGTAGCAAGCTTGCACACACAATACGGGGAAGCCACTGCAAGGGTCTATGGGATGGATTACGATGTGTTGCTCGTATGACCCCACTTTATTGTAATACGATTATAATAAGTTTGCCGTCGACCCCGGTCGTTTTTGAAATTATTACAATTGTATCACAATAGAGGAAGTAAAAGGTTTTTCTCCTGTGACCCCGGCCTATATCTGTCTGGACCCTTTATGACGATATGATTTTTTGCATAAAACGTCTTCTCTGTTGCCATTGGTTGGAGAACATTGTATGTTTCATTGTATGTTTCATTTATGTATGCATGTGAATGTAAAAAGTCAAGAATAAAAGTTGGGTTTTTCCTCGAAAAAGGTTACTTTACCTTGAAACACTAAGTCAAAGGAATCAAAAGAACAAATGTTTAATTTGATGGATGTTTCAAAGTAATTTTAAAATGTTTAATTGTGGTCTTCGTTTCAGACAACGTTGCACCAACGATTACTTGTCCTCTTGGTGTATTCAACACCACGGAACCTGGCTCATCAACTGGTATTGCCTATTTCCCTGATGCTATTGCTTCTGATGCATCAAGTGTTACGGTGACTGCAAACGCAACATCGGGGTCTCAGTTCCCTATCGGATCAACAGATGTACAATTCACTGCAACGGATACCAATGGAAATATCAACACTTGCACGGTTAATGTCTTGATCACAGGTAATTGCTTCCACTGCCCTTATTTCTGACTCCCATTCCCCACGTCTTTCCCAGCTGCCCTTTTTTTCGACTTTTTACACTTTTCCTGCTGTGCCTTTTACCCATACCCATTTTCCGACCTCTTCCCGTGTCTCATTTCCAACCTATATCCAATTTCCTTCCTTCTCTTTGCCCATCCCCTTTGCCTCTCTCCCTCTCCTCTACAACATCCCTACCAAGGATTAGAAGTCAAGGATTATAAAACTGCCCTGTAGAAATTTCAGCCACATAGGTGCAGTAATACTTCTGAAAACTTGAAAAATCCATGCATGGCTTTTGTGTTGAGTTGTGCGTGTGAAAACTAGGTGTTTCTTGTCAACTCGTGAAAAAAATATGATCACTGCAAATGATGTGCTTTACCTTTAAACTAAAGCCATTTTACTTTTTCCGTGTTTAAATCAATGTAACTAAAATTTGGCCCCAATCCCGTGTGAAATGCTGTCACATACGTCTATCATAGTGCAATCAAACAAAAGTGGAGTGCACACAAATGGTTCTTTTGTTATTGTGGATTGCGATCGCGCAGGTGATTGTGTCCACCACACCGTACATATTGGAAACAAGTCACAGGGATATGGCAATGCAGCGTTTGCCCTTAACCTTTTTCCCAACTGGCCAACAGGGCCAGTTGGCTTAAGTCTTCACTGGCCCGTCGGCATTTCAAGTGGCCCGGTTAACATTTCTGGTTGTTCTTTTTACACACAGTCAACCTTTAATGTTTGCAATAACCACATTTGAGTGAATAATTTAGGAAAATTTGGTAGTCATAAGGTTCTCCCCAGTACAAGTTTTATTTCAACTGGTCAGCCGGACCATTTGGGGAGGCTTTCCAACTGGCCCGAGATGATTTCAACTGTCATTTGGCCAACGGACCAGTGCTAATTCGAACGCTGCAATGGCGTTGATTTTTGAGTACAGTGAATTGTAAACTGACACATTTTAACCTTTTTTGACAGATGATGAAGATCCCGAGTTTCCGTGTCCAGTCAACATGAGTGTGAATACTGACTCGGGACAGTCGTATGCCATCCTCACATTTGAAACACTCAATGTCACTGATAACTCTGGGGAGTCGATAACCGCGGTATTTAGCCCCTCTACTGGGTCTCAGTTTCCTATTGGCTCCACGACAGTCACCGTCTCTGCCACAGATTCCAGTTCTAATACAGGAAACTGTTCCTTCATAGTCACTGTTGTAGGTAAGAAAAAAACACACAAAAAGTGTACTACCTTTTATTTGTATGTTAAAATTGGCTGTGGAGAGTACCGGAAATACCCGTAATTGTGTTTTGGTATGACTTTTTTTTAGGCATTAAAAGTGGGTTTGGCCGGTCTTAAACAATCCGTTTAAAACCGGATAGGGGCCTGGACGCTGATAATGGCCCGCGCCGAAACCCACTTTTAATCCCATTCATAAATACCTTTTTGTGTAGATCGGTAAAACTCACCAAAATTAGCTTGTTGTTGCATTCTTTTTCCCTTTATTTTGTTGTTTGTACGTTCAAACTGCTAGCTGTGCGTGCGGTTGTTTGTTCAATGGCGCGTGTTACGCTGTTAGCCAGACTCAAACGTTTTTAAGACTGACTGGGCATTTGTCGCTCGTTAAAAAAACTGCCCATGTGATGTGCTTTCAGCCAATAGGGATGTGTAAACTGTCTAAGGTATTTATGAATGGTCATTATTGGCAAGTCACGTCATTCAGTGCAGTATTGTTTTAACCTCTCTTCGCCTTTTACAAAATAGTTCTGCTAATTCTCACCTCGTAAAATTCTGATGAGATTTCTGAGTGAATTTCGTTTCTTGGACTAAAAGCAAAACATTAAATATATATCTCGCAGTATACATTCAAATAAAATGTGAGTTGCAGATCAACGTTTTTACCATGTTGAGCTTAGTACCTGCAATCCTTGTATTTTTGAATTAAAATTTGTACAGAAGTTGCACCTAGATCCTCCTGATAGTAGTGGACAACACTAACTTTGCCTTTTCTTTTTATTTATACCATAGATATGGAAGCTCCAAATATTACATGTCCTGACAACATGACAGTGTCAACCAACAGTGGTCAAAGTACAAACTTGTTCACAGTACCCGCAGTTGTCTCGGTGTCCGATAACTCTGACAGTCCCACACTTTATATCGATTACAATGGAATGTCACTTAATGCTGGACAGAATGTTACCTTCGATCTTGCAAGCAGTCCACATGTACTGACTTACACTGCTCAAGACACTTCCTCAAACAGTGCCTCGTGTGATGTGTACATCACTGTAACTGGTACGTTTTATGTGTATGTGTAGTAAACAATGTTTTATTTAAAGGTACAGGCTCGTCAGCAATGCGCGCGCGCCAAATTCGTGCTACGAAATATGCAGTTCCATAGCAAAGGCATGGAGCTGCATATTCCGTGGCACGAATTTGGCGCGCGCACATTGCTGACGAGCCTGTACCTTTAATGAGTCAACTGTTTTAATAGTTCCCCTGTGAAGAGAAATGAATGTTTTTTTTTACCATTCATTCAACACAAAAACCAAGCATAGACTTTTAAAGGTTTTCTGAAGTATTACTGCATGTGTGGTTAAAATGTCTACAAGGCAGTTTATGTAATGCTGTTTTTTCTGTTTTTAAAAGTTTTCATATCATGTCATCTGTCTTTAAAGAAGTTGTTGACCGAAGAAATTTACCCAAATTTGCTTTCAGACAACGAGATCCCAACGATTACTTGTCCTCTTGATGCATTTAACTCCACGGAACCTGGCTCACAAACTGGGCCTGTGTATTTCCTTGATGCTACTGCTAATGACAACTCCAACCAAACAGCCACACTGACTTCTAACGCAACGTCAGGAATGCAATTTGACATCGGCAACACCATTGTAGAATTTGTTGCAACAGATACCAGTGGAAACACCAATGAATGTACATTTGTTGTCACAGTAACAGGTAAAACACAATGTCATGGTTAATCATCTTATTACATCATATTTGATTTTATCTGAACAAAATATATTATAGTGAGCATCTTTTTCCTCCAAATCAGGTTGAATCCCTTAAATATAACCATAGAAATTTGTCGATGAAACTAAAAACTGCGACATATCTGACAAAATACAAAATATGAAGACTGCTTTAGTTTTGAAATCTATTTTGTCATTGATTTCAACAGATGATGAACCACCTGTGCTTGAGTGTCCGGACAACATTGAAGTGAACAGTGATGAAGGAGAGAACTATGCCACTGTCTCATGGTACATGTCCAATGTGACTGACAACTCAGGGGAGTCACTAACCCCGATGCCTAGCCGCCCGTCTGGGTCTCAGTTTCCTTATGGCCCTACAACGGTGATCGTCTCTGCCACAGATTCCAGTTCTAATATAGGAAATTGCTCTTTCATTGTCAATGTTCTCGGTGAGTTTTTGCAGAAATCAACAAGAACAACTCAAGAAAAGTTAACTGGAAAAGACCATTCTGTGATCAAAAATCACAGAATGGTCTTTTCCAGATTAGTTTTAAAGACTTTTTAATTATAAAAAGAACATGTTTTGAAAATAAATTGGTATTGAAAAGTAGAGATATCAAACGTCTCTGATAAGTTGGGTTTAAATAAATTGTCTTTTTACCTACAGATTTTGAAGCACCTAATATTACATGCCCTGACAACATGACAGTGTCAACTGATCCTGGTCTAAACACAGCCACGTTCACCTTGCCTAATCCAATGTCGGCGTTCGACAACTCTGGAGTGTTTATGGTCAACATTGATGACAGTGGAATGATTCGCATGGTTGGTGACAATGTTAGCCTTGATCTCGCAACTGGTCAACATTTACTAGAATATACTGTAGTGGACAACTCCATGAACAATGCAACGTGTGTTGTGTACATCACTGTAATCGGTAGGTAATCTTAGATTAAGGTGATTAATAGTTGTGACAGAATGGATAAAAGTGAAAATGTAAAATTTATAAATAATTTGTTGGCAGTTTTACTTAATTTATTTATGCGTGCATTTCAATCCTAATATCCCTAGTGAATGAAACCCTTCCTAAATTGCTTATTTTGGTATCACATGTTTTAGACACTGAGGATCCAGTCATTACATGTCCTCAGAGTTTCACGGTCGGGACCGATCCTGGCATAGCGACTGCCAATGCGACGTGGGAGTCAGTTAATGTGACTGATAACTCCATGGTGTCTATTACGCCAGTAAGCGATTCGGTAATTGGGTCCCCGTTGCGTATTGGTGAGACTGTGGTGCAATACAACGCTACAGATGACAGCGGCAACACAGCCACTTGTTCCTTCACTGTCACCGTTGAAGGTAATCTCATCTTTATTTTTTTGTAATTTTTGAAGACCACGAGACTTTACCGTTATTAATACGATTTGCCAGTAAAACTAAAATTTCTCACTAAATACAACAAGCCAGCAGTGTTTGCATTTTTTTCTTCCATTTAGTCAGTTTCTGTAAAACGGACGTTAATATCTTTTTTTTTCAAATTTTAGTTACTGTTTGTTTCTTATACAGACATGGAGAAGCCTACACTAGAAAACTGCAGTGCACTGACTTTCTACACATCTCCTGGTCTAGCATCTGCTTTTGTCTCCAACATCGAACCAGATGCAACAGACAATGTGGGGATTGAACCTGTTTTTTGCTTTGGTATAACAAACCTTGGAGTGGTACTCGACATTGGAACACACACTTTCACCTGTGTAGCCAGAGATGTCAGTGGACTGCAGGTATCATGTCAGCGCACCATTATTGTTGAAGGTATGTCTAAATCTTCAATGAAAAATAAGCTTTTGTCAAAAGATAGTGCTCTTCAAAATCAACAGACGTATCTTGTTTCCCAAATTTAAAAACATCTTCAGAAATGACTAACTTGAATTTGTTTGAATTTAATTCGTCATCAGAGGCACAGAGTAAATAACGTTATTCAGGAAATTGTTGAAAACTTTGTTTTCAAAAATCCAGAAATTGTTTTCATATCACCGAAAGGGTGCCAAAAACATGCCAGTAAATTTGCTCTTACACTGAGCCATTGATTTGCTCTTACACTGAGCCATTGATTTGCTTCAACCAATAATATACTCCACATGACGTGTTTTAAAGACATTCGCTTCGAAATGACCACCCTTTTCAAAACTGTATGTCGTCATTCAAATCATCGAATAGCTGCCATCTTGTAGGGCAGCTGGGGTGCAGCACATGATTTTTTTAATTAAAAAAAAAATGCTGTTGAGGAGGGGTACTCCATGTGCTTAGTGATGGGCACCCGACCCTCTTGACCTTCCCTGTCCTTTATGCTATTTTGCATGTTACTATTCCGCAGGAACAGTTTCCCTATTTGCATACTTAAATCCTTCTACATTATTGAATTGCTGCATATGAATGCTTCATTAACCAAAACTAATTTTTTTCTCAAACAAAACTGCTCTTCCATTTTGCTTGTGGTTCTTTAGCTTACTGCTCTGTGTAGTGAGAAGTTACAAAATGAAAAATACAGTTTCTGAAACTTTGATGTTCCCAAAGGTTTTCCATAACGCTGATGTTCTCATTAAAAAAGCTCATTATCTCATTTAAAATCTGGTAACTTGGGCCAACTAAAGAAATCAGACATTTTTCTTTCCAAAATTATTTTAAAGATAAAATCGGCCCATATATATAACAAATAGTATACCTTTAATGCAGCTGCCTAGCATAATACACGCTCATGGTTACCATCACCAAAATTGATCATTTACGAATCTGATCAATTTTGAAAGCGGAGCAAGCGCCATGAGCATCTTTTTTGATGGATACCGGCGCATTATAAATGTTCATTATTATTATTATTAAGCATGGTATTGCATGTAGGGCCAGCGTGTAGCCATACGTTCTGATCTCGATTATTATGACCCGTAACATTTGGTCTAGGTTGGTTGCGATCTTGATCTATGCAATACTGGTAAGTGGTTTTGCATATAAACCTCCCTGTAATTTTAGGCCTAATCCATTAGATAATGCTGAAGGGAAATTTCATGCAAGAGAGTGAGTTTGCCAATATCTTGTAAAAAAACAATTTCTTCAACTGTTCCCACTCAAATTGTAGTGGATATATATGCAAACTAACTCACTTGAGTGAAATTTCCCTTGTGTTGCATAGCGTAGATCTTCAGTAGTTTAATAGTATTATTATTCATTCTTGTCCGTGTTCGGAGTCGGATATCTCGCACATTGCAAAGGTGCAATGATTCCAGCTTCATTTGAGGTTCCTAAAGCTGATACCATTGCTTCCTAATTTAAAGGCCTAAAATTTGCACAAATTCCACACATCTAGGTAAAATAATTGAGCTACATAAATGCTAACTAACAGCTATCCCCTATTAGCATGGCAAGATTATAAAACCAGTAAATAGGGAATGGGGAACATCAATGGATCTTATTGACTCATTTGTGTCAACTGGTTCCATATATAATCACTCAACTATTTTGTTGTAGATTTGGAGCAATACTGCTGCAGAATAATTTGTTTCACTTGCTTGCTTGTAGGATAGTGTACAAGATATTTAACAATTAGTGAACAGGATTTTAGAACTTGAATAGAACCGTGTCACACTTGTGTGCATTGCTACCCAAAAACATCTCAAACATTTTGCCACAGTAGTCTCGGGCCCGTTCTGTATTTCAAAAGTGCACCATTTTAAACTCACAGATAACGAGACTCCAAACATCACCTGTCCGAACAACCAGACCCTTAACACCAACCCTGGCCAGGCTTTGGCTACATTCATGCTCCCTGACGCTGCCTCGGCTGTTGACAACTCTGAGAGCTTCACCATTTCTATTGATGTCGACGGCAACTCGTACAGTGTCGGTCAAAGTGCTAACTTCAGTCTCGCATCAAGTCCGCACTTGGTGCAATACACAGCAACTGACAATTTTACAAACAGCGAAACTTGTGACATGTACATCAGTGTTACTGGTAAGTAGGTTACATCATTAAATGCTCTTTATAGAATGTATAGTTCAGCATGTTTGAGTTATTGACTTCAATTTACTTTTGTATTTGTAACTTGTGTTTTTCGACAGTATTGGCGAGTTTACAGTGGAACATTCTGTCCTTCCGTCAATCAATATTTTTTGTAGGTAATTTTTACTTTCGTTTTTCTTTTAGACGTTGAAGCACCGATGATTACTTGTCCTCTTGGTGCATTTAACTTCACGGAACCTGGCTCACAAACTGGGCCTGTGTATTTCCATGATGCTACTGCTAATGACAACTCCAACCAAACAGCCACACTGACTTCTAACGCAACGTCAGGAATGCAATTTAACATCGGCAACACCATTGTAGAATTTGTTGCAACAGATACCAGTGGAAACACCAATGAATGTACATTTGTTGTCACAGTAACAGGTAAAACACAATGTCATGGTTAATCATCTTATTACATCATATTTGATTTTATCTGAACAAAATATATTATAGTGAGCATCTTTTTCCTCCAAATCAGGTTGAATCCCTTAAATATAACCATAGAATTTTGTTGATGAAACTAAAAAAACTGCGACATATCTGACAATATATTTCCAAAGAAAAATACAAAATATGAAGACTGCTTTAGTTTTGAAATCGATTTTGTCATTGATTTTAACAGATAATGAACCACCTGTGCTTGAGTGTCCGGACAACATTGAAGTAAACAGTGATGAAGGAGAGAACTATGCCACTGTCTCATGGTACATGTCCAACGTGACTGACAACTCTGGGGAGTCACTAACCCCGATGCCTAGCCACCTGTCTGGGTCTGAGTTTCCTTTTGGCCCCACAACGGTGATCGTCTCTGCCACAGATTCCAGTTCTAATATAGGAAATTGCTCTTTCATTGTCAATGTTCTCGGTGAGTTTTTGCAGATATCAACAAGAACAACTCAAGAAAAGTTAACTGGAAAAGACCATTCTGTGATCAAAAATCACAGAATGGTCTTTTCCAGATTAGTTTTAAAGACTTTTAAATTATGAAAATAACGTGTTTTGAAAAGAAATTGGTATTGAAAAGAAGAGATATCAAACGTCTCTGATAAGTTGGGTTTAAATAAATTGTCTTTTTACCTACAGATTTTGAAGCACCTAATATTACATGCCCTGACAACATGACAGTGTCAACTGATCCTGGTCTAAACACAGCCACGTTCACCCTGCCTAATCCAATGTCGGCGTTCGACAACTCTGGAGTGTTTATGGTCAACATTGATGACAGTGGAATGATTCGCATGGCTGGTGACAATGTTAGCCTTGATCTCGCAACTGGTCAACATTTACTAGAATATACTGTAGTGGACAACTCCATGAACAATGCAACGTGTGTTGTGTACATCACTGTAATTGGTAGGTAACCTTAGATTAAGGTGATCAATAGTTGTGACAGAATGGATTTAATGGAAGATGAAAATTTACAAATAATTTGTTGTCAGTTTTACTTAATTTATTTGTAGGTGCATTTCAATCGTAATATCCCAAGTGAATGAAACCCTTCTTAAATTGCTTATTTTTGTATCACATGTTTTAGACACTGAGGATCCAGTCATTACATGTCCTAAGAGTTTCACGGTCGGGACCGATCCTGGCGTAGCCACTGCCAATGCGACGTGGGAGTCGGTTAATGTGACTGATAACTCCATGATGTCTATTACGCCAGTAAGCGATTCGGTAATTGGGTCCCCGTTGCGTATTGGTGACACTATGGTGCAATACAACGCTACAGATGGAAGCGGCAACACAGCCACTTGTTCCTTCACTGTCACCGTTGAAGGTAATTTCATCTTTATTTGTTTGTAATTTTTGAAGACCACGAGATCAATATGATTTGCCAGTAAAACTAAAATTTCTCACTAAATACAACAAGCCAGCAGTGTTTGCATTTTTTTCTTCCATTTAGTCAGTTTCTGTAAAACGGACGTTAATATCTTTTTTTTTCAAATTTTAGTTACTGTTTGTTTCTTATGCAGACATGGAGTTGCCTACACTAGGAAACTGCAGTGCACTGACTTTCTACACATCTCCTGGTCTAGCATCTGCTTTTGTCTCCAACATCGAACCAGATGCAACAGACAATGTGGGGATTGAACCTGTTTTTTGCTTTGGTATAACGAGCCTTGGAGTGGTACTCGACATTGGAACACACACTTTCACCTGTGTAGCCAGAGATTTCAGTGGACTGCGGGTATCATGTCAGCGCACCATTATTGTTGAAGGTATGTCTAAATCTTCAATGAAAAATAAGCTTTTGTCAAAAGATAGTGCTCTTCAAAATCAACAGACGTATCTTGTTTCCCAAATTTAAAAACATCTTTAGAAATGACTAACTTGAATTTGTTTGAATTTAATTCGTCATCAGAGGCACAGAGTAAATAATGTTATTCAGGAAATTGTTGGAAAATTTGTTTTCAAAAATGTTTTTTTTCTTCATATCACCGAAAGTGTGCCAAAAACATGCCAGTAAATTTGCTCTTACACTAAGTCGGATTACCGACCAGTTCTCTTTCGCTTGGACTCAACAAAAACTCTCTGCATTCCCATGTAGGACTGAATGTTCTGTTTAAGAAAATGCAGGTTTTTCCCCACCAACATTTGTATCGACATGTTAATTTCCGAGGCGTCCTTGGCTACTGGATACTTGGTCCGGCGTCCAAACAGGCTATGCCATGCATTAAAGAAAGTGGTGCAAATCCATAACTAGACCCTTGCATAACACTGGTCACTGCTCAGTCAACTGGAAACATAATGACATGATCAGGGTATTATTTTAAAGAGGAGATTCCACCCTAACGGATGATATCTCCCGTTTATTCAAATGTGCCCTACTTCAGTTACAATTAGCAATAATATCTCGGTTTCGTTTTTTTTTATCCACCCTGTATAATCACTCAACTATTTTGTTGTAGATTTGGAGCAACACTGCTGCAGAATTATTTGTTTCCCTTACTTGCTTGTAGGATAGTGTACAAGATATTTAACAATTAGTGAACAGGATTTTAGAACTTGAATAGAGCCGTGTCACACTTGTGTGGATTGCTACCCAAAAACATCTCAACCATTTTGCCATAGTAGTCTCAGGCCCGTTCTGTATTTCAAAAGTGCACCATTTTAAACTCACAGATAACGAGACTCCAAACATCACCTGTCCGAACAACCAGACCCTTAACACCAACCCTGGCCAGGCTTTGGCTACATTCATGCTCCCTGACGCTGCCTCGGCTGTTGACAACTCTGAAAGCTTCACCATTTCTATTGATGTCGACGGCAACTCGTACAGTGTCGGTCAAAGTGCTAACTTCAGTCTCGCATCAAGTCCGCACTTGGTGCAATACACAGCAACTGACAATTTTACAAACAGCGAAACTTGTGACATGTACATCAATGTTACTGGTAAGTAGGTTACATCATTAAACGCTCTTTATAGAATGTTTAATTTAGCATGTTTGAGTTATTGACTTTAATTTACTATTGTAATTGTAACTTGTGTTTTCTCGACAGTATTGGCGAGTTTACAGTGGAACATTTTGTCCTTCCGTCAATCAATATTTTTTGTAGGTAATTTTTACTTTGGTTTTTTTATTTTTTAGACGTTGAAGCGCCAATGATTACTTGTCCTCTTGGTGCACTTAACTCCACGGAACCCGGCTCACAAACTGGGCCTGTGTATTTCCTTGATGCTACTGCTAATGACAACTCCAACCAAACAGTCACACTGACTTCAAACGCAACGTCAGGAATGCAATTTAACATCGGCAACACCATTGTAGAATTTGTTGCAACAGATACCAGTGGAAACACCAATGAATGTACATTTGTTGTTACAGTAACAGGTAAAACACAATGTCATGGTTAATCATCCTATTCCATCATATTTGATTTTATCTTGACAAATATATTATAGTGAGCATCTTTTTCCTCCAAATCAGGTTGAATCCCTTAAATATAACAATAGAAATTTGTCGATGAAACTGATAATTAAAACTGCGACATATCTGACAAAATACAAAATATGAAGACTGCTTTAGTTTTGAAATCTATTTTGTCATTGATTTCAACAGATGATGAACCACCTGTGCTTGAGTGTCCGGACAACATTGAAGTGAACAGTGATGAAGGAGAGAACTATGCCACTGTCTCATGGTACATGTCCAACGTGACTGACAACTCAGGGGAGTCACTAACCCCGATGCCTAGCCACTCGTCTGGGTCTCAGTTTCCTTATGGCCCCACAACGGTGATCGTCTCTGCCACAGATTCCAGTTCTAATATAGGAAATTGCTCTTTCATTGTCAATGTTCTCGGTGAGTTTTTGCAGTTTTTGAAGAACAACTCAAGAAAAGTTAACTGGAAAAGACCATTCTGTGATCAAAAATCACAGAATGGTCTTTTCCAGATTAGTTTTAAAGACTTTTTAATTATGAAAAGAACAAAGAAATTGGTATTGAAAAGAAGAGATATCAAACGTCTCTGATAAGTTGGGTTTAAATAAATTGTCTTTTTACCTACAGATTTTGAAGCACCTAATATTACATGCCCTGACAACATGACAGTGTCAACTGATCCTGGTCTAAACACAGCCACGTTCACCCTGCCTAATCCAATGTCGGCGTTCGACAACTCTGGAGTGTTTATGGTCAACATTGATGACAGTGGAATGATTCGCATGGCTGGTGACAATGTTAGCCTTGATCTCGCAACTGGTCAACATTTACTAGAATATACTGTAGTGGACAACTCCATGAACAATGCAACGTGTGTTGTGTACATCACTGTAATTGGTACGTAACCTTAGATTAAGGTGATCAATAGTTGTGACAGAATGGATAAAAGGGAAAATGTAAAATTTATAAATAATTTGTTGGCAGTTTTACTTAATTTATGTTTCAATCCTAATATCCCAAGTGAATGAAACCCTTCCTAAATTGCTTATTTTTGTATCACATGTTTTAGACACTGAGGATCCAGTCATTACATGTCCTCAGAGTTTCACGGTCGGGACCGATCCTGGCGTAGCGACTGCCAATGTGACGTGGGAGTCAGTTAATGTGACTGATAACTCCATGATGTCTATTACACCAGTAAGCGATTCGGTAATCGGGTCCCCGTTGCGTATTGGTGACACTATGGTGCAATACAACGCTACAGATGGCAGCGGCAACACAGCCACTTGTTCCTTCACTGTCACCGTTGAAGGTAATTTCATCTTTATTTTTTTGTAATTTTTGAAGACCACGAGACTTTACCGTGATCAATACGATTTGCCACCAAATACAACAAGCCAGCAGTGTTTGCATTTTTTTCTTTCATTCTGTCAGTTTCTGTAAAACAGACATTCATATCTTTTCTTTTCAAATTTTAGTTACTGTTTGTTTCTTATGCAGACATGGAGTTGCCTACACTAGGAAACTGCAGTGCACTGACTTTCTACACATCTCCTGGTCTAGCATCTGCTTTTGTCTCCAACATCGAGCCAGATGCAACAGACAATGTGGGGCTTGAACCTGTTTTTTGCTTTGGTATAACAAGCCTTGGAGTGGTACTCGACATTGGAACACACACTTTCACCTGTGTAGCCAGAGATTTCAGTGGACTGCGGATGTCATGTCAGCGCACCATTATTGTTGAAGGTATGTCTAAATCTCAATGAAAAAAAGCTTTTGTCAAAAGACAGCTCTGTTCTTCAAAAGCCACTCGTGTTTCAGAACTTTTAGTACAACCCCAAGATAATGTTTGAGTCAAACTGGTTTATTTTGAATAAATCCCAATTGGTGAGGAACAACTGCAATACCGTGTTTTGAGACCACCAGTTGGCTTCGTAGCTCAATTGGTCTGTGGTTCAAATCCCAGTGGAGACAAGTTGTTTTTCACTGCATCCAGATTTCCCAAATTCATGGACATGTATCCACATTTCTATCAAATTAATTCATCTTGGCCTTTCCTGAGTCACGTCAGGGGACCGTTATTGTTGAAGGTATGTGAATTGTAGTTTTCAAGATTCATTCACAGAATATATTTAGTTGATTTGTTCAAATTGATTTTATTTGTATATTTTCCTTATCTAACATGGTCTAATAATTAACACTTCCTAACTTTTAATCGATTCAATTTGATCCACTTTTAATGTTGACACATGTAACCTTTCCATATTGTAGCCCAAGTGCTTTTCTAGATTTCATGCTTTCTAGTCTTCTGTTGACTTGCTAACTGTTATAATTTATAATGATTTTCTCGTTTGTTTATGTATTGGCCTTTGTTTTGTTTTATTCTTAACACCTAAATTTTATACTTTATATATTTTATACTTTAAACCTAGTATACTGAGTTTATACTGGGTAATTATGTAGTAACAATGTATTAAATGAGCAACTAATCTTTATATTTCTACTACATGTATGTGATTAACAATTTTTTTCCCCTATGAATTGTTCCAAAATTGTCACTTTTATTGATTGCTTTCCGGTGACGTCACGCCTTCCATCTACCATTTTGGGTGTCATTTTTTCAGGATCCACGTGGCTCGAGTGATTACCAGCAAGAAAAGCGCATTGGTTGCACTTACCTTCGTTGCTTAACCTTCCTTTATGTTGTTGCGCAATGGCTGTTGTATCGAGAAAGATAAAAATGTATTTCTTCAGGCTAAAAATCGTGATCAAGTAAAAACACTTTCGTTTTTAAAGCGACTACGTACATGCTCAATAATTTGAACGTATATCGCAACGCGCGCGTGCGGCATTCTCGAATGAAAATACGCTGGTGAGTATTTTTTACGCATGTTCATGTGCATCTTTTGGCGCGAGTGTGTACGCGAGTGTGATCGTTGACACTCAAACATTCCCAGATGTTCTACGTCACGGAAAGCAATCAATTGCATGGTAAGCAGATCAAGTAGAGAAAGTTCACAAATCATGTACCAATGAAGTGTACATGGTGGTTTGGTCCAAAATTATGAATCAACTTGCAAATTTACTTTTGCCAAGTTTAATTGCTTCATAAACATCCATTGATTGTTTTGTACCTTTTGTTCTTGTTCAATAAAGATTAAACTTGTTTGTGGTGCAGTAACACCGTTGAGTGTGTGCATACACAAACTGCACACATGCCCTCTGTTGTCATGAATTTTTATTGTACACCGACTCGGTTACATTAGTCTTGGATTTTTCAGGTTTTCTGAAGTATTACTGCATGTATGTGGCTGAAATGTCTACAAGATAGTTTTCTCGGCCTATGCTTTCAATTACCAGTGGAAATCATGCCGTTTTTAACACTTTACCAAACTGGTATACTACCCGTGTAAAAAAAAAAACACTCTCGCAATGAAAATTTGAGAAAATATTCCGTCTTTGTACAAAATATTTTGCATTTTAGTAAAATGTCCTATAATGATGCTATGTCAGTGCTCTATTTATTTCCTAGTAGATCATGAACTAACTACTCATTTCTTAGCAGATCATGAACTAACTACTCATTTCTTAGCAGATCATGAACTAACCAAGAAATTAACTCCCTTGCGCTTGTAGTACATGGCCAGTGCCAGGATTGTGCTGTACAGTCAAACAACATTGCAGATTACCTTATGACAGAAACCTTGTATTATCAGGAATGTTGAACAAGGAATTAGGACCAAAGTGCTCTTATTATTGACATTAGTCTGTAGCTATTTTCAAAAGGAAAAAAAATGATCCATTCTAACAAACTTTCAGCATCATTTCTGCAGCCTTTTTAGCAAAATGTGTACCATGTTTCTTCTTAAAACCCATTTTCTTCTTTTCTTTTCTTTTAATAATTTGTCCCCATTCTACCACCACCTTCCCTGTATGTTGTTTTCAATCATTTACATGTGTTTCAGACTTTGTCATTTTTAACCCCATCCTGTGATTTGAAACCTCACAGATAACGAGACTCCAAACATCACCTGTCCGAACAACCAGACCCTTAACACCAACCCTGGCCAGGCTTTTGCTACATTCATGCTCCCTGACGCTGCCTCGGCTGTTGACAACTCTGGAAGCTTCACCATTTCTATTGATGTCGATGGCAACTCGTACAGCGTCGGTCAAAGTGCTAACTTCAGTCTCGCATCAAGTCCGCACTTGGTGCAATACACAGCAACTGACAATTTTACAAACAGCGAAACTTGTGACATGTACATCAATGTTACTGGTAAGTAAGCCTTGGTGAAAAATAGCTCGCAGTCAATGAGATTTGTTTACAGTTTAAAGCCCCAGGACGTCATTTGCAGTAGCCCAAAATTTGTATTCACAAGTTGATAAAAATAAAAGTGACTAAAAGTGTTGATAGCAATGGTAACAAACGCCATATGATTTTTTTCCGTTTAAAATGGTACCTTTGTGGGAGAAATTGTCAACTGACGGTGCTTAAAAAATTGTGTGCAGATGATTTTTTTAAAACATTTATTCAACATAAAGACCATGCATGGATTTTGTAGGTTTTCTCAGGTATTACTGCATCTATGTGGCTGATACTTCTACAAGACAATATAATTATTTAGTTATTGAATCTGTCTTTAAGCATATTACAAACTTGTGGTTTGTGAGGCCTTCAAATGAATGCCATTCAGTTGGGAATTGTTTATGCATGTGCCACCTAAGAGGAAAAACCTTCCTACGTACCATATCATGATGGTCAGAAGGACCAGTAGATTAGAGAAGTCTACTGGTCCTGTTGAAAATTTAGTGGTCCACTGGTGCTTTTCAAAATGGCACCGAGATACTGCAACACTTTCTGGTTTAAGGTCATTGAGTGCAGGATAGATGGGATTGCTTTTTGATCCAACACTGGGGCATGTCTGGAGAGATCGGAGAAAGAAATGTAGTTATCTGAAAATGTCTAAAGCGATCAGGAATTGTTGGAGGTAACCAGGAATTCTTTGCATCGAGTAAAAAATGTTTACTGTGGATTAGGCATCGGGGAATGTTTCCATGAGTCAGGAAATGTTTTTACTGGTCCATTGGACCAGCATTTTTTAGAGATCTACTGGTCCTTCTGATTTTTTTACTGGTCTCGGACCACAGGACCGGTGTTAATTTTGACCTCTCCCTTCACCCTATTAGATGTTGAGCACCAGGCATCGAGCCCCTGGTGTCGAGCCCCTGGTGTCAAACGTCCGGTGTCTTGACAATTAAAGATATTGTCAACTTAAAGATAGTATACATGATTGGTAAACTGTTAAAAATAGTTTTATCCCCCTGTGTGATTGAAGATATGCATGATTAAAACCAACCTGAGCAAAAAACCAGCTCCGTACTTCGTCTAACTTTTGAGAAAACAGTCAAAAAAGGGTTTGCAGTTATTTCGCCCCAAAACCACTTCGTCCTTGACCATTTCGCCCTGAACCACGGCCTGTACACGAAGTGGTTTTGGGGCGAAGTAGCATTTGGGCGATGTAGTGTTTGGACGAAGTGATTTGGGACGAAATGGCACTTGGGCGAAGTGGTTTGGGGGCGAAGTGGTTTGGGGGCGAAATGGCACTTGGGCAAAAATGGTTTTGGGGCGAATTGAATTTTCGTCTCATGAGACGAAAATTACTCATTTCTCAAAGACTATAGCACTTTAGACAAAACCATTTCAGGGGAAGGTTTATATTGTTTAAGAGTTAGGCGTAAATCTGTGAACATTTCTGATTTTCGAGATACCAGTCATGTATACTGCCTTTAAGACAAAGTGCCTTGCTCAGGAACACATGGCTCAGACCACGTATAGAACCTGTAAACTTATACAAAACACTTAATTTCTGTAGGCAATTCAGAAAGTTTACTTTCATTTTCAGACACTGAGCGACCAATGTTGATATGTCCTGCCCAAGTACCTAACAACACGGAATCCGATTCACCAACTGGTATCGCCAACTTTGACCTCGCCGTGGTGACTGACAACTCGGGAGAGAGCCTTGTGCCTACATCAAATGCGACTTCAGGATCCTCATTTCCTATTGGAGTAACTGTTGTTCAGTTTGTTGCTGTGGACAGTAGTGGCAATGAGGGCGAATGCACATTTTTAATAATCATCACAGGTAAAGTATGTATGTACGTACGTACGTATATACAGACAGAGGGGAGAAGACATAGGGAGCCGGAGCCAATGCGTATGGCCAATGTTAGTCAATAAATAATGTCACAAATTTTGCGTACATATGCAGAGACTTGGAAAACAGGAATCAGCGGCGTAGCTAGACCATTTTGAATAGGGGGAGGGGTGACCAAAATTTGCAAACGGATGCCGGGCCTGGGGGGGCAGGCTTGGTGAGCGGGATTGGTGAGCGGAGTAGCGCTCTCGCGGGTCAACACCTGCCGACATAATGTATTGTATTACTAGCGCTGTAATAGCATTGCCGATATATAGCCGTGGAGTTTTGATGAGCGGTTCTATATCACTTTAATTCTTCAATTTCTTAATTTGTTTTGCCGACAGCACCATGAATTTGCCGACAGTATCATGATTTTGCCGACAAAAAGGAAAAATAGGGGTTTGTCACACCCTTACACCCCCCCCCCCCCCCCCCCCCCCCCCCCCCCAACCCCCCCCACCCCCTAGCGACGCCGCTGACAGTTTTATAGCAGATGGTCCAGCAGCCAATTTCACAAAAAGTGCGTAGTTTGTGCAACTTTTGAAAACTGCATAGGCCTCATAGCTTGCGTGTATTTATTGCGCAAGTGAGCTTACACAGTGCGTAAGGTTTTGTGACATCCCTTTCAGTAAACGAGAGTTTACTGTATTGCTTTTTACTGTCCTTGATTCATTTTAAGCTGTATACGTTCTCTGAATGGTATTGGTAATTTTGTCTGTTATCAGATGATCAGCCACCAATGGTCCAATGTCCTGACCACATCATGCAAGGCACCGATCAAGGCCAGAACTATTCCACAGTCTCGTGGTTTGCAGCTAACGCGACAGATAATTCAGGAGAGTCCATTGTGCCTGTTGAGAGTATAACCTCAGGTTCTCAGTTTCCCATTGGACTAACCACTGTGTACATTGATGCTGAAGATTCAAGTGGACGGCGAGCATCTTGTTCCTTCTATGTTAATGTGACAGGTACGTGATACCGTAAAATTTAATTGTATGTATGTGGCCATGCTCGGGACCGTAAACAAAAAAATGGCCACTATAAACTGGGGACCACTTTATAAAGATTGCATTACAGTGAAACTTGTATATATAGTGGCCACCCTCGGGACTGGCCACTGTAAACAGGTGGTCTCTTTATAGAGGTTGTATTAGCATTATATACATGGCATTTCGGACCAAAGATGGGTGGCCACTATAAACAGATGGCCCCTTTATAAAGGTTGCCTTAATAGCAGGTTTCACTGTACTTTTTACTAGTCCACAGTGGCAAAGATACAATAGTGCGCAGATGTTACGACGTCAAAATATCACAAAATAACTCATGCAATTATTAAAGCTGAGGAGAAAAAAGCCGTTTCCTACTAGTCAAAAATATTCATGGTTGGTAGCGAAAAACATGCTTTTGTTCTCATTTGTTTGGCTGAAAATATCAGTTATGTTGGCCACATTCTTGCATCGTACTTTTGCTGTTTAAGTGTTTAGAATGTCAGAATTTAAAAAGAAAAATCTTTAAAAAAAGAAAAGGAAATAAAAAATAGAAAAGTTGATTATGAACACAAGAGTGAGCCAATTTTTGTAGGAAAGTAAAGAAGAAAAATGGTTTCAGGTAGACAATAAGTTATTATTTTTTACTGATTTGTTTTAATATAAAGATACAAGTTCTGCAATTCATCTATATTGTCTGTGCTCACTTTAACAGAAACATTTTCAGAATTGATCCAGGTTTATTACAAAACGAACTCCCAATACAACCATCCCCCTTGTATTTACAAGTATTCACTAAGACCTTTTTTATTTCTCCCTATTTACAGATGACGAACCTCCAAACATCGAATGTCCACGTAATCTGACAGTTTACACACAACCTGGCACAAATTTTGCTGAAGTTAGTTTGCCAGCTCCTGTATCGATCTCCGACAATTCAGGAACATTCACGCTGATTATTAGCGTATCTGGCTTAACGTCCATGGTCGGCAGTTTTGTTAACCTTTTTCAGACAACTCCCCAACGTACAGCGCAGTACATTGCGTCCGATTCCGTGAACAGTGCAACGTGTGACATGTTAATCTATGTTATTGGTAAGCCTTTTCTTGGTAATGTTAATTTTGCAAAATAAAGTTGCAAAACAGATGTGCGGTTGGTGGGAATTAGCATGTGGGAATTTCGGAGAGTTCGTTTCCAAAGGGCATTCAATTTCATAGGAACCTTTAACAAGACAATTGGGGGGCGCATCACTTTAGGAAGACACAAAAATAAAGTATAGAAAAGGTTTCAAACTAGATTTGTGCCAACTGCTGCAGTTTTCCACCCCAATTTCTTCATGGCTTATAACAGGCAACATATAAAACAAACCCAATATACCCAGCACGATATGTGGCAAAGGGACTCCTCCTAATGCCCCTATACCTCAACACACTCTTCCCTTTTGTTAACGCACCAACACCCCCTAAAAACTGAAAGGAATTCCTTGGATGTTTGAGACACAATGGGGGAACAATGGTAGGGGGAATGCCCTCTGCTACATATCGTGCTGCATATGAAACCCAAACAGCCATGTACTACAAATTTTTCAGCAAGTTGGAGAAAACAGTGGAATTTTTTGTGCACAATTGAATGTGATCAGCATGTGTTTGCTTCTTGTGATATCACAACTTTGCTCATGAATATGCATACATTACATTAACATAAAACCAAAAACCTCTATTTTAGCCTCAAAACAATTCCCAAATATGATTGTTATGACTGAAACTGAGTAGAGTAGTTCCATAGCATAGATTCCATTGATAAAAATGGCATATCATGGGCCCCTTAAGTTTTTCTTACTATGAGACTTCTGAACGCCTAAAATGTTTCTTGGGAAGTTTGTGAAATGAGTCCCTTGCTCCCTAGTTAAAGCTAGGAACTAGTTTAATTACCAAATTCCAATCTGTCAGTAGAAAGCATTCTTTCTTCAATTCAATCCCCCAGATAACGAGGATCCCGTTCTTATATGTCCTGATGACCAAGCATTGGTCGTACCCGATGGTCAACTGAATGCGGCCGTCACGTGGCAACCGCCACAAGTAACGGACAATTCCCGTGAAGACCTGGAAGCGTTCTCATCCCACGACAACGGGACAGTGTTTGCCATCGGCGAAGGCACTACGGTGTTTTACAATGCTACTGATTCATCTGGGAACACGGGCTACTGTAACTTTACTGTCAGGGTGATTGGTAAGTTATCCAGATAAACCAAGCATATAGACCCATTGCACCGACAGCTATGACATTGGGCAGGTTTTCATATTTAACCCTATTAGTGCCCATTGTTAACATTTAAAGGCACAGGCTCGTCAGCAATGCGCGCGCGCCAAATTCGTACTACGAAATACGCGGCTCCACGACTTTGCTATGGACCTGCGTATTTCGTGGCACGAATTTGGCGCGGGCGCATTGCTGACGAGCCTGTGCCTTTAACTCTAAAGTGCCAAACTCTTCGTGTTTTTCGTAATTTTTTTTTCAATTGAAGTCTTTCCATCACGACGGTAGGCATGTTGGAAGAATAAAATGATACAATCGAGATCGTACATGAACCATAGCAGTTTCATAGTACATACGATAGATCGTACATGTAGGACATTGGCCCTGAAAGGGTAAAATTATGTTGCAGTGAGAGGCTTGTGAAATGTGTGGTGACAGTAAACAAACTGGTCCTTTTATATTGTTTGTCATATTTGAGCTAAAGTGCGCATACTCAATATGACGTAAACAATGGAAAAGGACTGGGGCCAATTTCATATACCTGTTTAACAGAAAAATCTGCTTAAAGGCACAGTCTCGTCAGCAATGCGCGTGCGCCACATTCGTGCCACGAAATACGCAGCTCCATAGCAAAGGCATTGAGCTGCATATTTCGTGGCGCAAATTTGGCGTGCGTGCATTGCTGACAAACCTGTGCTTTTAATCCAAAATTTCTTTGCTTTATAAAAATAAGTTCAGTCAAAATCTCATATTTTGTGTATAACAATTTATTATTATTATTGTATATTTCTGGTATTCATACCAATGATTCCTCTAAAGTGCCCATTGCACGGTCACTGGCAAGCGTGAGGAAACCCATGAAGATTTAGAAATTAGAAATAGCCAGAGACACCGGGGAATCCCCTTGCTCTTCACAAAAGAATGCTCTGGGATCTTTAAAGTACATTACCGTTACCTAACACACTGGACCAACAGCTTTACATCCTTTCCGAAGGACATAGCAAGTGTGGTTGAGTGCCTTGCTCAAGGGCACAGGTACCGCAGCCGGGGGGTGGTTTGAACATGCAAGCCCATGTTTTCACCTAGGATTGCGAGTCAATTGACTGGTGTTTTGCTGTTCTTGCTAAAAACAAGTTGACATACAATTTTGACCATTTACCCATTTTTATGGATTAAACAAATTTTTGATTAAACAAATTTTCTGCTAAACAGCTTGATGAAATTGGCCCCTGGTTTGTTTGCTGCCGCTTAGCGTCTTAAAAGTCTCCCGCGTAGATTCACAAAGTGCCTACTCGAGTGACAATGTGACAACCCCTATCATGGCCGCCCGTGCAAAAAGTCTATCAAAGGAACAAAGTGTGTAAAAAGCTGCTGTGGAAAGTTTGGCAAATGGAAAGTTTGGCAAATGCCTAAATGAATTGGACTGTTCAGAAATCCAAATTTTGATGGACAATGTTTTTGTCTCTGTGTGCAGACAATGTTCCTCCCGTGATTACCTGCCCGACCGTTTTACCACACCCGACGGCGATGAATCAGTCGTTTGGCCCCGTATTCTGGGATGAACCCACTGTCACTGATAACGTTCCATCCACCGTGACTGTCAGCCTCTTGTCAGGCCCTGCTAATGGGAGTAACTTCGACCTTGGTGATACGTCTGTGATGCTTCTAGCTATTGATGCTGCTGGAAACAATGACACCTGTACATTTGTTGTAACAGTTGTTGGTAAGTGAAACGTTTTACAAAATGTCTCTCCATGTGTGCCCAGCTGAAGCGCATTTGATCTCTGTGATCTACTTTTGCTCTTACACCGTTCTGCCAGGCACATGGCCATTTGGTTAACTTTCATGTTTGGTGTGAGACTAAATTTTGTTTTGCATTAAGGAGAAAGGTTATTCACGACTAATCACGACTAATCACGACTAATCATGTATTATTCATGATCTTGCCCATTCTAGATATGGAGCCCCCAGTGATTTATAATTGTCCCGAGGATTTCAACCGTACCACGGATACAGGACAGTCTTACGACATATCCATATTTGTTGAACCCACGGCTCAAGACAATTCAGGCAGCGTTACGGTCACTGGTTCCCACCGGTCGGGACAACAGTTTAGCATTGGTCCAACTGAAGTGGTCTTTGTTGCCATTGATGATGCCAGTCTAACCACTGATTGTAGGTTCATACTTCTTGTGATTGGTGAGTTTTAGCTCAGTGTATAAAATAGTTCCCAATACCCCCAAAAATGAATAGACTTATCTGTTTTATTTAACCAGGGTAGCCTTCTCAGTTATAAAAAGAACTGCTTTTCTTAAGGGTCCTGGATGCTAAAATTTAATTCTAAAACAAAATATAACACTGATATTATCAATAATAAAAAGTTAAAAGATAAAAATGAGACATGTACATTCCTAGGATAACATAAAAAGAAACCAATAAAATCTAGTAAGAAATAAAAAAACAATTAGGATAGAAACAACCAAGATCTTTAGAATTAAATAATGACAGAAACAAAGAGTAATCAAAGTTGATTTAAAATATATATATATATATATATATATATATATATATATATATAAATAAATAAATAAAAATGTACAAGTAAATGTATATTTCTAAAGTTAATTAATACAATTTAACGTAACAAGACACAGCAGGAAAGATCAGTACAAATAAAGTATACAACGAAAGTCTAAAAAGGGGGAAAAGATGAAACCGGGAATCAGAGTAAAACATATCCAAAGAACGGTTAACAAAACATACGACAGTATAACGTAAAAGAAAAAGAAAAACAAGTAACCACTTGAACTTAGAAAGTATCTCGGTCTGTGTATGAGAGAAGTTAATTCGTTCAATCCCAATTTTACATTTTCCTTAAAGAAGTACACACAAATGGTAGTTTATGCTGACATTCTTTCTAGCAGCCGATTTCATAGTCTATATCGATATTGAATTGTACACGCATTGGATATTCCTGAAATAGTGCGCCCTCTTGCAGCACTAACAGACCAGTCCGACAAGCCCACACCAACGGTCTTGGGAATCTCCCCGGGCTTCAGCATTGGGGGCGTTACCAGTTTATGTAAATAGGACTGTTGTCACGATTACGTACTACACATTAAAAATCTTGCAGCTGCATAGGGTCCTATAGTGGCGTTCAAGGGACATCGTATACATCAGATATCTTCTTAAATATTTGCGATGTCACAAATATCGTCACAAACAAATGTATTTTGCGATCGTACGTTTTTTTGCAAACATGTTTGTAAATATTCACAAAATATGCCACCCGAAAATTTTAGCAAAGGTATATATGATGTTTAATGTTTCTTGTAAGCCACCTTATATTTTTCAAAACATTCGAAGCGCGTGTGCGAAGCACGTGTACGTGCAACTGCATGCATTCCGACGCGCTACTGTATTTAGGTCACATGTAAATTGTTTTTTTGCGATCGCTAATTGGTTCCCTAGGAAAGCCTTGGCAAAAACAAAGAAAAAGTTAAACCAAGTGGAGGAGATTCCCAAAACCGTTGGTGTGAGCTTGTCGGACTGGTCTGTTAGTGCTGCAAGAGGGCGCACTATTTCAGGAATATCCAACGCGTGCACAATCCAATATCGATCACTAATGATTTCAAGAAACCTTACGTACTGCGTAAGCCCACTTGCGTAAGCAAACATTTTATTGCATAAGTTGTGCAACATTTTCGTGAAATCGGCTGCAGGAATTTGTCCAAAACATCATCTGTAAATAATCCAGTTCAGCTCTTTAAAAGAGTGTCTCAATATCACATTTTTGGACCCCCTTTTTTCCCACGGGTGTTGAGATTTTGATACCATATCGTTTGTTTTATTTTTTCATTACCATGCTGAAATTTCGTGCTTTCAATCTGTGTATTTTCAAGGATATTGTCAACAAAAACCCAACTTTTGTAAACAAATTTATCTGGTTTTAATACATAAAGCAGTACAGTGATTACACCAACCTTTTTGCTTCCGCATCTAAATTAGAGATTGCAAATTTCCTGTTTTCTTTCCATGGATAGTATTTTGGGGAGGTATTTCATATGATTTTTTAGTTAAAACGAAATCCTTTTCTGGAAAAATCTGGACAAGCTCCTTCAATTGCTATTTCTAGACAATGAGAGGCCAACACTTCAAGCGGCATCGCAATGTCCAAGTGACATCGTAGTCTTCATAGAGGATGTCGACGCAGACAACATGACCGTGACGTGGACCGACCCTATGTTTGAAGATAACTCAGGCCAGCCTCCTACCGTGACAGTACAACCGCTCCCCAATGGATCACCCTTTCCCCCAGGCAATACCACCGTCAACATTACGGCCTCTGATGCTGCTTTCAATGAGTTTGTGTGTTCGTTTGTCGTGACCGTCAATAGTAAGTAAAACCGCTAAAAATTTGTCGTGATTGAGCACTATGCTTAGACAGAATGTTTAATTCTTGGACAGAATGTTTAATTCTTGGACAGAATGTTTATGAACATTTGTCCACATTTGTATCAAATTTATTCACCCCAGTGGTCCCTGGGTCATAATCCATAAAAATAATCACGTATTCATATTTTTTAACACGTTGACTGCCGACTATGAGTATACTCGTAACAGGTGTACCGGATTCTGCCACTACGAGTATACTCCGAATGGGAATGCCTGTGAAACTATGCTCGGCAGATAACGTATTAATTCTTGGACGGAATGTTTAATTCTTGGACGGAATGTTTAATTCTTGGACGGAATGTTTAATTCTTGGACGGAATGTTTAATTCTTTGACGGAATCTTTTATTCTGGACAGAATTGTTTAATTCTTGGACAGGTAATTCTTGAACAGAAAATTTAATTCTTGAACAGAAAATTTACATTTCCATTTATTGCATCTAATTGACAAGGCTCCAAATACATCTGCACATGTTATAATGATTCAGTGCCCCTCCCACAGTTGACGGGACCCCGCCCACATTCAGCATGTGCCCGCCCACTGTTACCGTTCTCATGACTCACCACATGAGATAACTTGAATCGTTTTATGCATCTCATTAAAGTGTATGACAGAACTCCGCCCACATTCAGCATGTGCCCTCCCTCTGTTACCGTTCTCATGACCGATCCTGGTCGCAACGTGGCATCACCGATCGACTTTGGCCTTACAGTCAGCGACTCCGGAAGTGGCGTCGATCAGGCCATGCTTACAGTCACTCAACTGTTCCAGATTGGGAATAATTCTGTCTCGCTGTCTGCTATCGACTTTGCTGGAAATATCGCCTACTGCAACTTCACCCTAACTGTCGATGGTGAGTTGAAACTAATATTACCACAGCACAGTGGACGTTACAAAAAAATTGGTGTTTTATATACATTCTTTTTAGCTTTATACATAAACTTTCTAAATTTAGAAATATAACAATAAGGAATTCAAGCGTGGTAACCCTTCATGTTTGAAAATGTTTGAGAAAATGACATTTAGGCTCTGTTTGTTTATATCAATAGATAACTTCTAATGTTGCATATACTAGACTGAACATATATCAGAATTCACAACACTTTGTGAACAGATTGCATAATTTGTGCATTGTGTGCTGCACTACCTCACAAGATTTAAGGTAAAATTGTATTGAATTAGCAGTGGGGAGAAATAGTTTGTTGTGACAAAAACCATTTGTTTCTGCATGATGGAACATGAAACGTGTTAAATTCCTATCATGCACAAGTAAATTTTGACCACTAACCACCTTTCGTTTTCTCACAATTTTTCCATTTTTAGATAGAGAAAATCCCAACATCACTAGCTGCCCCAGCAACCAGACCATCTATACCCAATGGAACAGCCCCTATGGTGTTCCAACGTGGTCAATGCCCACAGCCGAAGACAACTCGGGCAGCGTCGAGATAAACTGCACACATCAATCGGGCGACTCATTTGGTATAGGAAATACAACAGTGTATTGCACGGCCACAGACCCAAGCAACAACGAAGATATGTGTTCATTTGTCATTACGGTTATTGGTAAGTCGATTCAACTAAAAAATATATTTTTCCCTAAATATAACCGCCCTAAATTCGCCTGGTGATTCCTTCCCTATTGGTTCTCACACTGTCACCTACTCAGCTGTAGATCAGGATAATAACCAGTGTTTGCAGTTTCCCTGTAACAATTTTCAGTGAGTTAAGCCGTGTCCGCATTTGACTTTTTTTTGGGGAGGTTTCATCGAGAAGATGGTAAAATGAAAAATGACTAAATTTTACTGCTGTCTGCATTTTGACTTTATGACACAGTAAAATTTTACCGAGAGCATGTACAGTGTCCCTTCGCAGTTTGACCTTCACGGCCCAGATGTACATACGTACGCTTCCAGAGTGCTTTTCCAACTCGCTGTGTCCGCATTGGACAATTCGTGTCGGGGACAAGTTCCAAATTTGAAAATTAGGACCTTCCCTCTCTTAGCTCCTATTGAATTGGTCAAAGTTGCTGATTGTAGCTTTCTTGTCTAAATTCAAGCACACATGATTTATAATTTCTTGCAGACAATGATGATCCAGTGCTAACCAACTGCCGTGAAAACGCTACGTTGTACGTACCCTCCAACTCGACCGAGCTGTTTGCTGTCTGGACATTCCCAACAGCTACCGACAATTCGGGATCATTTACAATCTACAATGCCACTTGCACTGAGGTGTCAGTTTTAAATTCAGTTGTCACAGTCACTGTGGATTGGGGGCTGTTCACCACCGTTACACAGCTTAAAATCGGACATTATCGGTGCACTATCAGGGTGGAGGACGCGGCTGGCAACTGGGCCCAGTGTGTCACCGAGTTGTGGATCATAGGTGAGATACACTTTCACTTTGGCCCAATGTATCATTTGCAAGAGAAGACCTTTTATGGATTTCTGGAATAAGTGCATAACATATCTAACAAGCCTGCAGTAAATTCAGCAACTCAGATGCAGCAATGCTTCCAAAAACCTTTAAAATCCATGCATTGTTTTTGAGTTAAAGACACAGGCTCGTCAATGCGCAAGGAACAAATTTTTGCCACGAAATTCACCCCGTTCCATGCTAGTTGGGTAGTCGGCTGTTATGATCCCGGATGGTGCAGGCATATTAGTTACACACGTACGTACAAACACACATATGCGATCGCGTGATTCGATTTAATACTGTTCGTTGTTGAGCGCACATGCACCCTCCGGGATCGCAAGAGCTTGGGCAAGGTATGGAGTGTGGTGAATTTCGTGGCATGAATTAGCTCGCCGTGCATTGACGACCCTCCGTCTTTAAGTGTATAATAAACAAAATGTGTGTGTTGTTAATTTAATGTCTTGTTTGTTACTGTTGGTATCAACTCTTTGGGTTGTTCAAGGCCCTATAGATGATTTTTTATTTTTTGGAGCAATTCTGAGTAAAAACCATTATAAATCACAAAAAAGACAAAAAATATCTGACAATATTTCAGCTCCGTCAAATGTGCCACGTTTTCCAAAAACATTAAAAATCCATGTTTTGTTTGAAAATTTTGACCCTCCCTCTCTCAGCTCCTTTTGAGTTATAAACTTGGTCAAAGTTCCCGATTTTAGCTTTCCTGTCTAAATTCAAGCTGAACATGATTTATAATTTCTTGCAGACAATGATGATCCAGTGCTGACCAACTGCCGTGAAAACGTCACGTTGTACGTACCCTCCAACTCGACCGAGCTGTTTGCTGTCTGGCCATTCCCAACAGCTACCGACAACTCTGGATCATTTACAATCTACAATGCCACTTACACGGAGGTGTCTGTGTTGAGTACAGCAGTCACAGTCACTGTGGATTGGGGGCTGTTCACCACCGTTACACAGCTCAGGATCGGACATTATCAGTGCATTATTAGACTGCGGGATGCGGCTGGCAACATGGCCCATTGTGTCACCGAGTTGTGGATCAAAGGTAAAATAAACCCTCACTTTGGGAAAGAATTCTGTTTACTGGGCCCAATTTCATAAAGCTGCTTAAGCGCTAGCTGAAAACGTGTGCTTACTGTAGCAGAAAAGTTGTGCTAACGTTAAGGCTATTTCACGGCTGTGGCGTGCTGAAGCATGCGCGCGCTTAAAAACCGCCATTGTTGCGTCACTATCTTAAGCAAAATTTGGCTCTGCAGTTAAGGCAGGTTTTCAGTTACTTACCGTAAAGGATGTCTATGAAATAGCCTGACGCTCGGTTAACGGAAAATGGGCTGTTAAACAGCTCTATGAAATTGGGCCCTGGTAGCCACATATTCTTCTTATAATAACTTAATAACCACCAAAATGTGTTAATATTTTAACGGGACGTGATTTTAGGAGTGAAAAACATTCAACAATTTCCTTAAAAAATTGTTTTCTGCCCTGTTCCATAGACTTAACACATGGTGTCTCAGTGGTGACCAGTGAACGGAATTCATACCTCACTTTGGCCCAATGTATCATTTGCAAGATAAAACTTTTATGGATTTCTGGAACAAGGGACTGTGCAAAGTTGTCAACATTATCATGGTTATGGGGGAGGGGGTAAAAGGCTGCGTATGACTTTACATGCATTGTAAAATGTTAACATTTCATAGACGAATCCCCGAAATAACCAATTTGAGACCTGTCTGCGCATTTCCGGGTTTGATAATGAGGCCTTTCGTGTTTAAGCAACTGAAGTGTACGCAGCTTGCGTACGTGGTGTGGAATCGAAACCCATTCAAGTCCACAATTTGCGGGGAAAAGTGACGGATTGTGGACTTGCACTCATTCGCTCAAGTCCACAGTCATGTTGTCCAAACTTGGGAAAAGGGGTTAGGGTGGGGGTGGAGGGTTAAAAAAAAGGTTAGGGTTCAGGAGTAAAGTTTAGAAACGTGGATTAGGAAAAAATTGGGGTGGATGAGGGAAGAATTTGGAGAAAACAACAATTTTTCAACCAATTCTCTTAAGTGCACGAATACAAAGAAACGTCCACAGTGCGTACGTAATGCGCGACTGTGTGAACTAATGTACGCATGTGAATGCACAATCATTCCTAAATGCCATGCAGAATGGCAAATATTAGTTAAAGAATTGATTGAAGATTTTATTCAAATAGAATCCTTAATTTTGACCACTCATAAATACAGCTTGTTATTATCATTTCAGATGTAACCAGCCCTGTGATTGAAGTCTGCCCCCCAGCGCTACAGCCAAGCTACCCAACAGACCCCAACTCGAATATTAGAATCGTCGACTGGATTCAACCGAATATCAGCGATAACTCAGGGGCAACCATCCAGCTTGCGAATAATATCTCACCAGGACATGGTTTCAATATTGGAGTGACGACTGTGACTTATGAAGGCGTGGATGAAAGTGGCAACATGGCCATCTGCACGTTTAATGTCACAGTTGTTGGTGAGTAACAGTATAGGCCGTTTTGAATAACCCCCATCTTGAGGGGGAGTATTTTTGTTTAAGGACCTGCATTGTTGCACATTTAGTTGGCCAAGTTAAATAAACAAAACCTGCTGCACAGTTATGGCAGCTATTCACTACGGTCTATTTCAATGAATGCAGAATTTTGTTTGTCACGTGCAACATCCGAACATTTCTGGTGTTACCAGTGACATGCACACACACACAGGTGTGAAACCCACCTCCTACCGCGGACGTCCCATTGTTCCTCTTTTGTTTGGACAAACAGTCGATTAAAATCCGGCAATTGTCACCACACATTTTGGTACAAGTCACCATTTTCTCTATTAAACCAAAATGTTTTATCTTGATACCCAGACAATCAACCGCCCACTGTGACCTGTCCTCTCGCCTG
This sequence comes from Henricia sp. BOLD:AAB3569, assembly GCA_037783545.1. Taxonomy (NCBI): domain Eukaryota; kingdom Metazoa; phylum Echinodermata; class Asteroidea; order Spinulosida; family Echinasteridae; genus Henricia; species Henricia sp. BOLD:AAB3569. The sequence continues at coordinate 3,509,219 of JBBELK010000329.1, forward strand.
GCAAAACAACACCGAACCCGGGGTTAATTATACGATCGCCAACTGGCCCCAACCCACAGCGTATGATAACTCGGGATCGTACACTCTGACAGGCACAGTAGAGATTGGACAGCAAGTTCCTGCAGGGAGAACGGAAGTCTGGTATAATGTAACAGATGAAGCCGGTAATGAGGACAGCTGTCACTTCCTTGTGACTATATTTGGTAAGTAGGTTCTTGAGCAAGGTATTTTGTCATAATGGAGCAATTGTGGAAGTTAACTAACTAACAAAACGTCCTATTTAAAAAAACATTCCTCACGTTGTGTTAAGTCATCAAGCCAGATAAACACAATTCCTGACTTAGCTAGGGGGTCAATTTCCACAGGACCCAAATTGGCCCAGTGGAATTGTATCATCATAACCTGTCTGTTTATACAGGAGTCCTTGTGCGTAGACAGTGTGTGATAGCATAAATGCTTGCAGAGAGAATTTTGCATATAACTATCTGTGACAAGCAAATACAAGTTATTGGGAGTTTGTGATGAGGTGAATACAGAGTATTGACCATTCTCATAGACGGCCATCTTTGTAGGAAAAATACAACTGCGTATTACACACCATCAGGTACATGTACGCACATCGTGGAAAATGTTTCAAACACGAGCACATGTTGCTCAATATTTGTTAGAAATACGGCGCAGTCACAAAAATTTACGCTCAAGATTCTGATGCACGTGGCAATCTGTAGGAAGTGACGTCATTTGTAGGGTGTTATTGTCTAGCGGTCTAGTGCATCGAACTCGAGTTCCTGTGCCATACTAGAATGTGGGTTCGAATCCTGGCCGCGACAGGTTGTGGCACTTGTGCCCTTGAGCAAGGCACTTTACCATGCTTGCTCATAATAGGGGTAGAGGCAACTTGGTTGTCTCGCTTCAGACTTGTTACCCCTCCCAGCCCCACTCGTATCGTAAAGAGACTGATAATTCTGGTCTTGTTTCGGTGTGAAGGGCTGGTTTCTCCGTAATCGACTTCGGTAGCCCCTACCTCGAGTCGCCCCTGGGCCTTGTAATGGGCGACTTGCATCAAACAAAATCAATTGTTTGCTACTTTCTGTGACAGAAAATGAAGGTTCTGTCTAAGGCCTGCCTGGTTTACGCACTTAACCCTCAGAGCTGCAACGGGCAGCTTCCGGAAGGCACATTTTGGTATTTTTTAACTGATTACCCTAGTCTGTGCCCCTGTAGTCACCTTTAATGTTGAGTTAATTTACCGGTCAGGTCTACCCTGGGGAATCTTGGCCTCAAGCCCAGGCCCATTGATTTGTGTACAAACAGACATGTATGTTCTTTGAGTAAGGCCCTTTTGCCACTGTGCGTAAAAGCAGCTATCGATCATCCTACTGCGGGCCCAGTAAACAGCTGTGTCTTGAGGGGACCTCCATTCATCTGTTTAGGCCATTATAGAAAGGATTGTCTGCTAAACAGTGTTTTTTACGCGTTATACTAAATGCCTCTCTCCTTGGAGCCTCCCTGAGGGTTAATATCAGTTTCTTGAATTCACAATCACAGCTCTGTTTTAAACTCACTTCTCGTGACAGATATGGAGCCACCATTCTTTGGTCCCTGCCCCGTTGACTTCGCCTTTCCAACCGACCCTGATCAGAACTCCGCTAACGTGACATGGGATCGCCCAGTTCCCATGGACAATGTTGCCATTCGAGAATACACCTACAACTACTTGCCTGGTTCTATGCTTCCCATTGGAGACACTAGAGTGGAATATAATGTCACCGACACGTCGGGCAACAAAGGATCATGCTCGTTTGTGGTCACTGTGGAAGGTAGGGTAGTCTTGTATTTATGAAGCAAGGACTAGATTTTAGTATGGATGTCAATTGCTCATTCTTCAGTTGAAGAATGTTGTTATCTACGACAGGCCTTCATAAAGCAATAATTGATTTCTGTTTTATCCCAAAGATCGACAGCCACCATCCATTACCTGTCCTATGACTATCTTACCTGTTAACACCGACCTGCGACAAAACACGGCCAATGTGACATTTGTTGCTTTGGCTAGCGACAACAATGGGATGCCCTCCGTGTCGTGTCATCCACCATCTGGGACGGACTTTCAATTGTCCTTGACAAATGTCATATGTACTGCCACTGATGACATCTCACTCAGCACATCTTGCGACTTCAATGTTCTTGTGTCAGGTACTAAATTGTTGAAATTAATACGCTAAGCTAAACTCGGGTCAGAGAGAAAACTGTTGGAATACTCCCTAATGGATCCTAGTCGCACGTTTAAATGGTTCAATCGTGTCCCCTGAATCAGTTCTATAGAATGCAAACTGTCCATTGGAAAGGTGGCAGTTACATATGCATTCCAAGCCTCTATCTGAAGACGAGGCTTGGAACGCATAAGTAGTCTGGTACCTTTCCAATCAGTAGTTTACATTGTATAGAACGGATTCAGGGGACATGATTGAACCATTTAAATGAGTCTTTCTACGGTAAAGGGGGAATTTTGGCAACACAGACCACATTTTCCAAAAAATACCTTTGTCTGGTCTCAAAATAAAAGAAATAAGTTTCAGTTGTTCTGAAGAGATAACTTAGGCCCAAAAGGGGTTACAAATAGTGTTACGACATGCCTTTCTAAAAATCCTGTGTACAAATTTCCAATATACGTTCATAACCGAGACCGCCTGAAATGTAACACAAGTGTCCGTCCCGGTTACCAGCATTTGTTGGAAATCTGTACACAGGGTTTTTAGAAAGACATTTTGTCGCACTATTTGTAACGATTTTTGGGACTAAGTTATCTCTTCAGAACAACTTAAACTTGTTTTGAGACCAGACAAAGGTATTTCCTCGAAAATATGGTTTGTGTTGCCAAAATGCCCCGTTTACTGTGGAAAGACCGATGTGTGAATAGGGTTCTATGTGTCAAGTCTGGGTCATGAATATCAGTATACAGAGGAAATTATTTGCTTGGGTTAAGGTGTAACTTCAAAACATTTCATGTTTTCAATTTTGTTTTTTCAATTTTTTGTTTGTCTGTTTGCGTTGCGATGGAAGCTGTTCCTAATAAAAATTAGAGTTCCATAAAGCAAAACAATAATTTAACAATCAAAAGCAGACTTTTTAGGTCGGCACTTGCCTAAATTGTCTTTTAAAGATGATCGAGTGTAAACAAATCCAGTATATATATTTTTTATTTTTTTTATTTCTCTCAGACAACGAGCCTCCCGTCATTGAATGCCCACCAGGCATAACTGTCAACGTCTTCACCCATCAAGGAGGCAAAACTGTGGAATTCCCCGACACTAATGCCACGGACTTTGCCAGCGGTCTTGAATCGTTGTCTTGCACGGCCCAGTCGGGAGAATTCTTTATCATCGGATCAAATGATGTCACCTGCACCGCACGGGATAATGACAACAATGTTGATGTGTGCTCCTTCGACATTTTGGTCATTGGTAAGTATTTTTTAATTTTTTTATTTTCACAAATGTTTTTTAACTTTATTATTATTTTAAAATTTTATCTGGTTTTGGAACCAAGGATTCCTCAAAAGTGCCTGAGGCATTGTAGCGGATAAGCCGGAAGAAACATGTGAAGAGAAGATGAGGAAGAAATGCTCAGTTTTAGAGGTGGGAGGAAAACCACTACACAATGCATAGTTCCGAGTTTGCCTAGTTAGCCCCGCCCCCGTGGATATTGTTGCTATGGCTCACACGCTATCGTCAAAATGGCTCACACGCTATCGTCAAAATGGCGCCACACAACGCACAAAGCAATGGGACTTTCAACGGAAAGCACAGATTCATTGGAGAAAACTCAAAGGCATTCATGTTTCAGGGTCGACAGTTATCTTAGAACACGCAGAGTAAAAGGGCCAGTAATACAGGGATGTCATATCATGACATACGTGCTTTCGTACCTTTGAACAACGAAACGACCGGCCTTGAAACCAAAAATTCACCCGGAACATCACATACAACACTGTACAAATTGTATGGGGCCGGCAGAACTTATTATTATTATTATTATTATTTATTTCTGGTATTCATACCAAGGATTCCTCAATAGTGCTCATTGCACTGTCACTCGCAAGCGTGAGGAAACCCATGAAGAATTAGAATTAGAAATGGCCAGAGACACCGGGGAATCCCTCCCCTTCTCTTCACGAAGAAATGCTCTGATCGCGTGATCATGTTGTTGTTTGACAGTGCACTTTGACCTATGTCGGTGATATCTGCTAGCTCTGTTGTGATTGGTCGGCGGGTTCGGTTGATTGACAGGTCGGAACTATGCAATCTGTATAGGGGGAAAACCCACAGGATCAAGCAGGGACTGAGAACCCAATCCACATACTGATCCTGTCTAGATTCGAACCACAGAGGTGGAAGGCAAGGAAAGCACCACTATGCCAACCTGTGTTATCACAAACATATTTATTATGCCTCAGTATTAAAGCTTTCTGTCTAATTCCATTGACAGGGACTGACGATACTGAACCGCCTGTTCTATCCAACTGTCCGGCAAATATCAGCCAGGAGGCTGACAACAACACGATAACTACCATCATCAACTGGACACCACCGAACGCCACCGATAACTCCGGTGATCGGGTCACTCTCACAGTTACCATACAACCGGGTTCCCCATTCGGCGTTGGTTTAACTATGGTAACCTACACTGCAACGGATGGGGCCCAACTCACAAGCACCTGTGACTTCTTAGTCCACGTTCGTGGTGAGTTTATAAATTTCGACAAGCAGAGCCCAGTTTAATTATTTTACCCAGTGTAGAATTGTTGAAATATTAGGTGATTTAGAAGACACAAAAATTGGATTTTCAAGTGCAGATTTTACAGACGTTCTGTACTCTCTCTGAAGCTACATCTATTCAAAAAAGCATGTCCATATTTTTGAACTCCCCCATTTTTCCCATGGATGTTGAGATTTTGATACCATATCATTTGTTCATTACCATTCTGAAATTTGATGTTCTGGATCTGTATGTTTTCAACGATATCGCCAAAAAACCACTAATGTTTTGTGAACTAATTTATCTGGTTCCATAAAGCAGTGCAGTAATTACACCCACCTTTTTGCTTCCACATCCAAATTGGAGATTGCAAATTTTCTGGTTTTTTTTCTCCATGGTTAGTATTTTAGGGAGGTATTATATATGGTTCTTAGGTTAAAACGAAATATATTTTCCAAGAAAAATCTGAACAAGCTCCTTTAAGATCTTTTTATTCGAGTCAGTAATCATCTTCTAACATCAATGTTTCTCTTGATCAGATGTGGACACTCCCGACATTGTGGAGTGTCCAGCAGAGATCAGACGGGCCACTGATCCCCGAATGGACACCGCGGTTGTGGACTGGACATCTCCCAGTGCCAGTGATAACTCGGGAAGCGTCGTTTTTACGAGCAGTGCGACTCCGGGCCAGCAATTTTCCCTTGGTATGACCGTAATTACGTACACCGCTGTCGACTCGGACAATAACATGGAGCAGTGCAGTTTCACAATTATTGTTTTTGGTAAGTGCCAGTAAGCTAAATAAATTCCTTTGTAATATCCCCATCTATCTCCGGTAGGTAAAAGGTGGCCAATTTCATAACGTTGTTTCGTACAGATATTTGCCTAGCACAGAATTTTATTGCTTTGTAAAATGGTTACATGCCAAAATTGTACGTCAAATTGTTTTTTTAGAAATGTTTAAATACACTTCACGTATGTTACCCACGTACTCTGCAGGCTTTGTCAAGTTTTTGCAACCATATATAGGAATACAAAAACACAATGGAAATTTGTGTTTTTGTATTTTAAAGAGTGTGGATCTTCTGCAGATTTTCTTATGGTCGCGAAAACTCAACCTAGCCTTCGCGACTTAAGGGCAGAGCGGTTCACACATATTTTGACTGGCAACCCATTTTTGCAATACAAGACAAATAAGTTTTGTGCTAAGCAGATTTTTGTGCTAAACAGCACCATGAAGTTGGACCCTGGGATGTTATGGCCGAGCGGTCTAGTGCGTCGAACTCAAGTTCCTGTGCCAGTACTAGAATGTGGGTTCGATTCCGGGCCGTGGCACTTGTGGTCTTGAGCAAGGCACTTAATCACACTTGTTCCGTCTTTCGGAAGGGATGTAAAGCCGTTGGTCTAGTGTGTTTCGGTAATGCACTTTAAAGATCCCAGAGCATTCTTTTGTGAAGAGCAAGGGGAGGGATTCCCTGGTGTCTCTGCGCGTTTCTAATTCAACTTAGAAGTTGATAGTTATTCAAATATAACATTTATCCCATTCCTGTAATTGGTGGTCATTCCACTGTTGGATGTGGTGAATAAATAAATAACAATAAATAAATACAAATTTCATCAAGCTGTTTAGCAGAAAAATTTGCTTAATCCAAAATTTGTTTGCTTTATAAAAATGGGTTTTCAGTCAAAATCTTATGAGATATGTATTTCAATTGACTGGTGTTCTGCTATTCTTCCTGGAAACACAAGTTGACATACAATTTTGACTATTAACCAATTTTTATAAAGCAAACAAATTTTGGATTAAGCAAATTTTACTGGTGAGTTGGAATAAGTTGTGATATTTTCTCTCCCGGGAAAAAAAAATCTTTGAGGCAATTAAAACTACTTTCACCTCCAAATCCGTTTGTATCAATTTTCAGACAACGAGAAGCCAGTAATAACAGGCTGCCCTACCATGGATCTTGTGCACGACACCGAACCTGGTCAGAACTACACAGAAGTAACCTGGGACGGCATAACAATCAGCGACAATAGCGGTAATTGGACGGTCACTAACTCCGGACCCTCACAAGGACGCATCGAAGCTGGAACACACGAAGTCATGATCATTGCTGAAGACGCGTACGGCAACACCGAAGTGTGTAATTTCACAGTACGAGTCCGAGGTAGGAATTGGCAGCTAATTTTCAATCACTGATTTCGTTAGAAGTCTTTAAAGGAGCGTGTTTGGAAAAGTGTATTTCGTTCTAACCTGACAATCATATAAAATACCTCCCCAAAATACTATCCATGGGGCGAAAACAGGAAATTTGCAATCTCCAATTTGTTGTAATTATTGCACTGCTTTATGAACTTGATAAATTAGTTTACAAAACATCCTTTTTTTTGGTCAATATCCTCGAAAGTAAACAAATGGCCAATGCTAAATTTCAGAATGGTAATGACAAAAATATGATAAATGATATAGTATCAAAATCTCAACAAAAATGTAAAAATGTAATCTAGGCATGCTCCTTTAACAACTTGTTCAATTTGTCACATGTGCAATCGCTCAATGATTGTAGAAACTATTAGCTCTGAACCAGCGGCGTAGCTACGGGGGAGCCTGAGGGGGCATGTTGCACCCCCACGAAAAAAATCCTAATTCATGTATTACCCTGAAAAAGGCAAGGAAAAGTGGCGGAAAAAAAGGATTATTGGAAACGATACACCTAGCTGTAAGTGACTGGATGTCTGGTAAGAGTGTTGTATGCCCTGATTATACATGCATGTTTGTATCTCAAATTGAAAAGGAATTATTTTGTGGTGTAACGGAAGTAGGTCACCCAGCCCCCCGCACCCCCAGTGAGCGACTTTGTTAAATTTTTCGGTAGGTCACTGGGGTCCCCCCCCACTTAAAAGCAATGCGCCCCCTGTGCTCCCCCTCCCCCAGTGAAATAATGCTGTACTAGCTGAGCTATGAGGCACAGTGGTATACTCCCTCAGGTTTTCCCCAAAGACCTCCGACACACCAGGCAGATGCTGTACTAGCTGAGCTATGAGGTTTTCCCATAGACCTCTGACACACCAGGCAGATGCTGTACTAGCTGAGCTATGAGGCACAGTGGTATACTCCCTCAGGTTTCCCCCAAGACCTCTGACACACCAGGCAGATGCTGTACCAGCTGAGCTATGAAGCACAGTGGTATACTCCCTCAGGTTTTCCCCAAGACCTCTGGCACACCGGGCAGATGCTTTACCAGCTGAGCTATGAGGCACAGTGGTATACTCCCTCAGGTTTTCCCATAGACCTCTGACACACCAAGCAGATGCTGTACCAGCTGAGCTATGAGGCACATTGGTATGCTCCCTCAGGTTTTCCCATAGACCTCTGACACACCAAGCAGATGCTGTACCAGCTGAGCTATGAGGCACATTGGTATGCTCCCTCAGGTTTTCCCCAAGACTTCTGATACACCAGGCAGATGCTCTACTATCCGAGTTATGGGGCACAGTAATATTAATCCGCAAAAACCTTCATTTCTTTTACTGCAAGGTTGATAGTATTTAGCTTAATACATTTTTCTTACTGCAAACTTCATTTTCATTTCAGATATGGAGCTTCCACAATTTACCAACTGCCCCGGTGAAATCGTTAAACTGGTCAACGAGAGCGGACGAGCTGCTGTCGTGACCTGGAACTCACTCCAAATAACTGACAATGTGGATGTGGACTTCACAAGCTTTATTAGCAGTCGCAATTCTGGGGAAACATTCTCTTTTGGTTCAACAACGGTCACAGCTAGTGTTAGCGACGTAAACGGAAACACAAACCTCTGCACTTTCAACGTAACTGTGTCAGGTATAAAACTAATAATGGAGGGTTATGATGTTTGAAACTCTTCAATTGCAAATTTATCTAGAACAAATGTGACCGGCTCCAGCAAAACCCAACACTTGTGATGAAAATTCAAAATTTAAGTTTTGGTATCAGCTTAGTGTGCATGCAAAAAGGTATCTTTTAAAACATGTTTGAGGAAATTCTGATAATTTTTGGCAAAGTTATGACCAATTAAAGTATGACAGATCAGAAAAAGTGAAATGGAGCTATTGGTCTTTAAAGTTTGACAAACTAGTTGATTATTTAATTTTGTCAATAATATGAGGAATTTTGAGACGGTTCAAACAACAAAACAAATCTTGAATGTATCCCGATGTTGATTCTGCCAAATTTTCAAGTTGGTCCCAGAGGCCATTTTTAAGGTTGTGGGCCCATATCACATAATAAAATGCCGAGAAGTGTCGGGTTTTGCCAGAGTCGGTCACAAATAATATCTGTGTATGATGCTTGCAATTGATAACTATCATAGAAAAGATGTTTAGTCCAGAATGGGTTTTTACCGAGGTCAGTTTTGACGTTATAGAACCTGTGGCATGATTTGTGACACGACGTGCAGTAAGATCTTTGTGGTGAGCTGTAACATACTTGACATGACGTTCTGATGATTTTCCTACAATCTGTCTGTGTGTGTAGATGCCTCTTTGGCTCTCAGTAACTGCCCTACCTACGTCCGCCAGCCCAACCTCCCAGGGGAAGCCAACGCTGTGGTGACGTGGAGAATTCCTGACATTGAGCCTGCAGGGACCGCTGGTGACAGGTCGTCCATTCCCTTCCGCACCGGTGGTACTATACCGATAGGAATACATACCATCACCTACAGGTTCACCGCTTCAAGTACTGTTTCGTGCCAATTCATGGTTGAAGTTTTTGGTTAGTAGCTTTTAATCTTTAAAAAAAAACAACTTTGTTGATTTGATTACCAATATTGAAGATGCAAACTAAAAAGTCACTTTAATTAGATACTTCAGGGGTCGACTTCATAAAAGTTAAGACGAGTTAAATGCGTCCTAATAGATTGATCCAGTAAGCTCCGCCCATTTAGAAATTGCCCAGCAACATGCCGCACATGTGAGGCACGTGTGCAGTAGAGTCGCGTGGCCGCGCCGTGCGTCAGCGTCTGCGGCCCTGGTCATCGCGTATTGAAACACGCACACGCACAATGAAACTGCACGCTCGAAAGCAAAATGTGCACTTAAGTATCCGGTCGTGTGCGTGCACGTACAACACGCCTTCATTACGCGCGGGATCGAACAAAAACATCTCGACACACATCTAGAACGCAGTGAATGCACAACATAGCAAAAGGACAAGCTAATTTTGGTGAGTTTTTCCCTCACTGATTGGGATTGGCTATCACGTGAGCTTAGCAAGCCCTACAGAGAAATAACAACCTCTCCCAGAGATCACTTAAAGGGACACAGGGCCAGTCTTATATATACAATTCTGTTTTAAGCCTGCTAGGGTCCTCTGCGCTGATAAAAATGATGTTTTTGGTGTTTTTGCGTCACTCGTGCTGCATTTCGCCGTAGGTCTGTGCACAAAATTGAGGACTCGGGTAGCCAAAATGGCAATCTTCTTTTTGGCTACCTGAGGCTGTGATTGGTCAATTCCAAAATGGGCGGAGCTTACTGGATCGGTCTATTCCCATACATACACCCCAAGATAAGAAGAGTGACCCTTCCTAATATGCGTCTTAGCGCTTTGTGAAATTGGCCCCAGGTTCTTTCAAATTATGCTGGGTCACGTTAAGTAATGTTTAAATTTATAATCTGTAAATCTTTCCAAAATCAAGTTTCTGCATTTTTTTCCCTTCCTTTTTGGCCTTTTCAGACAACGAACCCCCAACATTTAACGGTACATGTCCATCTGGTAGATCAGGCACGCCTGATGTACCAGTGTATTGGACTCCACCGACGGCTATCGACAACCATGGTGTGCCTACAGTCTCACCTGGATCCCATTCCTCCGGTGACGTCTTCCTAATCGGAGTAACGACGGTCACCTACACGGCCACCGACTCCGCCGGTCTTGAGATCACTTGCTCATTTGAGGTCACAGTTTCAGGTTGGTACACCGAAAGGAAATCTTTTATTCTTTGATTTTAACACAAAATCGGCTGCCATGAAATTGGCCCCAGATCTGGCCACTTGGTTTAGGGTTAGTCAATAGACAGTCACTGGTCCTGCTTAATTTCAGCCTGATTTTGATGAAATAAGGAGAGTATAAACGAAGATTCCCCATCAGGATCCAGGGAAACCTAGATATTTAGGTTGCCCAGTTTGGCCTGGACGCATAATTTTGTTTTACACCACTGCGAGGGGAAATCGATGGGTTTTGTACCTTTTTAGCGTCTTGAGAGGAGACTATATAATAGGTTAGGGTTTAGGGTTATGGTTTAGGGTTGGTTATTTTTAAGGAATTTAGGGTTTTGAATGCGGTCGGTTTGCAACCAGCTTCGTGGTCTGGTTAGAAGAGAGCTCGACTTGTAATCATAATGTCCCTGGTTCGAATCTCAGTGTTGTTTGGGATTTTTTTAAATTTCACGGTTTCTTCTTTTTCTCTAATTGAGAGTAAGAGTTCTGACTATTTCCAAGATTGTCACTTGAGAAGTATCAGTCATTGGAAACTTAGTAGACTCTATTCGGGTTGAAAAGTTGGGGTGTACCCCACGCTGTGGTGTAAAGAAAAACACGCGACCTGGATATTGTTTGGATACCCTGAATGTATTATATATTGTACCTATTATGAATATTATATATATTTAATCTTCTATAGATACACAACCTCCCGTCGTGACCTGCCCTGATGGGTATTCAGTCTTCACCGACCCGAGCAGAGGAACGGCGACCATCACATGGCCCGATGCTACTGCTACGGATAACGGAAACATCACATCACTGGTGTCCGACCCACCCAATGGCAGTCCCCTCACTATTGGGCCCAATACTATCATGTATACGGTTACCGACGGAGGGCAGAATACCCATGATTGTTCCTTCACCATCACTGTCATTGGTAGGTTGACAAGAACAGCGGAAGCACATACTAAAAGATAATGTCGATAAACTGCCTTGTAGAAATTTCTGCCACGTGTAGATGCAGTAATACTTCAGAAAAACCGGAAAAGCCATGCATTGTTTTTTGTGTTGAATGAATGAAAAAACAAAAATGTTGGCAGACGATTTTTTTTACAAAAAGCACCTTCAATTGGCAATTTCTCCCACAAAGGTACCATTTCACATGGGAGAGAATCATTAGTGCTTGTTACCATTGCTGTCGCATGTTATGTAACTTTATGAATGTCTCACAAAATTCCAGATGATAGCAGGGCTGCGTTCCAAACACGCGGACATTTGTTAACGTTGGCGCCAATGTTTTGCTCAATGTGGAACGGATTGTTGGCCAAAATACATCGTCAAGATGGCGGTGCCCACAGTCCCAGTGGTCGCAGTGATGTTGTAATGTGGCTCGCCGCTACTTACCAAATTTGAGGAAATGTGACACGTTGCTATTGATTGTGCATCGCCAGCGATAAGGGGATGAAACCAAGAACGTTGCAATTTATTTGCTATTTTCAATACTGCAAACCATCGCATCTTTCATGTCGCGTGCGCCATTTCGAAATGACTCGCGAACAACTTAAAAGTTTGTTGGCGAACATTGGTGGCGCACAATACATTTTACTCGAAATTGTTGGCCAACGTTTTGCAAACGTTCGCGGATGTGGAACGCAGCCCAGGTGTGCATTTTTTTTTGTGAGTACAAAATCAGTTACTCAAAACTCATGTTAAAAAAACCTGATGATTTTGGAATGACAAGTTCCAGTCGTACTTAAAGCGAATGTTGTCTATTTCTGTCTTTGCTAGACAACGAGCCGCCTGTGTTCACAGGCTGTCCAACCGAGGCTACTGTTATTGCACCAACTGGTCAATCTATGGCCGTGGTCCTATGGAACCTCCCCGCAGCATCAGACAACGCCATTACTGTCACCGTTCAGTCATTCCAGTCCTCGGGGACCCTCTACCCCCTCGGAGTGACGCCCGCCTTTTACCTAGCAACGGACGGATCTGGCAACAAGGCAAACTGCTCGTTTGATATCACCGTTTATGGTATGTGAAACATACGGATTCATTTTTAGGTTTTGAAAAATTTAAAGTGGTTATTTAACACTGGACAGCTCAGTGATTGAGTGGATAAGACGTCTGCCTTGTATGCAGGAGGTCGTGGGTTGAAGTCCCACCTGAGCACGCTATGAAGTTTTTCCTCACCAGGGGCAGTATTCAATTCAATACTTCTTAGCCAAGCTAAATACTATCTCGTATTCCAATGCCTTCTAAGAATTTTACTTTAGTAAGTAAGATACTTATATAAATTGTGACATTACAAATTAACGCAGAGTGCAGAACTCCCTGAATAGCAAATCGAATACTGCGTGGAACGTGCCATAAACCGCGCAAAATGTACTTACACAAAACGCACTACACGCACACCCAAACAAAACCGGTGTGCTTTCCTGCCTGCTCAAAGTTAAGTAAAATATTTTCCCCAAAAGAACCATTTGAATACCAAATGTTCTTAAGTATTTTTCTAAGTAAAAAACTTAGCCATGTACGAATTGAATACCGATTTTCGTGGCATGACTCTGGGCGTTTAGCTGTGTACATGTGGAAATGCATGGTGTCTAATGGGTTAACCAGTTTAATGGGTTAACGCAGTCCGACTCACTTTCAAAATTTCTCTTTGCAGATGAACAGATCCCAGAGATTTCAAACTGCCCTGGAAATCTTGCAGAGAACACAGAATTAGGCCAAGTTATTGCCACCAACGTCGTCTGGACTCCACCAACGGCTACAGACAATGACCCGCAATTCGTGTTCGGTGGAAACAATAATCCACCTGCCAATTTCCCTCTCGGAGTAACGGAAGTCAACTATACTGCCGTGGACCGGGCTGGCAACGGGGCAGTATGTGTGTTTACGGTCACGGTTAGCGGTGAGTGTGATTGAGCTTGGAAAAAAATCCATGTCAACTTACAAGCTCTTGGTAAAGAGTGAATTCACACACGGATGTTTTTGCACATAAATTTTACGTGAGTCGCTTTATGAAAAAAAAAACGTGTGGAGAAAGTGTTTTGGTTATTCTGTGATTTTCATTGCGTCTTTTCACTCCAAATTACCTCCACACTACTTTTTCTTAAAGCGACGTGCTCAGTGCGAATCATTGGTGGATCCATGGGGGGCGGGGGAGAGGCTGAGGCAGGGTTGTAACGAGTCTCCCTTTGCTCGAGAGTCAAGTCAAGTCAAACTGCCTTCGAGAGTCAAGTCAAGCATGTTGGTCAAGTCGGTTCGAGTCAAGTAGTGATGACAGTAAATTTGCTAATTCCAAAATGAGTCTAAACGCTGAAACTTGCATTCATGTAGGTTTTTGTTGTTGTTCTGGACAAGAATGCTCCATGTCAAAACAAAGCAAGTGTATCTGTAGTGTTTAATTACAATTTGGTTGTCAAAATGAAGAAAAAAAATTCAATTTCATTTTTGGCAGACTCGAGTCAAAAAATGTTTAAGTCAAGTCATTTGAGGCTCGAGAGTCAAGTCAATCATTTGAGGTTCGAGTCTCAAGTCAAGTCAAGTTAGTGAAAATCAGGACTCGAGTGCCGAGTCTCGAGTTCAAGTCATTACAACCCTGAGCTGAGGGGGCTATAGCATCCCCCTAAAATTGTAAAACAAAAAGAGAAGGAAGAAAGAAAGGGAAGAAGGCGCTCCCCTTCCCATAGTATATGGTAGTAGTCCAGGTAATATCACATTTTTAACATTGGGACGGAAGCCTTGAAACATTTTGGGCTCTCAGCACCAACCCCCTAAAAATTGTTCTGGATCCGCCTATGTGAATCCAGCATTACGATAGGAGTAGATGCATAGTGAGATTATTTTAATATTTATACAAGTCCATGTTACTTGTAAGGGTGGATACACAATGAGCCTTCTTCACGCATAAATGCGATGCGCGGCGCTTTGAGAAAAAGGAGAATTTGGAGTGAAAATATTCACTAAAAATCACAAATACAAAAACACATTCTGCCCAAGTTTATTATGTGGTTTTTAGTGCATCATTTTAAACCTAATTTCCCTCCAGGTCGCTTTTCCTCGAAGCGTTGAGCGTCACATTATTAACGCATTAAAAAAAGGCAGAGTGTGAATCCACCCTGAAATATAAATCGGCAAAAATGTAACGTCGTTTTGGTGATTTTCTTTTTATCCCCATTAGACAATGAGGACCCAGTATACAGCGGCTGTCCAGCTAGTGTCAGCATTCCTGCCGTATCTGGTACCACCATGGCCAATGTGCCATGGACTCCCCCCACTCCTGGTGACAATGTGCTTGTGGTCGGCTCCACCTCCAACCTTTCACCAAACACATCCTTCAGCTTTGGTACAACAGTTGTAGAATACACAGTGACTGATGAGGCAGGAAATACAGGAACGTGTACATTTAATGTCACCATCTTGGGTAAGTCCATCGGAAAAGAACGTTTTTCATTGACTGTTTTAACCCCTTCACGACGGAGAACTGCATATGCAGTTCTAAGTGTGATTGTCTTGGAGGCGGTTATACAGAATTAGCCTTTGGGTCAGTACTACCAGGGGCCAATTTCATAGAGCTGCTTAAGCATAAAAAATTGCTTAAGCATGAAAAACCTTGCTTGATAAAATGAGGTTACCAGCAAAAATTTCATGTGATTGTCATGGTAATGAAACAGTCCTTTAACACTGGTCATACACTATTTCTATCACACGAGGATTTAACTGGTATTGTTCTCTACTCAGCAAGAGTTTTTTGTACTTAAGCCAATTTTTGTGCTTAAAGACCTTTATGAAATTGGCCCCAGGGCAGAGCTGGTCTCTCATCTTGTTGGCTTGGGGTCAGTTTTCGGTTTTTGACCCGTGACTTGAGAAAATGACTTGTGACTGGACTTGGGAAATTATATTAATTTACGACTTGAAATAAGAACTAGTCATCAAGTCTCCAGCCCCAGAGACGTACATGTCTACTGCATAACCAAAACTGCAAGTGCGGTCTCCGAAGCTCAGTTGCTCATAGCGAAAACAAAGCAAAATTAGGTCCTTGGGAAAACCTGAGGAGTATACCACTGTGCTTAGCTGGTCGAGTATCTGCCCGGTGTGTCGGAGGTCTTGGGTTAATATCCTGATAGGGACCATATATTTTTCTCTCAATTCATGTTTGGTTCTTCTGTTGAAGATTTGTTTAAAATTTTATATTTGTTTTTGTTTGTTTTTTAATTGCGTTTAGGATTGCCAGTAGAAATTAAAGGCACAGGCTCGTCAGCCAAATTCGTGCCACGAAATACGCAGCTCCATGCCTTTGCTATGGAGCAGCGTATTTCATGGCACAAATTTGACGCGCGTGCATTGCTGACGAGCCTCAGCCTTTAAATGTGGTGTTTTTAGTAACGATGTATACCGTGCAACAAAAGAAACACAAATATTTTCTCTATTTGTGATTTTAAAAAGTAGTCAATCTGAGAGTAGGAATGTTAAGCACACAGAAGCATTATGCAGTCATGCAATGAAGCTGTTATGTGAATGTTTTGGTGTCAAATTTATTTACAAAACAAAGTTTCACATTTTCATTAAACTGAAAATTTTCATTAAACTAAAAATTGCATTTCTTTTGTTGCTCGATATATTTTGTCTTAGAAATTTAATTTTTCTGTTTTTCATCATAGATTCCAATGCTCCAATGCTAGTCAACTGCCCGTCTGATCAAATATTCTGTGCTGACCAAGGAACGCTAACTCACAGTGTCAGCTGGATTGAACCCACTGCAATGGACGCAGAGGGTGATGTGACACTGTCTAAAACACATGCACCAGGAGATACATTCATGCACAATGCTGGTACCCCGACACCGGTAACCTACACGGCCACAGATGCAGCAAATCTGATGGCAACTTGTACCTTCAATGTTATTATCAATGGTACGCAATTTCATGTCTCATTATATTGACACAAAATTTGCCATTTGGGGCTAATTTCATAAAGCCATTGAGCAATAAAATTTATAAAAATGGGTTAAAACTTACTTTACTTTTGTTTACTTTATAATTTCTTTATAATGTTTACTTTATAAAAAAAGTTTTTTTCATAGTGTCTCGGGAAAGCACCGAGTATACAGTGCTAATTTACGTCGGGTAAGGGCAAACCCTAATTAACAAAAAATGGGTTAGCAGTCCAAATCTTGATGTGTATTACAATTGACTGGTGTTCTGCTATTCTTGCTATTTTACAAGTTGACAAACAATTTTAACTATTATCCCATTTTTATAAAATAGGCCCCAGGCATTATATAGTTGTAGTCTTTTTCCTTGTCAGATTTTAAGCTGCCAATAGACATTTATCACGGTGGGGCCATCTTCCCTTTTGCCGTATTTAAGTCAACGTAACCAAAGTGATGCTTGCAGAAAAAATAGTTTAGTCCTGTGCTGAAATTGTCATGTTGCATCACAATGATACATGCGTTGCGCAATAAAGAAAACGTGCTGCGCGGACAGTCTTTCACTGACAACGGTAGATTAGATGCTCTGGCGCGCTGGCACGCAGATGCACAGATCCTACCTAGTACGTTGTACGATAAAGCGCGGACAGTAGCTTGCTCTGACAACAACGGTAGATTACTCGCGCTGATGCGCTGGTATGCAGATGCACGGATCGTGCCTGGTACGTTGCGCGATAAAGAAAACGCGCAGTGCGGACAGTCTTGCTCTGACAACAACGGTACATTACTCGCGCCTGGTACAGGGGAACTAGACGATGATGGCCGTACCATAATGATTAAGGTCTATCATCCATGTTTATTTAGCTGTCTTCATTATGGTTGAAATTACTCCGAATATTTCCACGCATTTGTAGAGCGATTACTAAAGCCCATTTCGCATCTTTTCCCTCAGATTGTGAGCGACCAGTCATCACGAACTGCCCCGCTGCATTCAACCGACTGGCAGACGCCGGTGGTTCATCAACGGCCGTTTCATGGACGGAGCCGACTGCAACAGATAACACCGGTCAGGTTGTGCTGAACAAAACTCATGCCCCTGCAAGCACATTCACGGCTGCCAACTCACCCACGACCGTGCTGTACATCGCTCGTGATCCGTCGGAGAACACCGCTACTTGTATGTTTACAGTAACTGTGACAGGTGAGTCTGGTTCTGATTGGTTCACTTCATTGTTAACAGCAGATGGATACAGGGAATATGTCCCCTCCTTCCTTAACTTTTGAAGTAGTGGGATGGTACAAAAATCATTCTGCATACATTTTATTGGTTAAAGGAGCATGTCCAGTGTCCTATTTCATAAAAGTTAACATTCTTAAGTGGATTTAGGAACAATAAAATATAATTTTTCTTTTAAAAACATGAGTTAAGAATGTATATTTAGGAATGTTTCTAAATGGGCTTTATAAAATTGGACCTAGGTCACATTTTTGAAATACCCCCATTTTTCCCATGGGTGTTGAGATTTTGATACCATATCATTTGTCATATTTTTCTCATTCCCACACTGAATTTCTCTCTCTCAATCCGTTTATTTTCAAGGATATTGTCAAAATGCCACTGATGTTTTTAAAACTATTTATCCACTTACATAAAGCAGTGCAGTGATTATACACTAACTTTTTTGCTTCCACATCCAAATTGGAGATTGCAAATTTCCCGTTTTCTTCCCATGGATAGTATTTTGGGAAGGTATTATATACTTCCAACAAAAGAAACTGTGCATGATAAAAATTGCTGTATTTTTTCAGCCATGGCAGATAACTCGCTGGAATAAACTGTTAATGAAAGTCCATGAAATCTTTCAAATGGTTAACCGAACTTGAAATGTACAAAATGTGTTCTTCGTGTTCTCAGAGGTTGCTGAAAACTGACTTGCCAATATTGAAGTCACAAAGTCAGTATCGAGTGTGTCCCTTGTGCATTAATCACTCAATGAAAGAGAATATTGACTTTTGGGTAGTCCTTTAATACGGTTTGCTAATGAGACCTGAACTTTATGGAATTCTGTTACATAACAACCTGTAGGACCCCTATTGTGAAATCAACACCCAGGCATGCCTAAGTCCTGCACTATGCCATGAGCAGGTTTTGGGTGCATAACCTTTTTCTAACAATGTCAGAGAATATTGTCTGTGAATTTGGTGTTTATTTTCCACCTTCTTGAAAGAATACAGCAATTTTTACCATGCACAGTTTCTTTTGTTGGAGAGTATATACGATTGTTAGGTTAGAACGAAATCCATTTTCTGGAAAAATCTGAACACACTCCTTTAAATTGTTTTGCCTGTGTCACACAATTCCATGCAATCTTTATTTTCAATAGATCTCAGCTCATTGTTCATTGTGGCAGAGATTGCCGCATTGTACTTGAATATTATGGAATCGGTCACCGTTTTACTTTCCTAATTTTAACAGTTGACCCAGGTGCACCAACAATCATGGGATGCCCAGAGAACATCGTCAAATACGTCGCTGTAGGGACTGCACAAGCCAGCGTAACATGGACCGCACCAACGGCGCTTCCCAGCACAGTCACCTTGTCAGCACCGTCTCGCACCCCGGGCAGTAACTTCAACACCGGGGTGATGACTACGGTCACGTACACAGCCATGGACAGTTTTGACCGAATGACTACCTGTACTTTTACTGTCTCAGTAGCCGGTTAGTAGTAGAAATCTGAAATTTTCAAATATATTTTTTGTTTTACTTTTTTTATGACGAGATGTATCAAAGAATTTAACATGTTAGAAATTCAAGATTGTTTTAACACTTCAATGTAATTTGGTGATTCAAAAGTCGAACATTGTAGCTCACAACGAGTCCTTTTTGTTCCCTACTAGAGGATACAGCCAATCCTGTAATACAGAACTGCCCCGATGACATCATGCAGACAGTTCCCCAAAACACGACATCTTTTTCTGTCAGCTGGACACCACCGACAGCATCGGACAACTCAAATCAAGTCAGCCTTAACACGACCCACGACCCTGGTTTTACCTTCTCCATTCAAGCCACCACAGTGACGTACACAGCTACGGACCCGTTCGGCCGTTCAAGTACTTGCGTCTTCACTGTAACTGTCTCAGGTTTGTCTTTCATCCATTATTGGCAGGGTTGTAACGAGTCTCCCTCGAGTCGAGTTGACCTGCACCCGTCCGTACGCGCCACATGTGTTGTATACATGAAAATGGAATACCGGCAGGGCCCGGGCCCTTAAACTGCAAGGGAAACGACCGGCCTTGCGGGACCCAGTAAGACAGGGTGCTGTTTGTCTGGGAGATTCTCCATAGCCCACCATGGGATTCTCCTATAAAAAAGGCCCAGAATCAGTCTACCGTAATACTTCTACACAATGGTTCTTCAATCCTTTGGAAATGTTTCTCATTATTTTCCTACGTGATAATTGTTTCTTCTGATTCTAAGTTTTTATATTCTCCACAGTTCACATGATTTTGTTTTATATATGTGTACATATTCCCGCCGTGAATATGGCCACTGATACCGGCACGGCGCTAAACCCAAAACTCACTCACTCACTCATGAAAACGGATGGCAGGTCAACTCGACCGTTGTACCAATTCGACCGTTGTACCAACTCGACCGTTGCACCAACTCGACCGTTGCAAGTTTCAGTATATTCCAATTTTTTGCTTGGCTAGGTATGTACACTTTCAGAGTACATACGATAGATCGTACATGTTATTATTATTATTATTTATTTCTGGTACTGAAACCAAGGATTCCTCAATAGTGCCCATTGCACTGTTGCTCGCGTGGCAAGCGTGAGGAAACCCATGATGAATTAGATACGGCCAGAGACACCGGGGAATCCCTCCCCTTCTCTTCACGAAGAAATGCTCTGGGATCTTTAAAGTGCGTTACTTTACCTAACACACCGGACCAACGGCTTTACATCCCTTCCGAAGGATGGAGAAAGTGTGATTAAGTGCCTTTCTCAAGAACACAAGTGCCACAACCTGTCGCGGCCCAGAATCGAACCCACATTCTAGTACTGGCAGGAACTTGAGTTCGGCGCACTAGACCGCTCGGCCATAACACCCCACATGTACGACCTTGGCACTAAAAGGGTTAAATTGTTAAATTGGTGCGCAACTGGGAATATAAAAAAATAAGTACCCCATGCATCCTCGATCCCGATTTACTGAATTGGGATGTCCTAATAAGCCAAACAATTTGTCCTCTTTTGACAGAGTCCACTGACAACGTCTTACCAATGATTCACGACTGTCCCCCCAACGAGGTCACCAATAACGACCCAGGTCTGGCCACAGCCGTAGTAACATGGACAGCACCCACAGCAACCGACGATCAAGGCATGCCAACCTTGATCCCTAACAGGCCGTCTGGGTTTGCTTTCCCCATCGGAATAATGACCGTAACCTATACAGCAACGGACGGAAACAACAACCAGCAGACGTGTTCATTCACTGTCACTGTCATTGGTGAGGGGAAACTTCAAAAATTAGAAATCAAAACATGTAGTTTATTGCCAACTCCAAAGCAAGTCCATCGCAGACAAAGCATTTAAAAGAGTTTGTTCAGATTTTCCCAGAAAATGGATTTTGCTCTAGCCTAACAATCATGTAAAATACCTCCCCCAAAAAACTATTAATTGGAAATTTGCAATCTCAAATTTATACAGTACCGGCCAAAAATGAGTACACTTGTTGAAAACTATGTATTTGCAATTTGTCTGTAAGATTGACCCTCATTTCGTAGAGTAATCACAGATTGCCTTTTTCTTTACTCAACTGGGGTCCTTTTGCCATTTTACAACAGTTGTGTAGGCAGGAAAGGCAAATATAGACTAGATAGCTATCTAATAGTGGTCAAGAATTGACCACTATCAGTGATTTTGGACACGCTTCAGGGACCTCAGAAAATCGAAGAACAGTCGGAACACATGCATGCAAAAGAACCTATTACACATAATCTGTTGCATAATACAATATTGTATTCATTGTATACTTCTTAAAACTTGTGTGACCTACAGAGGCTACTTTTTTTATATGAAGCCAGAGGTGGCTATTTTGAGGAATGAAAGATGGAGACATTTCTGGAGTTTCAAGGACATTTCTATGACATGCATTGAATATATTGGTTGCATAATGTGTTTTTTGTACTGGGCATATAAAAATCTGTAAAATGTTACTAAACATAGTTTTCAACAGGTGTACTCAAACTTTTGGCCGGTACTGTATGTGCTTTATAAAAGGAATAAATTAGTTTACAAAACATTGGTGTTTTTTTTATGATATCCGTTAAAATATACGGATTGAGAGCGCGAAATTTCAGAATAATAATTTTTAAAAATATGACCCATGATATGGCATCAAAAGCCATGTGAAAATGGGGGCCTTAAAAATGTGATCTGGACTAATTTGTTTAGTTTCCTAATGACCTTTTATTTCCTTGCTTCTTTTGACAGACAATCAGGACCCAACCTTGACTAACTGCCCAGAGAGTTTTAGTCTGACAGTCATACAAGCCACTGGTGTAGCCACTGCAACATGGACACTACCAACAGCTGCCGACAATTCTGGCACGGTAACCTTGACAACGACAATGGAGCCTGGCCAATCACTACAACCTGGAGTATACCCTGTGACGTACACGGCAACCGACCCTGCTCAACGCGCTGTGACTTGTACCTTCACCGTTACCGTGCAAATCAGTAAGACTTTACTTTAGTGTCACAACATGTTTTGTTTTAAATTTTAAAGGCATGTGAAAGGGAGGAAATGTCAATTAGTTTGAATTTAACTTTCAGACATTAGTATGATTTTTTGGTGTGTTAAGTTTTAAAAGGTAAAGTACATGATTGGTAACTATTACAAACAGCGTTATTTCCACTGGTAATTGAAAGCCTATGTTGAGAAAACTACCTTGTAGAAATTTGAGCCACAGAGATGCTGTAATTAGTGCTGGGTGACTAGTGGATTTTGCAGCAATTACTCGCGACTAGTCGATTAATCGCGAGTAGTTGGCAACATATTAAAAGGCCAAAACAAAAAAAACACGTACATGTACGTAATTGTACGTGTAGGCCTATATGTTGAAATTGTCAGCATAGGCCTACACAATAAAATTCAGTTGCACACAGGCCGTCTTTTGAGAAAGGAGACTGTCACAGTGTAACAGTATAGCGTAATCGCGATTGATCGCGAGTATGTAACGGTACTCGCGGCGCCGGGATTAATCGAGTAGTTTAAAAATGCAAATCGTGAGTCCGAGTACCGTTTACTACTCGCGATTAATCGATAAATCGAGCTATTCGCCTGCAATACCTGAAATCGTTTTTTAAATCGCCAACTCTTTTTTCTCATCAATGCGGGCACTTCACAGGGGCGGATCCAGGGGCGTGGGGCTCGCTCGCACGCACGCACCACAACCCCACTCGCCTTTCCGGGGGCCACCGAAAAAGTTTAAGTTAAAGAATAAGCACCAAACCTGTGTTTGTGCTTGAAGTAATAGAACAAAAAATGTTTAAGAAATTTTGCAGCAGTTAATTTGTAACAAAAATTCCAACCAGTCACCAGATGAACACACGATCACATTTTAATAAAAAGGTATTTTTGTAATCATTTTAATAATTAAAAAAACATCTAAGGTGACTTTGTTTTTGTATTTTTCTTTCGTAGGCAGCGGCTGCAATGACCCGACTCCCTGCATGAATGGTGGCACTTGTACCGCACTGGTCAATAACGGTTTCAACTGTAACTGTCTATCGACATGGAGGGGTACAACGTGTGAGTTAGGTAAGCTTGGGTTTTAGTCAGTCAACTTGGTCCCATCTTTTAGAATCTTTAGTTGTTTGTGGAGAAAAATTTGTGACAAAAAATATTTACACATAACTTGCACAATATAAACATGATGACAGCAGAAAACTTCCCCTGAAATGGTTTTGTCTGAAGTGCTATAGTCTTTGAGAAATGAGCAAAACAATTATTTTTCGTCTCGCGAGACGTAAATTCAATTCGCCCCAAAACCATTTCGCCCAAAATCACTTCGTCTAAACACTACCTCGCCCCAAAACCACTTCGTGCACAGGCCGTGGTTCGGGGAGAAGCTAGTGGTTCAGGGCGAAGTACGGAGCTGGTTTTTGCTCAGGTTGGTTTTAATCATGCATATCTTCAATCACACAGGGGGATAAAACTATTTGTAACAGTTTACCAATCATGTATACTATCTTTAAATAACTTTGCACACCACTGTATCTTGCATACCATTTGACTAGATCGCTAAAATGCTTAATGGACATTTCTCCATAGATGTAAATGAGTGTGCACAACCAGCCGTACTCCAAGGATGCACAGATCGGGGATTAGCCTGCATTAACCTACTGGATGGATACAGCTGCGATTGTTCAAACGGCTTCTATAAGGCTGGCAACTCCGACAACTGCATACGTGAGTCTTGTTTCATGTTTCAGAGGAATGTTTCACAAGATGTGATAATAGGCTTGTGCTTACCACGTCATTTTGGGAGTCAAATAATGCCGCGTCATTGTTGAAGCGATGTGCGTCCGCATTGTGCGTGTCTCCAGCACACATAACACGTTGTACTAAGGTTCCCATTGGTAAAATAAACCGTATTGCGCCTGCCGGAGAGACAACACACACGCACATGGAGTCAACATTGACGCATCATAATTTGACTCCCAAGTGACGTATATTCAAGTGCTCAATAGCCAAGGTTGTAGCTCGACTGGTAAATGGCAGTTGGTCTCAGTTGAAATTCAGTTCCACTGATTTTTGAGCCAAAATGGCTCTACTTCAGAAAATTTACAAAAGTATAACAAAAGTCGTACATGTGTAGAATATCTGTGAGTCGGTAATGAGATGTTTAGAAAGCACCGTGGGGCATTTAGATTAGACTTGGGCGACTCCAGCATTTTCGGAGTTGACTCTGATTCCAAATAAGAATCGCGATTCCATTTTTTCACGGGAAAGCATTAACTACATTTAGTGCGTTTGGGTGCATGTACATTGACTACATATTGACGACGACCGAATTCATG
Organism: Henricia sp. BOLD:AAB3569; assembly: GCA_037783545.1. Taxonomy (NCBI): domain Eukaryota; kingdom Metazoa; phylum Echinodermata; class Asteroidea; order Spinulosida; family Echinasteridae; genus Henricia; species Henricia sp. BOLD:AAB3569. The sequence continues at coordinate 3,533,975 of JBBELK010000329.1, forward strand.
GCACCGCGCAGCACTAATGTCCATGAAATAAAGTTCCTAATTTGGAAATTATCAGAGGCTGAATACTCGTGCAGAAGTCAAGTGTTTTGGCTTCGGAATTGCTAAGTAAACTCTGGATTCGGCAAGCTATCACTGGGAATCGAATCTAGATAAAAGGAAACCGATTCCTACTGGGAATAGATTCTTCAGAAATCTTGAATCGCGATTCCGATTCCTAAGGTGGAATCGATTCTACTCGATTCCGGCGTGGAATTGCCCAAGCCTAACGCCAAACTGTAATGCCTTCTTGCATGGTGCTCGTCAATCTCAATAGACCTGAAACATAATGACGTCACGCAATGTTTACCGCGGTGCATTATGGGTGAAAAGTGGGACGAAATCTCTGCATCTCTAGTTTGCGTGCGTTGTATGCATAGCGCCTAGCGTATTATAGTCTAGTCAATTTACGATTTGACCTAGAACTAATTGCAATAAAAATCATTCTAAAATGAATCTAGGCCGCAACATTCAAATAAACAACATATTAAAAATCTAATTGTTTCTTTTAAGTGGAAAGGTGTTTTTGAAGACAAACATTAAGAATTAAAATTTAGTCTGGTAACGTTCCTCAGTCTGTGTGTTTCGTAATAGTGGATGCGTAGTAATACGACCACTTGCGAGCAGACGACGACTCAGTAGGTGCATGGTAATCACGACCACTTGCGAGCAAATGGCAGTGTCCAAATCAGGTGCTCGCATAATTGGTCGTGATTACCATGCACCTACCATCGCGAAACATGTAGGTTGGAGTAAGTTACCAGACTAGTTTCTGAGACGTCGTCGTCTGCTCGCAAGTGGTCGTATTACTACGCATCCACTATGACGAAACATACAGACTGAGGAACGTTACCAGACTAAATTTTAATTCTTAATGTTTGTCTTCAAAAACTGCTTCAAAAACACCTTTCCACTCAAAAAAACCAATTAGATTTTTAATATGTTGTTTATTTGAATGTTGCGGCCTAGATTCATTTTAGAATGATTTTTTTATTGCAATTAGTACTAGGTCAAATCGTAAATTGACTAGACTATAATACGCTAGGCGCTATGCATACAACGCACGCAAACTAGAGATGCAGAGATTTCGTCCCACTTTTCACCCATAATGCACCGCGGTAAACATTGCGTGACGTCATTATGTCATAGGTCTATTCAGTCAGTATTTGAACTTTAATCCTTGTTTTCCAAAATAAGTTAATATTAGCTAGACCCATGAGTTCCTTCTTGGTGAAAAATAATGTTTTGTTGAGATACAAACATTAAAGATACGTTTTTCTCAGATTGGAATACAATTCAGTGCTTTTAATCTTTTTTATGTGTGTGTGTGTGTTCATATTGACAGAGGGACGAACATTTCGTCTAAGAATTGTCATCGTGGAGATCTTTTCCATAACAGCTGATTTCACCATTGATCTGGCAAATCCAGATGCTGTTTTGTTTTTAAGACGCAAAAAAGGTCTGCAAGACGTGGTAAGAATCCAACTCAGTTTGAGCACTTCATACTTTTGATCTTTTTTTTTTTCAATTCTTTTCTCAAAAAAATTTAAAAGCCCTGTAATGGATTTATTTTTATCCCATTTCATAAATCAAATGGTCCTTGTTGAGATTTTAACTTGTCCTACTTTTAGTATTGAATAACCTTGTCATTTTCCAATGGATTTAAAGGAAGTATATATGATTGGTATCTGGAAAATCAGAAATGTTCACAGATTTACGCCTAACTTACACAATATAAACATGATGACCGTAGAAAACTTCCCCTGAAATGGTTTTGTCTGAAGTGCTATAGTCTTTGAGAAATGAGTAAAACAATTAGTTTTCGCCCAAGTGCCATTTCGCCCCCAAACCACTTTGCCCGAGTGCCATTTCGCCCCAAATCACTTCGGCCAAACACTACATCGCCCAAATGCTACTTCGCCCCAAAACCACTTCGTGCACAGGCCGTGGTTCAGGGCGAAATGGTTCTGGGGCGAAATGACTGCAAACCCTTTTTTGACTGTTTTCTCATAAGTTAGACAAAGTACGGAGCTGGTTTTTGCTCAGGTTGGTTTTAATCATGTATATCTTCAATCACACAGGAGGATAAAACTATTTGTAACAGTTTACCAATCATGTATACTATCTTTAAACCAAAATTTCACATCATGTAAACAAGGCCTGACAAATTTAACTGATTGAGTTTCTTCAGTTTTCCAAGAGCGTGAGATTTATTGGCCATATGACCAAATTGTGTTAGTAAGGGACCTTATCTTACTATTTGTTACCATTTTGAAACTTGAGAGGCATCTGTATGACAATGTTGTCGTGATCGTCAAATGTTACGACGTTAAGCCTGAACAATTTTTTAAAAAGGCTTCTTGTCTCTGATTGCATAGGGGCGTGAATTGGATAACTTTTCAGCATATGACTTAAATATTTGCCATTTGTTTGTTGACTTTGTGAATTATAGTTGAGGCCAGTCTTCAATGGACTGAATGGCTTTGCCTACGTACGCGTCTTGTTCTTCCAATCTGGTAGTATCATTGCAGAAGCGTTGGTTACTGTTAGTCCAACGTCAACAGTGACACAAGCCAATGTGGAAAATGCTTATCAGCAGAGCATTGGACCACAGAATGATTTAATTGCTGGGTCCAGGTTCAAAGTCACCCCTAGTTCTACTGTCGTCAGGGAAGGTAATTGTGAATTGTTATGAAGGCTTTGATCTCTCTTGCATCTGTTGTTTTTCCATAATCCTCTTTTTCAGTCTACACAGGGATTGTTTCTTTATAGACCGATCTAGTAAGCTCCGCCCATTTAGCAATTGCCTAGCAACATGCCACATATGTGAGGCACGTGTGCAGTAGAGTCGCGTGGCCGCGCCGTGCGTCAGCATCCGCGCCGTGCGTCAGCATCCGCGCCGTGGTCAGCGCGTATTGAAACACTTAAGTATCCGGTCGTCAGTGTTTCCCCCAGAAAATTGTTAAAGGCCCAGTGGATCATTTGCAATGAGCCCAAAAGGTAATCGACGAGTTTACAGGGGAAAAGTTCTGAAAGTAAAGATTGTATTAATAGCAACTATCCAATGAAAGGTTTTCGCTCAAAATGATATAATTTCATCCGTACAGATGAAATTATTTAGATCGTTTGCAAACGATTTACTTATTTTTGGTTAGCATCTACGCGGTCCAAAATGCATGGGCGCTGTGTACTGCATGTGCGTGTTCCAATGCATTTTTATGGATCGCGCGCACACGCAGTATGTGCGCCACAGAGTGCATGACGCAAGCCACATATAGTACCCGATCAACTGAGAACGAATATTTGAAACACCCCGCCAAGACCAGGAAAATGCATATGGATTTTCATGTTTTTTTTTAAACGTGGTACATTTGACAAAGCTGAAATTTCTTCGGATGAGTTTGTTGATGTTGATGGTTTTATTCGCAGAATCGCTCAAAAACAGATCATCTACAGGGCCTTTAAAGCGTAGTGGTAAAATATATTCAAGATGACATACAATGTACGTTGACTGTTAATTTTCACTATCCAATACTGTGATACTGCCATTAAGTTTATGGTGTTTTTGCGTCACTCGTGCTGCATTTCGCGGTAGCTCTGTGCAAACATTTTTAAAGACTCGGGTAGCCAAAATGGCGATCTAGTTTTTGGCTACCTGAACCTGAGGCTGTGAATGGTCAATTCCAAAATGGGCGGAGCTTACTGGATCGGTCTATTTCCTAATGGAAGATCACTAACAGAATTGCCCATTTCAGTAAGCAATTTAACAGTTTTTGTTTATTTTTAGTAGATATTTGAAAGTTGACATTTTGTAGCCTACTGAAGTAGGTTGCGTTCCACTTACGCAAAGCGTTGCCAACGTTCGCCACTGGTTACAGTGCTTTTGTGCAATCGTCTATGGATATCAGGGCACCAGTTGTTGATAAACGTTGCAAAGTGCCGTTTGCAATGTCCGTGTATTCGGAACGCACTTCAACGCAGCCCAGTTGTAACTGAGTCTAAACATTCCCTGGTAATCTGAAATGTCCATTGCTAAAACGCAGAGAAACAGTTCACTGGTTTTAGTGTAGACCCAGTAACCTTGGCAACACACAAAGGGTGACTTTTCACTTTATTACCCTATTAGGGCAGCCTACCGTGGTTGGCCCTATAAACTGAATACACATGTTGCAAAAGAAAATACATACTTGTTCAATTGGACAGAAATAAATGCCTGTGGTCTGATAAAGAGGAACCTTGGTAAAAAAATCTTTAAAAATTCTTTGTTTATCAACAGAGGTTTGTGTGGCTGGATATTGCCAAAATGGAGGCACATGTACGCCAAGTACCCCCATGTATCTCAGCTCTTGCATGTAAGTACAGTCAATTTATGTGTGTCAAGCTAGAATTGTTCCCAACAAAAATCCCACAATATTATTCTCACAAGAAATTCAGTCAATTTGCCTCATTTTGGTGCCTCGGTTTGCATAACCTTTTCATTGAAAGTCTTTCGCTTTAGTTTCAGTCAACAGTATCGGTGTGTGACTTTAGAGAAAAATAATATGTGAACCCTATCTATGTATTGCAATGTATTTATAGATGTCCGCACATAGTGATGTTTCCTTACCTAAAAGATAATGTCAAGAACTTAAAACATGGATTAACTTAAAACATGGCTTAATTAACTTTTTGAATCATCATTCCTTGGTCGTTACTAAGCTTGTGCGGTATTTCGGTAATACCAAGTAGTAACTGTATTTCTAAAATACCGATTGCTCTCGCGGAAATACAGAAATACCGGCGAACTCGGTATAGAGTTCATTACCACGGTATCGTGAAATTGTTACCTGGGTGAAAAGAAAATTTGCGCGACAGAAAGTCATGGAAACGAACAGCGTTGAGAATTTGGGTGTTGTGCAAGATATTGTTCAGTGTGTGAAAGCACCTTTCTCCATGAGAAATACTGGCACGCACATGCTCCGTGCGGAGTTGGTAATACTTTCACGTTGACACACTTACTTGTAACACCGTTATGTGCAATGTATTTGGCTGGCTGCAAGTGCTGTGTACAATCGATCGGCATTGGTCATGTCGACCGCGTACGTTCGGATCGCTAGCTCCCTAAAATGGACTGCAGGGACTGGCATAAAAACTCACGACGTTGGGAGACTACGGAGCAATTTTGGACGACATGAAACCTGCACCGAAAGAATTTCTGAATGCTCAAAATGGCTCATTGTTTGACATACATGTAATAGAAAAGTACTTGGTAATACCAAATACCGCGGTATTTTTTCATGGCATACCGCGGTGTCCCAAAACCCAATACCGCACAAGCTTAGTCGTTTACTAGGAATATTGTTTACTCTGATTTTGCTATTTTATCCTCGAGATACTTTTTTTTTCTTCATAAAAGTGTGTACTTTGTTTTTTGAGGTAAAATTGATAATGATTTTCCGTGTGTTCCATTTTCAGATGTCCGTCCGGATACATAGGAGAAAGATGTGAGAGTATTGGTGTGACATTAACAAGTAGGTTGGGTCGAACTCTTGACAAATATTTACCTGGAATTTGACTTTTAGATGTTGTTAATAATTGACAGCCAGAGGAACTGGTACATTACTCAAATAGTTTTAAAAGGGATTAAAAAAAGATTAAAAAAGGATCAAAAAGTTTGAATTGTTTTCCTCTATTAATTCAAATTTACATTTGATTTAGGGAATAAAAGTGGGTTTGGCCAGTCTTAAACATATGTTTAAAACCGGCTAGAGGCCTGGAAGAGTGATAATGGCCTGAGCCACAAGGGCCATTATCACTCTTCCAGGCCTCTAGCCGGTTTTAAACTTATTGTTTAAGACTGGTCAAAGCCACTTTTATTCCCATTCATAAATACCTTTTTGTGTAAATCAGTAAAACTCACCAAATTTGCTTGCCTTTTTGCCATATTCTGCATTGTATTTTTGTATGCATCACGAGTTCGTTCAAACTGCAAGCTGTGTGTCGAGTTGTTTTTTTCGATCGCGCGCGTTACGCCTAATGCAGGCGTGTTGTACGCGCACGCACACGAAAGGGTACTTTGCACATTTTGCTTTCGGGCGCGTGCAGTTTCTGTGTGATTGTGCGTATTCCATACACGCGCCGACTAGGGCGCGGACACTAATGCGGGTCAGGCAAGAAAGTGTTTAAAACTGGCTGGCCGGTCTTTATCGTCCGTTTAAAACTGGCCATGTGACATGCTCTCAACCAATAGGGTAGCGTAAACTGTCTAAGGTATTTATTAATATTAAATAACGGACATGTACATTTGCTGAGCAGCCATTCAACAATAGTAAAGTGTTAAATCTGATGATTGTTGGAGAAATTCATATCAAGTGCCAACAATTTGACCAGCATTCTAGCAATTAAAATCTTCGTTTCAAGTTTTACCCCCGAAATGCTGACTAGTTTTAGTTTTAGCCACTGTCACCTGCAAGTGTAGATGTATATGTGACCCGTTCTGAGTAGAAATGGGCCCGGTTCCAGGCCCATTAAAATGTGAGAATACAATGGACATTCTGGGCAGTGCCCAAGTACTGCCTGGAATTTTCAGGTACTGCTCGGAAGTTCCATTATGCTTTCAAATGTTAATGATCCTGGGATCGATTTCACAAAAGTTAATGCAAGTTTAATGCATCCAAATTCACATAGCAACGTCCCAAGATAAGAAGAGTGACCATTCCTAAGATGCGTCTTAGCGCTTTGTGAAATCGGTCCCAGGATCAGCCACTGTTTTCCACAACTAGTTGCAAAGTTGGTCTAGGCTGCAGGACATCCGATTCGTATTCATATTGTTCCGATAAAATGCTGGAGATATTAAAAAAGCCCAATGTTTCTTACCATCATACACTTTATATCAGATCTTGTTTACCAGTCTTTTGTGAAACAGTCGTTAAAATTGCATATATTTATGGCATATCTAGTGACGCTAAGTTACTAATAACCAGGTTTTATTTGATCATTTTTAGCGGTAGCACCAGGTGATGGCGGCCTGTCAACCGAAGCTATCGTAGCAATCGCAATCGGTGCTGCTGTGGCCGTACTCCTCCTGATTCTACTGCTGTTGTGCTTCTGTTACGCGATGGCTCGTCAGCAACGAACGGGCCGACAAGGCTATCTGTATAGGGAGGATAATGTCGACTACCGACACCGCAAGCGACATACTAATGGCTCGGTTTACGATATCGAGTTCAGACCTGATGGTGTAATGGTAAGTATTCTGATGATGAACATGGAATTTCAAAATTGATTTATTTATTCGCTTATATTCAAACTATTTATATTATCCTCTTGTATTTACATTGCTGTGAGTGGGTCAGTGCTGTGAGTGGGTCATGATCCTGGCCATCATGTTAAAGTTATATTGTCTTTTTAGCCAAATAAAGAATAGGAATAAGAATTATATAATATTGGATGGCTTTGAGGGTGATATGAGAATATACCGCACGAGTCATGAAAATACTGAACGAGCCGAAGGCGAGTTCGGTATTTTCATGACGAGTGCGGTATATTCTCATATCACCCGAAAAGACATCCAATATTATTATTGTTATATAAAATGAAGCTTTGTTTTGAAAGGTTTCCGCGAGATTTGTGTCTGTTTGGTGTCGAAAACGTCAGTTTACAAATGCATGCGCTTTTGTTACTGTTGTACAGTATTTTTTGTTACTGTACTCTGGCGCGCGTTGCACACGCACGCAATCCATTCCCTCGATCCATGACGCGCGTGTACGCGGTGCGCCTAACGTGCACGCACATCGAATCTTGGCATGTGCTGCACAGTAACAGAAACGCACGGTGTCCGCAAAAGCTTCATTTTATATAATAATAAGATTTCTTGTCCTAAGAAGTGATTTTTATCATTACCATTGACTTCAACAACACTGAGTGATTATTTCTTGTACCTGTATCAGAAATCTGATTATTTGTAATTTCCCTTTGCAGAATAACGGTTACCGCTCTTCACGTCAGTTCTCGGTTCCGTACGTTGCGACAGGACGAGAAAACGGCATACCGGTAAGTAACTTTAACACCTTCTACTGCCAAATGTTCATTTTCTTATGCTTTCTTTGAGGACACTGGTTGGTTTACAAGTATTTGTGCACACACAACCCGCTCATAAAGGGGTAAATTGCGTGAATAGAAGTATATTCGGTCATCCAGCTAAATTAGCCACATTTGTTTAGTTTAAAGGCAGTTTGTACAAAATCATATTAGGGCCCCTGTCTATCGCGGCCAGTAACTAGTGGCCAGGGCACTAGGGTCTCTGTGTGTACAATCCTATTGCATTTTAACCTAGATAATCTGGCCACACACTGTAAATTGGCTCAATGAACCAAGCTACTCTGGGAAATTTTATGAGGAGCTTAGAAAGTTATTAAAAGACTGAGCAAATTTAAACTTTTTAGTGAGGCAACATTGGTGCACTTCAGCTGTTTTTCAACGATAGATACGTACTTCAATATGTTTTAGGATGTTTGTATATCTCTAAAACTTGTAGTGTATACACTTTTGTATAGTGGCCACCTATTTGTTCTGGTCACTTTACCATTTAGTCATTACTGACTAATTCCCTTTTGTTTGGTATATTTCAGCTGCATCAGATGTTAAGTAGAGGTGAGGCTGATTACTACTAGGCCAGGACACTGACAAAGGTCATTTACTACTGATCTGCTGAAATATATATTTTACCTGTGATTTACCAAGCGTTAAATGGCAATAACTCTATTGTATTATATTATTAGGTTTATATTAAGTAGGTTTTTATTTTCACAAATATAAATTCAGATCTGCCAACCCTTCTGGATTTTGCAACAGATTTCATGGAAAATGACTGATCTCATGACTCCTGACACAAATAAAGTACAATTCATACAAAATGGTTTAAAAGCCATTTTAATGATTTTTGTACGAAAAATAACACATCAGGTGTAACGGGGGACACCAAATGTCACACTTTTGGACCCCTAATTTATAGAAAGACTCATATATCAAATTCATAAAAATATCCTTACACAAATGTATTGCTGTATTCAGTATGTTGTACACAGATTCAGTGGGAAATAGAAATAGACACCCAAAACAAATTCAAATTGCCAAAAATGTTGGGGCATTCTGTGCTTTGAATTTCTCTCTAATAGGTGTCTCTAAAGGCACAGGCTCGCATTGCTGACGAGCCTGTGCCTTTAATAGAAATTGTGATTTGTAGTAATATGTAACCATAGCTTAGGCCCAAAAAAAAAACTATGTTTAGCGATAGCACGCGTGTCACTTTTAACCCTGCGTGTCAAAGCTTTTTTCTTTTTTTAACACACAAACAAACTATATTGCTAGTGCGCTTCACTTTCAACCCTGTGTGTCAAAGTTTTTTTTTTTTTTTTAGTGTTTTGATTAAAAACATGCCTGGTGGCTTCATGTCAACTTGACTTTATTGCTTGGAATCCACAAACCGAAAAAAAGGCTGCATCGTCATTTTGGGAGACTTCAACTTACGCTAAACATAGTTTGTTTTTTTTTGCCTTATAATTTATTTTATCTGTAGTTGTTTTTATATTTACATTTCAGTATGTTATGACACCTTTAATACTAGATAGCTACTTGAGAAAGACATGCAGTATAATCAGCTAACAAGTCAGCCATTTTGAATTATTATATTGTACGTGATATTTCAGCAGCTGGTTTGTTAAAAGAAAATCCCAACAAGTATTTTTCAGCAGTCATTTCAGAGAAAAATATTCAGAAACTGATAAATTATTGCAGTTGCAACTCATCTCATAAAACATGCATCTGAGATCAATCTTAAGAACAGGACTGGTCTTAACTCCCAAGATCCATTGCAAGATAAGACATGTTTTATTCACGAACACAACTTAAACATACAAACATCTTCGTCAATAACACATCAATTTGTAAATATTGCTATGTTTCAGGAATGTATATTATTAGGGCTTTCCTCGAGTCCATCACAAGTCTAGCTATACACAATCCGAGAGCCGAGGACCTGCAGCCGATTTCACGAAACTTTACGCAATTGCGCAAGTCCACTAACACCATAAATTTTTGCGCAAGTAATGGCGTAAGTGGACTTGTGCAATTGCGTAAAGTTTCGTGAAATCGGCTGCTGTTATCTGTACGTCCGCCATAACTTGGGGCCAACCAGTGCCATGAACTGTACGTTACATTATGTTGTCCCTTCAAAAATTTGCGCATTCTTTGTTAAAGCCGTTGCAAACAAAGGGGGCGCGTTGTGCACTATTAACAACACAGAACGCACACTTCATGGCACTGAATGGGCAGTTACCGGATTCGTGTATAAGCAACCAAATTCAAAGGAACACCACATTTATTTTGGATTTATGATGAACTCGACTACAGCCCGGCAAAAAGCAATCTTAATTATATATTTTGGTATTTTTTTCATATACATTGAACACGGATTTGGGTAAATTTAAATATTGGAATCGATAGCTTATTCAATTCTAAGATATACTTCCCACTGACACTTCCGTCGCAAATGTTGCATTTCTGAGATAAATAAATGATAAAATTACTGCATAAAGTAATGCACAAAATGACGCGGCGAGCGGTCTGTGCGTAAGCGCGACAACAGAGGGCGCTGCGCGCGCGTGTGAATGGTTATCTTGTGCACTAACTGAAGGCAATTTTTGAAGAAGAAAACGTGATTTTTCTACAGAAAAGCAACATTTGCGACAAAAGTGCAAGTGGGAAGTATATCTTAAAATTACATTATGTGTTGATTCCAGGAGGTAATTTCCTTAAAATCATTGTTCAATTTATACGAAAAAAATACCTATATTTTGTATTGTTGTTATTTTTTATATATATTAACTCAGAACCTTTTGGAATTTATCATTTGGAATTTTTATCAAGATATAATCTGGGTGCCTTGGCTTAGGTGTGAACATTTTTTGGTTTTATTGACATTTTGAACTATATTTACGATGTATATTAAAAGTCTAACAGTAAAAGCCCAACAGTAATTCGTTTTTATGGAAAAACATCCTCTTTCAATAAAGTAAAATTTCTAATTGAAAAGCACATTGTTTAAAACCCACCACTTTACGTGAACTGATAGAGAAGCACAACCCACTTTTTATCTTCATCTCATCAAAGAGCACCGAAATGTCTCTTTCATGATCATCTGCATCATTGATGTTGTTGTCCCAAACAATTCTATGCACGAGTGAAGCCTGTTGTTGGATCGCTGAAATGGGTGTAGGCACGAAGTGTTGAGGGATGTGTCATACGCAAACAAACTGTTTCGTCATGGGGTTGTGGCTGCGTTGGCTTGGCTGGGATGGGTTACCTATTCCATGCCTGTAAATATGACCGCCACTTTGAGTTTTTGGTTTTTATTGTTTGTCAAAAGTTTTGATTGAAAACCCTAGGGTAGACATCTAAATCACTGTTCGTGACTCCAAATATTAAAGAAGTTACAGCCATTTTTTCAAGGTCAATGGCGGCCATCTTGGAATTGACCCAGATTTCAACAATTTCCGGTGGGTTGATTTTGGTGTACTTTTTTCCCTGTCATTCACCACATTCAGTAGGACCAGAAACTGTTGAGAAAACTTTTGTTAGAATTTGTTTGGGGGTTAGGCTCCTTCCCCCCCCCCCCCCCCCCCCCCCTCCAATAAATATACCCGTCTAGAAGGCACTTCAGGCAGGCAGAGTGGCGCACCCTGCCTCGGCGGCAGAAGTGTTCACACACATTACCGATAAAATACATTTTTTAGGCTGCTCAATATATTGGTCAGAGTATAATTTGCGTCATTTTAACCGTATATATATATATATATATACCAAAAAATTAGAATTTTGCTAATTTTGTTTAGGTTTAAAATGTGTGGTTTTAAAGTATTATAGTTAGGTAACCGATGACGCCATCATGGGGTAATCATGACGTCATTGTTCATCAGGTATCTTCAGATGTTGGTCCATGGTCCAAGTATGTGCCAAATTTGAAAAAAAAGGCCAAACTTGTGGGCAGAACGAAAACACGTGCTCTCCTATGGGATTTGAAGTGGAAAATAATAAAGGAAGGGGGAAAAAATCTGAACAAAAACAAAGGCTGTTTCGGGTACGATGTCCCGATCACACCCAGTTTTAACAAAATCTTAACGAAAACAAATAAGGCTGTTCCGGTCGTGACAGCAATAGCCAAAAATACCAACAACACGGTGATGGGCAATCTTTACACCAGACCACACTCGTTCAGCTCTCAACTCCCTCTAAACTAGAAACATTTGCCGGCGTACAAAATATTCAGTCGCGCATCGATTTCTGTCTATTTTGTGGAGTGCATCCAGAGCGAAGCCACCAACCATATCGTTGTTCCAATGGACAAGTAAATATAATTGTTCTTTCAAGGCGACATCCGCCTTTGATAACTCGCTGTAAAAGGTTGACAAAGAAATTGACAGTCCGCCCGCGTGAATGGTTGTATTGTGAACGCATCCTTGCATTTGGCTTTTGATATTGTCCACTCCAAAGTGCAAGTCACTTAAAGGCCCAGTGGATCATTTGCAATGACCCCAAAAAGTAATCGACGAGTTTACAGGGGAAAAATTCTGAAAGTAAAGATTGAATTAATAGCAACTATCCAATGAAAGGTTTTCGCTCAAAATGATATAATTTACCAGAAAATAATCCGTAAAGATGAAATTATTTAGATCGTTTGCAAACGATTTACTTATTTTTGGTTCGCATCTAGGCGGTCCAAAATGCATGGGCGCTGTGTACTGCGTGTGCGTGTTCCAACGCGATGCATTTTTATGGATCGCGCGCACACGCAGTATGTGCGCCACAGAGTGCATAACGCAAGCCACATATAGTACCCGATCAACTGAGAACGAATATTTGAAACACCCCGCCAAGACCAGGAAAATGCATATGGATTTTCATGGTTTTTTTAAACGTGGTACATTTGACAAAGCTGAAATTTCTTCGGATGAGTTTGTTGATGTCTTTCTTTTGATTTATAATGGTTTTATTCGCAGAATCGCTCAAAAACAGATCTACAGGGCCTTTAACTGTGAAGTCACGCAAGCCAAACTTTTTCAGAAAATAACCTTTGGTGTAAATTATACATGTATTAATTTTATAGCCATGCAAAGTGACATTTTCCGATCATCACACCTTAGTTTGATGACTTCATGTATATTCAGAGGTCATCGTCTTAATTTGTGTACAGCTTGACCATACCCAACCATAATGCCATTGGCCGCATCGTGGTATCTTATACCACTTTCAAATTATAGGCCAACATGGGTTTTACCAATAGGAAACCAGGTGGAGAGCCATCTTAAATCTTGTACAGCTTGACCATGCCCAATCATAATGCCATTGACCCCGTTCTTGTATCTCTTACAATTCAAATTATAGGCCAACAACATATGTTTGACAGTGCTCTTTCCATGTAATTTTGTCATCTATAATTACAACTCCAAGGAATTTTGTAGTGCGAGTTTGATTAATTAAACAGCTAGAATCCCCCCGTCCACATTTTTTTAGTTTTTCTGTTTATCATGGAGGTGTATGAGTCTACAACACCATAACAACTTGTTTTTAACAAAAAAAATCGACAGGCTTTTGCTTAAAACATAAAGCAGTTCCGACCCTCTTCACCCGAATTCTGAAACGCTCGGGGTCACTTGGCTTGTTTATCAACAGGGTTTTGACGTCATCCTGAGAAACATACAAAACGGCCTGTGCAGTATTGAATGGAAAATACACGAAGTGAATGTTTATCATGCCTGTTTTGTCCTTGTAATTCAAAATACAAACGTGAAAAACACTTCATGTAATATGACAACACTCTACTATTACCTGTTTTGTGAAAAAACGGTGAAATTGTCGCTCACAATGAAGCTCTTTTGAAGTAAATACTGGTGCATTGCGACGGGTGGTTTTGTCACGGAACGAACGGCATTCACAGCGGTCTGTCTACAGCATTGGACGGTTCACTGCGGGGGAAACTTCGACGTGTTTGAACATCGCCCGGTACAAGTTAGAATGAGCGACTCATTTTTCTCTCTCTTGGTAATAGAAAAGAAAATCTTTCTGCTCTTTTTTTTTCATAGTGTCTGGTAAAACATACATACGCAGCTACTGGGCATATCTCTGGCTTTTTGGACCAACAAAATTCTTCAAAAAAACACCATCTAACAGAGACGGTTTTCCAAGTTTTTTGCGTGTAAACGTATGGAGCTAACAATCGTGTTGACTTCTCTTTCTCAGGATTGCGTCACGGGGTCACGCGCATATCATGAATACCTAATGAGCGTTTCAGAAATCGCGAAAATCTCATTTTCGAAAAGCGCACTTTTGCTTGCAATTTATCCACTTAAAACCGACAATTAAAAAATAATAAAAATCCACGTTGGCAAGAGGGATGTTTGGACTGTCGAAAAAAGCCTAAATGCTGGATTTTCGTCAAGGGGGATTCTTCCTCTTTAAGATATTAATTAACAGGTAAGTAATCAGTCTTTAAAAATGTGATCATGTCACTAGTAAATGTGTCCGAAAGTAGAGCATTTTTTAAACGATCCAAACTAATTTCAGCTGGAAACGAAGGAATATTCTGAAAAATTTGTAATTTTTTATCCTTTTTTCACACTGAAAACTACGTTTTTTATAACGTTAATTCCAGTTTCCGACTGTTCAGGTACGGCTTGTGAAATGTCTGGTTTATGGGTTTTAGTTTCTACCAAAGTTGTGGTTATTGGATGTTGAACTGTAGTGCTTGCTTTAAGACACAAACTGGTTGGCAGTTCTTTCCTTTAATGTACGTGTTTCAATTCAAAGTTATGTGGTTGCAGTTTTAAGCACCCAACGTGCTAAGCAGCTATTACTCGAAGTGCGATTGTTGTCAAATGCACAATTAATGATCTGTGAAAACAGTGAACTTGATTCCAAGCTGCAAGTATTGGGCATATTTGTTAATGCCCTCTACAACAGTCAGAGCTTCCAATTCAATGGTAGAATAATTATGTTCCGACTTGTGCAAAGCTCTTCCACCGTAGGCTTTGATCGACCCTTTCTTTGTTATCTTGTATTTGGGCCAAAACTTAAACATAACCAAGCCCTTTGGCAGACTAGCGTCAGTGTGCTGGAAAGTGTGCCGTCATTGTGACGGTGTCAGATGTCAAAACACGATTTTAATTTTATAGAAATATAAGTTATTCAAAAGTATTTCGTTGCATTAAACGTCTTACATTAATTAAACACAATCATGATCATTGTGATCAGTGCATGTGGCGTTAGTAAAAAAAAATCAAAACAAATGCCTGGTTTATTTTGATTTTGACACGTAGACGGTACGAAGAAGAAAACGACTCCCAGAAATTAAAAGCACAGGCTCCTCAGCAATGCGCGCGCGCCAAATTCGTGCCACGAAATACGCAGCTCCATAGCAAAGGCATGGAGCTGCGTAATTCGTGGCACGAATTTGGCGCGCGCGCATTGCTGGCGAGCCCGTGCCTTTAACTGGACAGGCTTTGACGTATATTTTAAAAAATTAAAAAACACGCAGTGCGCGCATCGCTGGTAGTCCGCGAGTGGCACGAATATTTTGCGCATGTATTTAACGTTGCATTGTAGCCGTTTTCATATTCGGCTTCGGACGGACTGTACTTAGCGATTTTCTGTCCTAGCCGTGTGTATACTTTATTTGTTCAGGTTTTTGTTGGTGGTTTTTATCTACTCTCAACAGATTAAGTGAACGTTTAAGTTGACGTTCAAACCAGATATTTGTTTAGCTACAGTAATATTTCTGAGATGAACTGAGCCTGCCATTCGTAAAGGTATACTGCCAACCGGAAACAAAAGGTTAAACATCTGTAATTGTGACAAACCCGGACAACATTTTCTTCATTTTATTTATTGAATCGATATATTTTAAGGTGCTTTTCCATTTATTGGTGTTTGGGCGCTTACAAACGCGGTACGGTAAAGTGATAATTCAAAGAAGATCGTCACAACGTTAAAACCACATTGCCATTCCTTGACTGGTCTCCGGAAGTGTGACCCGAAACGAGACTTATACACGGTATATTAACGGTTTTTCCTTACAATATCGTATATTTAGTAAAACTGACCGTATAACACCTCGAGGGTGCAGACTCTTACAGCTACATTTCTCTACATGTTTCTTTTTAAATGATGAATAAATGCTAAAGTCGTCGGAACATTTGTGTACTGTTTGCATTACACAATTATTTTTGAGCATTGACGACTTCAGGTGCAGTGCGCATAGCTATGCTGCCACACGGCCGAGTGCATAACCCCTACCGCTCCTATACCTCAATACACTATTCCATGAAGGGAATTCCTTGGATGTTTTACACACAATAGGGGAATAATAGAAGGGGTAGTCAGTCGGTATCGTATCCTGCACCAAATGATTGCCCAATATAGAGACAACCTAATGCACATATACAGCCAGTTTGTGTTACGGTTGGCCTCTGTTGGGTGTGGGGCAAACCCGCGCCCAGTTTGTATGGACCGTTTCCAAATCCTTTTGTCCTCTCTCAATTCATATGTAAATTGTGGTATAGGAAGCGAAAGGCATGCGTTTCCGACATGCACGCCAATCGTTGGTTATAATATTGACGTGTGAATATTGACTTTTTTCCTTCTCGCATACTTGTTTTTCATAATAATTACTCCACAAACTGCTTACCAACAAGCAGGACCAGTAGTAAAATCACACTGTAAAATGAGTGGCCGTCAAACATTTGTTGATGAAGCCATAGGCCTATGCGTCAACTCAATGACAGAAAAGCTCCTAATTTATTGCGATACTACAGGTACATTCTTGGACGACATGCGTGACCGCAACTGCCTTTCTAAGAAAGCTCACAATTCGAAATGCCTTTCCTCTTTTTACTGCATGGCAGCAAGATTCTATCTCCTGCCTAAGGTTGCACACCAGTAAATAGGGTTCCCATAGGAACCAATGCTAAATGCCCTATTTTCAAAAATCATTTAAAAATACTCACAACTCTCTCAGCTTCTCAGGACAACAACCAGAATACTCACTGATTTCTTATCTTTTCAATCCTGTTCAATAATTTGTATGGGGGTAATCCGTCACTTTTATTCCCTAATTTCCACTTGAAACGAAACTACAAGTAGTGAAACTTGCTAATCAGACCTGCATACATTTTGGAACAAAGGCACATAAGCTACTGGGCAAAATAGGGCCACTTTTAGGAGCTACAGTGTCTAAAATGTTAATAGTTGGAAGAAACAATACCCCACATCGCGACGATAGTCATATTCTACACAAGACCACACTCGTTCAGCTCGCAACTCTCCCTAATAAAGAAGAAATTGAGGGCATACAAAATATTCATAAGCTCGGCACACAGATCTCTGCCTATTTACTTGTGTGCACCCCTAAAGTCCACAAGTCTGGCAACCCAGGCAGGCCCAATGTATTGTTTCTGGAAATGGCTGCCCAACAGAACGTTTATGGGTCTGTCCACAGTAATGGGGTACATTTGAAAAATAAGTCAATAATTCCTTTTAGATGTCTTTAGTTTATCTCAGAATTAAAGAAATGTCCTTGTTTTGTTCTCAGGAGATACCTTTTGCCCAAAAAGGTGAGAAATTGCTGCCACAACTTACATTTTTGAAAAGCAAGTGTACAAATTTTCCTATTACACATGTAACGTGGACCATGGAGGTAGGAAAAGACAATTTTGTGATTTCTTTTTCCGTCTTTGTTACATGCGTAATAGGAACATTTGTGCACGAGGTTTTCACAAAATGTATGTTGTAGGACTATTTTTCTTACTCCTTGGTGAAAAAGTTATTTTTGATAATTTAAAGATAAAATTAAGACATTTGAAGTGAACTGGGACCTAATATCTTGAATGTTACAGAAATGTACCCCATTACTGTGGACAGATCCATATCTCTGTTTGTTGACAGTTTCCTGAAACCCCTTGTTCCCCGAATACCCTCCTACATTCATGACACCCCTGACGTACTCTCCATGCTTTCTCCGAAAAATTGCAGGTATCGAGCATTAAAACCCCAACACAGCCATGATCATCAGGACATTTGATGTGTCATATCCTTGTACACTAATATCCCCTGTGTGAGTGTATTGGTGCTTGTACCATGCCTTGGCTGACAGTATTCACACCTCACAACCGCCACCTCCCATGTTGCTGCCTCGTGAACCATGTACTAACAAAAAAACAGGTACATGGCACACTCCATGGCTTGCCTCTTTATGGCAAGTTTGAGGAGCGCATACTGGCCTCGGCCCCGTGCAACCCTTGAATTTGGTGGTGGTACATTGACGACATTTTCTTTGCACTATAGTGATGAAGACAGCCTCGGTACTTTCATTGACCACATCAATTCTTTCCACAGGACAATCAAGTTCACATCAGAGTAGGCCAACTTCACCACTGAGACTCATTTCCTTGATTGTCATTGTACGCAAGGAAAACAATGGTTCAACCACAGACCTATTTGTTAAACCCACAGATAAACAGCAGTACTTGCACTCAACCAGCTGCCATCCCAGACATTGCACAACCAAGCACTAGCCAAGCTCTTCGCCTTCGGCGCATCTTTTTAATGACTCGCTCACAGGACCTTCAGAAACATCTTGTTTCACGAGGGCAGAGTTCACGTGCGGTACACGTCAATTACAGAAAGCCAAGTCCCTTTCCATGGATCTTGCGCTTGCTGGGAAACCTAAACCCCCCAGCTCTCAGCTTCAACAGAATTTCTCTTTTTGTCACTTATCATCCTTCCCTACCCCTATTCGCCAGATTGCCAGCTCTAATCTCCATATACTTTATACCTCCGATCGTTTTCAGCTGAAAGTTCCGGAAGAGCCATTGGTAGTTTACAGACACCCTCCCAATCTGCGAGACCTTCTAGTCAGAGCCGCAGTCCCACCTGATAATTCCACTAACCCTGGCCTCCCATTCCCATGGAACCTTTAAATGTAACTATAGGTGTGTAGGGGGGGTTTGGTTTTAGTGATGCACCGCTAGGGTTGGAGGGGGAAGAGACACACAGGTTCTTTAGGCGGGAGAGTAGGGGTGGCTCAGGGACTACAGGACAAGCTGGGGTTGACTCCGACTCTAATTAGAGGATGCTTTGACTTCATGTCCTGAGCTTCTGATGTTTTATTGTCCTCTGGGGCAAACGGCCCGGCCTGTAAAATTCCAAGCAGGCACTCAATAAAGTTTACATCCATTTAAAATACCTTTAAGTTTTAAACAAATACATGTACATAAATTCCTTAAAGTTTTAAACAAATACATGTTAGGTATTGTCCACAGTGAAATTGATTAAAACCTGTATCGAATAATCCATTTAACAGTCTTCTGCATTAACTTAAAAAGTGAAACTATTCCCAAGACTGCAAGAAAAACGATGCTGGTGTTGGCATGGCGATAGTGTGCTACGCGCATGAGAGAGCTCACAAATAAAAGTTGGCTGACCCCGCGCGGTAGTCAGCCAGGCACTCAACATCACACGCACCGCACGCACACGTACCCGCTCATGCAAGCATCACACGCTCGCCGGCCAACACAACATCGCCACAGACTACGTATGTATGTGCAAAAAGTAATGGAAGCTTCGAAGTTTTACTCGCACGGCCAGATTTTACGACCGCAACATAACGGCCCAAAACTATCGAAATAACAATTCAAGTACCTCTAAAAACACCACTATAATACTCTATGGCCTTGCGCGGATAATCTGGATCATATTATACCTCATATTAAACACAATATTCTTCAAAATTACACTGCAAACTTTCCTCAAAGATTTACGCTACATTTACCTGTAAAATTCCAAGCAGGCACTGCCCGGCAGCCCCGCGCGCGCCTACACACAACGATAATCATTTTAAACAAACAGTTAAGGTTAATATTCTTACACATCGTCTAACAACCGCACTTGATTTTAGAGCTACAGTTCATGCCAATTTCAGTTTGTTTACCGCAAAGGAATGGTCCTGTGCGATGAGCTTACACCGGTGATTAAAGATAACAAAAGATGGAAGACAAATGTAAAAGAAAATAAGTGAACAAGTTAAATGGATCGGAGTTGGTGTTGTAATTAAAGAATCATGGCAATGCATGTAAGACTCCCCTACAACTCTTCCCCGCCTTGCAGTCATCGTCCTCGATGACTCCTGGGAAGCGCTAAGTGAAAAACCTGAATATAGACCTAGGCCACATAATACCAGAAGCTCCGTTATATTCATCGATACTGAATTTAAACTCGTCAAAAAGGTTCAAAGTTAAAAATCAACATTAAACAACAACTTTAAGGTATAACATCAACCTAACACGTCGGTTTCCCATTCATAGAAAGAACACCAATGAATGGGATTTCTTAGTAGCTTAAGTAGGGGTGAACCAGGTTGGAGGTTTGCCTCGCGATGAACGCACCGGGTATCTCGAGCCCAGGTTTGATTCATCTGCCACGTCGGTCTCTGGGACCGCTGTGCATGCTTTGTTATTCCCTGAGCTGGAGGGTGCCTGCGTACATGTACGTTGCACATTGTCTGTCTGCGCATTGGGTTTATCGCCCAAGCCACGTTGTTGAAGCACGTACCCTCTTGGGGTCGATTCACCTTCTTCCTCCGATGACTCTAAGGAAGAACTTGTCTCACTTTGATGCTCCGGGAGCCACGGGCAATGCTTTATGTGAATCCGGTGTACAACCTTCTCATGTCCGGCTGGATCGCGGACAACATACACTGGCTGATTCTGGTAAGGCTGCCGGATGATGAAATAAGGCTCCGCTTCCCAGTGGTCTTGGATTTTCTTCCGTCCACGGTGAGCTTGCTTCCGGATGAGGACATACTGCCCCACTCCCATCGGTTTCTCAAAAACATTTCGGGCCCTAAGAGCTTGCCGCGCCCCAGCAGCACGCTTGGTGTTCTCCACGGCTACTTTGCGGGCTTCTCGTAACGCCTTCTGGTGCCTCCGCATGTATGTTGGCGGGTTCTGGGACTTCCTCTGCTGAGCTTCCCCGCCTAAGTGTATACTTTGTGGAAAGCGCCCGTTTCGCCCATACATCAAGAAGAATGGATCTACACCAGTTGTCGAGTGTTCGGTATTGTTGTAAGTATACACCAGGGTTGGTAAGTATTCTGTCCAACGCTGCTTCTTGTGCTCTGGGAGGGATGCCAGCATACCGTGGAGAGTGCGGTTGAATCTTTCGCACTGGCCGTTCCCGGCCGGGTGGTACGGCGTGGTTCTACTTTTTTGGATACCGTACATCTCACACAACGCTGCGATGACTGTGGATTCAAAATTTCTCCCACAATCCGAATGAAGACGAAGTGGGCATCCATAGGGGAGAAACACATGCTTGACTAATGCTTTGGCAACTGTGACTGCACGCTGGTCCCTGGTGGGGATCGCCCAGGCATACTTCGTGAATATATCAGTCACAGTAAGCAGGTTCTCGTGCCCGTCTTGGGATGGCTCGAGCACCGTGAAATCCATTGCCAGAGTCTCCATAGGCGCCGTGGCGCTTAGTTGCGAGAACGGGGGTTTTGTCTGACGAACCGGTGGTTTGCTTACACTACAGCGCTGACATCTGGCGCACCACTTCTTGATGTATTCTTCCAAGTTGTGCCAGTAAAACCGGTTCCACACCAAACGGAACGTACGCTTGGGACCAAAATGACCACCTTCATCGTGGAACATGCGGATGACCTGCTCCCACAGCTTTTCTGGGACCACGAGCTGTTGTTGAATCTGATGGTTGCAAGGCGAGGTGACTTGGCGATACAGAAGCCCATCACGGATGGAGTACCTCTTCCAGTCACGCAGGTATGTTAGAACTTGACTCTCAATGGCTTCGCGTTCAGCACGATCAGGTTTTGCTCCTTTCTTCACGAATTCTATAACTGGGCCTAGCTCCGGATCGTCAGCCTGCAGTGCCGCAAGTTCCTCCACTGAATAACCTGGGAAACATCGGGTCCCTCCCTCCTGAAATGCTCTTATGCAATGAGACACAGCCAGTGGAAACTCGGTGCCTGGAGAATGGATGTCTAGACTCACTCCTAGAGTCATTGAGGTAACAGTACATGCTGGGACAGGTGGCACATCCACACTTTGACCCTCCGAGACTTCAGGGGCTGCCTTGCGAGACAAGATGTCCGGAGCCTGATTATTGCGGCCTGGCCTGTAGCAAAGTTCAAAGTCATAGGAACTGAGTTGCTGCACCCAGCGCATTTCTGTGCAGCCCAGGTTCGCTTTATGGATGAAGAGAAGGGGGTGGTGGTCTGTCAGGATGACACATCTACTGCCGAGGAGATAGTCCTTGAAAACTTCAGTCACCGCCCACTTTATGGCAAGGAGCTCCAATTTGAACGCACTATAACGGCCACTGCGCTCGGCTGGTCGAAGTGCCCGAGAGGCATACGCAATTACGTGCTGTTTACCACCATCGCCCTGCTGCGACAAAATGGCCCCAAGACCTGTCGCACAAGCATCAGTCTGTACCTCAAATGGGTTGGAGAAGTCGGCGTATGACAGAATGGGCGCCGTCGTCAGGCAGTGTATTAGTGACCTAAAAGCAGCCTTTGCTTTATCATCCAGTGCCACCTTCCGATCTGGCCTTACTGCACTTCCCTTCTTGGTCTTTTCGCCCTTGAGGTAGTGGAAGAGCGGAGCAGCCGCAGAAGCATACCCCTGGATAAACCGCCTGAAAAATCCAGTAAATCCCAGAAACGACCGTATCTCCTTCACAGAGGTCGGTTCGGGCCATTCTTGAACAACTCGCACCTTCTCGGGGTCTACCGCTACCCCACAGCTAGAGACTC
Source organism: Henricia sp. BOLD:AAB3569 (assembly GCA_037783545.1). NCBI lineage: Eukaryota > Metazoa > Echinodermata > Asteroidea > Spinulosida > Echinasteridae > Henricia > Henricia sp. BOLD:AAB3569. Next base: position 3,556,872 of record JBBELK010000329.1, read on the forward strand.
TATGGCCAAGGTACTGCACCTCCGTCTGCAGCAGATGGCATTTCGACGGCTTTAATTTGAGACCGTGCTGCCTCAGCTTCTGAAAGACTTTCTCGAGGTGGGCAAGGTGTGTGTCAAAATCGGGAGAAAACACTATGATGTCATCTAAGTACAATAGGACAGTGTCGAAAAACTGCTCCCCAAGACATCGCTGCATGAGGCGTTGAAAAGTTGCAGGCGCATTCGACAGGCCGAATGGTAGTCGCGTGTATTCAAACAGTCCAAAAGGCACTGCAAAAGCCGTCTTCTCAATGTCGTCGGAGTGCATCGCTACCTGGTAATATCCACTGGTGAGATCTAAGACAGTGAACAACTTTGAACCTCCTAGGGCCTGCAACGACTCCTCGATTCTCGGGAGTGGAAATGAGTCACGATGAGTCAGCTGATTTAGGCGTCTATAATCAACGCACAGGCGAATGCTGGAGTCCTTCTTCTGGACTACCACAACTGGTGACGCCCATGGACTGGAGCTCTCTCTGACAACGCCCATTTCCAGTAGGCTGCGAATATGGTCACGCACTGCACTATACTGGGTCGGAGGAAGAGGCCGATGGCGCTGTCGGATGGGATGCGCGGTTCCTGTGTCTATCTGGTGCACCACTGTGTCTGTATACCCTAAATCATGTTCGCTCTGAGAGAACGACTCGTTGTGCTTTTCAAGGAGAGACTCAACTTTTTTTAACTCATCAGTGGTCAGGTGGTCACCTATATCGACTTGTGAAAGTATTGAGGGCCTTGGTTCCTCTACAGTGACGTTGGAGACTCTGACGGTTGTGCCACCATTACTCTCGCTGCCATCACATACAACTGAAGTCAGATACAGCGTCCCTAACTCCACAGATGCAGGTACGACAATGTCCGCTTCTGTCTCGTTGAACAATGTCATGTCGAACTGTCCGGCTTCTACTTTTACCAAGCAGGGAGGAACTGTTAAGCTGGAGGGGGACCCGATCTCCTTTGGCTCCAGCATCGCCTCGTAGTCTCTACCACCTGGCCCAGTACACCCTTGGCCACGGATAACAACTCCCTGTCGCGCCGAAACAGTGATGGGTGGCCCTGCAGTCTTGGTTGCTTTGCCAACCTTTCCATCGCCCGCCCCAAATTTTATGGTCTGTCCAACAGCCTGTAGAGTCTTGTGCCAAATTGTGTCCCGTGAGGGCCAGGGGATCCTTTCTAGATGAGAGGCAGAGCTTTCATTTACCAACTGCTCCCAACACTGCTGGAGGACGTTCATCCCAAGAATACAATGAACTCCTTCTTTCTTCCAGGCCTGTTGCGTTTTGCTGTCTTCCCGGAGAACAAGAACCACCCGCGCCTCCATGGTTTGGCCAATGGCATGAACATCAGTCTCGAAGAATCCAATGTAAGGCATTTCGACTCCGTTGGCTGAAACGACGGAGAAGGGTCCTGGGAGTGGTTGTAACTTAAACCCCTTCGGGAGCAGCTCTCTAACGAAGTAGCCTTCCCCCACTGTGGTAACTTGGGATCCAGGGTCAAGGAGACTGGAGACTGGAGTGCCCGAAAATAGGACTGTGGTCGAGAAGCACTGCCCTACAGCTCGCAAAAGAAAATTATTTCCTATCTGTTGACTCGATGAGCCTCTTACACCAATCTCTGCAGTATGGCCCACTACTGCAGAGGCTGTCCGTTTAACGCTCCATGTTGCTGCTGCACAGGAACTGGTACTGCCGCCCGCTGGCTCTCGAATGTGGTCCTGCGACTTGTGGAGGCAGGGGCGCTTGGTGTACCCCTCCCAGATGGGCAGTCCCTGGCAATGTGTCCTGGAACGCCGCATGCGTAGCACACACCACGTCGTCTTGGCCAACTGGAATCCTGTCTGCGAAGGTCCCGCTGCATGTAGTTACCCGGTGGTCGGAATGCTGGCTGCTGGGATGCTGACCTCTGGTAGAAAGGCTGTGAACTAGGAGGGTACATGGGATACCCCCACGGCCTCGTCATGCCCTCTACTGCCTTGAGGACGCCATCAGTCATAGTTTTTATGGCCCCTAAGATCTCTCCATCATTACTGGACTTCTGGTCAAGGTGAACGGTCGCCTGATAAGCAGCACTTGTTCCCACAGCTTTGCTCCGAGCTTCTTCTTGGCCTTCACGCTTGATGGCGTACTCCCGCAATTCTCGGAATGACGTCACTTCCTCACGCTCATAAAGGTCACGGCATGTGTTCCGCATGATAGTATCATTTAGACCTTCAACAAACTGCTCCACTAGTGCCGAGTTTGGGCTCGAGTACAGTTTTGCATCTCGTCTGTTCAGCCGCAGAAATCGTTTCTCCAGGTCAACTGCAAAATCCCTAACACTCTCTCCCTGACGCTGTTTACGATCAAGGAACTGTCGCTGGAGCTCCCCGGTAGAGATCCTGTCCCCGTATGACTGTTTCAGGAAGGAGATAACCTCCTCGATGGTCTTATTCTCGGCTACTAGTGCCTTGACCTCCAATTTTGGAATCCCTCGCAGGTAGTCGAGGAGGAATGATCTCTTCTGGCTGGTAGGTATGGCGTAGCGCTGAAATGCACCTTCGATGGAGATGACGAAATCTTCTACTTCCCCTGGCTTCCCGTCAAACGTTATAATCTTTCTCTCGGGTGCCATGACTAGCTGTGCTCGAGTCGATGCTGCTGAGTCATCTGTCAGCTCACTTTTAGTATGGGCTTTCTCGGGGAACAGCACGGCGAAGACTCGGTCGCCCCAGCCATCTAGGGGCGGGCCAACAGCATCCTTGTGAGGGGGAACTACCACCTGGTCGCCATCATCACCATATAGTAATCCCTGGGCTGCTGGGAACTGGGCCTGCAGTGCGCTAAGGGAAAGGGGGCCATTTTCTTCTGCAAGGGGAAATTTACGAACCAGCCCATTCGACGTAACCTTTACGTACCGAGTCATGTTCACATGTATTCACAATATGGTTAGAGAAAAAATACATGTGCTGCAAACTGATAGTAAGTCATAAAAGCACTCTGTATAACTTGAATCGCAGCGCTGTATAGTTAAAACTTTACGCAATTACACGTGCTGCGAAACACTATAAAATTACATGTACATTTAGTTATTAAAGTACAGGTAGCACCAATTTGCAATTACCGGTACGAACTAGAACATTACTCTTGCATAACACGGCATGTGTGAAACAAACTGGCTTGCATAAATTTTACACAATGACTTTGTGCACTGCATAACTGCTATATGACGACAGGTTAAAAACAATCACTATAAAAGGGATATCACCTTTCCAGCAAATTGCTATGAATAAACCTGCTACTTGAACAGAGACTAATTAAGGCTCCACTGCTTGGTTAACAATGCACTAATTAAGACTGAAATCCACCTGAGAAAAATGTAGTTGCTTTTTTTTTTTTTTGTGACAATAAACGATCTCACTTGCAGGAAATGTCCCTTTAAGTACTGTACTCAAAGATACACACAGTAAATATTACAACAAATATTTCACCAAGCCTTTTTTTTGGTTCTTTCCCAAAACAAAAATGCAGTTCTTTTGGCAGTCTACACAGTATGTACAAACAATCGCACAATGTATGTATGTACCTTTAAAGTTTGAACAACGGCCAATAAAAATACACGTGGTATTAAGTACTGTACACAAAGATGCACACCAGCAAAATTTTCCAAAACACAAATGCAGTACTTATGCCAGTTTATGTATTACGATTACGAACAAACAAATGTATGGTATACATTTGTCTAAACACAAAGCCAGTAAAAATACACGCGGTCTTAAGTGCTGTACTCAAAGATTCTCACCTGTCCAGTAAATAAACCACTTTTTTTTTCTTACCACAAATACAGTAGGCCTACTTTATGCCACTCTGCCTATATTTTCTTTTACAAATGTGCACTGTATACAAACACAAGCCACAATACAATAAAACCACGTCAAGCAGACTGAGGTTCGCAGGTTAAAAAAAAGATAAACAATAACTTTTTGCAAGCGCGCATCAATTAGCACTTAACAAGGTCAGCACTTTTTTCCTTTTCCTTTTTAGCTTTAAAACGCCATTAAAATAACAAATACTACCAACTTTTTGTTTTTGTTGTTTTTAAAACAGTGTATAACAGGAACACCAAAAGGATTAAAAGTAACGCTTAATTGTTTTGTTTGCAATTTAACTTTGAAATCAAATAACTTTGTCACCAAAATCCTGTGATGAGGACTTGAGCCGTCTCCACATCCTGCCGACTACGCTTTGTAGGGGGGGTTTGGTTTTAGTGATGCACCGCTAGGGTTGGAGGGGGAAGAGACACACAGGTTCTTTAGGCGGGAGAGTAGGGGTGGCTCAGGGACTACAGGACAAGCTGGGGTTGACTCCGACTCTAATTAGAGGATGCTTTGACTTCATGTCCTGAGCTTCTGATGTTTTATTGTCCTCTGGGGCAAACGGCCCGGCCTGTAAAATTCCAAGCAGGCACTCAATAAAGTTTACATCCATTTAAAATACCTTTAAGTTTTAAACAAATACATGTACATAAATTCCTTAAAGTTTTAAACAAATACATGTTAGGTATTGTCCACAGTGAAATTGATTAAAACCTGTATCGAATAATCCATTTAACAGTCTTCTGCATTAACTTAAAAAGTGAAACTATTCCCAAGACTGCAAGAAAAACGATGCTGGTGTTGGCATGGCGATAGTGTGCTACGCGCATGAGAGAGCTCACAAATAAAAGTTGGCTGACCCCGCGCGGTAGTCAGCCAGGCACTCAACATCACACGCACCGCACGCACACGTACCCGCTCATGCAAGCATCACACGCTCGCCGGCCAACACAACATCGCCACAGACTACGTATGTATGTGCAAAAAGTAATGGAAGCTTCGAAGTTTTACTCGCACGGCCAGATTTTACGACCGCAACATAACGGCCCAAAACTATCGAAATAACAATTCAAGTACCTCTAAAAACACCACTATAATACTCTATGGCCTTGCGCGGATAATCTGGATCATATTATACCTCATATTAAACACAATATTCTTCAAAATTACACTGCAAACTTTCCTCAAAGATTTACGCTACATTTACCTGTAAAATTCCAAGCAGGCACTGCCCGGCAGCCCCGCGCGCGCCTACACACAACGATAATCATTTTAAACAAACAGTTAAGGTTAATATTCTTACACATCGTCTAACAACCGCACTTGATTTTAGAGCTACAGTTCATGCCAATTTCAGTTTGTTTACCGCAAAGGAATGGTCCTGTGCGATGAGCTTACACCGGTGATTAAAGATAACAAAAGATGGAAGACAAATGTAAAAGAAAATAAGTGAACAAGTTAAATGGATCGGAGTTGGTGTTGTAATTAAAGAATCATGGCAATGCATGTAAGACTCCCCTACAACTGCATAACATGTCGGGAGCACATCATGGAAACTGATTCTTTCTGAAGTCATTCCATCGGAGCTAGCTGTCTTCAAGACGAAGGGTCACATCACTTGCACGTCCACTAATATCATGTGCCTTATATCTTGCAGAGTCTGTGGTATACTCAGTATGTGAGCGAGACGAAAACCACACTCAAGAAACGTTTCTACGGTCACAGATCCACAGTCAACACCGACAGAACTGACGCCTGAACACTACACTAATCACACCATTTCTGACATGTCCATTCAGGGTATTGAGGCTCTTGGCCACCACCCAGACTCTGTTCGACTCAGCAGAGAGAAACTTTGGAATAAACGACTCCGCACCATCCAGCCACATGGTCTCAACATTCATGATGGAAACGATATTTAATATCTTAATTTTTAACCCCCATTTCCACCTACTTCCATTTTTGTTTCCTCATTTTTGCCTGCCTCTCCATCTCTCCCCACAACCCTAGCTTTATATTCCAGGCAGGCATGCAGGCGCGGATCCAGAGGGGGGGGGGGGGGGGTGGGGGGGGGGGGGGGGGGGGTGGGTGGGTGGGGGTGGTAAACCCCCCCCCCCCACCCCCAACCCCCTGCTCCGACACAATTTTTTTTTAATGTAATGCATTTTGTGTGTGTCCGCCTGTCCGAAACGAGCCGACATAAAAATCTGACGGGCAAAACCCCTCCCTAGTGGCAAAACCCCCTCCTGGAAAAATTCCTGGATCCGCCCCTGGCATGACGCAAGCAGCTTTTTTAACTCATCACAACCCCTCTTTCTGCATGACTGCCTTCCTTTATGCTTGCCTTAGCATCGTGTTTTAATGTGCTGTTTTCCTTATACATGTCCTAGTCATTTTGCCTTTGAAAAAGACCCTGCTAGGGTCGAAACGTGAGGCCACTAATTTTACAGAGGGATTCTTGTTTTTCCGTTTTATCGTGTAAAGTGTACCACAACGCGCGCCGAATACGTGCCTTTACGGTTCCCCACTATGCACTGCGCGCGGTACATGGCGCAGTGCATGATGGTATAAACAAAAATGGTACACTGGCAGATGTCGTACGTACAATTATTGTACACAAGTCAATGGGTTTCCGGAGGTGAGTGGAGTTCTTGGCCACTTCAAACTCGTAAAACACGGCGAATTTGTGTTTTTGACACAAAATGATAACTGGTAATATAGAGCTCAGATACAGATTCAACATATCCTACTGTATATATCTGTTATGGGGTTATAATGGGCGTCTAGGGTGGAATTTTTGAGATAACTGTCGAAAATCTGTGGTTACTGTATTGCGTGAAGCCGAGCGTGCGTAATGTCGCCAGTCATGGGTGGAGTCCCATGCAATACAGTAAACATGCCATACAGTAACCATAGATTTTCGACAGTTATCTCAAAAATTCCACCATAGACGCCCATATAACCCCATAACAGATATACAGTATGTTGAATCTGTATCTGCGCTCTATATTACCAGTTATCATTTTTGTGTCAAAATACACAAATAGTTCCGAGATTGCTCAGTTAACCCCGCCCCTTAGATACTGTTGCTAGGCTATGTGCTCACAAGCCATCGCAAAAAAATGGAAAGCACAGATTCATTGGAGAAAACTCAAAGGTATTTATGTTTTAGGGTCGACAGTTACCGTAGCACACACTGAGCGAAGGGCTAGTAATGCAGGGATGACATATACTCATAAAAATGCGCTTTCCTACCTTTGAACAACGAATCGCCCGACATTGAAAGCAAAATTGACCCGATCACTGGCGCATACAACATACAAACTGTATGGGCAGAAAATGTTTGTACCGTCTGCAAGCTCTGTTGTGATTGGTCGGCGGGTTCGGCTTGATTGACAGGTATGAACTATGCATTGTACACGAGATTCTGCCAGCGTACTAGATTTGTATACCATCATGTACCACGCGCAGTGAATAAGGGGTGGACCGTAAAGCCACGTATAGGCCTAAAGGGCGCTTGGGGAAATTGGTAAACACCCTATAAGTATACGTAGACATACTCCCGGATTGTGGCGATGTGAGTTTGCTGATTTTGCGTCTCCTCAAAGGGCAAGATTTATCGAAATTACGCTCGCTTCGAAAGGAGGGGAAACTAGTTTTCTTTCCGACAAGTGAAAACGCCAGGAAAACTTTGGGTGCGGAGACGGCCGGACGAGGCTCACAAAAATGGGTTGGATCCCAGTGGCGCGCCATGAAGCTCCATCGGTGCTGTTGTTTGCCGTCGTCGCCTTTGGGTTGCTGGTACTAGTAGTAAGCCAAGGAAATCCTCGTGAGTGAAACGAAATTTCTTCTTGTTTAATTAACATTTTTTAAAGCCCCCAATACATGCAGTTAGCCAAACTTTTACCTCACGAATTGACCAGAAAAATCCGACTAAAAGTGTTGATAGCAATGGTAACAAACACCACATGATTTTTCCTGTGTATGTAAAATGGCACCTTTGTGGGAGAAGTTACCAACTGAAGATGCTTTTTTGACACAATCGTACCAAATCGTACCTAATTCGTAGCAAAACAATCGCACAGTGGGAGGCCCGCTTTAAAGCGGGCCTCCCACTGTGCGATTTTGGCCACGAATTAGGTACGATTTGGTACGATTGTGTGTAGAGTCTATGGACAGTCTCTGGTAATCGTACTAATTCATAGGAAATTCGTGGCAAAAATCGCACAGTGGGAGGCCCGCTTTATATTAACTGTTTCCGCTTAGAGCAGGTTCAGGTGCGGTCTTTCGAGCATGCGTGGGTGAGCGAGCGTCAGGCATGCGTATATAACAACCAGCAGAGCGCCGCCATAGTTTAGGCTGTTGTTGTTGTTGTTTAAAGGCACAGGCTCGTCAAAAATGCGCGCCAAATTCGTGCCACGAAATACGCAGCTCCCTAGCAGAGGCATAGAGCTGCGTATTTCGTGGCACGAATTTGGCGCGCGCGCATTGCGGACGAGCTTTGCCTTTAAGGCCCTTATGCCATCAAGTATAATATGTTTTCCCGGCCAATAATATTTCAGAAAAAAACACGTTCATTTTCGTAAACACGCATTAAAGGAGTGTGACCAGATCACTTTTTTTTACCCATAACTCCCCGGGACTTACCTTATGGGTCATGAGATTTTTATATCATAACATCCGTTATATTTTTCTGATTACGAAACTGAAACTCCCGCGCTTCTAGGCCGCATATTTCCGAAGATATCGTCGAAAATCCATCGATTATTTGTAAACTAATTTTCCAGTATCAACGTTTATCCGCTGAAAGCATACTCGATAGTTTTGTTCAATTTTTTACTGGAAATTGCGAATGTTTTCGGGTTTTTGGGACATGGGAGGTGTGTATGGGAGTTACTTGATAATATTGGTAAGTTACATCGAAAACTATTTTCCAGAAACTCTGGTCACGCTCCTTTAAGATTCGTGCGGATTTTTCAGGTCTGTACAAACTCGGGTTTCTTTTTCCTTATTATCACATTCTGTTTCGTTTTAGTGCACACAAGATTTTAGCTGTATCATTCAGGTTCGTTTTAAGCGGGCCTCCCACTGTGCGATTTTGGCAACGAATTTCCTACGATTTAGTACGATTTGGTACGATTGTGTGTATAGACAGTCTCCGATAATCGTACCAATTCGTAGGAAATTCGTGGCCAAAATCGCACAGTGGGAGGCCGCTTTCCCGCTCCTGTATCCTTGTGGAGACATGGCTTTGTTCTCCCAACGCAAGGCTAGAATTTGCTTAAAATTTTCGACAGGCGCCTCCCGTACGAAGCAGAAATGTTTTTCGGAGCCCAAATGTCGTCCCTAATTGGCAACATTCATAATCTAGCGGCGGGCTCGACCAGAATAATTTAGAAAGCCCTCAATTGTCCCTAAAATCCACAACACTAACCAGTGCCATCCTTGTGGAGACCTTTAGAATTACCCTGTGGAGACCTTTACAACCCTTTGTGCGCCATAGAACCCATGTCTCCACAAGGTACCAAATTTCAGTCGCCCTCTTAACAGTAAATCTATTTTGCACTCTAATGTGTTCAATTTATATGTACATAAATATAGATTATTCAATTAGGTATAGCTGCTAGCCTGCTATTGTCTGTCACTGTAAGTTGTTCTATATGACATTCGTCTTTCAAATAATCATTGTCTTGATGTGAATAATTCCTTTGTATCCTTAACCTTTGTTTTTCTATGCCTGTCTCCATGGCGTCATTTGAAATCAATGCTATTTAATGTGTGTACAGGTACTTTATTTTGTTTAAAGGTTTTCCCGGCCAATTTGAACAAAAATCCACTCAAGTTAATACCCGACTCATTTTCGCTTGAAAATAATTGCTCAGGTACATCAGCATTCAACAGTTAAAAATAGTCATTCAATTTCAACAATAATTGAGCATTCATTCGACAAATAAAATCATTCAATTTAAAATGGTCACTTAGGCACTAGTTCATTAAATTTCGTCACAGCCATGCAGCAACGGGCTGCATGGTCGACAAAAAATGTTTGCATTCAAGTTAGTTTCTGTGGTATGCGCTTTCTGGTTCGTATTTGCCTGTAATTCAAGAAGTGGCTCAACAGAATGTGGGACAAAATATCTTATAAAATTGCGTGAGATGGTACAACAACAGCCAAACTTACATGCCGAGATGCCTAGCACGTCAGAACATTGAAGGTTAAAGAAAACAATATCAGATATATAAACGTATCAGAAATAAACAGAAGAAGAAAAAAGGACCTGTTAAAAAATCCACAGGGAAACAACGTTTTAATTTTATAACGATCCCCTTATAAGAAAATCATATATTAATTAATGTTTAATTTGCATGGTCTTAACGAATAAAGAAAACAAAAAGTTAATTAAAGACCAATGCAAACGACAATGCGAACAAATGCAAGCAACATTGTGTATTTTTTATATACTTATGTGCCATAAAACTTTATTCATCCGTTCTTTAGACACATTTTACAGTTTATCATGAGGTAACAAAGCAAAAGGATCACATTTGCAATTAAGACTAACAATAAGTATTTAGAAACGCAAAAGACGGATAAGCCACACAACTGCCAGTAAAAGAACATTATCGCTAACTCTAAACGCAAGCATGTAAGCCGTATCATACTCATGTTGAATTTGAACGCTCAAATGTTGAAATGCGTTGCCCATAAACGAAAAAGAAAGGTACAAAATCGCAGTGCGCTTCGATGACTCTGAATTTGATTGCACCTATTGGGAAAAGGTGCACGGTGGATATTCAACAAAAGAATGGCGATCTTGAATGCATACGAAAAGAAAGGAATCATGGGTGCACGAAAACGAAATTGAATTCAATAATTTCGAAAGAGTAACCCTAGTTTGCTTGGATTAGAGAAATCGCGTGAATTTGAAAGCGCAATAATGAAATTGAATGATCTTTTGCTGAAATTGGCCAGTAAAACCTATATTATACGGGGGTTTTAATAATAAAAGGGTAATCCAACTTTGAAAGTTTGGTTTGACCAGACTATACGTTTATCAGTAAAAAGCATCATAGCATCTTAAAGCAGAGGGTATGGGCTTTCCAATGATGCATTGGTTATTTTCCTATAGGTTGACGCATTACTGAGCACAATGTCTTGACATTGAGGTGCAAAATGGGGGTTGGTTCACTTTCATGTTTAACAAAATCGATTATTGACAGTTGACACACAGAATATTGAACAAAAATGACACACCCTTATTCAATTCAGTAATTGTATTTTATTCATTCACACTTTCCAACACAGGATTCTGATTTGTTTTATTCACCACGATCCTCCACATGTCCACCTCCTGTCTCCAAACAGTTGACATTGGCGGCGCATGTTTCACGGTGTTTGGATCCTGTCAGGCGCAGATCCTGCATGTTGTGCGGTGGCGTTGTAAAAGGGGTGATTCATGGCAATAACTCGCTCATGAAATTATTGAAGGCGATATCGAACAGCAAACTGGTGCGCTGGTGCACCATTTTGCGCCCGCTACAGATAACGAAATGCTGTAAACGACATGCGCCGCTGATGTCAACTTTGAAGAGAGGTGGACACGTGGAGAGTCGTGGTGAATAAACAAAAATCATTTTTCATCGCGAGTCGAACAATATTGGCATTAAAGGAGTGTGACCAGATCACTTTTTTTTACCCATAACTCCCCGGGACTTACCTTATGGGTCATGAGATTTTTATATCATAACATCCGTTATATTTTTCTGATTACGAAACTGAAACTCCCGCGCTTCTAGGCCGCATATTTCCGAGGATATCGTCGAAAATCCACCGATTATTTGTAAACTAATTTTCCAGTATCAACGTTTATCCGCTGAAAGCATACTCGATAGTTTTGTTCAATTTTTAACTGGAAATTGCGAATGTTTTCGGGACATGGGAGGTGTGTATGGGAGTTACTTGATAATATTGGTAAGTTACATCGAAAACTATTTTCCAGAAACTCTGGTCACGCTCCTTTAATAAAGCCCCACCAGGCAACAACCTTTGACCTGTAATTCTCTCAGAATTCAAAGCGAAACCCCGTGTCGTTCGTTTTGCATCTTCTGGGGGCTTCCCCTGGTGTAAACCCCATGTTACCCGGTGTAAGCATCTCGAACGCCCTATTGATTGCTTTCTGTGTGACGTAGAACATCTGAGAATGTTTGGTGGTCAACTTACGCGCGCCACTACACGCACATATGGACACGAGTAAAATATACGCACCAGCGTACTTTCATTCGAAGATGCCGCACGCGCGCGTTGTGATACGTTTAAAATTATTGAGCATGCACTCGGCTTGTAAAAACAAAAGTGTTTTTACTTGATCACGATTTTTAGCCTGAAGAAATACATGTTTATCTTTCTCGATACAACAGTATAAAGCGAGGTAAGTGCAACCGGAACCAATGCGCTTTTATTGCTTTTTTGGCCGGTTATATCACTCGAGCCACGTGGGTCATGAAAAATGACAACCAAAATGGTGGATGGAAGGGGTACACCGGAAAGCAATCAATACATGTACAGGGGGTGACTTTGTATGGCTTCCAAACAGAAAAAGGTAATGACTGCACATATGTGTCATTGTGTGCTCTGTAGTGAGGCCATATTATATTCTTTATATGCTGGGGAAACCGTTCTGTGAAGTCCGTGAATTTAATATATAAAAAATCAACTCCATATTAAAGTGGCACGACGTTAGCTAAGATAATCTCAGCTCTTTTTTTTTCTTTTTTCATTGGGATGTGGTCTCCTACTGCTAAAAGACCACATCCCAATGAAAAAAGATAAAAAAAGAGCTGAGATTATCTTAGCTAGCACGACGTAAGCAGTAAATACTAGGCACATGTAATACATTAGGTGGGCAAAGTGTCCTGTTTTTATGGAATGACCCACATATGCAGTTAGCCAACATTTTATTTTTACTTCATGAATTGACAAGAAAAATCGGACAAAGTGTTGATAGGGCCATGGAGGTAGTTTGATAGGGCATACAAAGACTGAAAGAGGGCAAGAAGCCAGTCTTCCGCAATGGTCAACTCTACATCAATGGCCAAAAATATCTCCCTAAATCTTAGACTCCTAGCCAGCTTATCCAACAGTTGTTATGGCCCATTTAGGGGACCTGAAGCATGGTGGTGTCACTTGTTTGTTTGCATGCGGACTCTTCTATGGTCCTGTCGTTTGGCTTCTCTATGGGTTTGCCCGCATGTATGAGCCGTGACGTCATTGTGTTTCAGGTCTATTGACGGCCTTGAGTTCATTAACTTAAAGTTGTGGCAGGGTTTTCGGAAATGTGTCAATTCGAATTCTAATGTATTATCAATATACTTACGCCCGAATGTATTATTTAAACTTAAATGTAATTGTATGTGTATGTATTGTTCTACGTGTTTATACAGATCTATTTTGCATATATGTACTACAGGTCAGCATCAATTTGATTTATATCTTGACAAGAAAGTCTTAATTTCCAGATTAACGATGAAGATTTTTATTTAAATAATCCATTTAATATATCTAGTAATTCATTTTACTATTCTACTAAGCAAGTTACTCAGGAAATTAACACGAGTTTTATTTCAGTATTGCATATTAATATAAGGAGCTTACAAAAGAATTTTGAAAACTTTAAAGTTTTGTTAAAGCCGCTGAAACACAAATTGTTTATAAATGCACTTTTTGAAACTAGGATAAAAACTGATCCCCATAGTTATTATTTTTTGCCTGGTTACCAACTTATTGTGAATAATAGAAAAGGTGCTAAAGCGGGGCGTACGGGGGTTGCTTTATATGTTTCTACATGGTACCGTGGGGTACCGTGGCCGAGTGGTTAGGGCTATTGACTCGCAATCATGGGTGAAAACTTGGGGTTGCGGGTTCGAATCCGGCTGCGGTACCTGTGCCCTTGGGCAAGGCACTCAACCACACTTGCTCCATCCTTCGGAAGGGATGTAAACCCGTTGGTCCAGTGTGTTAGGTAGTGGTGACGTACTCTAAAGATCCCAGAGCATTCTTTCGTGAAGAGCGAGGGGATTCCCCGGTGTCTCTGGCCATTTCTAATTCTAATTCTTCATGGGTTTCCTCACGAGTGACAGTGCAATGAGCACTATTGAGGAATCCTTGGTATGAATACCAGAAAGAAATAATAATAAATAATAATAATAATACAGACTTTAATTTTAGTGTTAGAGAAGACCTGACATTTTCGAATGAGTCACTTGAATCTCTTTTTATTAAACTGGTTTATCCAAAAGTTAAGAATATTATTTCAGGTGTGGTATACAAAGCACCTTCTACTAGTCATAATGTACTATGCTCGTAAATTTGAACAAGAAAATAATAATTGACGTAATACTTGGAAAATAATTAATTCAGTTATAAATAATAAAAATATTTCCCAAACTATTAGTACTATCATTTCAGATACGAAAATAATTAATGACCCCACAGAAATTGCGAATTGTTTTAATGATTATTTTGTCAACATCGGTGGAGATCTTGCTAGTAATATACAGGCTACACAAGCAACAATTGATTTCAAAGATGACCTAATAAATTCCAATTCTTTATTCTTATCCCCAACAACTGAACATGAGTAATTGATATCGTGAATAGTTTACAAAATGACAAAAGCTCAGGACATGATTCCATTAGTACATTTATATTAAAATGTTGTATAACTGCTATATGTAAACCACTTACACATATCATCAATGTATCTTTCTTAACTGGTAAAGTCCCCTCTCAATTAAAAATTGCCAAAGTCGTCCCGGTTTATAAAAAAGGTGATCCCACTTGCGTTAATAACTATAGACCCATTTCTATATTATCATGTTTTTCAGGTGCTTGAAAAATGTACTTATGACCGTACTATTAAGTTTTTAGATAAGTTCCAAATACTCACGCATTCACAATTTAGATTTCGTAAAAGACATTCTACTACCCATGCTTTACTTGATTTTATAAATAAAGTCTCTAACGCTATTGTTGACTCCAAACACACTCTGGGGACATTCCTAGATCTTTCAAAAGCTTTTGATACGATTGACCATGAGATTTTATTGTATAAACTTTCCTTTTATGGTATTCAAGGAGTTTCCCTATAGAGTGGTTTAGGAGCTATCTCTCAAATTGATCACAGTATGTGTCTATTAATGGTTTTAACTCAAATATTTATAAAGTCATCTGATCTGCTTTCCTTTATTTTGTTCGCTGACGATTCCAATTAATTTTTTTCCCACAGCAATATCAATTATCTTACCGATGTTGTTAACAATGAACTTAAATCTGTAGCGAATTGGTTTAGAGTTAATAAACTGTCCTTGAATATTTCTAAAACTAGTTATATGCTCAGTAACTCTGCCAGTGAATTACCCAGTGATATTTTGATTGATGATTCTGTAATTGTTAAAACTGATTGTTGTAAATTTTTTGGGTTATTTATTGATTCAGGGTTAACATGGAGAAATCATATTGATCACTTATGTAAGATTGTTGCAAGAAATATAGGTGTAATTAATAAGATCAAGTATTTTTTACTCGGAGATATCTTGGAATCTCTTTATAACACCTTGGTTGTTGCGAATCTTAATTATGGTTTACTTGCTTGGGGTAGTAGTTCCGCTACTAATTTAAACAGACTATTCCTATTACAAAACAGAGCATTGCGTGTTAATGTTGTTGACTTTCATGAACACACAGATCCCCTTTTTGTGAAACATAATACATGTACTTTAAAAGTTAGTGATATACACTGAGCAAAAATATAAACGCCCCATGTAAATTATTTATGTAACATGAAATGGGCGACCCTAAATCAGCTGATATTGTCTTATAATTGTACAAAATGGTTATTTGTCTTGATTTGTAAACAACGGTAGATGGTCACTCAGATCCGTTAAGAGAATATTGGATGTACACTCGACCAAAAAAGTTCTGTCACCAGTAAGACATTTATAGATATTTATTATTAAATTGGATTTAATGTAGGAAAATAATATATCAAATTTTAGCTAAACATATCCCTCAAAGGAATAGAGCTCAAGAGAGATTATGATGGCAAGCTTCACTGAACAGGAATGCAACAAAGAAGTGTGGGGTCAGAATGAAAAACACCAAAGAACAACGATGTCAACTTTATTGCACTCAAGCAAGGGGAGTTACAGTTCAGTATTTTGCTTTCACCATACCTAATGCAATGGCACGATTCAGATTAGACAATTTAACCATTTTGATTTGGTTGTTTTTGACAAGACATTGATAAATCCAAACTCACTTAAAAATTTCCTAATTGTCTATGTATACACACAAATTGCCCAAATCACAAGTTGCATTGTTCTTTGGTGTTTTTCATTCTGACACCACACTCCTTTGTTGCACTTCTGTTCAGTGAAGCTTTCCATCATAATCTCTCTTGAGCTCTATTCCTTTGAGGGATATGTTCAGCTAAAATTTGATATATTATTTTCCTACATTAAATAATTTAATAATAAATATCTATAAATGTCTTACTGGTGACAGAACTTTTTTGGTCGAGTGTATATGATCTCCCAGGTCATTTGTAAAAATATTGTCGATTAGAGTGGCGGTGCTGGACGTTATGCGAGTAGGGGGCATCTAGAGAGAATGAATATAGAATATTTATGCACTCCATACGGGTTGGGGTATGGGATTCGAAACTTTAGGTTTATATTGAAGTCACCGGTAAAGAGCAAACCTTGTTTTCCAAAGATATTTTATCTAATACAATTTCAAATTCATCATTAAAGCTGGAGATGTTTTAGGCCTATATAGTGCAAAAGTATTGTTGTTTTTATTGTAATTTTTATTTCATTTTCCGGGATATACACTTAATGTCACAGAACTACAGACAGATAATGATAATAATAAATAATAAAGGAAACAACAACAACAACAACAACAAAAATCAAAACTGCAAATTAACATAAAAAACAGACAACATCCAATTAGCTCCCGCCGGATTGCCCAAAAGAAACTAGTTTCTGTCAGGGGGCTCTCCAAACTGATTGGATGACAAAACAATTAAACATAAATATATTTAAGTATATGGTATTTACACAAATTAAAAAAAACTAATTACAAGTTTGTCTGGATTTATTATAATTATTAACAATTAAGAAAAGTCAAAGTAGTAATTGCAAATTATAAATACAAATCATAAATCTTGGATAAGTCATCTGAAAGAAAAAAAGATACTTTTTTTTATTATGAAGTAATGAAATCATTTGCAGGATGGGTACATTCTAAAAAGAGTGTGAGATGGGGTCTTGGTTGAGAAGGTAATCACGTAGGGCATTTAAGAAGCATTTGGAAGAGGGTTCCAGGCAGAGATCTCGAAGATCACAGGGAAGAGAGTTAAAAAATCGGGGGAAGAAGTTAAACAAAGATAATTTTTCACAGTTAGTACAGTTGTATTGGTGCTTGAAGAGCAAGACGTCAGTTTTCCTGGTGTTTGGTTATTCCATAAGTTTGATAATACGACCACAGGTTTATCTGTGAAAACGAAGGGTAAGTAAATATGAAGACAGGAAACCAGTCTACATCGTTGTGTTTAAACAATCGGTGGCGCTAGGCTAGTCAAATTTAATTATTTCACTTTACTGCTCAGATATTTGATCACTAAATGCCTTGCCTATTTATGCGTGTTTTAAAAAAAACACTATGAATTGTAGGATAGGGCGACAAATCGTGTGTAAACAAGGTATATTAGGGCGACGTGCTCAATAGGCCGACATTTTGGTGTCGCCCTAATATTTTTGAGTTTAAAAATCATTTTTTTAGGTCAAAAACCATTTTTTTAAAATTTTTATTGGGTCTAGAACTGTCTCTCTTAGGTCTGTGACCATCTCCGGAGTTTGGGTAAAAAAATAAGGTGTCATTTTGAGTGATTCGTGCCGAAATTTCGGTGGTCCCCGGTGAGAGTCTTCCCGAAATGTCGCCCTATTGCGGCATTCAGAGTTGTTTAAATTATTATTATCATGCGAGTTATAGATAATTTTTCATCCCTGTAAACTAGTATAAGTCTGAAAGTTTTTACAGTGCGCAGTGTGAATTTGCATGTTGTACAAAAATACATGTATCTCAAATTGTGTCACTCAGCTCTGCAGCTCCGCAATTTCCAATTACCTGCAATAAAATTGCAATAACTTAATTAACACTATGGTCGATTTCCACATCATCAAGACCTCATCTTGGTGGTTGAGCTGCACCTCCTCCATCGGTCCTCTAGTTTGGGACTTGATGAATATTTAAAGCAATTAGGCCTACCCTATAGCCCCACAAATAGGGCTGTAAATAGCTCACTTTTGAAATCTGATTTCAAAAGTGAGCTACATGTATTTACAGCCCTATTTGTGGGGCTAGGCCTACCCTTGCATGTGATTGTCGAAAAGTTTCGCCTCGGCTCCGATCCGGCTCAGACGCAACTTTTATACTCAATGAAAAAAATTAACCTTATCCAGTTGAAATACCCCCACTATTACCTTACTGTACATATGTAGATTTTGCAGAAATGTATTGCTAAATATTACTGTGTGTGTGACAATGTCATTATCATTATCACAATGTCATTGTTGATGGGTTGTGCAATTGAAATGCATTCATTTTCCTTTTGCTTTCATAGCGGATAGTTATGCATTTGAGCAACCGATCTATCGGGTTGTTGAAGGGACTGATTCTGGAGCCATCGTCTACATTATACGTAGTGGTGCTCATGATGCTCCATTGTCTACAGTTGGTGAGTACTTTAATTAATGTATTGCACTTTTACGGTTATCGATGTCATCTTCCTCAGAGGCTTAGGAAACACACATAATATCGCTAGTAGGGGTGTTACTATTTACCGGAAAACACCTGAAAACATTAAATACCAGAAAACACCAGAAAAACACACTAAATACCAGAAAACACCCAAAAAGCACCGGGAAAATTCCCAAAAGCACAAAACACCCCAAAAACATTACTGTTTTAAGGTGTTTTCCAGTGCTTTTTAGCGTGTTATGCTTTCCGGTGTTTTGTGGTGTTTTCCTGTATGTTTTTGGTTGTTTTCCGGTATGTTTTTAGCCGTGGTTAGGCTAGGCGTTCATCGATAATCCAGGGCGTGAGCTAATATGCCTGTTGTCTGTATGGTCTGTGGCGCGCTTCTCCGGCATTAACAGCAACCTCACGTGACACGAGTTTATGCAAATTACCTTCAGCGGTATGAACGCCTTGTGTCAAGCACGACGATCACCTTATCTTTTTCTTTATTTTTGCGATGGATTTCCACCATGTGTCCTTGGGTAAGACACTTTGTCATGTGTTACCTTTTTCTGAATGGGTACCTGCAAGGGTTGCAGCCTCTTTGCGCCTGTGTCAGGCTGCCGGGGCTGCATACTCCCCAGGAAATTGTGCTTAACGACCAGGATAATAATCATGTAATAAAGGACCATAAGTATTCCAACAGTACGATAAAGAATAAACCATCATTATTATCGTTACTTGCTAAGGAGAATATACAATCAGTGTTTTAGAATGTTAAAGATAGTATACATGATTGGTAAACTGTTACAAATAGTTTTATCCCCCTGTGTGATTAAAGATAGTATGCATGTTTAAAACCAACCTGAGCAAAAACCAGCTCCGTACTTCTGAGAAAACAGTCAAAAAAGAATTTGCAGTTATTGCGCCCCAAACCATTTCGCCCTGAACCATTTCGCCCTGAACAAAGGCCTGTGCACGAAGTGGTATTTGGGCGCTGTAGTGTTTGGACTAAGTGATTTGGAGCGAAATGGCACTCGGGCGAAATGGTTTGTGGGTGAAATGGCACTTGGGCGAAATGGTTTTCGTCTCATGAGACTAAAAATAATTGTTTTACTCATTTCTCAAAGACTATAGCACTTCAGACAAAACCATTTCAGGGGAAGTTTTCTACGCTCATCATGTTTATATTGTGATCATTTCTGATTTTCGAGATACCAATCATGTATACTGCCTTTATACCGAAAGAAAAAAGTGAGAAAAAATTGCTACTAAGCCAGGCTGCACCAAGATTCTCAACTAATGCACCAAACATTGGCAGTACTGCACTGACCCTTTGATCTTCTGCATGACTGTTTTTAAAAGCCCACTGTATCATTTGCAATGACCGGAAATGTTAATGACCGAGTTGACTAGGAAAACCTTCCTGAAAGTAAAGATTGAATTGGTAACTATCCAATGAAATGTCTCCATCCGAGATTAAACATTTTACAAGAAAATAATTATTTAGATCGTTTGCAAATGGTTTACTTAGTCGGTTTGCATTTGGGCAACCTGAGATGTGCGCTGTGTCCAGGCTTCACAATTCAGGCTTCGCATACTCTTATGTAGGTAGGTTAATATGCTGTGCATGTGGACTGGACTGGTCGCACACACGACCAGTATGACGTGAGCCACAGAGTGCATATAGGTACGCGACCGATTGAGAACGAAGAGACAAATTTATAATTGATCTCTGGGAGGGGTGGATATTTCTCTGTAGGGCTTGTTAAGTTCACGTGATGGCCAATCCCAGTCAGTGAGAAACAACTGCACTACTGTGATTCGAGACCACCAGTTGCATAGCTCAATTGGTAGGGCGTCTGCACGTTAAGCAGAAGGTCCGCGGTTCGAATCCCGGTGGAGCATCCAGATTTCCCAAACTCATAATGGACATTTGTATTAAATTTAGAATAAGTCATTTTGAAACACCGTGTCTAGAGCGGCAAAACACACACAGATTTTTCATGTTTTCGGAAAACGTAGTGCATTTGACGGAGCTGAAAAGTCTTCATACTGCAGATAGGTTTTTTTATGTCTTTCTTTTGATTTATAATAATTTTGTTCCCAGAATCGTTAAAAAATAGATCAGGGTCTTTAAACCAAAATACTATTTTCTTGTACCGGGTATTTTACCTTTGCAGATGTGGCCACTTCTGATGGAACCATTCCAGGCAGACGTGCTGTGGCTGGGACGGATTATGATGCCTCATCAACCACCGTGACCTTCCCAACTACCTCAGTTATCCGAGTTGCTGTCAATGTTTCGATCATTAACAACGACGTGGATAACACTGATGAAGACGTACACTGCTTCACAATCGCCTTGAGTAATCCATCTCCTTCTGGTGGCACGCTTGGTTCGCCAGCTCTTGTCTGCATCATTGATAATAACAGTAAGCAGAATGTTTGCCTTAACTATCGCCCTTTATCACGGTGCAGCCGTCTTTTCTTTTCTCCTATTAAAATGAATGTAACCAAAGCGAGGCTTCCAGAAAAAAAAGTGTGGTCCCGTTTTAATCATTGTTCATTGTGTGCATCACAATGGCACAGGCATAATTGCGCGATCAAGAAAACGTGCGGCGTGGACAGTGATTCTCAACGGGAGATACACGCGCTATCGCGCGGTAGCGCAGATGCACTTATCGTACCCAACACGAACTATGGAGAACAAGACAAAGATGAAACACCGTGATGAAGGTCTATTAATTGCAAACTGAATGTGTAGTTGAACTTTGTTTTAATGTCATGTTACATGTTGCATTATTGTGTTCTGCGGTTCAAGCCTCGAGTGCAAAGTATAATCCCTTTTACCAGAGCCTATGGCCCTCTCTGAAATGACGTCACTTCCTACAGATTGCCACGTGCATTAGGATCTTGATGAGCATATTTTGTGACGCACATGAGCTAGCCGTATTTCAAACAAATATTGAACAACACTCGCTCGTGTTTTAAATTTTTTTAATGATGTGCATGCACGTACCTAGTCAGTAGTGGCATTAAATACGCAGTTGTACTTTTTTCTACAAAGATGTTCGTCTATGAGAGTGGACCATTAGAGGGAACTATTGATTGCTTTCCGTGACGTAGAACATCCTGGAATGTTTGGTGGTCAACGGTCACGCGCGTACACACGCGCGCCACTAGACATGGGCACGCGTAAAAGATACTCACCAGCGTACTTTCATTTGAAGATGCTGCACGCGCACGTTACGATACGTTCAAATTATTGAGCATGCACTGCAGCTTGTAAAAACGAAAGTGCTTTTGGTTGATCACAATTTTTAGCCTGAAGAAATACATTTTTATCTTTATCGATACAACAGCCATGGCGCAACAACATAAAGTGAGGTTAAGTAACGGAGGTAAGTGCAACCAATGCGCTTTTATTGCTTTTTTGGCCGGTTATCACTCGAGCCACGTGGGTCATGAAAAATGGTGGATGGAAGGGGTAACGTCACCGGAAAGCAATCAATACAGGGGGTGACTTTGTATGGCTTCTAAACAGAAAAAGGTAATGACTGCACATGTGCACGCTCCTCTATAGTGGGCTTATGATAACAAGTACAAAACTTGTATGCAAGACTTTGCATACTGATCGTGGCTGGGACCTTCATAATTGAGCAAGTTTGGGCGGAAGACTATAGTTAACTAGACTAACCATAGTCGATCTTGATGTCACCCGAACGCTGCATGGTTTGACTAGCTATAGTCTGACTAGAGGAACCAAGCCCCGGGGGTAGGTTCATCTCTAGTCAGTTGTAATCACGTCACTTTTCAAGATGGCGGAATTGTAAACGCGATTGAAAAAAAAAGCTAGCTTTTGATGAACGAGTTGAAATGTCTTTAGTAGAACATACGAGGGCAAACATGGGGAAAAAGGTTGCCAACAATTGCTTGTATTTTTGTTAAACCGTTGACGGCGACCAGTGCAGACGATTCTGGCAATGTTTGCCTAGATTTGTCTGACAAAGTGTTCGGGTGAAAAACAAACTACGCATGTGCGAAAAAAAAATCGCAAATTGACTAATGGTCAGCAGCTGAACTTGGTCCTTGTTGATTCAGTGTTGTCTGAAGCAAAATCTTGTTGTTTTTGTTTGTAGGTTTCTTCGGTGGTACCTGTCCACCACCAGAAGCTGCTATAGAGAGCAATGGAGAACCAGTCATTGAGGTCAACACTGGTAGTACTACAGCTCCCGTCAGCTGGACACAACCCACTCACGGTGCAACCGTGCAAATGGAGTATAAGTGCTTCACTACACCATCAGATACTGAACCATCATGCACAAATGGTGGCAACTTTCCCATCACATATGAATTCACCTCTTTCAACCGCAGAATACGTGTGCGGTACACTGCTTACACCATGTTGACCCCAGATATTGTGAGTCACGATTGTGAATTCTACGTTCGTGTTGTTGGTGAGTTGACTCATTGTAATGATCTCTTTTCACAACTTATACTGAAGTCCATTGTCGATAATGTACTCTCAGTCTCTTGGTATACTCTAAACAATGGATTTCACTTTTCTGAATGTCATCTTCTTGAAAGGTCTTTAAACAAGCTTTTAAATATTGTAGCAATATTGTAGCATGTGTCATTTTTATACTACTTACATAGTTTTTATGCGGGATCAGACTTATAAAGCTACCTAATGATCAATTCCCGATTTAGCGGCAGCTTTTTTGATTACCAAGTCTAAGATTGAACGTACAGTAAGTGTCCAGAATGACACACATCATGGCTTACTGATATGTGACCTGTCACGATGAAATGAGCGTAAAGTCAAAATTTTCAAAAATTAGATATTGGTATTTTTGAATTCACCAGAAAAAAAGCTCTCCAATGGTATACAGCACATAAGGTAAAACGATTCCCCCAACACAACACGGCTTAAAGAAGTGGTAGTGTTGGAACAAATCTTACAAATGTTAAAACAAAATTTCTTTCAAGATTTATTGCGTATTACAAAGAAATTGGTCTGAAATTTACGTTTTTATTTGTTGGATAGCGCTAAATATATGAAATGAAATAGAATGAGAGTTACTCTTTCCAAATATTACAAACCCTAAAATTGACCTCCCTTCAACTTTGAACTGCCGTTATAGGAAATAGCGGAGTGCGACTTTACGCTCATTTCGTGTGACAGGTCACATATTGGCAAGGGGCATGCACTTCCTCCTAAAAGGGAGTATCATGTCTACGTTCGAGCATGTACTCGTGTTAACATGAGTATATTCCTGCGCGTGCGAGCGGCAAGATTAGCGACACTTGGGTCAATGAGAGTATGCTCTCGCTACTCCCCAACAAATGGGGAGTGTGCTCTTACTCCTGACGAGTGTCATGTGATTTGTACGAAGATGGCGGAATATGGGTGGGATTTGTGGTGAATTTGCCCAACGTGTCAACTCGATAACTGAAACAACAATTTACCCACTAAGGTTTGTTTTAGACGGCATCAAAGGTTCTCACGACTTGCAGTCTGTATTTTCTTCAGTTTCTTGTGAGCAGTGAAACAGTGTTTTTTGTACAGTCATGGCAAGACTGATGGCCATTCGCGCATGCGGACTGCGGACTTGCCTTTCCCGTAATGTGACCCGAGTGCAATGCGCATGCATTACTCCAGGGTAGCGAGAACTGTACGCCCGAATGCAGCCCAAGTTGCCATGGGATGTGTGAAATGTGATGACAGAATGCAATAGATGGCAGATGCTAACCAACATTTCATGTCTAAGGCTGGGGTCAGACGAATTATGACATCCAATCGATTGTAGTATTACTATAGTACAATTACGAGATTTTGTGCGTGTGACCCCAAATCTATTGTAATTGTATCACAATTGGTCAACGATGACCATTCTCATCATCATTTGATTGTGATACAATTGTAATCGTATAACAATAAATTGGCAAAACAAGCGTGTGACCCCATCTCGTAATCGTACTACAATCCATTCCCCCTCTCGCGTGTGTGCTTTCTGCTTTATCGTGCGCACCTGGGTTGAGTTCCACATATGCGAACGTTTGCAATTAATTGTTGGCCACGTTGGCCAACAATTTCGAGTGGAACGAATTGTGCAGCACCAACTGACTATGGGGGCCGCCATTTTGACAATGTATTTTGTCAAACAAGCCATTCCACATTGAGCAAACGTTGGCGCCAACGTTAGCAAACCGTTCGCTTTTTGGAAAGCAGCCAAAATAATTTTTAAATGTTTAATTGTGGTCTTCATTTCAGACAACGTTGCACCAACGATTACTTGTCCTCTTGGTGTATTCAACACCACGGAACCTGGCTCATCAACTGGTATTGCCTATTTCTCTGATGCTACTGCTTCTGATGCAACAAGTGTTACGGTGACTGCAAACGCAACATCGGGGTCTCAGTTCCCTATCGGATCAACAGATGTACAATTCACTGCAACGGATACCAATGGAAATATCAACACTTGCACGATTAATGTCTTGATCATAGGTAATTGCTTCCACTGCCCTAATTTCTGACTCCCATTCCCCACGTCTTTCCCAGCTGCCCTTTTTTCTACTTTTTACACTTTTCCTGCTGTGCCTTTTACCCATACCCATTTTCCGACCTCTTCCCATGTCTCATTTCCCACCTCTATCCAATTTCCTTCCTTCTCTTTGCCTATCCCCTCCGCCTCCCTCCCTCTCCTCTACAACATCCCTACTAGTGCTGCGACCGTGTAAACGTTTAAACGTTTGAACGACCGAAATGTAACTATCCGTTTAGAAAAATGCTAAACGGATATCCGAAACCAACTTGTGAAAAAACGATCCTCCCTTTTTCAAAGATCTAGTGGCCGTTTTGCGCCGCCGGAAACTTCTAAAGAGGCAGTTTTGTTCTGAAAGAATCAAGCAGCACACTGCTGTGATGAGCCCAACGGTCGGTAACCGTTGTGGTTTCAAGCCGAAGATGTACAGTTGCGTTTGCGGGCGGAAGCGATTTTACTGATGGTTTTCGGTTTCATCTTGCAAGTTGGATTCAAAGCAGGGCGGTAAACACTGTGGAGCCGACGATCGTAGTTGTGTTGGAACTGTAATTGATTCCATTCTCTCATTGGTTGCTGACTTTGGGTTTGAGTGACTTCTCGAAAGTATCCAATTACAGCAAAGCCTAGCTGAACTTTCGTGGCCTGCATCATGTATGCTCCAATTCAATAAAGTGTCACTGGTGCAGCGCGAACGCACATGATACCAGGTCAAAGAACTTTATATTGCGAGCGCGGTAATAAGTTTTACTTTTTGTTATGTTTACTATTCGTTTAAACGTTTAAACGAACGTTAAATTGACGTTTAAACGTTTATAAAAATAAACGGTAACTCCCAGCGCTAATCCCTACCAATGATTAGAAGCCCGGGTTGATAAAACTGCCCTGTAGAAATTTCAGCCACAAAGGTGCAGTAATACTTCTGAAAACTTGAAAAAATCCATGCATGGCTTTTGTGTTGAGTTGAACGGTAAAAAAGTCTTTTGCAAAAGACTTTTATTTTTTGGAAAACTACCTTCAGTTAACACAAAAAAAAATTTTTGACTGAAATAAAATCGTGGTGTTTGGTACCATTGCTATTAATAATAATAATAATAACTCTTTAATAAGGTTTTTTTGTCAACTCAAATGATGTGCTTTACCTTTAAACTAAAGCCATTTTACTTTTAAATCAATGTAACCAAAATTTGGCCCCAATCCCGTGTGTAATAGTGCAATTAAACGAAAGTGGAGTGCACACAAATGGTTCTTTTGTAATTGTGCATTGCGATCGAGCAGGTGATTGTGTCCACCATACATATTGGAAACAAAGTCACAGGGATATGAAGACTGCTTTAGTTTGGAAATCTATTTTGTCATTGATTTCAACAGATAATGAACCACCTGTGCTTGAGTGTCCGGACAACATTGAAGTGAACAGTGATGAAGGAGAGAACTATGCCACTGTCTCATGGTACATGTCCAATGTGACTGACAACTCGGGGGAGTCACTAACCCCGGTGCCTAGCCGCCCGTCTGGGTATCAGTTTCCTTATGGCCCTACAACGGTGATCGTCTCTGCCACAGATTCCAGTTCTAATATAGGAAATTGCTCTTTCATTGTCAATGTTCTCGGTGAGTTTTTGCAGAAATCAACAAGAACAACTCAGGAAAAGTTAACTGGAAAAGACCATTCTGTGATCGAAAATCACAGAATGGTCTGTCCCAGATTAGTTTTAAAGACTTTTAAGTTTTTAATTATGAATCGAACGTCTCTGAAAAGTTGGGTTTAAATAAATTGTCTTTTTACCTACAGATTTTGAAGCACCTAATATTACATGCCCTGACAACATGACAGTGTCAACTGATCCTGGTCTAAACACAGCCACGTTCACCCTGCCTAATCTAAAGTTGGCGTTCGACAACTCTGGAGTGTTTATGGTCAACATTGATGACAGTGGAATGATTCGCATGGCTGGTGACAATGTTAGCCTTGATCTCGCAACTGGTCAACATTTACTAGAATATACTGTAGTGGACAACTCCATGAACAATGCAACGTGTGTTGTGTACATCACTGTAATTGGTACGTAACCTTAGATTATAAATAATTTGTTGGCAGTTTTACTTAATTTATTTGTGCGTGCATTTCAATCCTAATATTCCAAGTGGATGAAACCCTTCCTAAATTGCTTATTTTTGTATCGCATGTTTTAGACACTGAGGATCCAGTCATTACATGTCCTGAGAGTTTCACGGTCGGGACCGATCCTGGCATAGCGACTGCCAACGCGACGTGGGAGTCAGTTAATGTGACTGATAACTCCATGATGTCTATTACGCCAGTAAGCGATTCGGTAATCGGGTCCCCATTGCGTATTGGTGACACTATGGTGCAATACAACGCTACAGATAGCAGCGGCAACACAGCCACTTGTTCCTTCACTGTCACCGTTGAAGGTACATGTAATTTCATCTTTATTTTTTGTAATTTTTGAAGACCACGAGACTTTACCGTGATCAATACGATTTGCCAATAAAACAAACATTTCTCACCAAATACAACAAGCCAGCAGTGTTTGCATTTTTTCTTTCATTTATAGTCAGTTTCTGTAAAACAGACATTCATATCTTTTCTTTTTAAATTGTAGTTACTGTTTGTTTCTTATGCAGACATGGAGGAGCCTACACTAGGAAACTGCAGTGCACTGACTTTCTACACATCTCCTGGTCTAGCAACTGCTTTTGTCTCCAACATCGAGCCAGATGCAACAGACAATGTGGGGCTTGAACCTGTTTCTTGCTTTGGTATAACAAGCCTTGGAGTGGTACTCGACATTGGAACACACACTTTCACCTGTCTAGCCAGAGATTTGGGTGGACTGCAGGTAACATGTCAGCGCACCATTATTGTTAAAGGTATGTCTAATGAAAAATATCTTCAATGAAAAATAAGCTTTTGTCGAAAGATAGTGCTCTCCAAAATCAACATACGTATCTTGTTTCCCAAATTTAAAAACATCTTCAGAAATTACTAACTTGAATTTGTTTGAATTTAATTCGTCATCAGAGGCACAGAGTAAATAACGTTATTCAGGAAATTGTTGAAAACTTTGTTTTCAAAAATCATGAATTTTTTTTCATATCACCGAAGGGGTGCCAAAAACATGACAGTAAATTTGCTCTTACACTAAGCCATTGATTTGCTTCAACCAATAATATACTCCACATGACGTGTTTTAAAGACATTCGCTT
Organism: Henricia sp. BOLD:AAB3569; assembly: GCA_037783545.1. Lineage (NCBI taxonomy): Eukaryota > Metazoa > Echinodermata > Asteroidea > Spinulosida > Echinasteridae > Henricia > Henricia sp. BOLD:AAB3569. The sequence continues at coordinate 3,585,343 of JBBELK010000329.1, forward strand.
CGAAATCACCACCCTTTTCAAAACTGTACAACGTCATTCAACATAAGGGTGAATACTAACCCGGGACAGTCATATGCCATCGTCATATTTGAAACACTCAATGTGACTGACAACTCTGGGGAGTCGATAACCGCGGTATTTAGCCCGTCTCAGTTTCCTATTGGCCCAACGACAGTCACCGTCTCTGCCACAGATTCCAGTTCTAATACAGGAAACTGTTCCTTCATAGTCACTGTTGTAGGTAAGGGAAAAAAACAAAAGAACAAAACTGTGGACTACCTTTCATTTGCATGCGGCAAAAATTTAACAGGGCCCTCTGTGATTTTTAAGTTAAAATTGGCTGTGGAGAGCACTAGGAATACTCGTAATAGTGTTTTGGTATGACTTTTATTTTAATAGGCATTAAAAGTGGGTTTGGCCGGTCTTAAACATACGTTTCAAACCGGATAGGGGCCTAGATGCTGATAATGGCCGAAGGCGCGGGTCATTATCAGCGTCCAGGCCTCTATCCGGTTTTAAACGGATTTTAAGACCGGCCAAACCCACTTTTAATCCCATTCATAAATACCTTTTTTTGTGTAAATCGGTAAAACTCACCAAAATTAGCTTGTCGATGCATTCACTTTTTCCCTTCATCTTGTTGTTTGAACATTCAAAACTGGTAGCTGTGCATGCGGCGAGTTGTTTGTTTGATGGCGTGCGTTACGCATAATGCAGAGGTGTTGTGTACGCGCACGCACACGTACGGCCGCGTAGATGTCACAGTACACATTTTGCTTTCGGGAGCGTGCAGTTTGTGTGTGCGTGTGCGTGTTCCATACGCGCTGACCAGAGTGCGGGCACAGCTGTGAGCCAGGCTCAAAAGTGTTTAAGACTGACTGGGCATTTATCGCGCGTTTAAAACTGCCCACGTGATGTGCTTTCAGCCAATAGGGATTTATGAATGGTCATTATTGGCAAGCCACGTCATTCAGTGCAGTATTGTTTTAACCTCTCTTTGCCTTTTACAAAATAATTATGCTAATTCTCACCTCGTAAAATTCTGATAATTCTGAATTTCGTTTCTTGGACTAAAAGCAAAACATTAAATATATAATTCGCAGTATACATTTAAAAAAATGTGAGTTGCAGATCAACGTTTTTACCATGTTGAGCTTAGTACCTGCAATCCTTGTATTTTTGAATTAAAATTTGCACAGATGTTGCACCTAGATCCTCCTGATAGTAGTGGACAACACTAACTTTGTCTTTTGTTTTTATTTATACCATAGATATGGAAGCTCCAAATATTACATGTCCTGACAACATGACAGTGTCAACTGATCCTGGTCTAAACACAGCCACGTTCACCCTGCCTAATCCAATGTCGGCGTTCGACAACTCTGGAGTGTTTATGGTCAACATTGATGACAGTGGAATGATTCGCATGGTTGGTGACAATGTTAGCCTTAATCTCGCAACTGGTCAACATTTACTAGAATATACTGTAGTGGACAACTCCACGAACAATGCAACGTGTGTTGTGTACATCACTGTAATTGGTAGGTAACCTTAGATTAAGGTGATCAATAGTTGTGACAGAATGGATAAAAGTGAAAATGTAAAATTTATAAATAATTTGTTGGCAGTTTTACTTAATTTATTTGTAGGTGCATTTCAATCCTAATATCCCAAGTGAATGAAACCCTTCTTAAATTGCTTATTTTTGTATCACATGTTTTAGACACTGAGGATCCAGTCATTACATGTCCTCAGAGTTTCACGGTCGGGACCGATCCTGGCATAGCAACTGCCAATGCGACGTGGGAGTCAGTTAATGTGACTGATAACTCCATGGTGTCTATTACGCCAGTAAGCGATTTGGTAATTGGGTCCCCGTTGCGTATTGGTGAGACTGTGGTGCAATACAATGCTACAGATGGCAGCGGCAACACAGCCACTTGTTCCTTCACTGTCACCGTTGAAGGTAATATCATCTTTATTTTTTTGTAATTTTTGAAGACCACGAGACTTTACCGTGATCAATACGATTTGCCAGTCAAACTAAAATTTCTCACTAAATACAACAAGCCAGCAGTGTTTGCATTTTTTTCTTCCATTTAGTCAGTTTCTGTAAAACGGACGTTAATATCTTTTTTTCCCAAATTTTAGTTACTGTTTGTTTCTTATGCAGACATGGAGTACCCTACACTAGGAAACTGCAGTGCACTGACTTTCTACACATCTCCTGGTCTAGCATCTGCTTTTGTCTCCAACATCGAGCCAGATGCAACAGACAATGTGGGGCTTGAACCTGTTTTTTGCTTTGGTATAACAAGCCTGGGAGTGGTACGCGATATTGGAACACACACTTTCACCTGTGTAGCCAGAGATTTGGGTGGACTGCAGGTAACATGTCAGCGCACCATTATTGTTAAAGGTATGTCTAATGAAAAATATCTTCAATGAAAAATAAGCTTTTGTCAAAAGATAGTGCTCTTCAAAATCAACATACGTATCTTGTTTCCCAAATTTAAAAACATCTTCAGAAATGACTAACTTGAATTTGTTTGAATTTAATTCGTCATCCGAGGCATAAAGTAAATAACGTTATTCAGGAAATTGTTGGAAAACTTTGTTTTCAAAAATGAAATTGTTTTTCATATCACAGAAGGGGTGCCAAAAACATGACAGTAAATTTGCTCTTACACTAAGCCATTGATTTGCTTCAACCAATAATATACTCCACATGACGTGTTTTGAAGACATTCGCCTCGAAATCACCACCCTTTTCAAAACTGTATGTCGTCATTAAAATCATCCAAAGGTTAGACCACATCGAATAGCTGCCATCTTGTAGGGCAGCTTCTTTGCTCCTTGAGGACATGCATGGTTGCACATTTTGTGCTTTCATTGTTTAAATGAAAGTTTAAATGACAAAAGTTGCCCTACAAGATGGCAGCTATTTGATACAATCTATAGCCAAATCATTAAGCATGTCAGTAGTTTCAGGCAGTAAAGAGGCCCACACTACTAGCTGGGGTGCAGCACATGGAAAGAAAACATGATTTTTAATTTTTTTAAAATACTGTCGAGGAGGGGTACTCCATGTGCTCAGTGATGGGCACCCGACCCTCTTGACCTTCCCTGTCCTTTATGCTATTTTGCATGTTACTATTCCGCAAGAACAGTTTCCCTATTTGCACATACTTGCTGTACCACCCAAGACTTGTATCTTCTTTGCATACTTAAATCCTTCTACATTATTTAATTCGTGCATATTAATGCTTCATTAACCAAAACTAATTTTTTTTCTCAAACAAAACTACTTTTCTATTTTGCTTGTGGTTCTTTAGCTTACTGCCCTGTATTGATTGCTTTCGATGACGTAGAACATCCGGGAATGTTTGGTGGTCAACAGTCACGCGCATACACGCGCGCGCCAATAGACGCACATGAACACGCGTAAAAAATACTCACCAGCGTATTTTCATTAGAAGATGCCGCACGCGGGCGTTGTGATACGTTCAAATTATTGAGCATGCACTCGGCTTGTAAAAACGAAAGTGCTTTTACTTGATCGCGATGTTTAGCCTGAAGAAATGCGTTTTTATCTTTCTCGATACAACAGCCATGGGGCAACAACATAAAGCTAGTTCAAGCAACAGAGGTAAGTGCAACCAATGCGCTTTTCTTGCTCTTTTTGCCGGTTATTACTCGAGCCACGTGGGTCATGAAAAATGCCCACCAAAATGGTGGATGGAAGGGGTGACGTCACCGGAAAGCAATCAATAGTGAGAAGTTACAAAATGAAAAATACAGTTTCTGAAACTTTGATGTTCCCAAAGGTTTTCCATAACGTGTTGATGTTCTCATTAAAAAAGCTCATTATCTCATTTAAAAGCTGGTAACTTGGGCCAACTAAAGAAATCAGACATTTTTCTAAATTATTTTAAAGGTAAAATCGGCCCATATATATAACAAATAGTATACCTTTAATGCAGCTGCCTAGCATAATACACGCTCATGGTTACCATCACAAAAATTGATCATTTACGGATCTGATCAATTTTGAAAGCGGAGCAAGCATGGTATTGCATGTAGGGCCAGCGTGTAGCCATACGTTCTGATCTTGATTATTATGACCCGTAACATTTGGTCTTGGTTGGTTGCGATCTTGATCTATGCAATACTGGTAAGTGGTTTTGCATAAACCTCCCTGTAATTTTAGGCCTAACCCATTAGATAATGCTGAAGGGAAATTTCACACAAGCGAGTGAATTTGCCAATATCTTATTAAAAAAATATCTCCAACTGTTCCCACTCAAATCGTAGTATGTTGATGCATTAGTCATTGGTAAAATGAAAATAATTTGAGTGTGAAAGCATCTCATGGATGCCTCCATCTTGCCTTGGCCTCTTTTCTGATCAACCAATCACATTGCACGTTTCTACATATTTTGAAAACTGGTGTGATGTTTTACAACTCTGTATCATTGAGCTAAATTCTTTTAAAAACCGAGTGTAAATTGTGAAAATGTGAAGTCAATCTGACAGTTGATATATGCAAATAAACTAACTCACTTGAGTGAAATTTCCCTTGTGTTGCATAGCGTAGATCTTCAGTAGTTTAATAGTATTATTATTCATTCTTGTCCGTGTTCGGAGTCGGATATCTCGCACATGGCAAAGGTGCAGTGAATCCAGCTTCATTTGAGATTCCCAAAGCTTATACCATTGCTTCCTAATTTAAAGGCCTAAAATTTGCACAAATTCCACGCATCTCGGTAAAAGAACTGAGCTATAGTTCTTTGCAGAAATACTAACTAACAGCTATCCCGTTTGAAAATAAACTGCTAGCTGTGCATGCGGCGAGTTGTTTGTTCGATGGCGCGCATTACGCATAATGCAGAGGTATTGTGTACGCGCACGCACACGTACGGCCGAGTAGATGTCACAGTACACATTTTGCTTTCGGGAGCGTGCAGTTTGTGTGTGCGTGTGCGTGTTCCATACGCGCTGACCAGGGTGCTGGCAAGGCTGTGAGCCAGGCTCAAAAGTGTTTAAGACTGACTGGGCATTTTTTGCTCGTTTAAAACTGCCCACGTGATGTGCTTTCAGCCGATAGGGATTTATGAATGGTCATTATTGGCAAGTCACGTCATTCAGTGCAGTATTGTTTTAACCCTTTCTTTGCCTTTTACAAAATAATTCTGCTAATTCTCACCTCGTAAAATTCTGATAATTCTGAATTTCGTTTCTTGGACTAAAAGCAAAACATTAAATATATAATTCGCAGTATACATTTAAAAAAATGTGAGTTGCAGATCAACGTTTTTACCATGTTGAGCTTAGTACCTGCAATCCTTGTATTTTTGAATTAAAATTTGCACAGATGTTGCACCTAGATCCTCCTGATAGTAGTGGACAACACTAACTTTGTCTTTTGTTTTTATTTATACCATAGATATGGAAGCTCCAAATATTACATGTCCTGACAACATGACTGTGTCAACTGATCCTGGTCTAAACACAGCCACGTTCACCCTGCCTAATCCAATGTCGGCGTTCGACAACTCTGGAATGTTTATGGTCAACATTGATGACAGTAGAATGATTCGCATGGTTGGTGACAATGTTAGCCTTGATCTCGCAACTGGTCAACATTTACTAGAATATACTGTAGTGGACAACTCCACGAACAATGCAACGTGTGTTGTGTACATCACTGTAATTGGTAGGTAACCTTAGATTAAGGTGATCAATAGTTGTGACAGAATGGATAAAAGTGAAAATGTAAAATTTATAAATAATTTGTTGGCAGTTTTACTTAATTTATTTGTAGGTGCATTTCAATCCTAATATCCCAAGTGAATGAAACCCTTCTTAAATTGCTTATTTTTGTATCACATGTTTTAGACACTGAGGATCCAGTCATTACATGTCCTCAGAGTTTCACGGTCGGGACCGATCCTGGCGTAGCGACTGCCAATGCGACGTGGGAGTCAGTTAATGTGACTGATAACTCCATGATGTCTATTACGCCAGTAAGCGATTCGGTAATTGGGTCCCCGTTGCGTATTGGTGACACTATGGTGCAATACAACGCTACAGATGACAGCGGCAACACAGCCACTTGTTCCTTCACTGTCACCGTTGAAGGTAATTTCATCTTTATTTTTTTGTAATTTTTGAAGACCACGAGACTTTACCGTGATCAATACGATTTGCCAGTAAAACAATAATTTCTCACCAAATACAACAAGCCAGCAGTGTTTGCATTTTTTTCTTTCATTTAGTCAGTTTCTGTAAAACAGACATTCATATCTTTTCTTTTCAAATTTTAGTTACTGTTTGTTTCTTATACAGACATGGAGGAGCCTACACTAGCAAACTGCAGTGCACTGACTTTCTACACATCTCCTGGTCTAGCAACTGCTTTTGTCTCCAATATCGAGCCAGATGCAACAGACAATGTGGGGATTGAACCTGTTTTTTGCTTTGGTATAACAAGCCTGGGAGTGGTACGCGACATTGGAACACACACTTTCACCTGTGTAGCCAGAGATTTGGGTGGACTGCAGGTAACATGTCAGCGCACCATTATTGTTAAAGGTATGTCTAATGAAAAATATCTTCAATGAAAAATAAGCTTTTGTCAAAAGATAGTGCTCTTCAAAATCAACATACGTATCTTGTTTCCCAAATTTAAAAACATCTTCAGAAATGACTAACTTGAATTTGTTTGAATTTAATTCGTCATCCGAGGCATAAAGTAAATAACGTTATTCAGGAAATGACGTGTTTTGAAGACATTCGCCTCGAAATCACCACCCTTTTCAAAACTGTACAACGTCATTCAACATAAGGGTGAATACTAACCCGGGACAGTCATATGCCATCATCATATTTGAAACACTCAATGTGACTGACAACTCTGGGGAGTCGATAACCGCGGTATTTAGCCCGTCTCAGTTTCCTATTGGCCCAACGACAGTCACCGTCTCTGCCACAGATTCCAGTTCTAATACAGGAAACTGTTCCTTCATAGTCACTGTTGTAGGTAAGGGAAAAAAAACAAAAAACAAAACTGTGGACTACCTTTCATTTGCATGCAGCAAAAATTTAACAGGGCCCTCTGTGATTTTTAAGTTAAAATTAGCTGTGGAGAGCACTAGGAATACTCGTAATAGTGTTTTGGTATGACTTTTATTTAGGCATTAAAAGTGGGTTTTGCCGGTCTTAAAATCCGTTTAAAACCGGATAGGGGCCTAGACGCTGATAATGTAAATCGGTAAAACTCACCAAAATTAGCTTGTCGTTGCATTCACTTTTTCCCTTCATCTTGTTGTTTGAACATTGAAAACTGCTAGCTGTGCATGCGGCGAGTTGTTTGTTCGATGGCGTGCGTTACGCATAATGCAGAGGTATTGTGTACGCGCACGCACACGTACGGCCGCGTAGATGTGTCAGTACACATTTTGCTGTCGGGAGCGTGCAGTTTGTGTGTGCGTGTGCGTGTTCCATACGCGCTGACCAGGGTGCGGGCACAGCTGTGAGCCAGGCTCAAAAGTGTTTAAGACTGACTGGGCATTTTTCGCTCGTTTAAAACTGCCCACGTGATGTGCTTTCAGCCAATAGGGATTTATGAATGGTCATTATTGGCAAGTCACGTCATTCAGTGCAGTATTGTTTTAACCCTTTCTTTGCCAATTACAAAATAATTATGCTAATTCTCACCTCGTAAAATTCTGATAATTCTGAATTTCGTTTCTTGGACTAAAAGCAAAACATTAAATATATAATTCGCAGTATACATTTAAAAAAATGTGAGTTGCAGATCAACGTTTTTACCATGTTGAGCTTAGTACCTGCAATCCTTGTATTTTTGAATTAGAATTTGCACAGATGTTGCACCTAGACCCTCCTGATAGTAGTGGACAACACTAACTTTTCCTTTTCTTTTTATTTATACCATAGATATGGAAGCTCCAAATATTACATGTCCTGACAACATGACTGTGTCAACTGATCCTGGTCTAAACACAGCCAAGTTCACCCTGCCTAATCCAATGTCGGCGTTCGACAACTCTGGAATGTTTATGGTCAACATTGATGACAGTAGAATGATTCGCATGGTTGGTGACAATGTTAGCCTTGATCTCGCAACTGGTCAACATTTACTAGAATATACTGTAGTGGACAACTCCACGAACAATGCAACGTGTGTTGTGTACATCACTGTAATTGGTAGGTAACCTTAGATTAAGGTGATCAATAGTTGTGACAGAATGGATAAAAGTGAAAATGTAAAGTTTATAAATAATTTGTTGGCAGTTTTATTTAATTTATTTGTAGGTGCATTTCAATCCTAATATCCCAAGTAAATAAAACCCTTCCTAAATTGCTAATTTTTGTATCACATGTTTTAGACACTGAGGATCCAGTCATTACATGTCCTCAGAGTTTCACGGTCGGGACTGATCCTGGCGTAGTGACTGCCAATGCGACGTGGGAGTCAGTTAATGTGACTGATAACTCCATGATGTCTATTATGCCAGTAACCGATTCGATAATCGGGTCCCCGTTGCGTATTGGTGACACTGTGGTGCAATACAACGCTACAGATGGTAGCGGCAACACAGCCACTTGTTCCTTCACTGTCACCGTTCAAGGTAATTTCATCTTTATTTTTTTTGTAATTTTTGAAGACCACGAGACTTTATCGTTATTAATACGATTTGCCAGTAAAACTAAAATTTCTCACCAAATACAACAAGCCAGCAGTGTTTGCATTTTTTATTTCATTTATAGTCAGTTTCTGTAAAACAGACATTCATATCTTTTCTTTTCAAATTTTAGTTACTGTTTCTTTCTTATACAGACATGGAGTTGCCTACACTAGGAAACTGCAGTGCACTGACTTTCTACACATCTCCTGGTCTAGCAACTGCTTTTGTCTCCAACATCGAGCCAGATGCAACAGACAATGTGGGGATTGAACCTGTTTTTTGCTTTGGTATAACAAGCCTTGGAGTGGTACTCGACATTGGAACACACACTTTCACCTGTGTAGCCAGAGATTTAAGTGGACTGCAGATGTCATGTCAGCGGACCATTATTGTTGATGGTATGTGAATTGTAGTCTTGAAGATTCATTCACAGAATATATTTAGTTGATTTGTTCAAATTTATTATATTTGTATATCTTCCTTATCTAACATGGTCTAATAATTAACACTTCCTAACTTTTAATCATTTCAATTTGATCCACTTTTAATGTTGACACATGTAACCTTTCCATATTGTAGCCCAATTGCTTTTCTAGATTTCATGCTTTCTAGTCTTCTGTTGACTTGCTAACTTTTATAATTTATAATGATTTTCTCGTTTTTTTTATGTATTGGCCTTTGTTTTGTTTTCTTCTTAACACCTAAATTGTATACTTTATATATTTTATACCCAGTATACTGAGTTGATACTGGGTAATACGTAATTTTCGGAATATAAGCCGCCCGGGGTATAAGGCGCGACGCCCGAAAATTCCAGAAACAAGATTTACCGTCGGCGTATAAGCCGCCCGGCTTCTTAGCCATTTTGTCGGCCACAGATCGATCACAAAGAACTGCCGCCGTAAGTGCCTCACCGCGGGCCACGCGCGCGCGCGCCCACGCACTGCAGTAGTCACACGGCATGTCGCCTCAAGAAGCAGCTTTATCGGAAAAGGCGTTAAATTGGATTTTACAAAGAACCCTTGGAGCATTGTCTGGCGCATTTTCCCGAAGAAAGCGACTTCGAAGGATTTGAGTTGTAGTTCGCTACAACTGCACTTCATCAAAACAAACAGCTCTTTTCAGTGCTACCACATTTTCAAAAAAGAGATTGATTTCGTGCCGAAGCCCATGTCCCAATAACAATATTAAAAAAGAAAAGAAAAAAAGCCCTAACACAAATGTAAGCATAGTCGCCAGGTACGTTAAGTTGCCACCCTATTCATCAGCCATTGTTCCTGAACTGGGTGGCGATGTCGCAGACCTGCCGACATTTGCGTTATTTCCCTTCTCTTCCTGTTTCTTGTGTGGACATTATTTATTTTAAAGTAAGGCCTTATGGCTTTGGGGATGGGTATTGATATTAATATTTGTAATTCATAGGCGGAAAAAGAATGCTACATAGATCTATCGTCTTTTGCTTGGTACCGGTATCCCCGATGATTTCTAGCATTTGCGTCCGCCCCATATTTTTGTGCACGACGCCGCTATAGTTTATTCACCCCATTGTATCAATGGCCGTGAATGAACTATGGCGGCGTCGTGTTCCGAGTTTACCTTTGACCTCGCCACCTCGCGCGAGATACCGAAAAGGCTTATTAAAATAGGGGACCGTTTGCCTGCCTGCGGACGTACGTACACCGCTTGGGCGAAATGGCTTTTGGGCGAAGGGGCTTAAGTTTGTCAAAGTGACTGTACAGCGTTGGAAATACATCGTTAATTAAAATTACCGGTAATGATTTTCCATCTCAAAGACAAATTTCCACATACAATGACAAATACATACACTTTTAGAATTTCAAAACACCAACTAAAACTAACAAGAATGGAAGAAAACACTGGAGAAACAGACACACCAAACAATTTGTTTGGCGTTTAAAATAGACAGTACTTACGGCCGATTTGTGCGTGTGGTCAACTGGTTGCCTGCTAATTTTGCAGTCGACATCGATGTATGGGTCACCAACGAAGATCGGTACACTTTGCACCTGGGAAATTTGCACACCTTTTCGTGCGTGTGCGACGGCCTTCAACATCGAATAACAAATTCCCATAAAAAAATTATATAATTATTTCAGGAACCACAATGTAATCATGATTTTTATGATTTTATGATTTGAGCTTGGCGTATAAGTCACCCGGTTTGTTAGCCGCAGAGACCTTTTTTTTGGCAAAATCAACGTATAACCCGCGGCTAACCGTATATTCCGAAAATTACGGTAGTAACAATGTTTTAAATGTGCAACTATATCTTTATATTTCTACTGTGTGATTAACAATTTTTTCCCCCTCTACATTGTTCCAGAAATTGTCACTTTTATTGATTGCTTTCCGGTGACGTCACGCCTTCCATCTACCATTTTGGTTGTCATTTTTCATGACCCACGAGGCTCGAGTGATAACCGGCAAAAAGAGCAAGAAAAGCGCATTGGTTGCACTTGCCTTTGTTGCTTAACCTTCCTTTATGTTGTTGCGCAATGGCTGTTGTATCGAGAAAGATAAAAATGTATTTCTTCAGGCTGAAAATCGTGATCAAGTAAAAACACTTTTATTCTTACAAGCTGACTACATGCTCAATAATTTGAACGTAACGTATCGCAACGCGCGCGTGAGGCATTCTCGAATGAAAATACTCTGGTGAGTATTTTTTATGCATGTTCATGTGCGTCTATTGGCGTGCGTATGCGCGTCTATTGACGCGCGTGTGTATACGCCTGTAATCGGTGACACTCAAACATTCCCGGATGTTCTACGTCACGGAAAGCAATCAATTGCATGGTAAGCAGATCAAGTAGAGAAAGTTCACAAATCATTTACCAATGAAGTGTACATGGTGTTTGGTCCAAAATTATGAATCAACAATTTACTTTCGCCAAGTTTAATTGCTTCATGAACATCTATTTATTGTTTTGCACCTTAAATATTAAATAGATGTGTTCTTGTTCAATACTTGTAATAGAAAGATTAAACTTGTTTGTGGTGCAGTAACACCGTTGAGTGTGTGCATACACAAACTGCACACATGTTAGTCTTTCTGTTTTTATTTTAGTGTGGATTGACGTCCCCAGGGACCAAGCGTAATTATCAAAAAAAATTAAATATGACTGCTTTAAAGGTAGTCGACTTGTTTGGTAATTACCCTCTAAAATAATTTCTGAATTATCATCTTTAAGCTTACTTGTTATCAAGATAGTAATGGTAGTAATTATCCTGTGAAATTATTTAGTCTGAATTGCCCCCATTCATGAGAAAAATTACAAAACTATTTGAATCTCCAAATCGCCTGTATAGGCGATCTTTGGGGCCAATTATTAATGCACAAAAACCATGTTTGGTTTTTTTAGGTTTTCTGAAGTATTACTGCATCTATGCAAAGACGTATAGAGATATTTCTCTCCACGTCTCTGATCTATGTAGCTGAAATTTCTACAAGGTAGTTTTCTCGGCCTATGCTTTCATTACCAGTGGAAATCATGCCGTTTTTAACACTTTACCAAACTGGTATACTACCCGTTTAAAAAAAACCCCAAAACACACAAAAGATTTTGCGTTTTAGTAAAATGTTCTATAATGATGCTATGTCAGTGCTCTACTCATTTCTTTATCATGAACTAACTACTCATTTCTTAGCAGATCATGAACTAACCAAGATATTAACTCCCTTGCGCTTGTACATGGCCAGTGCCAGGATTGTGCTGTACAGTCAAACAACATTGCAGATTACCTTATGACAGAAACCTTGTATTATCAGGAAAGTTGAACAAGGAATTAGGACCAAAGTGTTCTTATTATTGACGTTAGTCTGTAGCTCTTTTCAAAAGGACAAAATAATCATCCATTCTTAACAAACGTTCAGCAGTTAAGGGTATCATTTCTGCAGCCTTTTTAGCAAAATGTGTACCATGTTTCTTAAAACCTATTTTCTTCTTTTCTTTTTTAAATTTGTCCCCATTCTACCACCACCTTCTCTGTATGTATAGTGTTTTCAATCATTTTCATGTGTTTCAGACTTTGTCATTTTTAACCCTATCCTGTGATTTGAAACCTCACAGATAACGAGACTCCAAACATCACCTGTCCGAACAACCAGACCCTTAACACCAACCCTGGCCAGGCTTTGGCTACATTCATGCTTCCTGACGCTGCCTCGGCTGTTGACAACTCTGGAAGCGTCACCATTTCTATTGATGTCAATGGCAACTCATACAGCGTCGGTCAAAGCGCTAACTTCAGTCTCGCATCAAGTCCTCACTTGGTGCAGTACACGGCAACTGATAATTCATCAAACAGCGAAACTTGTGACATGTACATCAATGTTACTGGTAAGTAGGTTACATCATTAAACGCTCTTTATAGAATGTATAATTCAGCACGTTTGAGTTATTGACTTCAATTTACTGTTGTAATTGTAACTTGTGTATTTAGACAGTATTGGGAAGTTTTTTGTAAGTAAGCCTTGGTGAAAAATAGCTCGCAGTCAATGAGATTTGTTCACAGTTTAAAGCCATCATTTGCAGTTAATTACCCTAAATTTTAATTCATAAGTTGATAAAAAATAAACTTGACTAAAAGTGTTGATAGCAATGGTAACAAACACCATATGATTTTTTTCCATGTAAAATGGTACCTTTGTGGGAGAAATTGTCAACTTACGGTGCTTAAAAAATTGTCTGCAGATGATTTTTTTAAAACCATTATTTTATTCAACATAAAAATCATGCATGGATTTTGAAGGTTTGCTCAGGTATTTATATAATATTGGATGGCTTTGAGGGTGAAAATACCGAACATGAAAATACCGAACTCGCCTTCGGCTCGTTCGGTATTTTCATGACTCGTGCGGTATATTCTCATATCACCCTCAAAGCCATCCAATATTATTATTGTTATATAAAATGAAGCTTTTTTTGAAAGATTTCCGCGAGATATTTGTCTGTTTGGTGTTGAAAACGTCAGTTTACAAATGCATGCGCTTTTGTTACTGTTGTACAGTATTTTTTGTTACTGTACTCTGGCGCACGTTGCACACGCACGCAATCCATTCCCTCGATTCATGACGCGCGCATACGCGTGTGTTCGTGGTGCGCCCAACGTGCACGCACATCGAATCTGAGCTCTGTGCTGCACAGTAACAGAAACGCACGGTGTCCGCAAAAGCTTCATTTTATATAATAATACAGCATCTCTGTGGCTGATATTTCTACAAGATAGTTCATCAATATAATTCTTTAGTTATGGAATCTTACAAACTTGTAAAGTTCCTTTTTAAGTTGGTGGTTTGTGAGGCCTTCAAATGAATGCTAGTCAGTTGGGAATTGTTTATGCATGTGTCGCCTAAAGACGAAAAACCTTCCTACATACCACATCATGATGGTCAGAAGGACCACTAGATTAGAGAAGTCTACTGGTCCTGCTGAGAATTTGGTGGTCCACTGGTGCTTTTCGAAATGGCACCGAGATACTGCAACACTTTCTAGTATAATTAAGCTCGTTGGGTGCAGGATGAATGGGATTGCTTTTTGATCAACACTGGGGCATGTTTGGAGAGATCGGAGAAAGAAATATAGTTATCTGAAAATGTCTAAAGTAATCAGGAATTGTTTGTGGTAACCAGGAATTATTTGCATTGAGTAAGAAATGTTTCTGTGAGTCATTAAATGTTTTCACTGGTCCATATGACCAGCATTTTTTAGAGATCTACTGGTCCTTCTGATTTTTTACTGGTCTCGGACCACAGGACCAGTGTTAATTTCGACCCGTTAGATGTTGAGCACCAAGCATCGAGCCCCTGGTGTCAAACGTCCGGTGTCTTGAAAATTAAAGATATTGTCAACTTAAGACAGTGTCTTGCTCAGGAACACATGGCCCAGACCACGTCTAGAACCCACAACCTGTAAACTTATACAAAACACTTCATTTCTGTAGGCAATTCAGAAAGTTAACTTTCATTTTCAGACACTGAGCGACCAATGTTGATATGTCCTGCCCACGTACCTAACAACACAGAACCCGATTCACAAACTGGTATCGCCAACTTTGAGCTCGCCGTGGTGACTGACAACTCAGGAGAGAGCCTTGTGCCTACATCAAATGCGACTTCAGGATCCTCATTTTCTATTGGAGTTACTGTTGTTCGGTTTGTTGCTGTGGACAGTAGTGGCAATGAGGGCGATTGCACATTTTTAATAACCATCACAGGTAAAGTATGTATGTACGTACAGACAGAAGGGAGAAGGGATAGGGAGTCGGAGCCAATGCGTATGGCCAATGTTACAGTCAATAAATAATGTCACAAATTTTTCGTACATATGCAGGGACTTAGAAAACAGGATATGTGATACCGTGAAACTTGTATGCAGTGGCCATGCTCGGGACCGTAAAAAAACTGTCCATTGATTGGCTGTTGCCTGTCCAGACTTCAGACTGTTGTCTAAATTAATGTGCATGTTCAATCTTTTAACAGACAAGTTCAGCCATCTTTCCTTTTCCACTATTAAAGTCAACTTAACCAAAACAAGGCTTACAGGAAAAATAGTTTAGTCCCGTGTTGAAATTGTTGTGTTGCATCACAATGATACATGCGTTGTGCGATAAATAAAACGCGCAGTGCGGACAGTCTCGCACTGGTATGCAGATGCACGGATCGTGCCTGACACGTACGAGGAACAAGACAAAGATGGCCGTACCGTGATGATATAGGTCTATCATCCAAGTTTATTTAGATGTCTTCATTCTTGTTAAAATTACTCCAAATATTTCCACGCATTTGTAGAGCGACTACTAAACCCCATTTCGCATCTTTTTCTCAACCGACTGGCAGACTCTTCACTCACATCCACGGCTGCTGCCTCAACCACATCCACGGCTGCCACCTCACCCACACCCACGGCTTCCGCCTCACCCACACCCACGGCTTCCGCCTCACCCACACCCACGGCTGCCGCCTCAACCACACCCACGACTGCCGCCTCGCCCACACCCACGACTGCCGCCTCGCCCACACCCACGGCTTCCGCCTCGCCCACAACCACGGCTTCCGCCTCGCCCACAACCACGGCTTCCGCCTCGCCCACACCCACGACTGCCGCCTCGCCCACACCCACGGCTTCCGCCTCGCCCACAACCACGGCTTCCGCCTCGCCCACAACCACGGCTTCCGCCTCGCCCACACCCACGACTGCCGCCTCGCCCACACCCACGGCTTCCGCCTCGCCCACACCCACGGCTTCCGCCTCGCCCACACCCACGGCTGCCGCCTCGCCCACACCCACGGCTGCCGCCTCGCCCACACCCACGGCTGCCGCCTCGCCCACACCCACGGCTGCCGCCTCGCCCACACCCACGGCTGCCGCCACGCCCACACCCACGGCTGCCGCCTCACCCACACCCACGGCTGCCGCCACACCCATACCCACGGCTGCCGCCACACCCATACCCACGGCTGCCGCCACACCCATACCCACAGCTGCCGCCACACCCACACCCACAGCAGGTTAGTCTGGTTCTAATTGGTTCACTTCATTGATAACAGAGCCAATACGTATGCCAATGTTAAAGTCAACGGATGACGTCAAAGCATGCATACAGGGGGCGGGGGTCTAAAAAGTCGGCATTTCGTGCATACATCCTTTATGGATGGCCCCTTGGTTGGCATTTGTGAACACAATGCTGTTAATAGCACATTTTTTAAACGTCAAGATTACAGAGAAGAATCTGGAGTCCATTTTTACCTCTCACAAAAGTTAACTAACTTTACAAAGAGTTCTGCCCAAAGATTGTGCGATCTTTGGAGATTCAAAAAATTTTGACATTTTTCTCATCAATGCGGGCACTTCACAGGGGCGGATCCAGGGGCGTGGGGCGAGCACGCTCCACCCTCACCACCCCCCCTCCCATCTTTCCCAGGGGGCGGCGAAACAAAAATCTTGATATTTGGTATGGGGGTATACTTCACAAAGTTATATCTGCCTCATATTACATCACACTTTGACCTGCTTAAAGTGGTTTAATATTGTCTGAGATCGCATCACAGAGTATCTAGAATCAAACATTTTTCGGGCCCTTAAGCGGGCCCCAGACGGACCCCCCGCCGTTAGGGCTTCGTGCTATGTGCCCGCCATTTGATTGTCTTCACCATTTCATGCTTAAACATTTCACACCCTCCCCCCATTTGGAAAAATCCTGGATCCGCTCCTGCTTCAGACAAAATAATTTCACAGGATGATTACTACCATTCCCATCTTGGTAACGAGTATTAAGCTTTTAGATAATATTGCAGGGTAATTACCAAACATGACCCTTACCTCAAAAATAGTTGAGTTTAAGTTAAAGAATAAGCACCAAACTTGTCTTTGTGCCTGAATAATAGAATAATAGAAAACAAAAAACTATGAATTGTAGGTTAGGGCGACAAATCGTGTGTAAAAAAGGTATATTAGGGCGACGTGCTCAATAGGGCGACATTTTGGTGTCGCCCTAATATTTTTGAGTTTAAAATTAATTTTTTTAGGTCAAAAACCATTTTTTTTAGGTCGAGAACCATTTTTATTGGGATTGGAGCTGTTTCTCTTCGGTCTGCGACCATTTTTGGAAGCTTCGGGTAAAAAAATAAGGTGTCATTTTGAGTGACTCTTGCCGAAATTTCGGTGGTCCCCGGTGAGAGTCTTGCCGATATGTCGCCCTATTGCGTCATTCAGCGTTCTTTAAATATTTGAAGAAATTTTGCAGCAATTAATTTGTCACAAAAATTTCAACCAGTCACCTGATGAACACACGATCACATTTTTAAAAAAGGTATTTTTGTAATCATTTTAATAATAAAAAAACATATATGGTTACTTTGTTTTTGTTTTTTTCTTTCGTAGGCGGCGCCTGTGCCTCGACTCCCTGCATGAATGGTGGCACTTGTATCCCACTGGTCAACGGTTTCAACTGTGACTGTCCATCGACATGGAGGGGTACAACGTGTGAGTTAGGTAAGCTTGGGTCTTAGTCAGTCAACTTGGTCCCATCTTTTAGAATCTTTAGTTGTTTGTGGAGAAAAGTTTGTGACAAAAAGGTAGCAGGACTGGCTGACACTAGCTATTACTTTTTCTATTTAGTATACAGGTCAAACTGTAAACCATAACGGCCATTGTAAGGCATTAAATATTAATTTCTTCAAACGTTAAGTATTTAATAATGCAGAAAGCGCATTGAGAGATCCGTCGGATCTGTAATGCATTATATAAGAACTGCCTATTATTATTATTATTATTATTATTAAAGGCAGTACATATGATTGGTATCTCAAAGAATCAGAAATGTTCACAGATTTACACAAAACTTACACAATATAAACATGATGACGGCAGAAAACTTCCCCTGAAATGGTTTTGTCTGAAGTGCTATAGTCTTTGAGAAATGAGCAAAACAATTATTTTTCGTCTCGCGAGACGTAAATTCATTTCGCCCCAAAACCACTTCGCCCACGTGCCATTTCGCCCGAGTGCCATTTAGCCTAAAATCACTCCGTCCAAACACTACCTCTCCCAAATGCCACGGTTCGGGGAGAAGTGGTTCAGGGCGAAGTACGGAACTGGTTTTTGCTCATGCATATCTTCAATCACACAGGGGGATAAAACTATTTGTAACAGTTTACCAATCATGTATACTATCTTTAAATAACTTTGCACACCACTGTATGAAGCGATGTGCGTCCACGTTGTGTGTGTGTCTCCAGCACATGTAACGCGTTGTACTAAGGTTCCCATTAAAATAAACCGTGTTGCGCCTGTCAGAGGCACACACACGCACATGGAGTCAACAGGAGGATAAAACTATTTATCTTCAAGCAAACTTGAATCCGTGGTTCTGATTGGTGGATCCATGGCAACAACAGTGTGACATTATCCTATGTCCCGTCTTCCGATTTTATGTCGCACTCTGCGTGATGCGCCCTGGTATTCCAAATGCATGCGTCCCCTACATACACGGAGCTGCACACTTCAATCTAGCTATCTGATGCGGCTTGTTATGCGCGCGATTCTCTGCACTGCATCCTGCGCGTGTATTGCAGACTGCGCGACTGCAGAGTGTGCGCGTTATTAGTGCGTCAAGTTTGCTTGAAGATAAATTCGTTATCCCACTCGCGCTCGTGGAATACGGCATGATGCCGTATTCCACTCGCGCTCGTGGGATAACTAATATTGTAACAGTTTACCAATCATGTATACTATCTTTAAATAACTTTGCACACCACTGTCTCTTGCATGTCATTTGACATAGATGTAAATGAGTGTGCACAAGCAGCCATAGTCCAAGGATGCACAAATCGGGGATTAGCCTGCATTAACCAACTGGATGGACACACCTGCGATTGTTCAAACGGCTTCTATCGGGCTGGCAACTCCGACAACTGCATACGTGAGTCTTGTTTCATGTTTCAGAGGAATGTTTCACAAGATGTGATACTAGGCTTGTGCTTACCACGTCATTTAGGGAGTCAAATAATGTTGCATCATTGTAAAACAGGATATGTGATACCGTGAAACTTGTATGCAGTGGCCATGCTCGGGAAAACAGTTGACTCCGATTCCAAATAAGAATCGCGATTCTATTTTTTCATGGGAAAGCATTAACTACATTTAGTGCGCTTAGGTGCATATTGACGACGACCGAATTCATGGCACCGAGCAGCACTAATGTCCATGAAATAGTGCCACACGTAAGTTCCTAATTTGGAAATTATCAGAGGCTGAATACTTGTGCAGAAGTCGAGTGTTTTGGCTTCGGAATTGCTAAGTAAACTCTGGATTCGGCAAGCAATCACTGGGAATCGAATCTAAATAAAAGGAAACCGATTCCTACTAGCAAAATATTCTTCAGAAATCTTGAATCGCGATTCCGATTCCTAAGGTGGAATCGATTCTACTCGATTCCGGCGTGGAATTGCCCAAGCCTAACGCCAAACTGTAATGCCTTCTTGCATGGTGCTCATCAATCTCAATTCAGTCGGCATTTGAACTTTAATCCTTGTTTTACAAAATAAGTTAATACTAGCTAGACCCATGAGTTCATTTTTGGTGTTTTGTTGAGATACAAACATTAAGGATACGTTTTTCTCAGATTGGAATACAATTCAATGCTTTTAATCTTTTTCATTGTGTGTGTTCATATTGACAGAGGGACGAACATTTCGTCTAGTAATTGTCATCGTGGAGATCTCTTTCATAACAGCTGAGTTCACCAATGCTCTGGCAAATCCAGATGCTGTTTTGTTTTTAAGACGCAAAAAAAGTCTGCAAGACGTGGTAAGAATCCAACTCAGTTTGAGCACTATATACTTTTGATCTTTTTTTTGTTTCAGTTCTTTTCTCAAAAAAATTAAAAGCCCTGTAATGGATTTGTTTTTATCCCATTTCATACGGAGGATGAGAGAAAAATCAAATGGTCCTTGTTGAGATTTTAACTTGTCCTACTTTTAGTATTGAATAACCTCGTCATTTTCCAATGGATTTAAAGGAAGTATATATGATTGGTATCTCAAAAATGAGAAATGTTCACAGATTTACGCCTAACTTACACAATATAAACATGATGACCGTAGAAAACTTCCCCTGAAATGGTTTTGTCTGAAGTGCTGTAGTCTTTGAGAAATGAGTAAAACAATTATTTTTCGTCTCATGAGACAAAAATTCAATTCGCATCAAAACCATTTCGCCCAAGTGCCATTTCGCCCCAAATCACTTCGGCCAAACACTACATCACCCAAATGCTACTTCGCCCCAAAACCACTCCGTGCACAGGCCCTGGTTCAGGGCGAAATGGTTCTGGGCGAAGTGGTTTTGGGCCGACATGGCTGCAAATCCTTTTTTGACTGTTTTCTCATAAGTTAGACGAAGTACAGAGCTGGTTTTTACTCGGGTTGGTTTTAATCATGCATATCTTCAATCACACAGGGGGATAAAACTATTTGTAACAGTTTACCAATCATGTATACTATCTTTAAACCAGAATTTCACATCATGTAAACCTGGCCTGACAAATTTAACTGATTGAGTTTCATCAGTTTTTTTTCCCAAAGAGGGTGAGATTTAATGGCAATATGAAAGAAAAAAAGTAAATTTCAGAATTTGCCACTTTTGACCTAGCCTTCTTCAATGTCAGTACATCGCTGGAGACGGAATGTGTGCTGCAGCCGAAATCTTATGAAGAAAGGCAGGATCACTCCAAATGTTATTGTAAACCATCTCGATTACTTTGACCATTGCATCAGGAGGTGCAAAGGGATCTTGGACATAAGACAGTTGACTTGGAAATGGCGTATGCCGAGTCGAAAGTGGCAAATTCTGAAATTTATGTGGTTTTTTTTTATGGCCATTAAATCTCACCCTCTTGGACAAAACTGATGAAACTTACTCAGTTAAATTTGTCAGGTCTTGATTACACGATGTGAAATTTTTATTTAAATCCGTTGGGAAATGACAAGGCTATTACTGGTTTTTTGACAAGTAGTACATTATAAATCTGTACCAAATTGTGTTAGTAAGGGATCTTATCTTACTATTTGTTACCATTTTGAAACTTGAGAGGCATCTGTATGACAATGTTGTCGTGATCGTTAAGCCTGAACAACCTTTTAAAAAAGCTTCTTGTCTCTGATTGCAGAGGGGTGTGTATTGAATAACTTTTCAGCATATGACTTAAAAACAGCTATAATCCCCCCATCCAGTTTTCCTGTTTATCATAGAGGTTTATGTTTCTACAACGCGATTACAACATGTTTTCCGCCAAAAACCGACAGTCTTTTGTTTCACCGTCTTCACCCAAAATTCTGAAACGCTCGAGGTCACTTGGTTTGTTTACAAACGAGGGCGTGACGTCATCCTGAGAAGAACTCAAAACGGCCTGTGTAGTATTGAACAGAAAACATACGAAGTGTATGTTCATCATGCCTGTCTCGTCCTTGTAATTCAAATTACAAACGTGAAAAATACTTTATGTACTATGACAACAATTTATTGTTATCTTTTTTTGAAAAAAATATGAAATTGTGGCTTACAATGATGCTCTTTTGAAGTAAATTTCAGTGAATCGCAGTCGTTGGTTTTGACACGAACGGCCGTCTTGAAATTGAAAAAAAATAAATAATTGGGTATGAATTTAGGAATTGAATTCCACATCTTGTTATGAGCTGTAAACCACGAAACAGTGAGAGTTTGATTGGAAAAAAAAGACGACTGAGACAAAGTTATAATTTTTACTGAAGCAAAACACATGAGTGCCACAGCGGCAGTTGGCAAACGGTCGAGCGTTGTACTTGGTCAACTTCAAGTTGACTGTTGCACCAGCTCGACCGTTGTTAGCGACTTGAAACAAAAATGTAAAATATCTATTTTGAGTTAAAACCACTTTCAAACAACAGATTTCAAAAATACCTTTGTTGCAAACATTTATCAAGCGGTTGCTGTTTTATGCTTGTTAAATTGCGTCAAATTTACGTGCGGAATCGTCAAATGAAAATGAATAGACGGCTAGTTCAAAAATTGTGATGTGATGCATAGACCCTTTACGCGCACACACAGCAGCCTAGCCGTACACATAACCCAACTCACGGCAGCCTACCCGGTACAAGTTCGCCTATAAGTACACCTTCGCGCGACTCATTTTTCTCGTTCTTCGAAATATTAAAGAAAATGTTTCTGCTCTTTTTTTTTTCTTAGTGTCTGGTAAAACATACAACCACGCAACTACTGGGCATATCTCTGGCTTTTTGGACCAAAAATATTCTTCAAAAAACACCGTCTAACAGAGACGGTTTTCCAAGTTTTTTGCGTGTAAACGTATGGAGCTAACAATCGTGTTGACTTCTCTTTCTCAGGATTGCATCACGGGGTCACGCGCATATCATTAATACCTAATGAGCGTTTCAGAAATCGCGAAAATCTCATTTTCGAAAAGTGCACTTTTGCTTGCAATTTATCCACTTAAAATCGACAATTAAAAAAAAATTAAAAATCCACGTCGGCAAGAGGGATGTTTGGACTATCGAAAAAAGCCTAACTGCTGGATGTTCGTCAAGGGGGATTCTAGCTCTTTAAATATTTTCCATTTGTTTCTTGACTTTGTGAATTATAGTTGGTGGGAGTCTTCAATGGACTGAATGGCTTTGCCTACGTACGCGTCTTGTTCTTCCAATCTGGTAGTATCATTGCAGAAGCGTTGCTTACTGTTAGTCCAACGTCAACAGTGACACAAGCCGATGTGCAAAATGCTTATCAGCAGAGAATTGGACCACAGAATAATATAATTGCTGGGTCTGTGTTCAAAGTCACCCCTAACTCTAATGTCGTCAGGGAAGGTAATTGTGAATTGTTATGAGGGCTTTGATCTCTCTTGCATGTTTTGCCATAATCCTCTTTTTCAGTATACCCCATGCTTATAAAACCAACCAACCAACCAACAGGGAGTGTTTCTTAATAGACCGATCCAGTAAGCTCCGCCCGTTTAGCAATTGCCTAGCAACATGCCACACATGTGAGGCACGTGTGCAGTAGAGTTGCGTGGCCGCGCCGTGCGTCAGCATCCGTGCCCTGGTCAGCGCGTATTGAAACACGCACACAGAAACTGCACGCTCGAAAGCAAAATGTGCACTTAAGTATCCGGTCGTCAGTGTTTCCCCCAGAAAATTGTTAAAGCGTACCGGTAAAATATATTCAACATGACATACGTTGACTGTTAATTTACACTATCTAATACTGTGATACTGTCATGATACAAACAGTGGATTTATGGAGAGTTTTCACTTCGTTCATTGTACATTTATCAGTCTCATTGTCTTTTTGTATCAATTTTAATGTCTGAGAGCTCAGAAAGCAATATTCTCCAAGAATATTGTTGGAAGCTCTGAATGTGAAAGGGTAGTGGCTGATTGCGAAAGGGTAGTGGCACCACTACTCTATAATGCTTTGAGGGAAACTCTGGGTCGTGTGCATGCACGTACAACACGCCTGCATTACGCGTAATGTGCGCGATCAAACAAAAACAACTTACACACACATCTAGAAGTCAGTAAATGCACAACATAGCAAAGCGACAAGCTAATTTTGGTGAGTTTTACCGATTTACACAAAAACACATTTACGAAGGGATTAAAAGTAGGTTTGGCCAGTCTTATACAATCCGTTTTAAGCCGGCTAGGGTCCTCTGTGCTGATAAAGATGATGTTTATGGTGTTTTTGCGTCACTCGTGCTGCATTTCGCCGTAGCTCTGTGCAAAAAATGTTGAGGACTCGGGAAGCCAAAATGGCGATCTAGTTTTTGGCTACCTGAACCTGAGGCTGTGAATGGTCAATTCCAAAATGGGCGGAGCTTACTGGATCGGTCTATTTCCCAATGGAAGATCACTAACGGAATTGCCCATTTCAGTGAGCAATTTAACAGTTTTTGTTTATTTTTAGTAGAACCTGACGTTGCTTTATATTGAAAACTTGAAATTAGGGCAACCTACCGTTTCCTAAGTGGTTGGCCCTATAAACTGAATACACATGTTGCAAAAGAAAATACAGACTTGTTCAATTGGACAGAAATAAATGCCTGTGGTCTGATAAAAAGGAACCTTGGTAAAAAAAAAAAAAATTCTATGTTTATCAACAGAGGTTTGTATGGCTGGATATTGCCAAAATGGAGGCACATGTACGCCAAGTACCCCCATGTATCTCAGCTCTTGCATGTAAGTACAGTCAATTTATGTGTGTCAAGCTAGAATCTTTCCCAACAAAAATCCCAAAAATATAAGAAATCAGTCAATTTGCCTCATTTTGGTGCCTCGGTTTGCATAACCTTTTCATTGAAAGTCTTTCGCTTTAGTTTCAGTCAACAGTATCGGTGTGTGACTTTAGAGAAAAATAATATGTGAACCCTATCTATGTATTGCAATGTATTTCTAGATGTCCGCACATAGTGATGTTTCCTTACTTAAAAGATAATGTCAAAGAACTCAAAACATGGATTAACTTAAAACATGGCTTAATTAACTTTTTTGAATCATCATTCCTTGGTAGTTACTAAGCTTGTGCGGTATTTCGGTAATACCAAGTAGTAACTGTATTTTTAAAATACTGATTAATACGGATAGCTCTCACAGAAGTACCAAAATACCGGCGAACTCGGTATAGAGTTCATTACTGGGGTATTGTAAAATTATTACCTGGGTGAAAAGAAAATTTGCGCGACAGAAAGTCATGGAAACGTACAGCGTTGAGAATTTGGGTGTTGTACAAGATATTGTTCAGTGTGTGAAGGGACCTTTCTCCATAAGAAATACTGGCACGCACATGCTCCGTGCGGAGTTGGTAATACTTTCACCTTGACACACTTGTAACACCGTTATGTGCAATGTATTTGGCTGGCTGCAAGTGCTGTGTACAATCGATCGGCATTGGTCATGTCGACCGCGTACGTTCGGCCCGGTAGGAGTGCCTGTGCGATCGCGCTCCCTAAAATAAAGGACTGCCTGCGCGATCGCGCTCCCTAAAATGAAGGACTGCAGGGACTCACAACGTTGGGAGACTACGAAAACTACCGGAGCAATTTTGGACAACATGAAACCTGCACCAAAATGAAAATGGCTCATTGTTTGACAAACATGTAATAGAAAAGTACTTGGTAATACCGAATACCACGGTGTCCCAAAACCCAATACCGCACAAGCTGTATATTCCTAGTCGTTACTAGAAATATTGTTTACTCTGAGTTTGCTATTTTATCATTCAGATACTTATTGTGTTACTTTGTTCGTGCAGGTAAAATTGATAATGATTTTCTGTGTGTTCAATTTTCAGATGTCTGCCCGGAAACATAGGAGACAGATGTGAAAGTGTTGGTGTGACATTAACAAGTAGGTTGGGTTGAACTCTTAGTTACCTGGAATTTACAAAGTTGTTACAAATGTTGTTAATAATTGACAGCCAGTTTGGCAAGGAACTGGTACATTACCCCAAAATAGTTTTAAAAGGGATTAAAAAGAGATTAAAAAAAGAAGAAAAAAGTTTGAATTGTTTTCCTCTGTTAATTCAAATGGTACTGGCGTTACACTGCCCCCTTCGAGGACTCTGCTTTGTCCTCAAAGCAGGCAGTAAACCCCGGGGGGTCGATTCCTTTACAAATGGTAGCATGGCTAGAAAAACAAACACATGGGGGTGAAGTCGGGGACCGCTCCGCCCGGACGCGGCTCCCGCTGGCGGCTGTCTGCACAGACATGGCGGAGATCTTGTCTGTGACCGGGCCCTTTCGCGGTGCCGATGGCGTGATGGTGGCGATGTCGGGGCTCTCCGGGCGTGGTCCTCTTCCCTGCTGGGCCAGCGGTCGGGGGAAGGTGGAGTCGGCTGGGGTGCCGCAGCGGCTGGGGGTTGCTCCAAATGGTCACCAGCCCCCCTCCCTTCCCTCACCGTCCTCATCGCTGGCGTGCACCTCCAGCGCATCGTCGACTGTCACGGTCGCCACCCTCCCCTGTTACCAGGCACAGTACTGGAGGTGGCACTGTCGAATGTCCTCCCGGTAGAACGCTCTCCCGCACCCGAAGGGGCACTCGAAAGGCATCGTCGGGTGCAGAGCCGGGCATGCCGTTGCTTGGTGTCGCCTTAGGTTTCCCAACCTCGAGAACTGCTTGTCGCAGTGCGGGCATCGGAAGCGGCCTATCCTATGTTGGCGATGGCCCCCTGCTCTGGTTGGAGAGCTTCCCGGCCTCCGGCTTTCGTGTCCTCTCCTTGGTTTCCCTTGGCCGACAGTGTCCCCTGGCGACAGTGTCCCCGCGGCCCCTACCTCCTCCTGGTCCAGCAGACCTTCCTTTGTCTCGGCGGTCTCCTCTTTGCAGGGAGCTGTGGCGTCGGGCTAAAAACATCTTCTCCACGGCCGTCGCTGCCTTGCCCAGGTACACCATCCCAACCCCTCTCGATTGTCTTTCCTTTACCGCTCCTCGAATTATCTGGTGTCCAGCAGGCACCACAGTTTTCTCAGGAACATGAACTCTTGCCACCGATTGGTGCTGTTCGTAGCCTCCTAAAGCCGCGGACTTTCCATTGATCAACACTGTGTTGTCCCCCCAACGCCACTGGCAATGGTACGTCGACAGGAAGTCTATCCCCATGATGACATCCAGCTTAATTTTAGCCACAATGCAGGCGTGGCTCAAGACCTGATCTCTGATCTGGAGTGCATTGGGCTCCCATTTGCTTGTCTCGGGGTCGGAGGCGGAGGCTGGAGTTCTGGCTTCCCAGGTCCATAAAGCTCGTCATAGATGTGTTCCGAAATTAGGCTCACCGTAGCTCACGTGTCCAACAGGAAACAGACGGGTGTCAACGCAACTTTTCCTGCGAAGTAATTTTCCCCAAGTGGCACCTTCGGTGTCATCCAGTCTCGTCCTAGTGGTCTCGTCCTAGTGGTCTTCCCCTGGCTGTCCACTGGGTCGGCTTAGACTTGCTTTGTCCTCTCCTCGAATTGTTATCGAATCCTTGTATCCTACGCGGACAATCACCCCGGAAGTGCCCAAATTCGTGGCACCCGAAGCACTCCACCATCAAGCGGTCTCCGGGTGTAGCCTGTGCTCTCGGTGTTACTGTCTGGTGTAGGTTGCGCTAGCTGCACTACCGACCTCACTTCCCTGGTTCCTTGTTTTCCCTTCTTGTTCTGTACCTGGGAGTCCAGGAAAGCCTCCATCTCCGTTGTCTGCAGGGTACGTGATTGCTTCGGTCAGGGTCGTCGCCTTTCTCGAAAAAACGTGGCGTTGCAGCTGCTCGTCACCTAATGCATTCCGGAAAGCATCCATGCAGCCAGGTCCTCCCGAGCTTGCGTGGGGAGGTTCGGGTAGCTCTTGGAAACCAACCGCCTGATCAACTGCCCCAGCTAGGCTACTAATAGATTTGTCCCGACGCTTGGTGCACATCGACAGCTGGGCCCGATGTAATGGAATTTGTGCCGTGACCCTGAATCGTTGTTCAAAGTACTCCACGATACGGGGGTACTCCTTGCGCACCTCTGGTGCCATGTCAGCCGGGGCTTCTTGTGCTGAGCCCTTCAGGTGAGAGGCCAGGAACATAGCCTTCTCGGCCTCGCCCCACTGGTTGACTGTTGTCATGCTCTAAAAATGGATGAGGTAGTCAGACCACGACAAAACCCCATCAAACTTATCTAGGAGCATCATTGGTCTCCGACCCCCTGAGGGCACCCCCAGCTTTCCATTGGTTTGTGCAGTGCGGAGCTCCGAGTGAAGCTCTCTCCTATATGGTTGTACAGTGCGGAGCTGATCTATATATGGTTGTGCAATGCGGAGCAAATTCACTTGCTCCGCACCATAGGTTTGTGCAGTGCGGAGCAAATCTCCAAAAGGTTGTGCAGTGCGGAGCTCCGAGTGGAGCTCTCTATTGGGTTGTCAATCCGTCGGAACCTTTCCGGCTCAAAATGCACAGGGGTAGAACTCAATGTTAGTCTGGCCTCCATCCTGGGACACCTTGTGTCCGATTCTGGGCATGTCCCCGCCGTGTGGCGAGTCTGATGCCATATGCCTTGTCGATTGCATGAATTCACCCCAGAAGAAAAATGGAAGTTTCACCTGTATTTCCTCGGTATGTCATTCCACCGCTGCCAACAGTGTAACAAGATTTCTCCCACTTGTTATTTGCTACTTGACACAAGGAAGAACACACAGGAAAACGTATATTCTGAAACAAATCACTCTACATTTATTTCGAAACTTGTCATTCAGCAACGTCCAGAACAACAATGGCGCTCAGGAAACGTTTCCCCCGCGAACGGGTGTCCCAACCTTTTAGCAGGGGCTCGCGCCAACCGGCTCCGTGTGGAGCCGTGTTAGCGCCCTCAGCCGTCCTACGCCGTGGAATGGTGCTGGCGCCCTCTGCTGGCCGATTGGGACCGGCGTTACAATACAATGGAAATTCTGGGCAGTGCCCAAGTACTGCCTGGAATTTTCCATTATGCTTTCAAATGTTAATGATCTTGGGATCGATTTCACAAAAGTTAATACAAGTTTAATGCATCCAAATTTACATAGCAACGTCTCAAGATAAGAAGAGTGACCATTCCTAAGATGCGTCTTAGTGCTTTGTGAAATCGGTCCCAGGATCAGCCACTGTTTTCCACAACTAGTTGCAAAAACTTGGTCTAGGCTGCAGGAAATCCGATTCGTATTCATATTGTTCCGATAAAATGCTGGAAATATTAGAAAAGCCTAATGTTTCTTACCGTCAAACACTTCTACAAATTTATATCAGATCTTGTTTACAAGTCTTTTGTGAAACGGGAGTTAAAATTGCATATACTTATGGCATATCCAGTGACGTTAAGTTACTATAACCAGGTTTTATTTGATCATTTTTAGCGGTAGCACCAGGTGATGGCGGCCTGTCAACCGAAGCTATCGTAGCAATCGCAATCGGTGCTGCTGTGGCCGTCGTACTCCTGACTCTACTGGTGTTGTGCTTCTGTTACGCGATGACTCGTCGGCAACAAACGGGCCGACGAGGCTATCTGTATAGGGAGGATAATGTCAACTACCGACACCGCAAGCGACATACTAATGGCTCGGTTTACGATATCGAGTTCAGGCCTGAGGGTGCAATCGTAAGTATTCTGATGATGAACATGGATTTATTTATTTGCTTATATTCAAACTATTTATATTATCCTCTTTTATATACATTGCTGTGAGTGGGTCAGCAGGCCTTTTACTAGGTTACAGTTTCTTAAAGAGGAAGAATCCCCCTTGACGAAAATCCAGCATTTAGGCTTTTTTCTATAGTCCAAACATCCCTCTTGCCGACGTGGATTTTTATTATTTTTTAATTGTCGGTTTTAAGTGGATAAATTGCAAGCAAAAGTCGCTTTTCGAAAATGAGATTTTCGCGATTTCTGAAACGCTCATTAGGTATTCATGATATGCACATGACCCCGTGACGCAATCCTGAGAAAGAGAAGTCAACACGATCGTTAGCTCCATACGTTTACACGCAAAAAACTTGGAAAACCGTCTCTGTTAGATGGTGTTTTTTGAAGAATTTTGTTGGTCCAAAAAGCCAGAGATATGCCCATTGAGCTGCGTGGTTGTATGTTTTACCAGACACTATGAAAAAAAAAGAGCAGAAAGATTTTGTTTTATATTACCAAGAGAGAGAAAAATGAGTCGCTCATTCTATAACTTGTACGGCCGATGTTCAAACACGTGGGAACTACGCCCGCAGCTGCAGGGGACCGTGCTGTACACAGACCGCTGTGAATGCCGTTCGTTCCGTGACAAAACCACCCGTCGCAATGCACCAGTATTTACTTCAAAAGAGCTTCATTGTGAGCCACAATTTCATCGTTTTTTCACAAAACTGGTAATAGTAGATTGTTGTCATATTACATGAAGTGTTTTTCACGTTTGTATTTTGAATTACAAGGACAAAACAGGCATGATAAACATTCACTTCGTGTATTTTCCATTCAATACTGCACAGACCGTTTTGTATGTTTCTCAGGATGACGTCAAAACCCAAGTGACCTCGAGCGTTTCAGAATTTCGGGTGAAGAGGGTCGGAACTGCTTTACGTTTTAAGCAAAAGCCTGTCGATTTTTTGTGAAAAACAAGTTGTGATGGTGTTGTAGACACATACACCTCCATGATAAACAGAAAAACTAAAAATGTGGAAGGGGGGATTCTAGCTGTTTAAATACTTTTGTTGATCCTGGCCATCATGTTAAAGTTATATTGTCTTTTTAGCCAAATAAAGAATAGGATTAAGAATAAGATTTCTTGTCCTAACAAGTGATTTTTATCATTACCGTTAACTTCAACAACACTGAGTGATTATATTTCTGTACAGGAAATCTAATTATTTGTAATTTCCCTTTGCAGAATAACGGTTACCGCTCTTCACATCAGTTTTCGGTTCCGTACGTTGTGACAGGACGAGAAAACGGCATACCGGTAAGTAACTTGTAGTCTACTTTAACACCCTCCACTGCCAAATGTTCATTTTCTTATGCTTTATTTGGGGACACTGGTTGGTTTACAAGTGTTTGTGCACACACAAGCCGCTCATAAAGGGGTAAATTGCGTGAATAGGAGTATATTGTGGACACCTTCGGTCATCCAGCTAAATTAGCCACATTTGTTTGGTCCAAAGGCAGTTTGTACAAAATCATATGGAGGTAGAACCTCGATATTAGGACCCCTGTCTAACGAGGCCAGTAACTAGTGGCCAGGGCACTAGGGTTTCTGTGTGTACCGTACAATCCTATTGCATTTTAACCTAGATAATCTGGCCACACACTGTAAATTGGCTCAATGAACCAAGCTACTCTGGGAAATTTTATGAGGAGCTTAGAAAGTTATTAAAAGACTGAGCAAATTTCAACTTTTTAGTGAGGCAACATTGGTGCACTTCAGCTTTTTTTCAACGATAGATACATACGTACTTCAATATGTTTTAGAATGTTTGTATATCTCTAAAACTTGTAGTGTATACACTTTTGTATAGTGGCCACCTATTTGTTCTGGGGTTGATTTCACTAAACTCTTCGTAAGTTAAGGTCCGTAATAAGGCTTACGATGGATTGTAGGGCTGCGATGGAACGTAGGTACTATGGGTGCTGCGATGAATTTCACCAAACCTATCGTAAGCTAGCCCTACAAATAGGGCTGTAAATAGCTCGCTTTTCAAATCTGACTTATTACAGTCGCAAATCACAGCCCTACTACGAGGGTGTACGTAGATGCTAAGTTTTTAACTGCTGAAATCCGAGAAAGTTCCACTACAAATATCGTCCGAAGCACATCAGACCAGAGCACTTTCACATACACCATTGCAATCCTGAGAGTCTAGTGTTTCATAAAATAACGGTAATGCTTACGGAATCGTCAATTTGGCCATCTACGATGTCTGGAAACATTGGACAAATTTTGGACAACGTTCTGAGCTGCATGCCCATGGGCGACGCCATCTTAGCTGATATGCTGGAGCTTCTCGATCATGAGACGTCAAGGAGCCCGGCTAACTGTGCAATATGCATAATTCATATTGACGTCGCGTGTGTTTATCCCAGCTGGCAATACGTCACGCGCGCAGTGCAGTTATCGAACTGTGCGAGTGACGTACTGCAGCGTGGCTTCCGTGTTTTTGCATGCAGTAAAAACATCGACACTGAACAGTTTTTGAAGCGACACTTTGTCACCTGCTAAAATTTTATGTACACAATTTTAAAATGTTCTCTTGTTTATATCGCTTAGCATAGAATCTATCAAGAGTGGCAACCAGTTTTTTGAGGAGCCAGAGTTAGTTTCGTCTTCCAAAAACGGCAAAAACCATGACTATCGTTGGTCACAAAGTATGCTACGATGACCCATTGCCTCATCGTAGCTTACGGTGCGTTGCCATGGCATATATGCATTGGTACACTCACACTCATCGCAAGTTTCTTGAAATCGTTCTTACTTCTTAGGACGCAACACGAGTTACGGAGCGATAACCCATCGCATCTCAAGTTTTGAGGGATCGTAAACGTTAGTGAAATCGACCCCTAGTCACTTTACCAAAACACCGGTCATGCATGCACAGCGTGAAAAAAAAATCCCAAACCATGCCATTTAGTCATTACTGACTAATTCCCTTTTGTTTGGTATATTTCAGCTGCGTCAGATGGTAGGTAGAGGTGAGGCTGATTACTACTAAGCCAAGACACTGACAAAGGTCATTTACTACTAATCTGCTGAAGTATATATTTTACCCCTGATTTACCAAGCGTTTAATGGCAATAATTCTATTGTATTATATTATAATGGCCTCGTCCATTTACTTGAAGTGCAACATTTTGGGGAGGTTTTTATTTTTGTGATTTTCACAAATATAAATTCAGATCTGCCAACCCTTCTGGATTTTGCAACAGATTTTATGGAAAATGACTGATCTCATGACTCCTGACACGGATAAAAAAAAACTCCTGGATTGTCAATTAACAACCTCAGAGATTTCTAGATGTGTCTGAAGTCAGGAGATCAACCTACTTTCCATGTGTCTTTTTTAACATCCGGGAACGTTGTCAGCTCTGCAAAAATAGCATTGTTATAGCCAAGTTAATTTTTTGTGAGTACAAATAGAAAAATGTTTCTTCTCATGAGGAGTACAAGTACGAGTACTTGTCATGAGTACAAGTAAATAGCATGTTAGTCACATCGTTGGGCCAGGAGCAATTGTGAAATTAAAAACATGCTAAATGTATGTTTATATACATGTATATCGAATTCACCAAAATATCCTTACACAAATGTATTGCTGTATTCAGTATGTGGTACACAGATTCAGTGGGAAATAGAAATAGACACCCAAAACAAATTCAAATTGCCAAAAATGTTCAGGCATTCTGTGTTTTGAATTTCTCTCTAATGGGCGTCTTTAATAGAAATTGTGATTTGTAGTATAAATATGTAACTACATGTATAGCTTAATAGGCCCCAAATAAGAACTATGTTTAGCGATATAGCACGCGTCACTTTCAACCCTGCGTGTCAAAGGCTTTTGTTTTTTTGTGGTTTTTGTTTTACTTTATTGCTTGGAATCCACTTACAAAAAAAATAAACATGCGTCACTGCATCATTTTGGGAGACTTCAACTTTAATACGCTAAACATGGTTTTAATTTTGCCTTATAATTTATTTTATCCTTAGTTGTTTTTATATTTACATTTTATTATGTTATGAACACCTTTAATACTAGATAGCTACTTAAAAAAGAGATGCAGTATATTTAGCTAACAAGTCAGCCATTTTGAATTATTATATTGTAGGCCTACGTGATATTTCATCAGCTGATATAATCCCAACAAGTATTTTTTAGCAGTCATTTCAGAGAAAAATATTGAGAAACTGACAAATTATTGCAGTTGCAACTCATCTCATAAAACATCCATCTCAGATCAAGGACTGGTAAATTTCTCTCTAATGGGCGTCTTTAATAGAAATTGTGATTTGTAGTAATATGTAACTGTTGAGCTCGTGCCAATGACGTCATTTTGGGAGAAAAACAATGACGCGTCGTTGTGGAAGCAATGTGCGTGCGCGTTGTGTGTGTCCATACTGCGCGTAACGCGCTATGCTGAGGCTCCCATTGGTGAACTAAACCGCGTTACGCCCATAATCGCTTCCACAATGACTCAGCATTATTTGACTCCCAAAATGGCGTATTTGCACGTGTTCAAAAGGGGTCAATATGTTAGGTCAAAAAAGAAAAGAACTTTGTTTAGTGATAGCGCGCCCATAACATTCAACCCTGTGCGTCAAAGCTTTTTTTTCTTTCAAAAACACAAAAAAATATATATTGTTTAGTAGCGCGCGTCACTTTTAACCTTGCGTGTCAAAGGTTTTTGTGTTTTGGTTTTGGTTTTTTTTTGGATTAAAAACATGCCTGGTGGCTTCATGTAAACTTGACTTTTTTGCTCAAAAAAACATTTTAAAAAAGCTGCATCGTCATTTTGGGAGACATAGTTTTTTTATTTTTTGCTTATAATTTATTTTATCCTTAGTTGTTTTTATATTTACATTTCATTATGTTATGAACACCTTTAAAACTAGCCCAGGTTGGACGTCGTCTTCATTGCATTACGAGTGACATCCATGTAGTATGCGGTACGGAGTCCAACCTGGGCTACTTTAAAACTAGATAGCTACTTAAAAAAGAGATGCAGTATATTTAGCTAAACAAGTCAGCCATTTTGAATTATTAATTGTACGTGATATTTCAGCAGCTGGTTTGTTAAAAAAAAATCCCACAAGTATTTTTGGTATTTTTTTCATATACATTGAACACGGATTTGGGTAAATTTATATGTTGGAATCGATAGCTTATTCAATTCTAAGATATACTTCCCACTGACACTTCCGTCGCAAATGTTGCATTTCTGAGATAAATCAAATGATAAAATTACTGCATAAAGTAATGCACAAAATTACGTGGCGAGCGGTCTGTGCTTAAGCGCGACAACAGAGGGCGCTGCACTAACTGAAGGCAATTTTTGAGGAAGAAAACGTTTTGCGACAAAAGTGCAAGTGGGAAGTATATCTTAAAATTACATTATGTGTTGATTCCAGGAGGTAATTTCCTTAAAATCTTTGTTCAATGTATATATGAAAAAAATACCGTATTTTTTAACAGTCATTTCAGAGAAAAATATTCAGAAAATGACAAATTATTGCAGTTGCAACTCATCTCATAAAACATGCATCTCAGATCAATCTTAAGAACAGGATGGTAGGCCTAGGCCATAGCAAGATAACTCCAAGATTGCCCAGTCAACACCGCCTCTTAGATATTGTTGCTATGTGCTCACAAGCCATCGCAAAAAAATGGCGACACAACGTACAATTTAAAAGCAACGGGGCTCGGCATGGAAAGCACAGATTTATTGGAGAAAACTCAAAGGTATTTTTTAGGGTCGACAGTTACCGTAGCACACACTGAGCGAAGGGCTAGTAATGCAGGGATGACATATATTCATAAAAATGCGCTTTCCTACCTTTAAACAGCGAATCACCCGACACTGAAACCAAAATTCACCCGGTCACTGGCGCAAACAACATACAAACTGTCGTGGGCAGAAAATTGTGTGATGAATGCATCACTTTGACCTATGTTGTGGACGCCGTCTGCCAGCTCTGTTGTGATTGGTCGGCGGGTTTGGCTTGATTGACAGGTCGGAACTATATGCACTGATTTTTATTCACGAACCAACCTTAAACATAAAACATCTTTGTCAATAACACATCAATTTGTAAATATTGCTATGTTTCAGGAATGTATATTATTAGGGCTTTCCTCGAGTCCATCACAAGTCTAGCTGTACACCAATCGGAGAGCCGAGGACCTGGGCCCAATTTCATGGAACCTGTTTTAGCAAAATAAATTGTTTAGCACAGAATTTCTTTGCTCTGTAAAACAGGAGCAAAATATCAGTAAATACACATCACATACGATTTTGGCTGGCAACCCAGTTTTGTAAAATAAAGCAAAGAAATTCTGTGCTAAACAAATTTGTGCTACGCGGGTTCCATGAACTTGGGCCCTGTTCTCTGTACGTCCGCCATAACTGGGGGCCATCCAGTGCCATGAACTGTACATTACATTTTATCTTCAAGCAAACTTGAATCCGTGGTTCTGATTGGTGGATCCATGGCAACAACAGTGTGACATTATCCTATGTCCCGTCTTCCTTCTTTGTTGAAGCCTGTGCACACAAAGTGGCGCGTTGTGCACTATTAACAACAACAACACAGAACGCACACTTCATGGCACTGGATGGCCCCAGGGGCCAATTTCATAGAGCTGCTTAAGCATGAAAAACCTTGCTTGATAAAATGAGGTTCCCACTAAAAATTTCATGCAATTGTCATGGAAATGAAACAGTCCTCTAACACTGGTAATACACTATTTTTATCACATGAGGATTTCACTGGTAACGTTCTCTTCTAAGCAAATGTTTTTTGTGCTCAAGCAAATTGTTGTGCTTAAACACCTCTATGAAATTGGGCCCAGTTATGGTTGACGCGCAGGAGTCCTTAGTTACCGGATTCGTGTATAAGCAACCAAATTCAAAGGAACACCACATTTATTTTGGATTTGTTATGAACTCGACTACAGCCCGGCAAAAAGCAATCTTAATTATATACCTTGTTGTATTCTATTAAATTGTATTTTGTTTTATTGTTAATTTTATATATATTAACTCAGAACCTTTTGGATTTTGTTAAATTTGGAATTTTTATCAAGATATAATCTGGGTACCTTGGTTTAGGTGTGAACATTTGTTGGTTTTATTGAAATTTTGAACTATATTTACGATGTATATTAAAAGTCTAACATTAAAAGCCCAACGGTAATTCTTTTTTATGGAAAAACATCCTCTTTCAATAAAGTAAAATTTCTAATTGAAAAGCACATTGTTTAAAACCCACCACTTTACGTGATCTGATAGAGAAGCACAACCCACTCTTAATCTTCATCTCATCAAAGAGCACCGAAATGTCTCTTTCATGATCATCTGCATCATTGATGTTGTCCCAAACAATTCTCTGCACGAGTGAAACCTGTTGTTGGGTCGCTGAAATGGGTGTAGGCACAAAGTGTTGAGGGATGTGTCATACGCAAAAAAAGTTTCGTCATGACGTACGGGCTGGGGCGGGGCTTGGCTGGACTGGGCTTGGCTGAGCTGGTTGGCTTGGCTTCGGGTTGGACTGGGCTAGCTTGGCTTCGGGTTGGACTGGGCTAGCTTGGCTGAGCTGGTTGGCTTAGGGCTGGGCTGAGCTGGATGGCTTGGGTCTGGGCTGGTCTAGGTTAAACCTATTCCATGCCTGTAATTATAACCGCCACTTTGAGTTTTTGGTTTTTATTGTTTGTCAAAGGTCGGATTAAAATGTTATGACTATAAGAGTGAATTCCCTAGCCCTGAAAACCCTAGGGTAGACATTTAAATTCACTGTTCTACTCCAAATATTAGAGAAGTTACAGCAAATTTTTTAAGGTCAATGGCGGCCATCTTGGAATTGACCCAGATTTCAACAATTTCCGGTGGGTTGATTTTGGTGGACTTTCACCATGCACATTCAGTAGGACCAGAAAACCGTTGAGAAACCTTTTGTTAGAATTTGTTGAGGGTTAGGGTACTTTCCCCCATAAATATACCCGTCTAGAAGGCACTTCAGGCAGGCAGAGTGACTCACTCTGCCTCGGCGGCTCTTATAGCGGCTGGTGCTGTTAGCCTTGTCACAAGACGTGTTCACACACGTTACTGATAAAATATTAAATTTTTTAGGCTGCTCAATCTTTCGGTCAGAGTATAATTGGCCTCTTTTTAACTGTACACTAACAAATGAGATTTTTGCTAATTTTGTTGTAAAATTCACATGGTTACTCAGAGCAATTTCCAGGATGTCAACATGTGTTTTGGTGTTCCTTAGGGTTCCTTCGACCAATCTAAAGTGGTAGTTTGCTTTCACCACAAAATTCCCACGGGAGTGCACATGCTCCCAGACTACGTTTGGTTCCCACACTCTGAGACAAAGTGCGTTGAACCGGGAACATGTTCCGTTTTTAAGTTAGGGTGCTACCCTCCTCCCCCTCAAAAAAGTTACTTTTTATGTATTATAATGATGTCACCGATTACGTCATCATGACGTCACACAAACATCAGGGTTCCTAATTCCAAGTAGGTTTTAAAGTGTCAAGTTTCAAGTTCATACCTAGTCGCATTCTTCAGTTATCTTGCATTTGTTAAAAACGTGTTTGTGCAATCGCAACGGAGTCGAAACGCAAGGTGTACGGCCGGCTTTTACGATGCGTTGGATCCGAGTGCGATGTGGTCACGATTAGGTGTACGTGTCCGTCGAAAAGCAATCGCAGAATTTCGAGCATGTCCGAAATTTGACGTGTCTGTGCAATCGCAAGGGTGTACGGCCGACTGCTCCTAGTTTCAATTCAAGTTCCGAGTTCGCATTTTATTTTGTTCTACAGTTAAACTGGTTTTGGTTAAAAGATTTTTTTGTGGTTTTAAAGTATTATAATTAGGTAACTCATGACGTAATCGTGACGTCATTGTTTATTAGGTATCTTTGTATGTGACAAATTTGAAGAAAAAAGGTAGACCGAAAACACGTGCTCTCTATCCTATGGGACGAGCCTTTTGTTAAGGCTGTGCTTTACAAGCGTCGGTATAGCGCCCTCACGTCACACAGTGCTCGCGCCATCGATGCGCCGGTATAGCGCCCTCATCCTGGTGAGCTGGGGTTTCGGGAAAAATCAGCAAGTTCTGGTGGGTGACTATAGTTAACTAGACTAACCTACCCCCGGGGCTTGGTTCCTCTAGTCAGACTAGCTAGTCAAACCACGCAGCGTTCGGGTAACATAGAGCAAGTTCGGGGCGAATATAGTTTACTAGACTAACCATATTCGAACTAGATGTCACCCGAACGCTGCGTCGTTTGACTAGCTAGTCTGACCTGCGTCGTTTGACTAGCTAGTCTGACTAGAGGAACCAAGCCCCTGGGGTAGGTTAGTCTAGTTAACTATAGTCGCCCGCACTGCCCATATCGACTATGGTTAAAGTCTAGTCGCCCGCCCGAACTTGCTCATGAGTTGTATGAGCCGTAAGGCGGCTTGTATAACTCTATGGGAAAAATACACCAGCCGCTAGACTTGACCAAGTCCGACTTGCCAAACAGCCAATTTAAAATAATATTAACGAAAACAAATCAGGCTGTTCCGGTCGGGACCGCAATAGCCAAAAATACCAACAACACAATGATGGGCAATTTTTACACTATAGACCACACTCGGTCAGCTCTTAACTCCCTCTAAAATATAAAATTTTGAGGGCATACAAAATATTCAGTCGCGCATCGATTTCTGTCTATTTTGTGGAGTGCATCCAGAACGAAGGCACCAACCATATCGTTGTTCCAATGGACAGGTAAACATAATTTGTTCTTTCAAGGCGACATCCTTCTTTGATAACTCACCGTAAAAGGTTGACAAAGAAATTTACAGTAGCCAAATCCAGTTCGTTCCGCTCGCGTGAATGGTTGTATATTGTGAACGCATCCTTGTATTTGGCTTTTGAAATTGTCGACTCCAAAGTGCAAGTCACTTAACTGTGAAGTCATGCAAACCAAAGTTATCCAGAAAATAACCCCTGATGTCAAAAACCATTTTATTTAGGTCAAAGACCATTAGGAGTAAAGCTGTTTCTCTTTGGTCTGTAACCATCTCTGGAAGCTTTGGGTAAAAAAATAAGGTGTCATTTTGATTGATTCCTGCCGAAATTTCGGTGGTCCCCGGGGGGAGACTTCCCGAAATGTCGCCCTATTGCGGCATTCAGAGTTGTTTAAATTATACATATTAATTTTATACTCCAGCCAAAACGTCTTTGAAAAAGCCATGGAAAGTGTACATTTTCCGATCAAGCTCATCACACCTTAGTTTGATGACTTCATGTGTACTTACACCATATTCAGAGGTCATCGTCTTAATTTGTGTACAGCTTGACCATACCCAACCATAATGCCATTGGCCGCATCCTGGTATCTCTTACCACTTTCAAATTATAGGCCAACATGTGTTTTACCAATAGGAAACCAGGTCGAGATCATCTTAAATTTTTTACAGCTTGACCATACCCAATCATAATGCCATTCTTGTATCTCTTGCCACTTTCAAACGTTAATTCAGTTTCCGACTGTTCAGGTACGCTTGTGAAATGTCTGGTTCATGGGTTTTAGTTTCTATCCAAGTTGTGGTTATTGGATGTTGAACTGTAGTGCTTGCTTTAAGACACAGACTGGTTGTGGTTAATCCTATATACTGAGAGCATCAAAATGGCAGTTCTTTCCTCAAATGTACGTGTTTCAATTCAAATATATGGTTGCAGTTTTAAGCACCCAACGTATGTGTCACCGGTTGGCCTCTGTTGGGTGTGGGTCCAACCCGCGCCCAGTTTGTATGGACCGTTTCCAAATTATTTTGCCCTCTCCCAATTCATATGGAAATCGTGGTATAGGAAGCAAAATGCATGCGTTTCCGACATGCACGCTAATCGCTGGTTATAATATTGACGTTTCTTCTCGCATACTTGTTTTTTTTAAATAATAATTACTCCACAAACTGCTTACCAACAAGCAGGACCAGTAGTAAAATCACACTGTAAAATTTGTTGATGAAGCCATAGGCCTATGCGTCAAATGCTCACAAATGCCTCTCTCCTCTTTTAATTGCATGGCAGCAAGATTCTATCTCCTGCCTAAAGTCCACAAGCCTAGTAACCCAGGCAGGCCCAATGTATTGTTTCTGGAAATGGCTGCCCAACATAACGTAGGCCTACATCTCTGTTTGTTGACAGTTTTCTGAAACCCCTTGCTCCCTGAATACCCTCCTACATTCATGACACCCCTGACTTTCCATGCTTTCTCCGAACAATTGCAGGTATCGAGCATTAAAACCACAACACAGCCATCATCGGGACATTTGTAATCCTTGTACACTAATATCCCCCATGATGAAGGTATTAATTGGTGCTTGTACCATGCCTTGGCTGACAGTATTCACACCCCCCCTACCCCCTACCCCTTCCCCTCCCCTACCCCTCCCCCCACACACACACAGTGCACCCACACCCCACCCCCTCCCCCTAACCTTACCGTCCCCCACCATCCCCCACCTCCTCCCCCTACCACCCCCACCACCCCTCCCCCACCACCCCTCCCCCACCACCCCTCCCCCCACCACCCCTCCCCCCACCACCCCTCCCCCCACCACCCCTCCCCCCACCACCCCTCCCCCCACCACCCCTCCTCCCACCACCCCTCCTCAACTCCTCCTCCACCTCTCCTCCACCCCCCTCTCCTCCACCCCCCTGTTGCTGCCCCCATGACCATGTACTAACAAAAAACAGTTACATGGAACAGCCATGGGCACACGTATGGCACACTCCGTGGCTTGCCTCTTTATGGTCAAGTTTGAGGAGCGCACACTGTGGCCTCGGCCACGTGCCGCCCTTGGTATTGGCGGTGGTACATTGACGACATTTTATTTTGTCTGGACTATAGTGATAAAGACAGCCTCGGTACTTTTATTGACCACATCAATTCTTTCCACAGGACAATCAAGTTCACATCAGAGTAGGCCTACTTCACCACTGAGACTCATTTCCTTGATTGTCACTGTACGCAAGGAAAACAATGGTTCAACCACAGACCTATTTGTTAAACCCACAGATAAACAGCAGTACTTGCACTCAACCAGCTGCCATCCCAGACATTGCAAAACCAAGCAATAGCAAAGCTCTTCGCCTTCGGCGCATCTGTTCTAATGACTCACTCACAGGACCTTAAGAAACATCTTCTTTCACGAGGGCAACATTCAAGAGGGAAATGATATTTAATATCTTCATTTTTATCCCCCATTTCCACCTATACTTCCATTTTTGTTTCCTCAGTTTTGCCTGCCTCTCCATCCCTGGCCCTCCCCTCAACTCCACCCTGCTCCCTATTTTGCCGACCCTAATAGACAGCCGACGTGTGACGTCGGTTGCCATGGCAATTGGCTCTAAATTATCATGGCTGTCGGAAAAGTACCATTGCCAAAGCACAGGGACACGGTTGAGTGATTTTTAGTTTAGAGCCAATAGACTACTAGTGAAAACGTCACCGTTTGTGTGTTGCCAAGGTTTCTGGGTCTACACTAAAACCAGTGAACCTTTTCCCTGTGCTTTATCAATGGACGTTTAAGATTACCAGCGAATGTTTAGACCAAATTACCATGGCAACTGACGTCACACTGTAGTAGTCTATTGCATAGGCAACCAACAAAATATGACGTATGCACTTCGGCAGTCTCATCCCTCATTTACAACTCGCACCCCCATCTTGTCGTTTGGTCTGTTCCTATTTTATGGTACATGTACCATTTTGTTCCCGAGCTTTCTATATATCCCAAGCACTCAGGCATGATGCAGCCAGCTTTGTTAACTCAACACAACCCCTCTGCATGACTGCCTTCCTTTATGCTTGCCTTAGCATCGTGTTTTAATGTGCTGTTTTCCGTATGTCCTAGTCATTTTGCCTTTGAAAAAGACCCTGCCAGGGTCGAAACGTGAGGCCACTGAGTGGGATTCTTGTTTTTTCGCTTTATCGTGTGAAGTTTACAACAACGCGCGCCAAATAGTGCCTTTACGGTTCCCCACAATTCACCGCGCGCGGTACATGGCAAAGTGCATGATGGTATAAACACTGGTACTGGCGCAGAATTTCGTACGTACAATTATTGTATGCAAGTCAATGGGTCAGTTTCCGGCGTGAAGCCGAGCGTCCATTTACCTAAGTGTACACGAGATTTTGCCAGTGTACTACGCTCATTCCCAGAGCGTCTTTTTTGCCACAAATTGGGTACGATTAGGTACGATTGTGTATAGACTCTATATACACAATCGTACCAAATCGTAGCTAATATTTTATACCATCATGCACTGCGCCATGTACCGCGCGCAGTGAATTGTGGGGGAACCGTAAAGGCACGTTTTAGGGCGCTTGGGGAAATTGGTAAACGCCCTATAAGTATACGGTAGACATACTCCCAGATTGCGGCGATGTGAGTTTGCTGATTTTGCGTCTCCTAAACGGGCAAGATTTACGCTCGCTTCGAAAGGAGGGGGCTCAGTTTTCTTTCCGACAAGTGAAAACGCCAGGAAAACTTTGGGTGCGGAGACGGACGAGGCTCACAAAAAATGGGTTGGATCCCAGTGGCGCGCTGTGAAGCTCCATCGGTGCTGTTGTTTGCTGTAGTCGCCTTTGGGTTGCTGGTACTGGTAGTAAGCCAAGGAAATCCTCGTGAGTTAAACGAAATTTCTTCTTGTTTAATTAACATTTTTTTAAATCCCCAATACATGCAGTTAGCCAAATGATTTGTCCCATATGATTTGTCCTATGTATAATGGCACCTTTGTGAAAGACATGACCAACTGAAGATGCTTTTTTGACAAAAGTCGTCTGCGGACAACTGTTTTATCATTCATTCAACACAAAAAAACATGCGTGTATTTTTCTGAATTATTACTGCATCTATATGTGACTGAAGCTTCTACAGGGCAGTTTATCGACATTATTCTTTAGTTATGTAATGCTGATGTTTCTGTTTGTCAAATTAACTGTTCCAATTATGTAGTCTGTCCTTAATTTGACGTCATCGAAATGTGATTTCCTCAAGTTGTACAGGGCGTGCGTTAAAAAGAGCGTTGAATCACTAAAACTCGCAATGGTTCGGTCAGTTAAATTACCAGCATTTAGGCCTATTTCAGTTTAGTCTACGGCATTTATTTTCGTTATATTTAGTTAGCATAGTAACTTTTTAGAATGTAAGATTTAAAACAGTCATGTTGAATCTAACCACGACCGACGTTGTTCAAATTTTAACACTGTCACACTTTCCCGAAATTGTAACTGTTACTGTAGGCCTATACAAAGTGCTTTTTTCAAACAAATTTTGTACCATTCATTCCACACACACACACAAAACATGCATGGATTTTTTTTCAGGTTTTGTGAAGTATCATTGCATCGACAGTTGTAGTCAGAAGTTTACATACAACTGTGTTTAAACTGGTGTGCTTAAACTTTTGTTGTAACTTGAACAGTCTTTACTAAAGTCGTGATTTTGTGGAATTCCTCACGTGCTTGCAGTACCTAAAACATAGCTTGCACACATTGCAATGGTTCAGGTAGTCCTGTTTACCATTTTGGGTGATGATGGTATGTGTGTTCATGTATGTAAACTTCTGACTTCAACTGTATGTGGCTGAAATTTCTACAAGGAAGTTATAAACATTAGTCTCGATTTATTTAATGCTGATGTTTCGGAAGTGGCTGCATGGTCCTCATCGAACCAGAACTCCGAAGGCGTGTGTATTATTTTGCCAAATTTCGCCAAACGAAACGCATAAATAATTGTCCGTTTTAAAGCAACGTGACCACTCCAGATCACACATTTTTAACCCCCCATTTTTCCCATGGGTATTGAGAATTTTACACTATCTTTTGTCATTTTTTCCTCAGTACCATTCCGAAATTTTGCGTTCTCAATCCGTAGGGATATTTTCAAGGATATCGTCGGAAAAAACAACAAGGTTTTGTAAACTAATTTATCTGGTTCCACAAGCAATGCAGTAATTGACACCAACATTTTTGCTTGCAAATCTAAATTGCAGATTGCAAATTTCCTGCAGTATGTTTTCTTTTTATTGATAGTATTTTGGGGAGGTATTTTATACTATTCTTAATTAGGTTAAATACATTTTCTGGAAAAATTTTACTTTTGGAACCATATAACCGGTTGAGTCATACTATAGCAGTGGGTGTTTCAATCAGACGTCGTTTGCTGTGTACAGATTGCAATGGGGGATTTTTTTGGGTGCGTTAAATTTGGGGTTTATGTTAATTGTTTCGGGCTTAGCCTGCGGTCTTTCCAGCATGCATGGGTCAGCGAGTGTCATGCATGCGTAACAACCAGCAGAGCGCCGCCATAGTTTAGGCTGCTGTTGTTGTTGTTCGTTATTTTATGGCATCTTCGGCAATTATAGGCCCTTTATGCCATCAACTATATGGTATTAGCTTTAACTGTACTTT
The DNA here is from genome assembly GCA_037783545.1 of Henricia sp. BOLD:AAB3569. Lineage (NCBI taxonomy): Eukaryota > Metazoa > Echinodermata > Asteroidea > Spinulosida > Echinasteridae > Henricia > Henricia sp. BOLD:AAB3569. Next base: position 3,630,280 of record JBBELK010000329.1, read on the forward strand.
ATTATCAACTTGAGATGACGAAGAAGGAGATGCAGTTTTAGAAATGGGAGGAAAACCCCCAGATAAATTTCATGATGGAAACCCACGCAGTCAAGTAGGACATGCAAATCCCATCCACATACACGAACCCGGGACGCCAGAGGTGAAAGGCGAGAAAAGAACCACTCCCCCAACCCGACCGCCCTGGATTCAAAACGAGCCATTTTGCTCGTAAATGTGATGTAAGACACGCGTCGCTTCAATGAATTGAAGAGAAAAAAAGCTGTTTGGTGGGAATTTGGAGTAAATTAACGACGCACTCGGAATCACAGGACCACAAAAATACTTTCCGTCCAATTTGATTCTGTGGTCTTCAGTACTTCGATCGTTTCACTTTAGATACCTTTATTCACACGCGCGTCAAATGTACGCACGAAAAAGGCTCGGTGTAAATAAACGTTTTAAGCAATTGTTTTCTTTAAATTTTCCAAAATTTGGTGAACTAAAAGTGGACAAAACCAATTTCATGCCACAGCTTTATATGACGTGTTTACTGTGTCAGGTGACAGAATCTGGCCAATTCTGTCAAGGTTATCCAGCCCTGGTCTTGGGTGACGTCAGCACGCGCTTCGCAGGAAACATTGTGCAGGGTTGGAGCGGACGAACTGGGCGCGCAAACCGAGTGCAAAAGGAGTGTAACTTTATTGTGTCGCAGAAAATCGATGATTTCGCTCGCCAATATAGACCGTGTAAGTTGACCTCGAGAGTGTGCGGGACTCCGCGAGACTCGTCGACTTCCGGAGACCTTGTATATAAGTTTTAATTAACACATGTAGCGACCGTTTTTTCGGTACCCTTTTCACACAACGTCAAAATTAGCAGTTTCACCTACCGATTCGGTGTCCACTGTTGAAAGAACCTTAAAATCCCATTCATAAATACCTATTGGCTGAAAGCACATCACATGGGCAGTTTTAAACGAGCGATAAATCCTTTCGCTCCCGCAAGCAAATTGTGCACTGTGAAGTACCCAGTTGTCTGCGTGCGTGTACAACACGCTTGCATTACGCGTAACGCGCGCGATCGAACAAAAACAACTCGACGCACGCGCAGCTATAGCAGTTCGTACGAACGCGATAGAAAGTGAATTCATGCAAAACATGGCAAAACGACAAGCTAATTTTGGTGAGTTTTACTGATTTACACAAAAAGGTATTTATGAATGGGATTAAAAGTAGGTTTGGCCAGTCTTAAACAATCCGTTTAAAACCAGCTATGGTCGATCCTGGGCGCTCGGCTCGACAAATATTGGGCTATACGCTTTACCAGCCGTCGCGATGTAGGTATTTGAATTAGGTGGCATTCGATATGGGTCGACACGTGTTTAACCTCGTTTCGTTGTTTTCCCTGACTCATCAGGTCAGCGCTGAATCGAGGAAGCAACTCGAACGCAACGTTTTTGTGTCTTTAAATAGCGCCCTCAATAGTTAGCTGTTTCTTCTTCGGATATTTAATATTTATCGCCGCGAATTAATTACGCGAAAATCTGAGAGATTCTCTCGTCCGTATCAACACCCAGAAACCCTTCTGTTTAATATAGTGATGTCCCCTAACTTGGCGCACTTCGACAACTCACTGGAAATCCGTTCACCTTTAATAGCAAAACCCCGTAGCAGAATTAGTTGAAACTTACACACCTTGAAGTATAATTCATAGGCTCCAAGAAAAAGTAATACTTTAATATTTTGACTCATCAACAAGTACAAAATAACACAAACAATCAGGACAAAACGATGAACCCTTTTTTCCCGAAATCGCCTGGGGCCAATTTCATAAAGCAATTAAGCAAAAATATTTGCTTAATCAAAAATTTGTTTGCTTTATAAAAATGAGTCAATAGTCGAAATTGCATGTCAACTTGCGTTTTTCACAAGAATATCTGCTATTCTTGCTAAAAACACAAGTTGGCGTAAATTTTTAATTATTAACCCATTTTTATAAAGCAAACAAATTTTTGATTAACTGCTTTATGATGAAATTGGCCCCCGAACTGTCCCCTAACGTGGAATGCGTCGCTGATTGGCTGAAACGGTTTGATGCCTTACTACGATGGCCCACAAAGACCACTTGCACGCACACACTGTGACACTGTACACAACGCCAGTATGCCTGTTTTTATTCACGTGAAATGCCTATTACAGGCTTCCGTGTATGGTGTCATGACAACCTGAAGCGAACGGCGATGCCTTCACATTCCGGTGAATTTCTAGTAACTGAATGATTCTTCTCCGTATTTTAGTTTTGGAATTTATGAAGGTACTTGAGAACTTTATTTCCATTTAATGCCAAGTGCAACAGATTGTTTATTGCGCCAAGAGAGAACGGAAAGTAAAGCCCGCCACGTTGGGGGACATTAACAATACATGTCTTATGAAATCTGTTGGAAACACGGTATGCGATTTCCTAACGCCATCAGCTGACATGTTTTAAAAGCTCGACTGGCTTGCCTATCCAGATAGAGTTAAATACAAGAAAGCTATATTTGTCTTTAAAAGCATCAATTCCTTGGCCCCGCAGTATATGGCAAGTCTATTTACACCTTACGTGTAAACTCGAGAAACTCGTCAATCTGCCGAAAAGACACTGAAAATTCCCTTAAGTTTGCTCGAAAGGGGTCTTACGCCTCGAGTTTTGCTGTAACTGGCGCCGCAATTTGGAACAGCCTTAGTGCACACCTTAGAACTATGTCTTCTTCTTTGAGCTCATTCAAATCGGCTCTTCGCCAAGCATACACATAATATTCACATGATCAACTTCAAGTGAGAAATGCTAATTTACGGAGTCGTATGACTTGGTTGCCATAAAATCAAACTTTAATTTTGGAGCCGGAGGGGAATTTTCCCATTTTTGTAATTTTTTTTTAATCTTAAAAAGAGTTTTTGCGGGTTTTTCGCCCTTCCCGTAATTAGCGTAAATGTTAGTGTCACATGCATGTATATTAATTACTTGTGATGTTGTTCTTCTGTAACCATTAGTTTTTTTGATGTTGTAGTTGTTGTACAAATGTATCTTATTTCAGTTTGTTAGTAATTATGACTCGAGTTTTTGTAAACTGTTTGGGCACACCCTGGGTAAATAAATGGAATAAATAAATAAATAAAAATAAATCCTCGGGCTACCATATTTCGCGCACATAAGCCTTGTCACTGTTTTGATCACAATCAAGCAACCAAAAAGAACCTTTTGGCTCCTTTGTCAGATTCCTTATGTCCAACCGGAAGTAAACTTTCAAGAAAGAGCAACGTCGCTGTACGTACGTACGACGCTAGCTTTGTTTTTGCAAACGCATGCAAAAGTAGACTTGCCAAAGTTGTGACGTAAATCGCTCCCTAGTCACATGTAACACTACGGTGTCCCCGTTGTGCCCAGTGGCGTGCCCAGTATCTGGAATTTATGCTTCTAGTTCTAGAAGATCAATACAAGTGCTTTCTAATAACTATGATCCAGTATATACAATTAAACTGCACGCTTTTTCTGGGACATCTAGTATTACCAAAACTAGACAGAATGATTCTGTCCCTACGGGATTTCCCATAGGGACAGAAGGTACCCCTTTCATACAGTGGATTGTTGTCATTTTGCCTCGAAATTAGAATCACACCCAACTATTTCCAGCTAGTTGTTTCCTGTAGTGGTTTTAGATATTCTTGATTAGAAGACAAATAAAAAGCACTGCTTACATTGCCGTTTTTGAATCAAAAACGTCTATTTCCGACAATCTTCGACGAAGAAATTTTTCGGACTCCTTATCACGATAAAAACTATTGCAAATGTGTAGTTGTGCATTGACGGACGCCCAAAGAGAACGTCAAACGAAACTGTACATTGTATGCCGCGCCGTATAAATGCGCGTGACATAAGAGCGCCACCCGTACTCTCATTGGGCCTCCGTAGAGGCACACCAACTGTACGTTCGCAAAAAAGACCACGTCGAACTTTGGCGCGACTCCACACTAGAATCGATTAGAATGGGTTGTCCTGGACACAATAAGAAATCGCAATGTACACGTATGTTTTCATACGAAAAATGGAATCGATCTAAATAGAATTTTGATTCTTTTTTGGAATCGGAGTCGACTCCGAAAATGCTGGAGCGCCCCCAAGCGTTAAGCCTAGCCAACTTTATTTTAGCTGGTCACATCGTAACAACAGATTTTCTCGTCGAAGATTGTCGGAAATAGACATTTTTTTTATTGAAAAACGGCAATGTAAGTAGTTATTTTTTGTTTGTTTTCCAATCAAGAATATCTAAAACCAATGCAGGACACAACCAGCTGGAAATATTTGGGTCTGATTCTAATTTCGAGGCAAAATGACAACAATCCACTGTATGAAAGGAAAGCTCACTGACTATACACCAATCCGGTAACTAAGATCTCCTCCCTGCATATCCGCCATAGCTGGGATGGGGGGCGTGCATGCATGGGCTGTGCGTTTTGTGTTGCTGTTAGAACGAAAAGCGCTCATCCATAAGCCTTTTTGAAGTATGGCTGCCTTATAGAGGGCGCCCTTTGATTTGGGTAAAAAACCAAAATGGCCGACGCTTGTACCATGGAGGAAGGAAAGACCTCCATGCTTGTACGTACCTTTGTGCGGGTGGGTGTACGTTTACATTTTTACTGACGGCTAAAGCCGCCTTTTTTAAATGACATTTTAGTGCTTAAAGGGACAGTGTCGTCAGCTTCACCGCGTTTTGAAATTCGGACCGAATTTGAGCCTTAGCGCATGCGCACTGCGACTTTGCTTGCGTATTAAACTTTACCCCAGTGTACGACTGTTGGGCTTATACGGACTCTATGAAAACCTGTTGTGCGTGCAAATGTTGCGCTGCTGATTATGACACGTGAGACTAGAACAAGTCTATGTGGGCGGTGCGGATTATTTATTTCCGGATATATGCCAGACTAGACGCGCGCGCGCTCGTTACACATTGACAAAAGCTCTGCATACATATTTTTGTGTACTGTGCATGTAGCTTTTCACTACTGTACTATAGTACATGTACAAAAGTGTGTACACTGATTAGATATATTTTTTTCAAGCAAAAATGGTCGTTAGAATTTATTGTCCAATAGGCATGCTTTTTATATCAACGTTTGGGGAATTTTATCAACTTTGTGAATCACGTCACCCCAAGGTTGCTGAACTTTTACGTTTTGACGTTGTGGTAAAAAATACCTTGACAAACTAGTGCTTTGTGAAATCGAATGAATGGGGCACTTAGTGCGACTGTGGTTTTTTAAAACCGAAATGGTAGGATGGCAGCCAAAATCGTATTTGATGTGTATTGACTGGTATTCAGAATACCAGTCAATACACACCAAATACGATTTTGGCTGACAACTAATTTTTGCAAAATAAGGCAAACAAATTATGTGCTAACCAAATATTTGTGCTATAAAACAGCGCCATGAAATTGGGCCATGAGCACGTGGGTAGTCGCCATATGTAAACAAACTTGAGACATTGAGATATTTGCGTGAGGCTGCTTCCAAGTCATGTCCAAGGAACCACCCCACCCCTTCACCAAAATAATCACGACAAAATGAAATGAAAGCGAAGAAGAAACAGATTTGCATTGAGTAGTTTGTGGATTGTGTTATGCAAAGCCGTTATAAATTATGCACTCAGCTCCCCAGGCCAACCAGGACCCTGCCGTCACACTGCCTCGTGGTTCATGTCGCTTTCTGTGACCATTTTATGTGATATTTTAATCGATACTGATTTCAAAAAAAAAAATATTCACAATGTTTTACGCCACTTTATCTGACTTTTCAACATGTAGGCCTAAATAGTACAAAAAGTCATGTACACGTCCGTACGTACGTATATGTACGTCTAGTCTACGTACATGAACATATTCCTGCAGGCCTAGCCTGCCAGACAAGAGGCGCGCGCGCGCGGTGTTCATGACTTGTGCGGTCGGCCAGGTCAAAAGTTCATCAGTTGCTGCTAAAAATAGGAATGGAGAATTGAGAATCAGCAAGAGGGCTCACTTCACAAACTTCATCCTTGTACTGACGACACTGTCCCTTTAATTACGGTAATGGACGGGTTAAAGATACTCATTTATCTACGGCACAGGATATGTGTTAATCTGGCTGATTTAACCCAGCATTAAGGCACAGGATGCGCCTAGCCCGTGGCCTACCCAACGCGCGCACGGTCATATATCAAAATGATGGACACATGCAAAGGAAACCGAGCAAAGTTGGGCTAGGCCTAGTGAAACTTAATAATTTCTGCAAGCCTTGGTCTACTCTATAACGTGCTATGTTTTTGCCTAAAGCCTTAGCTTAGTAGGGCCTATTTTAACTAGCTAAGTTACGCTATCTATGACTGTTTCCCCAAAGACCAATCAGTGTGTTATGTTTTAATTTGGCTCTTTTAATTATAGTCCAGATGAATAATGCAAATGACAGTTTGAGTTTACAAGCAGTAGATCCTGCATGACTGCATGACTGGATGAAAACTAGTCTTTGTGAAAGACTGTCTTACGTTGCTTGGTCATGTCGTGTCCGTGCGCGGTCGACATTGTACCGTGTGGACAGGGTACTAGTTTATGCCCTATCTGGGTTCTGTCTGTAAGACTTTTACTTTTTTACTCATTTTCACGAAAACCAAAAAGAGTTCAAGAATCAACCTCCCACCACTTTATCTTTGACACATATCAAACATTCTGACAAACATGTCCCGAAACAGAAATGTTGCAAATGCGAGAAATCATTGGGATTCCCTTCGTATCGGTAGAGTCCGAGTACCACGCTCGCAGCTCGGTATGCGCTATGCATGCAACACACGCCGTATCGGCAGTGTGCTGCACTGCGAGTCCGTGTACACGGACTCCCCCACCAATAAAAATAGATCCGTCCAGCGCCGTGTGTTGCATAGCGCTAGCGCATACCGAGCTGCGAGCGTGGTACTCGGACTCTACCGATAAGAAGGGAATCCCCAAAGATTTCTCGCATTTGCGCATTTCTGTTTCGGGACATGTTTGTCAGAATGTTTGATATGTGTCAAAGATAAAGTGGTGGGAGGTTGATTCTTGAACTCTTTTTGGTTTTCGTGAAAATGAGTAAAAAAGTTGCCGAGTTGGTGTCCGCCTCATAGGTTTATGCACATTTGGCCGGGCAATTTTGTCATCCAATCCCATAATGCATTGAGAACGTCGATAAGGTTTATTGCCCGTAAATCTGACGTCAAAGATTTGCAGTGAACATTCGCCTATAACTTAGGCCTAAGCAAATTTGTGGCGCAAACTGTCAAGTTCGCTTTCACAAGCCCTCGTGTATGAATTTGTCATGTACAAAAATTTAAAGTAATTCGGCATATTGCGTCAAATGAATCAGAAAAGATCGGCTGCTTAGAAATCTTGTACATTTTCAAGAGCGGTCGAGTTGTCCTGGGACCGAGTTGACCCGGGACTGAGTTGACCCGATACTGAGTTGACCCGGGACCGAGTTGACCCGGGACCGAGTTGACCCGGGACCGAGTTGCTTCGTGCACTTCCTCCGTCATGTACGTGTCCATGTTCGTGCATGCAATCTGGAATTCTCAAGTTCCGTTTGGAAATTCAACCATTAATTTGTCGTTGTACCTTTCTCTCGATGTCTGATCTACTTCTCTGACGTAGGAAGACGACAAATCCAATGGATTTCCTCAGAAAAATACGAATGATCTTCGTTGATTTGGTCGATGCGTCGTTGGTGGCCGGGGTTGGCAAAGTCCCATGCGATATATGCCAAGTACTTTGCCAACCAGAGAATGCGCATGCGTCAGTTTCCGGCCAATGTTTACAAACAAAAGAAAGGTCTATAGTATCCGCTATACCTCAAAAAGGCTTATTACATGCACGAACGAGCCTCCTTCGCGTATACGCGACGCGCCCGCCTTTGCGTACACGCGACGCGCCCGCCTTCGCGCCCGCCTTCGCGCGCACACAACCCTGCAAAGACGCGCAACTTGTTCGAAGTAAACAAATGCAGCTTCAGCAACAACAAAAACATACAGTTCATTCAGTGGAAGACCCCCAGCTAGCTATGGCGGATGTACAGGGAAGAAGACCTTATTACCGGATTGGTGTATACCAAAACCAGCAGTGAAGTCGACTGATGATGGATGGCGAAATGGCTCAGGTCGGCTATAATATTGCCGTTGACTTCATTTTTAAATGAAGCCTTCTGTTTTTTTTGTTTTTATCATGTTTTATTATCTGTTTGTATTTTCTCGGTCTGTCTCCCTTGTGGGATGAGAAAAAAACATGAAATTGTAAATTATAAGTAAATTAGGTATTTTTTTCGTATACATTGAACAAAGATTTTAAGGAAATTACTTCTTGGAATGAACAGATCATCAAATTATACTTCCGAACTAAGTTCCCACTTGCACTTCTGTCGCAAATGTTGCATTTCTGAGATAAATAAATGATAAAGTTACTGCACAAAGTAATGCACAAAATTATGCAGCTAGCGGTCTGTGTGTAAGTGCTACAACAGGGGCGCTGCGTGCGCGCGGGAATGGTTATCTTGTGCACTAACTGAATGCAATTTTTGAACGAGAAAATGTGATTTTTCTACAGAAAGGCAACGTTTGCGACAAAAGTGCAAGTGGGAAGTATATTAAAATTACATTATCTGTTGATTCCAGGACTCGGGAGGTAATTTCCTTAAAATCTTTGTTCAATGTATACGAAAAAAATACCGTAATTTATTATGATTATGAATTGACCAATGTTTGGCGAAATAATTTAGTTAGAACACTCAAAAAAAAATATGACGCCATCGGAGATTGATTTAATATAATGCACAATATTCACAAATATTGTATCGTATTTACCCACAAGAATAATAATAATTTTTTTTATTTAATCAAAGCCTTTGGTCCTGACACAGCAGCCCTGCAGGTGAAAACAAATAAAGCTACACTTTATACAGATTTAAATTAAAGGAGCATGACCAGAGTTTCTGGAAAATAGTTTTCGATGTAACTTACCAATATTATCAAGTACATGTAACTCCCATACACACCTCCCACGTCCCAAAAACCCGAAAACATTCGCGATTTCCAGTAAAAAATTGAACAAAACTATCGTCGGCCTTCAGTGATAAACGTTGATACTGGAAAATTAGTTTACAAATAATCGGTGGATTTTCGACGATATCCTCGGAAATATGCAGCCTAGAAGCGCGGGAGTTTCAGTTTTGTAATCAGAAAAATATAACGGATGTTATGATATAAAAATCTCATGACCCATAAGAAAAGTCCCGGGGAGTTATGGGTAAAAAAAAGTGATCTGGTCACACTCCTTTAATACAGAGCTGAGCAAGGATAAAGCTGTTTCCTTGCCGGCCCTATGTACAGATAAGTATTATTACAAAATTATTACAAAATGTGTTGAGATATTTAAAACGTCTTGCCGTAATTTATTTTTTAATTTACAACTTATTTTCTTAGAATAATTACGAAATATTAAGGAAGCTAGCATTACATTGTGTAGTCCAAATTGACTCAAATTTCTTAAGCAGTAAATTTCGAATTAAAAAGCTATAAGACCTTTCAAAGCGCCCTTTTTTGGAAAGTGATAGGTTTTTTAGTGCCTGGAAACTGAGTAGACGATCGGTGGTAAAGGTTTTCGTGAATTTTAAAGATTTCTCAGAACCATTTTGTAGTATTTTGTACCTAGTCTATAAGGTAGAATTTTGTACCCTAAATTAACAGTTATTCAATTACTTAATAAGAAACCCTTATTTTTTTCTCATTTAAATGCAAATTGAAAGATGATGTGACAAACAACTTTCAAGAAAAATTTGACGTCAGTGCGTGATTTTGTTGAGAAGATTCGCCGAGGAAAGCGTCAGCCTGCGAAATTACGTGCGCACGAATTTAGGTGCCTGCAGGACACAAGAAAAACCAAACACCAATGACAAAAGCAACTCGCACTTCGCGTTTCTACGGCTGGAAATAAAACTAACTCCAAGACCACGTGATTTATCGGAACTACATGTAGAATCTGGTTCCGATAAATCCCAGTCGACTTGGTCTCGAGCCAACTCGGTCTCGAGCCAACTCGGTCTCTAGTCTCGTATCCCGACCTACTGTGGATGCTTGCACGGTCGGCTTCGTTCAGGCGTGTAGGCCTACTCGTGTTAACACAAGTGCTCCTGCATGCACGCGCGAGCAGCAAGATTAACGACAATCGGGTATAAGTGACAGTATGCTCTCGCTACTGATCCCTAGACTGGTCCCCTGTCCATGTGCACTACGCTGCTCTCGCTATACAAGGACAGGCACACGCCGAGCAATAACCATGGGTGATTGGCCGTTGTATTATACCACGCGTGATTGGTCGTTGTATTAAATATATGCATGATCTATTTTTAGAGTTTGCTCAACAACGAGTGAATTTCGCAATCGTTAATTTTGTCGCTGGGTTTTGCATATATCCTATTCAATCTTTGCCATCCCTTATAATTATTTAGTAATTTTGGCAGTGGTGTACTCGTCAACGCCCAGGTTTGTACTGATACATTACTTTTTACTTGAAATGGCGCTGTTTGCCGTATTTTTAAGTCGCCAAACATCAATATCACGTACAGTACGGCCGTTGTTCAAAAAAAGTTTTTCATCGCATAAACAAACTCGACAAAACATGACAGAAACCCCATCGAATGATATGAATGACATGTTTGGATATAGAGCTATTTGTTCAACCTTGATTCCCACCGAACCAGTATGTTTATTTGGTTCTGACAGCAATTTTACAGGCATATCGATGCAAAAATACCGCTGCTGCCGCCGCTGTAATTTTCCCAGACATTGATTGCGTAGCGCGCGCGATGCCAAATCGAACGAAGGCGCGCAACACGCTGTATTCTGGGCGCCTGCTTGGCGCTTGCGCAAACCGTGACACAGTCCTTTTAATTTGCATAAACATCCAGGAATTCCTGGATATTTATGCCAAACATGGCGGCGTGTACCTGTCCTCATATACGACGGAGGGGAAGTAAATATGTGGACAAGGGAACCAGTCTATACTGATCCCTAGCTCGATCAAGAGACACAATAGACCGATCCAGTAAGCTCCGCCCTTTTAGAAATTGCTTAGCAACATATGCTACACATGTAAAGCCCGCCGCACACCTTTGCGATTTACCGGCCCATCGGACACCGGACCATCGGATCCGGAAAAATCAAACAAGTTTGATTTGCTCCGGTCTATAGCGTACGGTCAGACCGGCCCGAAATGTGGTCCGATGATCCGATTATCCGGTAAATCGCAAAGGTGTGCGCGCACACCTTTGCGATTTACCGGCCCATCGGACACCGGACCATCGGATCCGGAAAAATCAAACAAGTTTGATTTGCTCCGATCTATGGTGTACGGTCAGACCGGCCCGAATTGTTTCAGCGCACACCTTTCCGGTAAGTGGTCCGATGATCCGATGTGCCGGTAAATCGCAAAGGTGTGCGGCGGGCTTAAAGCCCGCCGCACACCTTTGCGATTTACCGGATAATCGGATCATCGGACCACATACCGGAAAGGTGTGCGCTGAAACAATTCGGGCCGGTTTGACCGTACGCTATAGACCGGAGCAAATCAAACTTGTTTGATTTTTCCGGATCCGATGGTCCGGTGTCCGATGAGCCGGTAAATCGCAAAGGTGTGCGGCGGGCTTTAGGCATGTGTGCAGTAGAGTCGCGTGGCCGCGCCGTGCGTCAGCGTCCGCGCCCTGGTCAGCGCGTATTAAAACACTCACACGCACACACCAACTGCACGCTCGAAAGCAAAATGTGCACAAGTATCCGGTCGTGTGCATTGAGCTCCATATATGTATATTGTATGTAAATCAATGGTCGTGTGCGTGCACGTACAACACGCCTGCATTACGCGTAAAGTGGTCCTCCCACTGCGATTTTTGCCACGAATTTCCTACGATTTGGTACGATTGTGTATAGACTCTACACACAATCGTAGTTAATCGTACCTAATTCGTGGCCAAAATTGCACAGTGGGAGGTCCGCTTAACGCGAGCGATCGAACAAAAACAACTATCTCGACACACTAGAACACATGCACAACAAAGCAAAACCGTAACGACAAGCTAATTTTGTTTTTCCCATTTACTCAAAAACACATTTATTTAGGGATTAAAAGTAGGTTGGCCAATGAAATTAGATTACTAGTTTCTCGTCAACCACTTTTCAAATTTTGATGAGGGTTTTTTTTCATTATTCATTATTCATTATTTCTTATCAATGAAAAATGCAACCCGTTATACATATACTAACTGCTATTTTGAAACTGATTTAGGCTCTAAAAGTACTGTCGCCCAGAAAGTTAGTGCCAGTATCAGTTCCATGGAGTTATACATGTAGCTTGTGTTTGAAGGAAGAACTTGAGATGGCAAAAGTCATGGGAAATGACAAAGGGGTGTTATGGCCGAGCGGACTAGTGCGTCGAACTTAAGTTCCTGTGCTAGTACTAGAATGTAGGTTCGATTCCGGGCCGCGACGGGTTGTGGCACCTGTGCCCTTGAGCAAGGCACTCAACCACACTTGCTCCCATTCCTGTAATTGGCGGTCTCTCCGCTGTTGGATATGGTAAATAAATAAATAAATAAAGGAGTTTTGAGAGAGCAATACGTTTTAATATGGCAGGCATTTACGGCCCCCAAAGAGGGTGTGCATTCCATAAGATCGGTACAGTTCCTACCCATAAAAACCAGGGTTGTAGTCGAGGCCGCAACCTCCGAGGCCGAGGCCGAGGCCGAGTCATGGGTCTCCGAGGCCGAGGCCAAGGCCGAGTCACAGCATTCGAGGCCAAGGCCGAGGCCAAGGCCAAAGTGTCCGAGGCCGAGGCCGAGGCCGAGGCCGGTTATATTATGTACACACACACATATATAAAAAAACAAACTGAAGGCAATTTTTGAAGAAGAAAACATGATTTTTCTACAGAAAAGCAACATTTGCAACAAAAGTGCAAGTGGGAAGTATATCTTAAAATTACATTATGTGTTGATTCCAGGAGGAAATCTTTGTTCAATGTATATGAACAAAATTCCAACAATTTTAAAAATGACAGCTAGGATTAGGCAAAAACAAGGAGACAAAACAACCTGTGAACGTAAAGAACACACTTACTTTGCTTTGTGAACACGTTGAAGGTGCCTTGTAAAATTCGATGTCGTGCCGCAGAACTCGCTGAGTTTTTGAGACTTTGCCTTGCAAAACTTGCAGGAGGCTCTATGTTTTCTTTTCCCCTTTTCTTCATATTCTTCGTGGTTGACAAACCCGAACTGGATGATCCGGGAATTTGAAGACATTTTAAACAATTATCAAGGTTTTGTTAGCGGTTAGTGCGTGATGCATGTACAGAGTGATTATGTACTGTGCGAACGTACATACATGTACGCACGCATCCGCAGTACAGCGAAGGTTCCCTGTACCTATTGCACACGTTCAGGCACACCGTAGAGCGGAAACCAGTGCGAAGCGGGAGTTAGACTGGTTGTATAACAAGAAGATGATGCAGTGAGTATGTGCGATGCATAGTGCAATGAAACAGGAGTGACAGTTTATGGGTGACGTGGTGGACCAGAAGCCAGTCTATAGCGGGAGTAGAATTGCCGACTGGGTCGCCGAGGACTAAAAGAAGTCCATAAATTATGATGCTAGGGACGCACGCAACGTACGTGTACATTGTACATACCGGTAATTGTACGACTGTAGGCCGGGGTTCCAGTTTATTCATTCGATCGTGCGTGCTGTATTTTTTCATTTCGTTTAACACGGAGGGGAGACACAGAAGGAACCCATTACTGCAGCCTTTCGGGAATTTTAATATGGTAATAAAATATAAATAATTTGAAACAGAAAACAAATTTGAATTGGTGGAAATTGGGCGGCCTCGAGCCGGCCTCGACCAGTTTCACGAGGCCGGAAAGCTCCGAGGCCAAGGCCGAGGCCGAGACCATCAACGTCCAAGGCCAAGGCCGAGGCCGAGGCCTCAAAAATCGGCCTCGAGGCCGGCCTCGAGGCCGAGGCCGGCCTCGAGACCTCCAACGCTGCCCAACTGGCATATTTATAATTAACACAATGCCACTTTAAGAGTGACTACCAGAACAATAAAACATTATTCTACTCAGTTTGAACTGTTTGAGTGACTTACTGACCCCCCTCTTCCCACAGAGGGTATTCCCCTTTTTTCACTTTTTAGCCCCGCCCCCTTTGTTAAGGCCCTTACACAACTTCCCAAGATACGGGGGAAGTGCCCGGGTGAGGTTTCGCCCCGGGATTTGTGGCAACGAACCAAACAATTACGCCAAACAAGTTCCGACATAAGGAACTTGCGCCAACACCCCCCCCCCGCCCCCGCCCCCCTCCCCCCCCCCGCCCCCGCCCCCTCCCCCCCCCCCGCCCCCGCCCCCCTCCCCCCGCCCCCGCCCCCCTCCCCCCCCGCCCCCGCCCCCCCCCTCCCCCCAACCAAATTTGAATTGGTGGAAATTGGGCGGCCTCGAGCCGGCCTCGACCAGTTTCACGAGGCCGGAAAGCTCCGAGGCCAAGGCCGAGGCCGAGACCATCAACGTCCAAGGCCAAGGCCGAGGCCGAGGCCTCAAAAATCGGCCTCGAGGCCGGCCTCGAGGCCGAGGCCGGCCTCGAGACCTCCAACGCTGATAAAAACCTTCTCTAGATGCGCGTGTTCCAAAATCCGTGGACGCTGCTGTCACTGTTTCTGTATTAGTGTCAACCAATGCACAGTTCCGATTGCGAAACCACTCCGTTGCTTCGTCAATGCCATCGACCAAACCGGCCTTCAGTTCGTCGAAAAGTTGAATAAAAACATATGAATCGCTCACATCCCCGATGTCCACAATTTTCTATTTAACCACACACCTGTCTTCATGATAAACCGCCAGGGAAAACATATTCTATAGCGGGAAAAATCCACACAAAACTGCAAAAGACACAAAAATCTGCATGCGAATGCGCGCCAGAACAAATGGAATCGATCGGTCCAACCTCGTGACCACGGCAAAAATATACAAACCGAGTTCCATGTACAAAGGCCTTGCAGATAACGCGATCTGGAAACGAGGTCACAAATACCGTATGTCGAATTCGGGCGGTCGATCTGTTATTGACACGCAAACAGTGTTCTCGCGCCCGAACGGCGGGAACGCGACCCGAGAACACTGCACTTGGAACAGGATCACACATCATATCCGTCGAGAACGAGTTACCCGTGTTAAAGAACAGACCGCCCGAACTCGACCTGCAACGAACGGTTTTCGCAGGTACCCACTGGGTGCAGGGGTAGCGCTGATATGCTGTACGGTTGGTATACTGCAATCTGTGATACATTTTGCGAAGCTAGCTGCACAACACTGACCGCGCAACTGAAACAGAAACTTCGCTTGGGAGTAGTTTGAGTCGGATTTCCTCCGTTTTTTTGCAAAATAATGAATAATGAAATTTTTTGATGCGGGGTCAAAATCACATGCGGGCGCTGACGAGAAACTAGTGATCTAATTTCATTGGCCTTAGGGTAGTCTTATACAATCTGTTTTAAACCGGCTAGGGTCCTCTGCGTGGATAAAAATGATCTTAATGGTGCTTTTGCGTCACTCGTGCTGCATTTCGCCGTAGCTCTGTGCACAAAGTTTTAAGGACTCGGGTAACCAAACTGAGGCTGTGATTGGTCAATCCAAAATGGGCGGAGTTTACTTGATCGGTCTATTCCGCTGAGCGTCAGAAAGTGTTTTTAAGAATATCGAGTTTAAAGTTGGTCACTTTTTGAAACGGAAATTTTGCGTATTTCTTCAGGGTCTATTTAGTAATACATGTTTGTGATCTGTACGAAAAGTTGGGATCTTGAATTTAAAATCTGTACCAATAAAATATTAATTTAACTATTAAAATCGTAGTAATGTAATTAATTTCCAAGGACATTTGTCTTTTCGTAAAACGCGAACCGCTGTTTTTGCCCCTAACTTCGGAAGGGATGTAAAGCCGTTGGTCCAGTGTGTTAGGTAATGGTAACGCACTCTAAAGATCCCGGAGTATTCTTTCGTGAAGAGCAAGGGGATTCCCCGGTGTCTCTGGCCATTTCTAATTCTAATTCTTCATGGGTTTTCTCACGCCTACGAGTGACAGTACAATGAGCACTATTGAAGAATCTTTGGTATGAATACCAGAAAGAAATAATAATAATAATAATAAAAAAGGGTTTGCAGTCATTTCGCCCAAAAACCATTTCGCCCTGAACCACGGCCTGTGCACGAAGTGGTTTTGGGGGAAGTGGCATTTGGGCGATGTAGTGTGTGGACGAGGTGATTTGGGGCGAAATGGCACTCAGGCGAAGTGGTTTGGGGGTGAAATGGCACTTGGGCGAATTGAATTTTCGTCTCATGAGACGAAAACTAGTTGTTTTACTCATTTCTCAAATATTATAGCACTTCAGACAAAACCATTTCAGGGGAAGTTTTCTACGGTCATAATAATAATAATAATAATAATAACTAGAGCTTGGCGTTTGTTTTTTAACAAACGCTAGGTGATCGGGTGACATGAACATTGAGCTCATGATGACGTCACACTTTTGAAATTGGTTGAAAACTTGAGTTGGTCGATTGCCAGTATTGGAATTCTCAAGACATGACTCTTTGACTATTCAACGCCAAAATTGTGAATCTGATGACGTCATTATTGGCACAGTCAATCTCATCACGACGTCACTATTGTGTGCACAAATTGTTCAAAGTTGTACTGAAGAACAAGTTCTTTAATGTGGTGAAATAATCTTTCCAATATCTATTAGAGTTTTCAAGATTTTATCATTTGAGATCATATTACGTAACCACCGTGCATGTGATGACGTCATCATTGGTATAGTCATAAAGTGCACATGTATGCTGTGAAAGAATTGTTCAAGTATCTATTACGGTTCTTGAGATATGAATTTTGGAAATAATAACCTTTGAATGTTGGTAATTTGACACCTGTGACGACATAATGACGTCACAATTTTGTGCACAAATTGTTCAACAATTTGATTAACATCAAGTTCTTAAATATGGCGAAGGAATCATACCAATATATGTTGTAGTTCTCAAGATACAGCATTTTAAAACAATTCAGCTACAAATTTGCGTAATCTGACACCACATTACGTAACCACCGTCCATGTGATGACGTCACCATTGGTATTAGTCCATGGGCCAAGACACTTGTCGGTACCATGTTGGGGGACAAAGGCTCATCATATTTTTTTGAAAGATGACCACCTTGGGCAATGTTTTTGGTATGATGGACATTCTCAAGTGGTAGTTTTATACCATTTTGGTGAAAAAACATGGTTTTTGGGACAAAATCACGTTTTTTAATATTTTCCCTATAAAAAGAGTTTGCAGGCTTAAATAAAAAATATAAAATATGGATATTGTGAGCAGTGGAAGCGTTGATTTTTTTTAAAATGTTTTTTTTCATCTTTTTCTCAATGGTTGCCATGGCAACAGCCGTTTTGGGGCAAAAAACACCATTTTTGGTAATAAAACATTAAAAATTCATATTGCAGGATTCATATGGAATATTGGGCTACTTCCAACGGCAAACTCATCCTGAGATACGCAGGCAGTTTTTAAGTACCTTAGAGTACAGAACATGTAGGCATAATGGTACATTTTGGGCCAAAAACATCATTTTATAATTGCCGTTTTGGGGTAAAATCACGTTTTTTGAGATTTTCCTTATAAAAAGAGATTTCGGGCTTAAATGAAAAATCTGAAAAATGGATATTGTGAGCAGTGCAAGTAGTGATTTTTTAAATGGTTTGTTTCATCTTTTTCTCAATGGTTGCCATGGCAACAGCCGTTTTGGGGCAAAAACCACAATTTAAAGAGTTTGCAGGCTTAAATGAAAAATCTAAAAAATGGATATTGTGAGCAGTGCCAGCGATGATGTTTCATCTTTTTCTCAACACCATTTTTTGTATTAAAACAATTTGTTTACAATGTTCCTTATAAAAAGGTATGCAGGCTTAAATAAAATATATATATAGGCCTATATACATGTATTTTGAGCAGTGGAAGCGTTTTTTAAAAAGTGGTTTGTACCGTTTGTTAACAATTGTTTTCTTATACATGTAGGTTGCCATGGCAACAGCCATTAATTTTTGGCAATAAAACTTTAAAACTCAATATCACCAGATTTATATGGAATACTGGTGTATACTCTAACGGCAAACCCATTCTGAGATACCCAGGCAGTTTTCAGGTACCATATTAAGCGCTACCAGATTTGTCGTTTTGGGGTAAATTCAAGTGGTATTATATTATTATTTTCTGCTAAAAATGGTATATGTACACCAAGAAAAAAAAATCTTGCGACAAGCAGAAGCGTTGTTTTTTTAAGGCTAAATTAATCTTTGTCTCAATGATTAACATCGCAACAGCCATTTTGAGGCAAAACCACAATTTTTGGTAATAAAACTTTAAAACTCCACAGTCCAAGAATTTGTATAGAATACTAGAGTCTTTCCAACGGCAACCCCACTCTGAGATACGCAGATAAGTCACACCCAAGTTTATGCACGTACCAGGTATCGGATTGTTTGACAACGAGAACTAGTGACTACTATAATATAGTTAAGGGCTGACCTTTTGATTCACTTGACTGATTTTTATGTGACAAAGATGCGATAAAGACTATTTTTTCATGTAAGAAGATTCCCTATCGGGATCCGGGAAAACGGAGATTCTGATGTTGCCAGGTTTGAACTGGCGCCAAGGTGTGTGACGGTTGTTGCTCACGGCCAGTTACGCCTCACTGCGTCGCGCTCCAGGACGAAGTGAAAATAAAGGTGTGGAGCGCACTATTTATACCAACCGGGGCTCACCGGGAGACCACCGGGTGACCACCGGGGCGTGAAACGTGACAGCTGCCACGTTCAGTCGCAGGGCGCCGCAGCAGACCCTTGCACACCGTCGGGAACGTATTGGGCCGGGACAACAAACGTGACACGAACGGGACGGACGTGAGGCACCGCATTAGAACTTAGCAGGCCGGCCTGGGACGTGGACCCATCCGTAGTGGAACGGCGCTTAAAACGTAGCGCGCCGTCCGCCTCGCGGCCCGGAACCGGCACGGCGCGCCACGCTCTACGTACTGGGACGTAACGCACCGTGGTAGAACGCAACACACCGGCCCAACTAGGGCCGAGTCGAGCCAAAGTAATAAAAAGATGACAAAAGTTCCACGGCACGCTACGTTTTGGCCAAACCGGGGCGCCGGGACTGCCGGGGACATGGTGTAAACGTAGCATAAACCTCAGCTTCCTGAAAGTATGCATTACCGCCCGATTGCATGTTATGTTATCAAACATCTCCTTTACAGGCTTACATGTATTATTTTTTCACCTGGATAGAGATACAATTAACGGAAAAGTGCCTTGCTCAAGGGCACACAACATATGCGGGCAGGTCGCTTACTTAAACCGTTCAACAGTGGAAGCACAATATGTGCAACCATGCATGTCCGCAAGGAACAAAGAAACTGCCCCACGAAATGGCGGCTATTCGATACGGTCTATAGACCGATCCAGTAAGCCCCGCCCACGTAGAAACGCGTCTAGCAACATCGAAGTGCGCATAATCATTAGATTGTTTGGACACCAAATAACCACGTAGATCACCATTGTCCTTCAGAATAATTGATGGGTGGAAATTTTTGGGGCGGGGCTTAAACGCTCCTGGATTGGTCTATTCCTCCACGGCCAGATTTTTTCCTCTACCTTTTTAGCAGAAAATTAAACAAAACCCGGAATTTTACCCCAAAACGGCAATTCTAACATGATGTTTTTGTCCCAAAATTTACAATTCCGCCGACTTGTACATGTACTGTACCTAAAAACTGCATTGGTATCCCAGAATGGGTTTGCCGTTGGAAGTACTCCAATATTCCATATGAATCCTGTGATATGAATTCTTCGTTTTATTACCAAAAATTTCGTTATTTGCCCCCAAAACGGCTGTTGCCATGGCAACCATCGAGAAAAAGTTAAAACAAACCACCTAAAAAAATCAACGCCCCACTGCTTACAATATCCATTTTTAAAAAGATTTTTCATTTAAGCCTGCAAACTCTTGTTATAAGGAAAATCTCACAAAAACGTGATTTTACCCCAAAACGGCAATTCTAAAATGAGGTTTTTGGCCCAAAATGTACCATTATGCCTACATGTACTGTACTCTAAGGTACCTAAAAACTGCCTGGGTATCTCAGAATGAGTTTGCCGTTGGAAGTAGCCCAATATTCCATATGAATCCTGCAATATGAATTTTTAATGTTTTATTACCAAAAATGGTGTTTTTTGCCCCAAAACGGCTGTTGCCATGGCAACCATTGAGAAAAAGATGAAACAAACCATTTTTAAAAATCAACGCTTCCACTGCTCACAATATCCATATTTTAGATTTTTCATTTAAGCCTGCAAACTCTTTTTATAAGGAAAATCTAAAAAAACGTGATTTTACCCCAAAACGGCAATTCTAAAATGAGGTTTTTGGCCCAAAATGTACCATTATGCCTACATGTACTGTACTCTAAGGTACCTAAAAACTGCCTGGGTATCTCAGAATGAGTTTTCCGTTGGAAGTAGCCCAATATTCCATATGAATCCTGCAATATGAATTTTTAATGTTTTATTACCAAAAATGGTGTTTTTTGCCCCAAAACGGCTGTTGCCATGGCAACCATTGAGAAAAAGATGAAACAAACCATTTTTAAAAATCAACGCTTCCACTGCTCACAATATCCATATTTTAGATTTTTCATTTAAGCCTGCAAACTCTTTTTATAAGGAAAATATTAAAAAACGTGATTTTGTCCCAAAAACCATGTTTTTTCACCAAAATGGTATAAAACTACCACTTGAGAATGTCCATCATACCAAAAAATGTGCCCAAGGTGGTCATCTTTCAAAAAAATATGATGAGCCTTTGTCCCCCAACATGGTACCGACATCCATTTTTTGGGGTATTGGCCCATGGACTATATAGTCATAAGGTCCACATGTGTGGAAACATTTCGTTCTGTAGAAATATGGTCAAATTCACTACCACTATTTGCATTCAAAATGCTAAATAATTCACATTTTAGAACGACTTCCGGTTTGTACCGGAAGTAGGCGTCACACAGGGGTCATGACATCGTATGATTTGTTCAGTTCATTTAGACTTATCATGTTGTGAAAGAATTGTTCAAGTATCTATTACGGTTCTTGAGATATGAATTTTGGAAGTAATAACCTTTGAATTTTTGTAATTTGACACCTGATGACGTCATGATTATGTCACACTTGATGCCATCATGATACTATACATGCTGGTGAAAGTCTGCCATAGGTCTTATGTTTGTATCTAATTTACTAAAGATCCAGCTTGGTTTGATGGGCATTGTTGTTGGTAAGTGTAAAAACTGAGATTTTCGTTTTCGTTGAATTTTGACCCCCAATTGACCCTAGAAGAAAGGGTCAGATGAAAATGCCCACACAAAGAAAATTGTAGCACAGAATGTCATCTATAAACCTGCCAAATACGAAGATCCTGGGTCACGTGGTTTTCGAGACGGAAGCATTTTAAAATATGCATATTTTGGTTTTTTGGGGGGTGCAATTTGATACTTGATGACGTCACGATGACGTCACGCTTGATGCCATCATAATATTATACACGCTGGTGAAAGTCTGCCATAGGACCTATGCCTGTACTTAGTTTCTTAAAGATTCAGCTTGGTTTGATGGGCATTGTTGCTCAATAAGTGCAAAAATTGAGATTTTCATTTTCGTTGAACTTTGACCTCAAATTGACCCCAGAAGGAAGGGTCAGATGAAAATGCCCACACGAAGAAAATTGTAGGCCATGATCTGATCTATAAGCCTGCCAAATACGAAAATCATGGGTCACGCGGTTTTCCAGACGGAAGCATTTTAAAACATGCATATTTTAGTCATTTTGTTGTTGTAATTTGATACCTGATGACGCTCAGTGACGTCACACTTGTATGCACACCTTCACATTGGTGTTGATGTTCCTACCAAGTTTCAAGTTGATAGCTTGAACCGTTTTGAAGAAAAGCTCTGGAAACGTTTGAGTGGAAAAAGAAGAAAAGGAAAAAAAAAAAAAAAAAAAAAAACAAATCGTACAATAGTAATTAATAGGTGATCGGGATCAGCCCGATCACCTAAAAAAAAAAGACAAAGAAATCGTACAATATCAATAGGTGATCCCGATCACCTAAAAAGACAGAAATCGTACAATATCAATAGGTGACCGGGTTCAGCCCGATCACCTAAAAGAAAGACAAAGAAATCGTACGAGAGTAATAGGTGATCAGGCTGTTGGCCCGATGACCTAATGATGAGATTTATATAGCGCACATATCCACCCTGCAGGGTGCTTAAGGCGCTGTTACCATTATTACTGCTGCCATCAGGGAATCACCAGAACCATTTCGCTCTAGGTGGCTGCTGGTCAGGCGCACAACCCTATCAGCAGTTAGATTGTGGCATTCCCCTTAACAGCTTCCCATATATCGCTTGGGTTTACGAGGCAACTGGGATTAAGTGCCTTGCCCAGGGACACAGACACATTGGTCGAAGTGGGGCTCGAACCCCCAACCTCGATTGGGAGTCCCGCTTCATACCCACTAGACCACAAGCGCTTTATATTGTGTAAGTTAGGCGTAAATCTGTGAACATATCTGATTTTCGAGATACCAATCATGTATACTGACTTTAAATTATGCTCGGTTTCAACAGCTGAACAAAATGTTATTCATATAATTTCAGAGTATCTTTACCTGGTCATCAAAATATTACCCTTCCCCATTGCTTTTCGGGTGAAAACAATGCTATTACCACCCTGAGGTAAAATTTTCTGTGGAATTGCCCAGTTGATACATGTATTGCTATTAATTATGTGTGACAATGTCATTATCAATGAGTTGTGCATTGAAATGCATTCATTTTCCTCTTGCTTTCATAGATTATGCATTTGATCAACCGATCTATCGGGTTGTTGAAGGATTTGACTTTACACTAACAGCCAACATTCTACTTACAAATGCTCGAGACGGCATTCCAGTCTTCAGTGTTGGTGAGTAACTTCAATGTATATGTCTTATTTTCTTTACGGTTAGCGATGTCATCTTCCTCAGGAAACACATAATATTGCTAGGTCTTAGATAACGTGAAAATTTGATGAGGTATGTTAACCACGTAGTGGGCTTCAAATAATTGAGTCACAAATAAACTTTGACATACATTCACTTGTTTCAGGTGTAGCAGGTGATGGCATTGTCAGGAAAGTCGGAAAGTTTGTAAACTGAGTTCCAGCTATGCAAGTGGTCTCAGTGTATTTTTGGGAACATTTTCATGGCGCTGCTTAAAGGCCCTGTAGATGATCTGTTTTTGAGCGATTCTGCGAATAAAACTATTATAAATCAAAAGAAAGACATCAACAAACTCATCCGAAGAAATTTCAGCTTTGTCAAATGTACCACGTTTAAAAAAAACATGAAAATCCATATGCGTTTTCCTGGTCTTGGCGGGGTGTTTTAAATATTCGTTCTCAGTTGATCGGGTACTATGTGGCTTGCGTCATGCACTCTGTGGCGCACATCATATACTGCGTGTGCACGCGATCCATAAAAATGCATCGCTTTGGAACATGCACACGCAGTACAAAGTGCCCATGCATTTGGACCGCGTAGATGCGAACCAAAAATAAGTAAATCGTTTGCAAACGATCTAAATAATTTCATTTTTACGGAATTTTTTCTGGTAAAATTATATCATTTCGAGCGGAAACCTTTTATTGGGTAGTTGCTATTAATTCAATCTTTACTTTCAGAACTTTTCCCCTGTAAACTCGTCGATTACTTTTTGGGGTCATCATTGCAAATGATACACTGAGCCTTTAAGCACTAGCTGAAAAGTGTGCTTACTGGAGCAGAAAATTTGTGCTAATGTTAAAGGAACACACCGGCACGCTGTTTACATAATGTAGTGGCAGGGGTCGAAATTAACACTGGTCCTGTGGTCCGAGACCAGTAAAAAATCAGAAGGACAACTAGATCTGTCAAAAGCACTGTTCTGATGGACCAGTGTCAACATTTCATGACTCATGGAAACATTCCCTGATAATTTTTCGAATGTCACATAATTAACTCAAAATGCTTAAAATTAACAAAGGAAGTCAAAGGTCAGGTTATACGCTTTACCAGACGTTACAACTACAACAATTCAAGCGACATTGTTGCGCGAAATAAAATGGCCACAAATATACTAGACACATGTAGACATCAAAGTTTATGATGCGGTGCATTTACTTACCTAAATTCCCACAAAAAAAATGCAATTTTCCGTCCAAATTTGAGTCCTATCTTTCGTGTTTTCTGTGATGAACGCGTACGCAGCGCAGTTCGCATCAACTGCACGGTGTGATATATCATGCATGCAGAGCATTCAAACGATACTGTTTGTTTTCATCGCTGTTGGTTGGTTGGTGGTTTTGACCGTTGGTTAATTTATTTGAACTTGTATAATGCGTGTATTATATCACGCCCCACGAACCACGGTACAGGTTGTAGGAGATTATTGCCACGGGGCTTATGTCTTGTTAGGCCGTATGCTGTCCCGTGGAACACGCTCTCATACACGCACTCTCTGATTCAAAATCTTACGTTCGATTTTTCATATTTGTTTTATCATTTTCCTTTATTACCCAGTATAGAGTGTCTTTTGTCGAATACTCCTAAATATTTTGGAAAAATCAGAGTTAAATTTTGTGCAGTAACTTTATACGGCTGGAAATAATACAACTAACTCACAGAACCGTGTGATTTATCCGAACCAGAAAACATACTCCCTAGGGAGTTGTGCTCAATGACCAGGGTTCAATGACCAATTTAATAAAGGGTCAGTCCAAGTCAAATCACCCAAAAAAAATGACATTTTAAACCCGACCCTCTTAGATTTTGTTAAAACTTGGTATACTTGTTGATTGTGATCCCACAGGACCAAATATCAAAATTTAGATCAATCAGACCAGTGGTTCCGGAGGTAAGGTCCCCCGAATTTTTGAATTTTTGGCTAAAAGTGGCACGGACGCCCACCTTTGAACCATAGTATCTCAGGAAATACTGAGCCAATCTTCACAAATGTGGAGTTGTTGTAAAGGTGATTAGTCAAGGATTCCAAATTTGCCATTATTTTTGGGATTGAAGTATGCCAGGGGTGCATTGACATTTGCTATGACCTTGCATTTGACCTTGTGGATCACGAGTGGAGAGTAAAGGTATAAAGTAACAAGGGATACAATGGACAAAGGAGAGATACAAATACACTAATGAATTTATTATGAGTTAATATTTTTAGGTCAAAATTAAAAGGTGGCAACAATTAAATCGGAAATGAATATATTTAACTTACAGTGTAGTGTGTAATTTAACAGGGTGAAATTAAAAATATTGGTAATGAATTTGAAAAAATACAGTGTAGTGTGTAATTTTTACAAAGTAACAAAAACCCAGAGTGAAATTAAATAAAACAGAGTAAAAATAAAGGTACACACCGGCCTACTGTTTACATGATTTAGTGATGTAGCAGCATTGACAATACTTTTTTGATGGTCGTTGTGAAAAAAGATCATCAAAATATCCCGTAATTTACTAAAGAAGTGCAAAATTAACAAAAACGGTCAAAAGACGGGTTATACGCTTTACCAGCCGTTGCAACTACGCGCGAGCCTCACGACTTTGTCACAAACGATTCGCTCTTCTCCTGCTCAGGATATCTCAAATTTTCTGCTCACGATTTCACTGGACAGCTCAGACGACCGAATAGGAATTTCCGTTTTCTTTTGAGGAGTTGGCATCATGTTTTGTCTTAATTCACAAACGTACACTGGAGCAACACACCCGGCCGTGTGTGCACTCAGGCTATTTGCCGTGCTGCGCGGGGCAAATATCCTACACTCCACGGTAGCCTGCCATATAGCATGCGCTCGCTCCCTTTCTCCGGACTCTCGAAACAAACATATATGTTCAAAGTTTCATACATATGCTCAACTTTGTTTCATACCTGTATAAACAGTTTCTCTTTTGTCAATATCTTATAAATATTGGGGGGAAATCAGAGTAGTTGAATTTGGTGCAGTTCTGCAGTAACAAATATTCATGCGGCTGGACACACAACTAGCTCGCAAGACCATGTGACTTTTCGGAACCAAAATCGGGTTCCGAAAAGTCACGTGACTTTGAATTTTTGAAAAATGCAAAAAAAACAGCCAAATTTGACGGCATCTTTTCAACATATATCTAATTCACTCTGGAAAGCGCTTCAGAATAATGTATATGTCTATTTCGAGCCCAAAATAGCCCAACAAAGCCGGTGTGTCCCTTTAATTTTGACCTAAAAAACTTAAAACTCATAATATTTTTATTAGTGCATTAATTTGTATCTCCTTTGTCCATTGTACCCTTGTTACTTTACACATTTACTCTCTACTCGTGCTGGCTCAGCAAGGACTGGATCTTTTACCCGGTCGTCAAGTCCTATGACAGGCACTTTCCGAATGGTTTAAACCCCCCTTCTTCCACGGAACAGGCATGTGATTTCTCCGTTTTTTTCCGGAAATCCATTTTTTTTGGCCCAAAAACATGACCCCTGTGAATCGTGTGAATCATTAGGGGGTGTAGAGTATGCTAATTTAAATAGTCATAGCGGGCGACAAATTTCACGCGAAATAAAATTTCTGACTAAATACATAATATTGGATGGACTGGTTCAAGTCTAAGTGAAGTGTCAGGTACCCGATGCATCCATACGCATGACGCGTGAGACTGATTCAGGACCCGACTGAAACAACTGTGAGTGTGTGGCATGATAAAACGTGTTGTGTACGTGTTTGTGTGGCGAGGTTGTACTGCATGCACAGCGAGGGGTGTGGGTGAAAAACGGACCCTCCGGATCCTTCCAGATCTTCCGGATCTTCCGGATCTTTTTCAAAAATGGCTATTTAATGAACAGAAAGTGCCTAGTTTGACTTCTTAATACGCTTCCATACCTTTTACCGCCTTGTACAGGCCTTATTTTTAAAGATCCGGCGTGGAAAAAAAACAATTTTTTTTTTCTTAGTGTCCTGCACTTCCTACGCCTATTTCTTCGAAAATGTCACTTTGTGGATAGTCGATGTGGTGTATGATTACAAATTGGTGCAATACATGGTGGTAAAAGGTATGTAAGCGTATTTAGAAGTCAAACTAGGTACATTCTGTTCGTTAAATATCAATTTTTAACAAAGATCCGGAAGATCCGGAGGGTCCGACTTTCACAGACTGCCCACAGCGAGCGAGCGGTGCATATGATCTGCGTGGCA
The DNA here is from genome assembly GCA_037783545.1 of Henricia sp. BOLD:AAB3569. Lineage (NCBI taxonomy): Eukaryota > Metazoa > Echinodermata > Asteroidea > Spinulosida > Echinasteridae > Henricia > Henricia sp. BOLD:AAB3569. The sequence goes on from JBBELK010000329.1 coordinate 3,657,753, forward strand.
AACAGCGTCGCATGTAGGCTACGTGTATGTTGTGAAAAATGTCGGCCGCGGGAGCAATTTTGCCGCGGGGAGACGTGTCAGTTCGAGAAATAGACAAGCTTAGGGAGTCAGAAATAAATTTCGATGGGATTGGTTCCGGTTGCAACCATGGTCAATCATGATTCTCAATGGTTGGCTTTGCTTTCGTTGCAACAGACTGTCTCTACGTGGACGGGCCGAACAAACAACTGTTTTCACCCTCAAAATGGCCATCAGATGGTGCTTGACACCATCCGATGTACAAATGGATATCGATATTTAGTCCAAGGTACAACAATTTAGTTAAATTGTTATCAAAAGTGCAATTTTCCCCTCCGATTTCGAGACCGCGACCGCGACCGTTTCTTTCGTTACAAATTTCTTCCAAGTTCCATGTTGCGCTTGCGCATATAGCCGCGCATTGTAGAAACCGCTTGAGTGCAGCGCGGTTAATATTACAACGTGTAGTTAGTGTGAACTCTATAGCCATGCCTAATGCACGCTGTAGATTTCACACCAACTACACGTTGTAAATATACGCGCTGCATTGCAGCAGTTTCTAACTACAACGCGCCCGTGGCCGTGTGCCAATCCTTGGTGGCCGAATATTCATAGATTTCAACCCAATTTCAGACCTTGTGTCCAAAACATATGAGACAGGTTGAACAAAGAAAAAAAATTAACTTTAAAACAAACATAAAATGCAAAAAAGAAAATCGCCCAATAGTTGCCCAAGGAGGCTCTAAAAATTGCACCACAGAGCATGTACAGTTCAAAAAAAATCCGGGGCCCCGGACCCCACGCCGTAATGACTTCGCGCTGCGCGCTCCGATTTCACGTTTTTTTAAAAACATCCAATCACATCCCTGACGGAAGTCTATACAGTCGCTAACTGACCATAGGTAGGTCTTTCAGACCTTTAAACAATACAAAATACTATTTTCTTGTACCGTGTATTTTTCCTTTGCAGATGTGGCCACTTCTGATGGAACCATTTCAGGCAGAAGTGCTGTGGCTGGGAAGGATTATAATGCCTTATCAACCACCTTGACCTTCACAGGCATATTAGTTAACCAATTAACTGTTAGGATCCCTGACACAACAGAGGAAAACACTGATGAAGACGTACACTGCTTCATACTTACTTTGAGTAATCCGGTTCCTTCTAGTGGCACGGTTGGTTCGCCGGCTCTAGCCTGCATTATTGATAATGACAGTAAGCAGAATGTTTGCCTTCTATCGACCTTTATCATGGTGCAGCCATCTTATCCTTCCCCTATTAAAATGAATGTAACTAAAGCGAGGTTTGCAGAAAAAATAGTTTGGTCCTGTTTTGAAATTGTTCATTTTGTGCATCACAATGGCACAGGCATTGCGCGATCAAGAAAATGCGCGGCGTGGACAGTGATTCTAAACAAGAGATACACGCGCTATCGCGCGGTAGCGCAGATGCACTGATTGTACCCAACACATACTTATAATGGAGAACAAGACAAAGATGACGCACCGTGATAAAGGTCTATTGCAAACTGAATGTGTAGTTGAACTTTGTCATATGTTACATGTTGTGTTCTGCGGTTCAAGCCTCGAGTGTAGCTGCATGTTGTATTGCAAAGTATACTCCCTTTGCCAGAGCCCATGGACCCCTCTGAAATGACGTCACTTCCTACAGATTGCCACATGCATTAGGACCTTGATGAGCGTATCTTGTGATGCACATGAGCTGGCCGTATTTCAAATAAATACTGAACAACACTCGCTCGTGTTTTAAACATTTTCAGTGACGTGCGTGCGCATACCTAATGGCATTAAATACGCAGTTGTATACTTTTCCTACAAAGATGGCCGTCTGTGACAGTGGTCCATTGGAGGGAACTATACAGGGGTGACTTTGTATGGCGTCCAAACGGCAAAGGGTAGTGACTGCCCATGTGTTCTTCTCTGCAATGGGCTTATTTTATGTACAAAACTTGTAGCGGCTTTGCATTCAGATTCAAGTAGGGACTTTTACCAAATTAAAACTCCCATTTGTTTGTTGTGGGGTGTTATGGCCGAGCGGTCTAGTGCGTCGAACTTAAGTTCCTGTGCCAGTACTAGAATGTATAGGTTCGATTCCGGGCTGCGACGGGTTGTGGCACCTGTGCCCTTGAGCAAGGCACTCAACCACACTTGCTCCCATTCCTGTAATTGGCAGTCCCTCCGCTGTTGGATGTGGTAAATAAATAAATAAATAGATTCAATGTTGTCTGAAGACACAGTTTGTTGTTTTTGTTTGTAGATTTCTTCCGTGGTACCTGTCCACCACCAGAAGCTGCTATAGAGAGCAATGGAGAACCAGTCATTGAGGTCAACACTGGTAGTACTACGGCTCCCGTCAGCTGGACAGAACCCACTCACGCTGCAACCGTGCAAAGGGAGTATCGCTGCTTCAATACACCATCAACTACTGAACCATCATGCACAAATGGTGGCAACTTTCCCATCACATACGAAATCACCTCTTTCAACCGCAGAATATTTGTGCGGTACACTGCTTTCATCATGCTGGTCCCAGATTTTGTGAGTCACGATTGTGAATTCTACATTCGTGTTGTTGGTGAGTTGACTCATTGTAATGATCTCTTTTCACAACTTATACTGAAGTCCATTGTCGATAATGTACTCTCAGTCTCTTGGTATACTCTAAACGATGGATTTCACTTTTCTGAATGTCATCTTCTTGAAAGGTCTTTTAACAAGCTTTTAAATAGTTCAGGCAATGTTGTAGTGTGTGTCACTTTTATATTATTTATGCTGGGATCAGACTTACAGAGCTTCTAAATGATCAATTCCCGATTTGACGACAGCTTTTCTGATTACCAATTCTAAGATACATGTAGGTAATCATGGCTTGCTGATACATGTACATGTGACCTGTCAAAATTAGCGTAAAGTAGGACTTTTTGAAAATTGGATATTGGTATTTTTGAATTCACCAGAAAAAGAGCTTTCCAATGGTATACAACAGAAGGTGAAATGATTCCCTCAACGCAACATAGTTTGGAGTGGTAGTGTTGAAACAAATCTTAAAACATAATTTCTTGCTAGTAACGAAGAAAGCTATCATCAGAATTGATCTGAAAATGATGTTTTTATTTGTTGGATGGCGCTAAAAATTTGGAATCAAATATAATAAGAGTTACTCTTTCCAAATATTACAAAACCTTAAAATTTACCTCCCTTCAATTTTTGACTTTGAACCGTCTTTAAAGGAAATAGCGGAGTGTGACTTTACGCTGATTTCACCGTGACAGGTCACATGTAGACCATGTAAGTCTCGCGGCGGGTCACACTTCCGGAGAGCAGTCGGGGAATGTCAATGGGGTTTTACCTTTGCGACGATCTTCTTTGAATTATCACTTTAAAGGCAGTATACATGATTGGTATCTCGAAAATCAGAAATGTTCACAGATTTACGCCTAACTTAAGCGGGCCTCCCACTGTGCGATTTTTGCCACGAATTAGGTACGATTAGCTACGATTTGGTACGATTGTGTATAGAGTCTACACACATTCGTACCAAATTGTAGCTAATCGTACCTATAATTTGTGGTAAAAATCGCACAGTGGGAGGCCCGCTTTACACAATATAAACATGATAACCGTAGAAAACTTCCCCTGAAATGGTTTTGTCTGAAGTGCTATAGTCTTTTAGAAATGAGCAAAAGAAATAGTTAAATTCAATTCACCCCAAAACCATTTCGCCCACAAACCAATTCACTTCGTCCAAACACTACATTACCCAAATGCTACTTTGCCCCAAAACCACTTCGTGCACAGGCCGAAATGGTTTTGGGGCGAAATGACTGCAAACCCTTTTTTGACTGTTTTCTCAAAAGTTAGACGAAGTACAGAGCTGGTTTTTGCTCAGGTTGGTTTTAATCATGTATATATCTTCAATCACACAGGGGGATAAAACTATTTGTAACAGTTTACCAATCATGTTTACTATCTTTACCGTACCACGTTTGTAAACGCCCAGACGCCGATAAATTGAAAAATCACCTTAAAATCTATCGATTCGATAAATAAAATTAAGAAAATGTCCGAGTTTGTCACAAACAAATAAAAATGTTTGACCTTTTGTTTCTGGTTTGCAAGTACCTTTGTAAATGGCAGGCTCACTGGCTTGGTGCATCTCAGAAATATATTAGCATTGCTAAACTAAATAAAATATCTGGTGTAAACGTCAACTTGAACGTTCACGTCTGTTGAGAGTAGATAAAACCATTAAAAATCCCAAACAAATGAAGTATACTGGTACATGGACGGAAATCGTACAAGACGGAAATTGCGTAACTACACGGTGCCAAAATATTCACACCACTTGCGGACTACCAGTGACGTGCTGTCATGGATGTGTGGTTTTTCTATGGCATGTAGGGTTACCAGTTTATCACAGAGACGGAAATAAAAGGTTAGATTTTTTGATCAATTAACCTTTCGCACAGGTGATAAATATGATTTTAAGAATTTTTACAGTGGACTCCGAATCGGTAGGTGAAACTGCTAATTTTGACGTGGTGTGAAAATGGTACTGAAAAAACGGTCGCTGCATGTGTTAAAACTTATACGAGTTCTCCGAAAGTCAATGAGTCTCGCGGAGTCCCGCACGCTCTATTGGCAAAAGGAACTCATGTTACCATGGGATGTGTGAAATGTGATGGAAGATTGGAATAATGGCAGATGCTAAACATTTCATGTCTAAAACTGTCTGGACCCTCTATGACGATATGGTGTTTTTGCAGAAAATGTTTTCCCTGTTGCCATTGGTTGGACGAACATTGCGTGTGTTTCATTTATGCGTGCATGTGCATGTGCATGTAAAAAGTCAAGAATAAAAGTTGGGTTTTTTTCAAAAAAGATTTCTTTAACTTGAAACACTAAGTCAAAAGGAATCAAAAGAATTGATGGATGTTTCAAAGTAAATTTTTACAATCTTTAATTGTGGTTTTCATTTCAGACAACGTTGCACCAACGATTACTTGTCCTACTGATGTATTCAACACCACGGAACCTGGCTCATCAACCGGTATTGCCTATTTCCCTGATGCTACTGCTTCTGATGCATTAAGTTTTACGGTGACTGCAAACGCAACATCAGGGTCTCAGTTCCCTATCGGATCAACAGATGTACAATTCACTGCAACGGATACCAATGGAAATATCAACACTTGCACGATTAGTGTCTTGATAACAGGTAATTGCTTCCACTGCCCTTATTTCTGACTCCCATTCCCAACGTCTTTCCCAGCTGCCCTTTTTTCTACTTTTTACCCATTCCAATTAAATCTCAATTTTCATCTACACTTCTCCTGCTGGGCTTTTTACCCATACCCATTGTCCGACCTCTCCCCATGTCTCATTTCCCACCTCTATCCAATATCCTTTCTTCTTATTTATCATCTCCTTTGCCTTCCCCTCTCCTCTACAACATCCCCATGTCCCCTACCTCACACTCGTCTATTTTCACCAACTTTTATAGATAATTATCACATTAAAGGTAGAACACATGATTGGTAAGCTTTTAAATTAAAGGGCCGTTATTTCCACTCGTGATTAGAAGCCCAGGTTGATAAAACTGACCTGTAGAAATTTCAGCCACATGTAATACTTCTGAAAACTTTTGAAACTTTGTGTTAAGTTGAATGGTAAGATTAGAAAACCACCTTTAGTTGTAAATTTTTTACACAAAATGCCATTCTAGACTGAAATAAAATCATGTGGTGTTTGATACCATTGTTATTAACTTTTTTTGTAAGGTTTTTTTTGTCAACTCATGAAAGTAATTGGTTTAGCTTGCGTCAGGGAGAATAAATGTATGTTAGTAAGGGCAAAAACAAATCCTAACTCATGAACGGTAAAATGGGATCACTGCAAATGATGTGCTTTTCCTTTAAACTAAAGCCATTATACTTTTTCCGTGTTTAAATCAATGTAACCAAAATTTGGCCCCAATCCCGTGTGAAATGAGTGCACACAAACGGTTCTTTTGTTATTGTGGATTGCGATCCCGCAGGTGGGGTACCGTGGCCGAGCGGTTTAGGTCATTGACTCGCAATCATAGGTGAAAACTTGGGGTTGCAGGTTCGAACCTCCCCACGGCTACGGTACCTGTGCCCTTGGGCAAGGCACTCAACCACACTTGCTCCATCCTTCGGAAGGGATGTAAAGCCGTTGGTCCAGTGTGTTAGGTAATGAAAACGCACTCTAAAGATCCCAGAGCATTCTTTCGTGAAGAGCAAGGGGGATCATCCCCGGTGTCTCTGGCCATTTCTAATTCTAATTCTTCATGGGTTTCCTCACGCTTGCGAGTGACAGTGCAATGAGCACTATTGACGAATCCTTGGTATGAATACCAGAAAGAAATAATAATAATAATAATAATAAAGGTGATTGTGTCCACCATACATATTGGAAACAAATCACAGGGATATGGCAATGGCATTAATTTTCAATACAGTGAACTGTTAACTGACACATTTCAATTTTTTGACAGATGATGAAGATCCTGAGTTTCCGTGTCCAGATAACAAGACAGTCAATACTGATCCGGGACGGTCCTATGCCATCCTCGCATTTGAAACATTTAAACTCAATGTGACTGACAACTCTGGGGAGCCGATAACTGCGGTATTTAGCACCTCATCTGGGTCTCAGTTTCCTATTGGCCCAACGACAGTCACCGTCTCTGCCACAGATTCCAGTTCTAATACAGGAAACTGTTCCTTCATAGTCACTGTTGTAGGTAAGGGCGGGTTCGCACTGCACTATTTTTGTCCGTCAGACGTACGTAAAATTGACGTATGTCGTTTCCGGTCCGTCAGTTTTTGGTCCGTTAATGCGTTTTCAATGTGAACCGTCTCAAAGTTCAGCTTTATTTACGTACGTCGAGTCGAAAAATCGGCGTATCCGAATGTTTCATACGTCGAATTACGGATGACAGAAGAGTTGATCCGAGGTCTACTTGTCCGTCGATTTTTCATCCGTCAATTCCGTTGTACATACAACAGTGCGACTAAAATACAGCCACCACAGGATGATTTTTCTAAAGCGGTTTGTTTGAAAAAAATCCTGTGGTATATGTATTCTTTGTTTTTGAAAGTGTGGCTGAACTCGGGCGACTGGATCGCTGAGCTAGCTTTGCTCGCGGATGGAACGGATGAAAATGACGCGATGCGTGCTTCCCGTGTGTTTTGTTCAGCTCCGCATGCGGTTGAATGCGTCGATAGTGTGAACCGCTGGTGAAGACGTACGTAAATGGACAGAATCTGGAACAAATTCAACTCATCCGTTTTGACGTGTGGTTACACAACGGATGGACGGACGGACAACGGATGTAATGTACGTCTGATGGATGAAAATAGTGCAGTGGGAACCCGCCCTAAGGGGAGACAAAAAGTGGGGGAGGGGGGTGGGGGGAAGTGGACTACCTTTCATTTGCATGCGGCAAAAATTTAACAGGGCCCTCTATGATTTTTATGTTAACATTGGCTGTGGAGAGCACTGGGAATATATTTGTAACAGTAGTTTGGTAGAACTTTTATTGGTCATTTTTGGCAAGTCGTGTCATTCAGTGGAGTGTTGTTTTGACCTCTTAATTTTTGTCTTTTACAAAATATTTCTGCTAATTCTCACCTCACAAATTTCTCAACATTTCCAAGTGAATTTCGTTTCTTGGACTAAAAGCAAAACATTAAATATATATTTTGCAGTACGTTCATGAAAATATGAGTTGCAGATACATGTTTTAACCATGTTGAGCTTAGTACCTGCAATCCTTGTATTTTTGCATTAAAATTTGCACAGAAGTTGCACCTAGATCTTCCTGATAGCATACCTGCCAACTAGTCGGATTTTATCGTATTTGTTTCGATTGTTAAAGGGCCCCTTATTTGGGATTTTTATCAATGAAATCTATGCTATAAATCCAATATACTCGGTTACATTCATAAAAATCCTATTTGGAGCTTGTTTGGGGGGTTAAAACAAAGGTTTTGTTTTTATGCTAATGAAAATATGCATATTCATGACCAAGGTCACGATGTCACAAGAGGCAAACACAGAAAAATCACATTCAACTGTGCACAAAAGATTCCACTTTTTTCTAAAACGTTCTGGAACTTTTGTTATCCACGAGTGTTTGAGTTTGTTCTACGTGTTTCCTGTTGTAAGCCTTGACGAAACTGGGGGTAGAAACTGCAGCAATTTGCCACAAGTCCAACTTGAAGTCTTATGTTTTTTCTTAACTTTTCCCTTCTGTCTTCCTTACGTGATGCACTCAAAACAGCGCCCTCTGTCTGTGGTTTATTGCAATGAAATCTTCAAAGTTGAAAAAGGCTATCTTTTATTAATTTTACATCCAAACAAACAATAGCATGTCTTGCTGAACAAGTAATCCACCATATGCAGCAAAGATTAGGCAAAAAGTTGTTTAGCATGTCACAGGCCCTTTAAGTATTAAAAGTGTTGAAAATCGGAACAATCGGAACGGTCGACTTGACCTGACTCCCCGCGCGCGCCGTATGTGTTGTGTACATGAAAACGGGTGCAGTACTTTGTCAACTTGACCGTTGTACCAACTCGACCGTTGCAAGTTTCACTACAGTCCGATTTTTTTTACTCAGCAATGTTGGCAGGTATGTGATAGTAGTGGACAACACTAACTTTGCCTTTTCTTTTTATTTATACCATAGATATGGAAGCTCCAAATATTACATGCCCTGACAACATGACAGTGTCAACCAACAGTGGTCAAAGTACAAACTTGTTCACAGTACCCGCAGTTGTCTCGGTGTCCGATAACTCTGACAGTGTCACACTTTCTATCTATTACAATGGAACTTCACTTAATGCTGGACAGAATGTTACCTTCGATGTTGCAAGCAGTCCACATGTACTGACTTACACTGCTCGAGATGCTTCCTTAAACAGTGCCTCGTGTGATGTGTACATCACTGTAACTGGTACGTTTTATGTGTATTTGTATGTTTTATTTATTAAAAGGCGCCAAATTCGTGCCACAAAATACGCAGTTCCATAGCAAAGGCATCGTACTTCATCACAAAGGGATCCGAGGAGATGATCAAATTTACCAATCCTACAATGACGATCCACGTAGCAAGGGAAGTAGCCACAATCGGAGGAATCACTGAGGTGGAAGTGCTGGAGCAGTGTCTCCAAAGTACCAAGCGACTGTACAGAATAAGTCCTTAGTTTTTCATAATTTGGATTCTCGGCCCTCAAAAGTACTTTTGCTGTTCGATAAAATTGGTTTAAAATAGACGTTGAAACAATAACTGTAATTATAAATTAACTTATTTGTGTAATGCCTAATAAGACGCAAGGATATTGTTGATGTAATAATTATGTTATTGTAGATCAAATAGTGCGATTTATCATAGCTGAAAGCGTTTTGTGTAATTTTAATAATTATTGTAAAATTTAAATAAAAACCAGGGTAAAAAACCAAACCAAACCAAACAAAACAAAACGGGGAAGAATGTTGTGCCTGTGTGGTGAACATTCAGGCGTGGCAGCGACGCTGCCTGGCTCGCATTGCCGGCCGCGCGGGAGTTCAGTTGTGTTTCGGATTCAAACCTGTGTGCTGCTTGTCAGCTCTTTGGGCCAGTCTTCGCACCACCGTGGCGCAACCCAAATCATATCGACTATTACAGGCTTTGGCTACATTCATGCTCCCTGACGCTGCCTCGGCTGTTGACAACTCTGGAAGCTTCACCATTTCTATTGATGTCGATGGCAACTCGTACAGCGTCAGTCAAAGTACTAACTTAAGTTTCGCATCAATTAAACAAATTTTGTCTTTTTACCTACAGATAATACATGCCCTGACAACATGACAGTGTCAACTGATCCTGGTCGAAACACAGCCACGTTCACCCTGCCTAATCTAAAGTCGGCGCTCGACAACTCTGGAGTGTTTATGGTCAACGTTGAATTCAGTGGCATGATTTACATGGTTGGTGACAATGTTAGCCTTGATCTCGCAACTGGTCAACATTTACTAGAATATACTGTAGTGGACAACTCCATGAACAATGCAACGTGTCTTGTGTACATCACTGTAATTGGTAGGTAACCTTAGATTAAAGGGACACACCGGCTTTGTTGGGCTATTTTGGGCTCGAAATAGACCCCTACATTATTCTGAAGCGCTTTCCAGAGTAAATTAGATATATCTTGAATAGACGCCGTCAAATTTGGTAGTTTTTGAGCATTTTGCAAAAATTCAAGGTCACGTGACTTTTTCGGAACTAGATTTTGGTTCCGAAAAGTCACATGGTCTTGCGAGTTAGTTTTGTGTCCAGTTTTGTGAAGACAAAACATGATGCCAACTCCCGGCAAAAGTAAACGGAAATTCCTATTCGGTCGTCCGGGCTGTCCAGTGAAATCAAGAGCAGAAAATTTGAGATATTCTGAGTAGTAGGAGAAGAGCGAATCGTTTGTGACAAAGTCGTGAGGCTCTCGCGTAGTTGCAACGGCTGGTAAAGCGTATAACCCGTCTTTTTGATCTTTTTTCACAACGACCATCAAAAAAGTATTGTCAATGCTGCTACATCTCTAAATCATGTAAACAGTAGGCCGGTGTGTACCTTTTAAGGTGATCAATAGTTGTGACAGAATGGATAAAAGGGAAGATGTAAAATTTGTAAATATTTTGTTGGCAGTTTTACTTAATTTATTTGTGCTTGCATTTCAATCCTAATATCCCAAGTGAATGAAACCCTTCTTAAATTGCTTATTTTTGTATCACATGTTTTAGACACTGAGGATCCAGTCATTACATGTCCTCAGAGTTTCACGGTCGGGACTGATCCTGGCGTAGTGACTGCCAATGCGACGTGGGAGTCAGTTAATGTGACTGATAACTCCATGATGTCTATTACGCCAGTAAGCGATTCGGTAATTGGGTCCCCGTTGCGTATTGGTGAGACTATGGTGCAATACAATGCTACAGATGGCAGCGGCAACACAGCCACTTGTTCCTTCACTGTCACTGTTGAAGGTAATTTCATATTTATTTTTATGTGGGTGATTCCATAAATTCGGGCCCCAATGGCATGATTGGGTAGACTGTACTTTCATGTTGAATTGTCAAGTTACTTCAGTCCACATGTTATTTTGAGTTTTGCTTGTGTCACCAACATCAATTTGTACTAAACAAAACCTTCAAAATTGGTATCATGAATATGCATTGTCCTAATTCTGACTAAAAATTATCCCTTTTTAGGCAAACATTTGTGACATTTTAAACACACCATTTTAAAACTAAGATTTTCCTTGTTTTCGGTAGGTTAGCTTGGTTATTTGTAAACAGAAATGATTGATAACACATTGCTTTTAACAAAATAAAACCCACATTTGATGAACAATTTGATATTTTCGTAATACAAAAGGTTTAGCAAAAAATTGTGTTTCACAAGTAAGATTTGGTGTCCCCTCTTACGCGTGAAACATGTGTACGTAACTTTTAAGTGTTCTGGCCACACCAATTGCCACAACTTTTCAATTTCCATGCATAATGTAAGCCTGTACTTAGTTTCAAATCACTTAAATGTTTGGACAAAAAGTAAAAAAACAAAAAAAAGGAAAATTGTCTCGCTTACTGATCAACGATGTCTGGCCGGATATGCCCTATGTTCCATGTCATGTGTATACAGCCTATGTACATGATTTGCACATAGTCACATGCAGTATGTCTGTATCCCGGCCATAATCATTCACGGCTAAAGTATCGCGAAACCAGACTATCGATCAGAAGTACATAGAGGGTGCTGCATCCATACAGCAGTGGTTAGATCACATATATACATGTACTGACATATCCATTGCATTGCTGGCAAGTCCATGTGCACACATACATGATAGTGGATTTTTTTCCAGCCCTGAAGGTAAGAGCCACTGGGCATTCCTGCAGATGTTCATATCGTTGCCTTTCAAATTTTAGTTACTGTTTGTTTCTTATGCAGACATGGAGTTGCCTACACTAGGAAACTGCAGTGCACTGACTTTCTACACATCTCCTGGTCTAGCAACTGCTTTTGTCTCCAACATCGAGCCAGATGCAACAGACAATGTGGGGATTGAACCTGTTTTTTGCTTTGATATAACAAGCCTTGGAGTGGTACTCGACATTGGAACACACACTTTCACCTGTGTAGCCAGAGATTTAAGTGCACTGCAGATGTCATGTCGGCGGACCGTTATTGTTGAGGGTATGTGAATTGTAATCTTCAAGATTTATTCACAAATTATCAAATTGATTATATTTGTATATCTTCCTTATCTAACATGGTCTAATAATTAACACTTCCTAAATTTTAATCGTTTACACAATACACAAACACTGTCCATGCAGCACGTACCTTCACGCACGCACACGAACCAATGGCGTTGTGTAACGAAATTGCACTACATTCTTCTGAGCGCGGGCTTGGCGCTTGCGCAAACTGTGACACAGCCCTTTAATTTGCATAAACCTCCAAGAATTCCTGGATATTTATGCCAAACATGGCGGCGTGTACCTGTCCTCATATACGACGAAGGGGAATAAATATGTGGACAAGGGAACTAGTCTAACATGGCCCATGCCATGATTGTGCTCTACAGTCAAACATTATTATTAAGACAGGAACCTTGTTATCAGGAATGAATTATTGGTGTTCGTCTGTAGCTCTTTCAAAGGGAACAAAGCATTCATTCAGCAGTTAAGGATATCATTTCTGCAGCCTTTTTAGCAAAATATATACCATACTTTTCTTCTGTTCTTTTCTTCTAAACATTGGTCCCCATTGTCCCACCTCCCTCCCTGTGTGTATACATGTAGTGTTTTCCATCATTTACATGTGTTTCAGTCATTTTTAGCCCTATCCTGTGATTTGAAACCTCACAGATAACGAGACTCCAAACATCACCTGTCCGAACAACCAGACCCTTAACACCAACCCTGGCCAGGGTTTTGCTACATTCATGCTCCCTGACGCTGCCTCGGCTGTTGATAACTCTGGAGGCGTCACCATTTCTATTGCTGTCAATGGCAACTCGTACAGTGTCGGTCAAAGTGCTACCTTCAGTTCCGCATCAAGTCCGCACTTGGTGCAGTACACGGCAACTGATAATTCATCAAACAGTGAAACTTGTGATATGTACGTCTTTGTCAATGGTAAGTAAGCCTTGTTGAAAAATAGCTCTCGGTGAATGAGATTTGTTCACAGTTTAAGACCCATTATTACATCTTTTGCAGAATACTCAACATTTTACAACCAAACTTTTACATCCATGTGTTTGGTTGGTTTCATTATAATGGTGATCAGGCACCATACCAACTTTTGCTTTACAAGTTGACAAGAAAACTTGACTATGTTGATAAATATTAAAATAAATACCATATGTTTGTTTTGCATGTAAAATGCTACCTCTTAAGCCCGCCGCACACGTGAGGTCGTTTGCTGAGGAAAACGGTCATTCGTGGCCGTTTGCTCAGCACTTGGCTCACGTGTGCGGTGGCCATTTTGCTGCATTTCTTGCCTCGCGAGGCCGTGAGCCAAAAATCTAACGTGTTTGATATTTTTTGCCTCTTGTGGCCAAAATCTCACGTGTGCGGGGGTGATGAGCCAAGTGCTGAGCTAAAATAAATGTAGCTGGCCAATCAAAAACCATCCCCATATTCAAGTGATATGAATACAGTGCGCGCGGGCACCGCTAAGGTCACCAAACTTTTGCTAAAGTGTGGTGACCTTGGCGGGGTTCGCGTGCGCGCGCTGTTTTCGTATCGCGCGCGTAGTTTTAATTGGCCAGCTACATTCATTTTAGCTCAGCACTTGGCTCATTACCCCCGCACACGTGAGATTTTGGCCACGCGAGGCAAAAAATATCAAACACGTTAGATTTTTGTCTCATGGCCTCGCGAGACAGAAAATGCAGCAAAATAGCCACCGCACACGTGACCCAAGTGCTGAGCAAACGGCCACGAATGACCGTTTGCTCAGCAAACGACCTCACGTGTGCGGCGGGCTTTATGGAAGAAATTTCCAACTAAAGGTGTTTTTTTTAAAGAGTTTTTTTTAAATGTCTGCAGACAACTTTTGTATAATTCATTCAACATAATTCATTACTGCATCTACGTGGCTGAAATGTCTACAATGCAGTTTATCAGCATTAATCTTTAGTTATGGAATGATGCTGTTCCTGTTTTTAAAAGATTTTCAATAATGTAATCTGTCTTTATGCTATACTACAAACTTGTATAGGGGTCTTTCTATAAATTAGGGGTCCAAAAGTGTGACATTTGGTGTCCCCGTTACACCTGATATGTGTTATTTTTCGTACAAAAATCATTAAAATGGCTTTTAAACCATTTTGTATGAATTGTACTTTTTGTACTCTTTGAGATGGAAAGTATTTAAAGAATGTGTCCTGAATTTACAAAAACAAGATGTAAAATGTAACGGGGGACACCAACATTGGACCCCTAATTTATAGAAAGACCCATAGATCCTTTTAAGAAGTTGGAGGGTTTGTGAGGCCCTGAAATGAATGCCAGCAAGTTGGAAATTGTTTATGAACGTGTGACTCAAAAACCTGCCTACATACCATATGTTACGTAGCATGCTCTTCACCCCGGGTGATTTAACAATTAAAGACTTGCAGCCTATAATGTAACGCAAGTTTCCGTCCCGGTTACGAGCGTATATTGGAAATTTGTACACGGGGTTTTTAGAAAGGCATGTTGTCACACTATTTGTAACCCTTTTTCGGCCTAAGTTATCTCTTCAGAACAACTTAAACTTATTTATTTTATTTTGAGACCGGACAAAGGTATTTTTTCGAAAATATGTGACCTGCCAGGGCAAAATGAGGAATGTCCCCCAAATATCAAAACCACGTAATCGGTGCCTGAAGTTAAAAATATGTTAACAATTTGTCCATAATCAATTTTGGGTTTTTTGCATATTTGCATTGCATAAGTAATCTAGTTGGTTTTTTTTAAATGTTAAATAAACCTGTTAAAAAGGAGATTTTTAGATTTTTGTCTGCATCAGCTGTGTAACACAAGTTCTTTTCAAAGCCGTTTTTCTCTAAAAATCATTTCTGGTAACAACGGAATAATCAAATAAACAAAATAATTCCGGCGTCAACTAGTTCTCTGAATAGCAGTAATCATTTTGTCTGTTGTCGGACAAGTCTGATGATTTTTGAAGATTTTGTTCAATGATGTGGCTACTCAATGGTCACATGTTATCAAACTGTCCATTGATTGGCTGTCTGTCTGTCCAGACTTCAGATTGTTGTCTGAATTAATGTGCATGTTCAATCTTTTAACAGACAAGTTCGGCCATCTTTCCTTTTCCACTATTAAAGTCAACTTAACCAAAATAAGGCTTGCAGAAAATAGTTTAGTCCCGTGTTGAAATTGTCGTGTTGCATCACAATGATACATGCGTTGCGCGAAAACGTGCAGTGCGGACAAGCTCGCACTGACAACAACGGTAGATTACTTGCACTGATGCGCTGGTATGCAGATGCACAGATCGTGCCTGGTACGTACGGGGAATAAGATGAAGATGGCCGTACCGTGACGGGTGCCTTCATTCTGGTTGAAATTACTCGGAATATTTCCACGCATTTGTAGAGCGATTACTAAACCCCATTTCACATCTTTTCCTCAACTGACTTGCAGGCACCGTCAGTTCATCAACGGCCATTTCAGGGACAGAGCCGACTGCAACAGACAACAGCACCCAGGCACACACATCCACGGCTGCTGCCTCACCCACATCCATGGCTGTCTCCTTACCCACACCCACGGCTGCCTCCTCACCCACGGCTGCCTCCTCACCCACGGCTGCCGCCTCACCCACGGCTGCCACCTCACCCACACCCACGGCTGCCGCCTCACACACATCCACGGCTGCCGCCTCACACACATCCGCGGCTCCCGCCTCACCAACATCCCCGGCTGCCGCCTTACCCACAACTGTGACAGGTTAGTCTGGTTCTAATTGGTTCACTTCATTGTTAACAGAGCCAATACGTATGCCAATGTTAAAGTCAATGGATGACGTCACAAATTTTGCCAAAACATGCATACAGGGGGCAGGGGTCTAAAAAGTCGGCATTTCGTACATACTTTATGGACACCCCTTGGTTGGCATTTGTGAACACAATGCTGTTATTGGCACATTTTGTTTTTAATGTCAAGATAACGGAGAAGAATCAGTAGTACATTTTTACCTCTCACAAAAGTTAACTAACTTTGCAAAGAGTTCTGCCCAAAGATTGTGTGCCGCATAGTGGTTCTACCCACAATTAAAGTACCTCTTCCAAGTTTTTTTTGGTGAAATACAACCATAATAGTGCAGCAGATAAGCCCCCTATATTTGACGAAAGTGTGCATTTTGTGACTACATTTTTTGACCCATTACAGTTACAAGATAACGCCTCTAAAACCTGGGCTAAATATTGCTAATGATGAATAAAGTTGATGGAAAATCTAAGCTGTACGTTCAAAACCAATCAACTTGCGTGCAAATATATGTAAATGGTTCACATTATATGTATTGTAACAAGAACTTCCCGGTCTTGTTAAGAAAACCTCGGCACACAAAGAAGGCACAGGAAAACTCGTTTCGGGAACAATTCAAAGTACGTTTTATTCAAACACTCCTTCCTCATTCACAACCAAACACAAAGATCGCGCAGGGATTGCGTCCCCACGCGGAAAAATTTGAACACATTTCTTTAATTTTATTAATTTCCTAAGGAGCACCCTTTTAAAGTGAACATACTTTCTTGCTTCCTTTGACAGACAATCAGGACCCCACCTTGTCTAACTGCCCAGACAATATCACACTGACAGTCATACGATCCACTGATCTAGCCACCGCAACATGGACTAAACCAACAGCTGACGACAACTCTGGCACGGTAACTTTAACAACGACAATGGAACCTGGCCAATCACTACCACCTGGAGTATACCCTGTGACGTACACGGCAACCGACCCTGCTCAACGCGCTGTGACTTGTACCTTCATCGTCACCGTGCGAATCAGTAAGATTTTACTTTAGTGTCACAACAGGTTTTGTTCGAAATTTTAAAGGCATGTGAAAGGGAGGAAATGTCAACTAGTTTGAATTTAAGTTAACGAATAAGCACCAAACGGACGTTGTGTGTGAATGCTAGAGTAATGGAAAAATTATGAAGAAATTTTGCAGCAGTTATCTCTTCTTTTTTGATGAACACATGATGACATTTTTAAAAAGGATATTTTTGTAATCATTATAATAATTAAAAAAACATCTAAGGTGACTTTGTTTTTGTATTTTTCTTTCGTAGGCAGCGCCTGTGACTCGACTCCCTGCATGAATGGTGGCACTTGTACCCCACTGGTCAATAACGGTTTCTTCTGTAACTGTCTATCGACATGGAGGGGTACAACATGTGCGGAGGGTAAGCTTGGGTCTTAGTCAGTCGGGGGTCAGACAAGTCGATCGTTGAGACAAGTCGACCCGAGACAAGTCGACCGTTGAGACAACTCGACCGTTAAGACAACTCGACCGTATGTGCGATAAATTGAAAGACAAGTCGACCGTTGAGACAAGTCGACCGTTGAGACAAGTAAAAGGGGGGTTGTGATGGTGCTTACCCATTCAGTGACACGGCCGTTCTGGTCGACTTGTTTTTATTGTTTGAAACTAAAATATGTTATTTTAATTTCAAAATTTAAGTGTGTCCGCTGAGTTGTCTCAATGGGCGAGTTGTCTCAACGGGCGAGTTGTCTCAACGGGCGAGTTGTCTCAACGGGCGAGTTGTCTCAACGGGCGAGTTGTCCCGAGTCGAGTTGTCTGAACGGTCGACTTGTCTCGAGTCGACTTGTCTCGAGTCGACTTGTCTCGAGTCGACTTGTCTCGAGTCGACTTGTCTCGGGTCGAGTTGTCTCAACGGTCGAGTTGTCTCAACGGTCGAGCTGTCTCAACGGTCGAGCTGTCTCGAGTCGAGTTGTCTCGAGTCGAGTTGTCTCAACGGTCGACTTGTCTGACATCCAGTCAGTCAACTTGGTCCCATCTTTTAGAATCTTTAGTTGTTTGTGGAGAAAAGTTTGTGACAAAAAAGATAGCAGGACTGGCTGACACTAGCTATTACTTTTTCTATTTAGTATACAGGTCAAACTGTAAACCATAACAGCCATTGTAAGGCAATAAATATTAATTTCATGTCATTTGACTAGATCGCTAAAATGTTTAATGGACATTTCTCCATAGATGTAAATGAGTGTGCACAAGCGGCCGTAATCCAAGAATGCACAAATCGAGGATTATCCTGCATTAACCGCCTGATGGGATTCACCTGCGATTGTCCAAACGGTTCCTTCAGGACTGGCAACACCGACAACTGTATAAGTGAGTCTTGTTTCATGTTTCAGGAGAATGTTTCACAAGATGTGATATTAGGCTTGTGCTTACCACGTTATTTTGGGAGTCAAATAATGCCGCGTCATTGTTGAAGCGATGTGCATCCGCGTTGTGTGTGTCTACAGCACACGTAACGCGTTGTACTAAGGTTCCCATTGGTAAAATAAACTGTGTTGCGCCCGCCAGAGAGACAACACACACGCACATGGAGTCAACATTGACGCATCATAACTTGACTCCCAAGTGACGTACATGTATATGGGTCCACAGTAAATGGGGTACATTTGAAAAATAAGTCAATAATTCCTTTCAGATGTCTTTAGTTTATCCCAAAATTAAAGACATTTCCTTGTACTCTTCTCAGGAGATAACTTTTGCCCAAAAAGGTAAGAAATTGCTGCCACAACATGCATTTTTGAAAAGCTCGTGTACAAATTTTCCTATTACGTATGTAACATGGACAGATCATTTTGTGACATTTTTTTCTGTCTTTGTTACATACGTAATAGGAAAATCTGTGCACGAGGTTTTCAGAAATGAATGTTGTAGGACTATTTTTCTTACTCCTTCGTGCAAAAGTTATTTCCTCAGTTTAGCTGGATAATTTAAAGATAAAATTAAGACATTTGAACTGAACTGGGACCTAAGATCTTGTATGTCACGGAAATGTACCCCATTACTGTGGAAAGACCCATATGCAAGTGCTCAATAGCCAAGGTTGTAGCTAGACTGGTAAATGGCAGTTGGTCTCAGTTGAAACTCAGTTCCGCCGGTTGGAACTAAGAGGAATATTCAGTCTCTTCATGCGACACTGATTTTTGAGCCAAAATGGCTCTACTTCAGAAAATTTACAAAAGTAGAACAAAAGTCGTACATGTGTAGAATATCTGTGAGTCGGTAATGAGATGCTTAGAAAGCACTGTTGTGCATTTAGATTAGGCTTGGGTGACTCCAGCATTTTCGGAGTTGACTCTGATTCCAAATAAGAATCGCGAATTCCATTTTTTCACGGGAAAGCATTAACTACATTTAGTGCGTTTAGGTGCATGTACATTGACTACATATTGACGACGACCGAATTCATGGCACCGAGCAGCACTAATGTCCATGAAATAGTGCCACACGTAAGTTCCTAATTTGGAAATTATCAGAGGCTGAATACTCGTGCAGAAGTCGAGTGTTTTGGCTTCGGAATTGCTAAGTAAACTTTGGATTCGGCAAGCTATCACTGGGAATCGAATCTAGATAAAAGGAAACCGATTCCTACTGGGAATAGATGCTTCAGAAATCTTGAATCGCCCAAGCCTAACGCCAAACTGTAATGCCTTCTTGTATGATGCTCATCAATCTCAATTCAGTCGGCATTTGAACTTTAATCCTTGTTTTCCAAAATAAGTTAACACTAGCTAGACCCATGAGTTCATTCTTGGTGAACAATTATTTTTGTGGAGATACAAACATTAAGGATACGTTTTCTCCAGATTGGAATGTCAATTCAATGTATTTAATCTTTTTCATTGTGTGTGTTCATATTGACAGAGGGACGAGCATTCCGTCTAAGAATTGTCATCGTTAGGATCTCCTCTCTACAAGCTGTTTTCACCAATGATCTGGCAAATACAGAAACGGTTTTGTTCTTAGGTCTGCAACGACGTGTGCAAGACGTGGTAAGAATCCAACTCGGTTTGAGCACTTTATACTTTTGATTTGATTTTGTTTGAAATTCTTTTTTTAGAAATTTGAAAGCCCTGTAATGGATTTGTTTTTATCCCATTTTATACGGAGGATGAGAGAAAAATCAAATGGTCCTTGTTGAGATTTTAACTCGAGACCTCTGGCACGGTGGTATAGTCTAAGTTTTCCTAACTTGATGGAACATCTGCCTGGTGTGTCGGAGGTCTCAGGTTCAAATCCCGATGAGAACTATATGATATTTCTCTCATTCCATGTTTGGTTATTTCATTTCCATGGTGATTAGACACGATACCAAATACATGTAATATTAAATTTATTCTTTTATACATTGTAAATCTGTACCAAATTGTTTTAGTAAGGTATTACTATTGGTTACCATTTTGAATCTTGAGAGGCATCTGTATGAAAATATAGCCAGGATCGTAAAATGTTACGACGTTAAAAGTTTGGGCTAAAATGTGGGCCTCATCCTTTTTTTTACACACATATTTGGGAAATCTGTAGACAAGATTTTAGAAAGGTATCTTGTATCTCTATTGGGTACGCTTTTGGAACTTAAGATGCATTTGTAAGAAAATGTTGCGACATTATACTCTGTGCTAAAGTTTAAAGATAGTATACATGATTGGTAAACTGTTACAAATAGTTTTATCCCCCTGTGTGGTTATATGCATGATTAAAACCAACCTGAGCAAAAACCAGCTCCGTACTTCGTTGAGAAAACAGTCAAAAAAGAGTTTGCAGTAATTTCGCCCCAAAACCACTTCGCCCTGAACCATTTCGCCCTGAACCACGGCCTGTGCACGAAGTGGTTTTAGGGCGAAGTGGCATTTGGGTGATGTAGTGTTTGGACGAAGTAATTTGGGGCGAAATGGCACTCGGGCGAAGTGGTTTGGGGCGAAATGGCACTTGGGCGAAATGGATTTGGGGCGAATTGAATTTTCGTCTCATGAGACGAAAACTAATTGTTTTACTCATTTCTCAAAAACTATAGCACTTCAGACAAAACCATTTTAGGGGAAGTTTTCTACGGTCATCATGTTTATATTGTGTAAGTTAGGCGTAAATCTGTGAACATTTCTGATTTTCGAGATTACCAATGATGTATACTGCCTTTAAGCCTAAGCCGGGAACATTTATTAAAATTCTTTTATGTGATTGCATGTGTGTGTAAAGACGAATTTCACATTGGTCTGTGCACTTCTGCATTGAAACTGAGGCTCTTTGTGTCAAGTCGACAGTACATGTACACTACAAGTACAATATTGTGTACAGTGACTGAATGAGTGTTTGTGAATGAGTGATTGTGCATTCATGTGTGTACATTAGTTCACTTCAATGCATAGTTCCGACCTGTCAATCAAGCCGAACCCGCGACCAATCACAACAGAGCTAGCAGACGGCGCCCACATAGGTCAAAGTGATGCAATCATCACGCGATTTTCTGCCCATACAGTTTGTATGTTGTATGCGCCAGTGACCGGGTGAATTTTGGTTTTAATGTCAGGCGATTCGCTGTTCAAAGGTAGGAAAGCGCATTTTTATGAAATATATGTCATCCCTGCATTACTAGCCCTTCGCTCAGTGTGTGCTACGGTAACTGTCGACCCTAAAACATAAATACCTTTGAGTTTTCTCCAATGAATCTGTGCTTTCCATGCCGAGTCCCGTTGCTTTGTACGTACATGTCGCCATTTTTTTGCGATGGCTTGTGAGCACATAGCAACAATATCTAGGGGGCGGGGTTAACTGGGCAATCTCGGAACTATGCATTGCTTTAAAGAGCTAGAATCCCCCTTGACGAAAAATCCAGCATTTGCACTTTTTTTGATAGTCCACATATCCCTCCAGTAGACTTTACCACTGTTTATTTCAAATTGTCTGTTTTAAGTGGATAAATCGCAAGCAAAAGTGCGGTTTTCGAAAATGAAATTTTCGCGATTTCTGAAACACTCATTAGGTATTAATGATGTGCTCATGACCCGGTGATGCAATCCTAAGAAACACGAGTAAACACGGTCGGCAGTTCCAAACCGTCTCTGTTTAGTGGCGTTTTTTAAAGAATTTTTCTCTTGCAAAAAGCCAGAGATGTGCCCAGTATTTGTGTGATTGTATGCTTCACCAGACATCATAAAAAAAGAGCAGAAAATTTTCTTTTTTATTACCAAGAAAGAGAAAAATACGTCGCTTGTTCGAACTTGTACTGGCCGATGTGCATACCGTGTTGTGCCAATTTCAAACACGTGGGAACTACGGCTCGCAGAGACCGTTCCACTGCTGTACATGGACTGCTGTCAGTGCTGTGTATGCCGTTTGTTCCGTGACAAAACCACCGGTCGCAATGCACATATTTACTTCAAAAGAGCTTCATTGTGAGCCACAATTTCACCGTTTTTTCACAAAAAAGGCAATAGTACAGTATTGTCGTATAACAATATAACAAGTGTTTTTCACGTTTGTATTTTGAATTACAAGGACAAAACAGGCATGAGAAACATACACTTTGTATATTTTTCCATTCAATACTGCATGCACAGGCCGTTTTGTGTGCTTCTCAGGATGACGTCAAAACCCTGTTTATTAACAAACCAAGTGACCTCGAGCGTTTCAGAATTTCGGGTGAAGAGGGTCAGAACTGAATTGCGTTTTAAACAAAATGCTGTCGATTTTTGGTTGAAAACAAGTTGTGATGGTGTTGTAGACACACACCTTCATGATAAACAGGAAAACTAAAAACATGTGGACGGGGGGATACTAGCTGTTTAACACGAAGAGCCTCATTATCAAACCCGGAAGTGCGCAGACCGGTCTCAGATTGGGTAATTTGGGATTCGTATATTGAAAAACATTTTAGTGTATGACTAAAATATTTGCCATATATTCGTTGACTTTCTGTCTTGTAGTTGGTGCTAGTCTTTAATAGACTGATTGGCTTTGTCTACGTACGTGTCTTGTTCTTCCTACCTGGTAGTATTGCTGCAGAGGTGTTGGTTACTGTTGATCCAACGTCAACAGTGACACAAGCTGATGTGGAAAATGCTCTTCAGCGGAGCCTTGGACCACAGAATTTAATTGGTGGCTCGGATTTCGAAGTCGTCCGTAGTTCCACAATCGTCAGAGAAGGTAATTGTGAGGGCTATTGTTGTGAGGGCTATGATCTCTTTGCACCTGTTGTTTTGCCAGAATTACCTTTTCCAATCCACCCAAGGATTGTTTCTTTATTTCCTAATCGAAGAGCTCTTTACAGTCACAAATTGAGGAATTTAAATTTTTATTGAAAACGAGGGTCCAAGTGTTTTCTCTTGTGGGTCATTCCATGAGGTTGGGTACATAAACAAAAAACGGTGTCCATGTTGGTACAAGTTCTGTTGTTTAAAGACTGGATAATTATTTATCTGGTGAAATATTTGTTGTACTGAAAATGGCTAGGTGTCTCAATATAATCATGTTGTTTTCACTGACCAATCTCTCACAGTTCATGAAATATTTGTTTTACCTACGCAACGTGGACACCATATATGTTTAACACTACGAGTACATTTTTTAGGCCTTGTTTTGTTACAATGTGATTTGAATACTTCTATTGTAGTGTAACACATGTTTCTTTATGAAATTAATATACTTACTGAAGTAGCTGGGCTGGAATGTTACCGGTATGTCACACTTTTTGTACCCAACCTCGTGGAATGACCCTGGTGATAAAATTTGCAAATGAAAAGATGTGTGACATAAGACGATGGCTCAGCATCAAAAACAAGGCTGCCAGCGTCAATTTGAAATTTGTTAGTTCCCTCTTTCATCGAGTGACTGTAGAGTTTTTGTTTTGCTTTTTTCAAATTTTCTTTTTGTGCATATTAAGTAAAACTTGAAGTCGTGTATTTAGGGATTAAAATTGGGTTTGGCCAGTCTTAAACATACGTTTAAAACCAGCTAGGGTCCTGGGTGTTGATAATGGTCTGAGCCGCCAGGCAAGGGCCATTTTCAGCGTCCAGGCCCCTATCCGGTTTTAAACAGATTGTTTAACCATTTGAACCCTAAATGTCACATTTGTGACTTCCCCGTGAACAAGGAATAACCCGATGAGCCACTATTGTGACGTCTTCATAACCGGTTGACAATAGAGGGCCTTAAATAATTACGGTTCAAAGGGTTAAGACTGTCCAAACCTACTTTTAATCCCATTCATGAATACCTTTTTTTGTAAATCAGTAAAACTCACCGAAATTGTGCTTGATCGCGCTCGTTACAAGTAATGCAGGTGTGTTGTACGTGCACGCACACGACCAGGTAGATTTTGGCACAGTGCACATTTTGCTTTCGGGAGTGTGCAGTGTGCGTATGCGTGTTCCATACGCGCTGACCAGGGCACGGGCACAAACGTGAGCCAGCCGGCCGGTCATTATCACTGGTCTTTATCGTCCGTTTAAAACTGGCCATGTGACGTGCTTTCAGCCAATAGCACTATGAACATATCCACCCGTGAAAAGGCAGTGAACTGTCCATTTGTCCCTGATTTTCCCGTGAAGATTAAAGTCACTGGCATTTCACGGGTAATTCATCCTCGCGGCCCCTTTACCCACAAAGTAGACTTTAATCTTCACAGGAAATTCAGGGACAAATGGACAGTTTACTGCTTTTTCACGGGGGGAGATGTTCATAGTGTAGGGATGCGTAAACTGTCTGAGGTGTTTATGAATGACAAATAAAAAGTTGATAGTTGGAGTAGGGACAGTAGGCTAAAACAAAATACTGGAAACACTTTTTATTGAACACTTGTACATACTTGCAAAAGAAAATAGACTTGTTGAATGACCCAATAGATAGGAATTCACAGACTGAGTTGTACTGCTAAGAACATTAATTTACTTGCTGTTGTTGCCAATACTTCGTTTATTGTTGGACACCAACAAATAAAGGAATTTTCTTTGTTTATCAACAGAGGTTTGTGTGGCTGGATATTGCCAAAATAGAGGCACATGTACGCCAAGTACCAACATGTATCTCAGCTCTTGCATGTAAGTACAGTCAATTTATGTGTGTCAAGCTAGAATCTTTCCCAACAAAAATCCCACAATATTATTCTCACAAGAAATTCAGTCAATTTGCCTCATTTTGGTGCCTTGGTTTGCATTATCTTTGCATTACCCAACAGTATCCGTGTGTGACTTTAGAGAAAAATAATCTGTGAACCCTATCTATGTATTGCAATGTATTTCTAGATGTCCGCACATAGTGATGTTCCTTACTTAAAGACAGTATACATCATTGGTATTCTCAAAAATCAGAAATGTTCACAGATTTACGCCTAACTTACACAATATAAACATGATGACTGTGGAAAACTTCCCCTGAAATGGTTTTGTCTAAAGTGCTATAGTCTTTGAGAAATGAGTAAAACAATTAGTTTTCGTCTCATGAGACGAAAATTCAATTCGCCCCAAAACCATTTAGCCCGAGTGCCATTTCGCCCCAAATTACTTCGTCCAAGCACTACATCGCCCAAATGCTACTTCGCCCCAAAACCACTTCGTGCACAGGCCGTGGTTCAGGGCGAAATGGTTCAGGGCGAAGTGGTTTTGGGGCGAAATGACTGCAAACCCTTTTTTGACCGTTTTCTCAAAAGTTAGACGAAGTACGGAGCTGGTTTTTGCTCAGGTTGGTTTTAATCATGCATATCTTCAATCACACAGGGGGATAAAACTATTTGTAACAGTTTACCAATCATGTATACTATCTTTAATTAACTTTTTTGAATCATCATTCCTTGGTCGATACTAGGAATATTTTGTTTACTCTGATTGTGCTATTTTATCCTTGAGATACTTTTTTTTATACATAAAAGTGTGTACTTTGTTCGTGGAGGTAAAATTGATAATAATTTTCTGTGTGTTCCATTTTCAGATGTCCGTCCGGATACATAGGAGACAGATGTGGGAGTATTGGTGTGACATTGACAAGTAGGTTGGGTTGAACTCTTGACAAATATTTACCTGGAATTTGCAAAGTTGACTTTTAGATGATGTTATTTATTTTGAATACGCGATTATTTTTAGGGATTATGACCCAGGGACCGCCGGGGTGAATGAATTCGATACAAATGTGGACAAATGTCCATATGAGTTTGGGAAATCTGAATGCAGTGAAAAGCAACTTGGCTCCACCGGGATTCGAACTGCGGACCTTCTACCAATAGAGTGATTAAGTAAGCTCCGCCCATTTAGAAATTGCCTATCAACATGCCACACATGTGAGGCACGTGTGCAGTAGAGTCGCGTGGCCGCGCCATGCGTCAGCATCCGCGCCCTGGTCAGCATGTATTGAAATACGCACACAGAAACTGCACAACACGCCTGCATTACGCGTAACGCGCGCAAAACGACAAGCTAATTTTGGTGAGTTTAACCGATTTATACAAAAACACATTTATGAAGGATTAAAAGTAGGTTTGGATAGTCTTATACAATCCTGTTTAAAACTGGCTAGGGTCCTCTGCGCTGATAAAAATTATGTTTAAGGTGTTTTTGCGTCACTCGTGCTGCATTTCGCCGTAGCTCTGTGCAAAAAAAATTGAGGACTCGGGTAGCCAAAATGGCGATCTACTTTTTGACTACCTGAACCCGAGGCTGTGATTGGTCAATTCCAAAATGGGCGGAGCTTACTGGATCGGTCTATTGAGCTATAAAGCCAACTGGTGGTTTTGAATCAAGGTAGTACAGCTGTTCCTCACTGATTGGGATTGGCTATCACGTGAGCTTAGCAAGCCCTACAGAGAAATAACAACCTCTCCCAGAGATCACTTAAAGGGACACACCGGCTTTGTTGGGCTATTTTGGGCTCGAAATGGACCCATACAAGGTTCTAAACGTCTTTCAGAAATAAACTAAATAGATCCTGAAAAGAAACCATCAAATTTGGCCGTTTTTTAGCATTTGTCAAATTTGGTACCAGATTTCGGTTCCAGAAAATTATGTGGTCTTGGAGTTAGTTTTATTTCCAGCCGTAGAAACCAGCGTGAAGTGCGAGTTAATGTTTTTGTCATTCGCGGTTGATTTCTCTTCTTGATGGAAAATAATGTCAGTGTTCTTCACTGCCGGTTTTGTCCGGGGGAGCCGCCCGGACAAAATCATCACAGGTACCATTAGCGCACGGACAAAAATTTTAAAAAATAAATAAATTTCCCCCTCAAAAACACTATGAAAGTACAGCCATGTCATTTTAAAGTTAGGTTCAAATTCTCTGAACGTGATTCGCTAGCCACTGTCGTCATTATCATGACTATTGTTCACTGATTATTGTTTTTCACAACTACGTGTACAGGGGCGGATCCAGGATTTTGAAAAGGGGGGGGCGTGAAATTTTTAAGCGTGAAATGCTGATGACAATGAAATAGCGAGCGCGTAGCGCGAAGCCCCAACGGCTTCTAGATGCTCTGTGGTGCGATCTGGGGCAAAATTTAACAACTTTAAGCAGGAAAAGTGTGCACAAAAAGGGATTTTTTTTTTTTTTTTTAAATTTTTTTTTATAAGGGGGGTGCGTGCGCTCCCCTGGATCCGCCCCTGGTGTAGTTGCAAAAACTTGGTCTAGGCTGCGTGACATCCGATTCGTATTCATATTGTTCCGATAAAATGCTGGAGATATTAGAAAAGCCCAATGTTTCTTACCGTCAAACACTTCCACAAATTTATATCAGATCTTGTTTACAAGTCTTTTGTGAAACAGTCATTAAAATTGCATATATTTATGGCATATCCAGTGACGTTAAGTTACTAATAACCAGGTTTTAAAAAATTATTTTTAGCGGTAGCACCAGGTGGTGGCGGCCTGTCAACCGAAGCTATCGTAGCAATCGCAATCGGTGCTGCTGTGGCCGTACTCCTCCTGATTCTACTGCTGTTGTGCTTGTGTTACGTGATGGCTCGTCAGCAACGAACGGGCCGACGAGGCTATCTGTATAGGGAGGATTATGACTACCGACACCGCAAGCGACATACTAATGGCTTGGTGTCCAATGTTGAGTTAAGGCCTCGGGGTGCAATCGTGAGTATTTTTAGGATGGAATTTCAAAATCAAAGGAGCGTGACCAGATCTCATTTTTGGCCCTCCCATTTTCCCCATGGGTGTTCAGATTTTGATACCATATCACATGTCATATTTTTCTCATTACCATTCTGAATTTTCGTGCCGCCAATCTGTGTATTTCCAGGGATATCGTCATAAATCCACCAAAGTTTAGTATTATCTAATTTATCCGGTCACATAAGGCAGTGCAGTCACCAACTTTTTTGCTTCCCAATCAAAATTCAGAATTGCAAATTTTGTTGGTTTTTTTCCATGGAAAGTATTTTGGGGAGGTTTTTGCTAGTTGGGAAGGAAATCCATTTTTTGTATAGTATCAGAAAATTTATTGTCATTTATAATGTCCATTTGTAGAATAACGGTTACCATTCTTCACATCAGTTCTCGGTTCCCTATGTTGCGACAGGACGGGAAAACGGCATACCGGTAAGTAACTTGTAAAACCATCCACTGCTATGTTCATTTTCTTACGCAGATAAAAAGTCTGCTTTCTTTCAGGACGCCAGTTGGTTTACACACACACAGCTCATAAAGTGGTAAAATGCAGGAATATAAGTTTAAAAACTTATATTGCTATTGTGGACACCTTCAGTCATCCAGCTTGAAATTGGCCACATTTGTTTGGTCCAAAATCATATGGAGGTAGAACATTGATACAGTAAACTCTCGTTATAGCGCTCTTTGAGGGACTGAACTTTTGTGAGCGTTATATCAAGATAGCACAGTAAGCGTTGCATGTACGTGTACTCGTATGTTCATGTAGACGTACATGTAGACATACATGTATGTACGTACATGTACACGTAATGCACGGTACATGTACAGTACATATATACTTCCACTGTATACAAGTACATGTACAGTAAAAACAACGAACATGATGAACGTATGACATGCGTCACACAATCTGGAGATTTTTTACCGTCATGTATTTGTATTTTTTATGTGTAAGTTTGAAGACCTGGGGTCGATTTCACAAAACCCTTCTCATCTTAGGATCGATCCTAGGATTTAAGAAGAGTTTGAGCTCTAAGATCGATGCGTGCTATGATCGATTTCATAAAATTCCTCTTTTACAAGACGAGTCGCAACTGCTTATAATAAATTTATCAACGGCTGTACCACGTTCGTTAACAGTACCGAATACAACAGCCGTCGGGAAAACGGCACGCACTTTACAAATCAAAATGGCCAACTTTGTAGTGTCGTCTGCTTTTCGTATTGACGCATTTTGTCCGCAGTTATGAAAGGAAGGCCTAAATAACATGAACAAAATGCAAGTCGCTGTACCGTACTTGAACCTAGATGTACATGTAGGCCTATCGTTCAGCTGTACAAATGGCACACTCACATTAATGTGCAGCAAAGCAGTATGCTTGACGGGGGGAAACAAATTAAATGTGCATTTATCTAATTTACATAAATGCACTAGCACGCGTGCATCACAAGTAACTTTCAGCCTATGCTTTCAACACAGTAAAAAGTGTACATGACTTTTATTTTATGTTTTTTATTGTATGGATACTTTTTGCCGAAATCATGCTTTACGCGTTAAAACGTCGAGAAACCTAGGGCAGTATGCAAGTTATGTCTTCACGTTGATAGACATAAAAATGCCCAGAACCTGTTTCGGTAAGTGCATTTCTGCGATTTAAATTACGCCCTTATTTTCAAGAGAATTTCGCCTATCGCGGCAAAGGAAAATTCTGCCTGTGAGACCGCCTGCCTGCTGCCGTATGCAGGGCTAGCTTCGCGATCGGCAAGCAGAAGATAAGTGCCATCAGTGACTGCATTTACTCCATGCATTCGTACAGATAAGACGACCTAAACATCGACCTTAAGTTAGGAAGAGTTGGGCCGTGTTGGTATAGGAATCAGGACGTATTGAACGCATCTTAACTTTTGTGAAATCGGTTCTAGGATTGGTTCCAAGATAAGATGAGTAACGCTTCCTAGGACGAGTCTTAGCGCTTTGTGAAATTGCATTTGGCCCCAGGCGTAAATCCTCTACTTGACAATAGGCATGATAACTGCGCCGAATATTGTCAAAGAATTAACAGTTGGACTTCAACATGACTTAACGTCGGACTCCTAGGCCGACCGCGCCTAGACTTGATGTGGGTAACTGAAACAGTTAGTTCATAAACCACGGCAGCATAGCCGCTTAATGACTGCCACTTATTGAAACCGGCTAGTGGACTTTTCCTTAGTGGACTAATGCTAGTTCATTTTCCTAGTGCAATTTGACCATAGTGCGTTTTATTGCAATCCACCCCAGGGCCCGAGGATCTCTGTGTGTACAATCCTATTGCAGTTGAACCTAGATAATCTGGCCACACACAGTAAATTGCCTTAATGAACCAAACTGACTAATTCATGTTTGTTTCCTCCATTTCAGATGCGTCAGACGTTGGGTAGAGGTGAGGCTGATTACTACTAGGCTAGGACACTGACAAAGGTCATTTGGGTCTTTCCACGGTAAAGGGGGAATTTTGGCAACACAGACCAGAAAATACCTTTGTCTGGTCTCAAAATAAAAGAAATAAGTTTCAGTTGTTCTGAAGAGATAACTTGGGCCCAAAAAAAGTTACAAATAGTGTGACAACATGCCTTTTTAAAAACCCTGCCTAAAATGTAACAAAAGTGTCCGTCCCAGTAACGACCGTATATTGGAAATTTGTACACAGGGTTTTTAGAAAGGCATGTTGTCACACTATTTGTAACCCTTTTTGGGCCTAAGTTATCTCTTTAGAACAACTGAAACTTATTTCTTTTATTTTGAGACCAGACAAAGGTATTTTCTACTGAATCTGCTGAAATTTTACCCGTGATTTACCAAGTGTTAAATGGCAATAATTCTATTGTATTATATTATTATGGCCTCGTCAATTTACGAGAAGTGCAACATTTTGGGGAGGTTTTTATAAGAATTCAGAGTTGCCAACCCTTCTGGATTTTGCAACAGATTTCATGGAAAATGACTGATCTCCGGTGTCTCCCTAATTTTTAAAAATTAATTAAAAATATTAATTGGAATTATTAATTATTATAATATATATATATATATTAAAGGAGCGTGACCAGAGTTTCTGGAAAATAGTTTTCGATGTAACTTACCAATATTATCAAGTAACTCCCATACATACCTCCCATGTCCCAAAAACCTGAAAACATTCGCAATTTCCAGTAAAAGATTGAACAAAACTATCGAGTATGCTTTCAGCGGATAAACGTTGATACTGGAAAATTGGTTTACAAATAATCGGTGGATTTTCGACGATATCCTCGGAAATATGCGGCCTAGAAGCGCAGGAGTTTCAGTTTCGTAATCAGAAAAATATAACGGATGTTATGATATAAAAATCTCATGACCCATAAGGTAAGTCCTGGGGAGTTATGGGTAAAAAAAAGTGATCTGGTCACACTCCTTTAACTAAGAACCTTTTGGAATTTGTATCATTTGGAATTTTTATCAAGACATAACTGTTTGCCTTAGTTTAGGTGTCGGGTGTTGCTATTTTTGTCTTTTCTGGAATATTTTGGTTTTATTAAAATTATAATTTGTTTTTTACGATGTATATTAAAGGTGTAACCGGTAAAAGCCTAACAATAATTCGTTTTTATGAAAAAATATACTCGACATTCAACTCGACAGTAAATTTTCTAAATAAAAATTAAATTGTGTAATTAAAGGAACAGGGCATCTTAAATATTTGGCATAATTGATAATGCATAGTTCCGACCTGTCAATCAAGCCGAACCCGCGACCAATCACAACAGAGCTAGCAGACGGCGCCCACATAGGTCAAAGTGATGCAATCATCACAAACAATCCGCGATGTTCTGCCCATACAGTTGTATGTTGTATGCGCCAGTGACCGGGTGAATTTTGGTTTCAATGTCGGGCGATTCGCTGTTCAAAGGTAGGAAAGCGCATTTTTATGAAAGATATGTCATCCCTGCATTACTAGCCCTTCGCTCAGTGTGTGCTACGGTAACTGTCGACCTCAAAACATAAATACCTTTTGGTTTTCTCCAATGAATCTGTGCTTTCCATGCCGAGTCCCGTTGCTTTGTACGTAGTCTCGCCATTTTTGTTGCGATGGCTTGTGAGCACATAGCAACAATATCCAAGGGGGCGGGGTTAACTGTACAATCTCGGAACTATGCATTCACAACGGGTTAAAGTAGATTTTGATACAAATTTAACTTTCCAGTGAATGTTTGAAAAATGTCAGCTGAACATAGTCATTATTTTGTTTGCTGTAAATAGAAGGGAAAAAAAGTATTGTTGGTTGTAAAATAGTTTATATCGTTTAAATTTAATTTGTCTTGTGTATTTATGTACTTGGATGTTTTTCTTATAAATGCAGTTATCCTTTTAACACAATCAACGATCACACCAATATAATTATTGGGAAGATCACGGCTTGCAGCCGTGACCTGGTTTATTCAGCTACCTCACATGTCTTATGTACAATCCAGTCGCTTTGATCAAAACTTGATGATTGTTACGATGCAAAGTAAACTTGTCTGTTAAGCCATGGAGGAAGGAAAGACCCTCCATGGTTAAGTAAAACCCCTTAACAACCGAAGATCATCGCCGAGTGTGACCAGACTGCTAAAAATGTGCACATTTTAACAGTTGCTGTGTTGGTTGCCAGATACAAAAAACCACAAAAACCCATTGGGAAAAGTGGAAACGTAGAGCACTGAACCGTTGCTCCTACGTAACAAGGATAAAGCAGATTTATTCTAATTCACCGGGGCTCAAACGAATAAATCTATATCTTTTGTTACTGGTCGAGCAGCATTCCTATGTAAAATGGTTGGGTGGACGAGTAGAAATACCTGTGCACAAACTTTTTGAATTGTAAAATTGTTAGGGTTCAGCAGTCTGGTTTTATAAATACACTGTACATGGACATTTTACGCAAGGGTGTTTCCTTTGACGTCCAGGGCTGCTTTCGAGCGCTCGTCCCTGGTGCTCCCAGGTGGTGGAAACGTTACGTCACACACATGCTTACACACGCTTTCGGGCAAGCACCATGGAGCACCTGGTGCCGCGCTCGAAAGCAGCCCAGCTTGGAGGACCGTCCGGGTGCGGCAGGTTGACTTGTACCCGCTTGTTGGGATTGGATACCGGAGTACCTGCGGGTGATGTGTGCCTTGTGTCGATGACGGGGAGTCGCGTCTGGCGGTGATTTTGTGCACAGTTTGTGCATGGTTTTTGCTGCCCCGTATCGTTGGCTGACATGCGTCGGACTTGTTTTGTCAACAGAGTTCGGCTTGTTTGAGTACCCTGTGGCTCTGCCGGCCCCGGATGGAAGAGACCACACATTCAGCCATGGATTTTTGAGACGTAGGCCCCTTCCTCCGTGGTAGGCCCCTTCCTCCATGGTAGGCCTAAGGAAGTACCGCAAAGGAGAAGTCACGCCGATTGTTTTGTTTCATCGAATTTTGAAAGTGAACTGAACTTTCGCAGACATTTTCGTCCGTTTTCGCGTGTGCTCGGCCCACCCATGCCAAGTTTCTGATAATTGTGATTTTGGTGTATTTTGTTTTATTATATTTGGTGTATTTTGTTTGAAATAAATGGTATATTTTATATAAACAGGTTTGTTAATTTTTTCCTTATTTGGCCTTTATCTGGAACTCGTGCCTTTTTGGGGGAGGAATTTAATAAATTTTTTTGGATTGGGTAGAAAATTGCAATTTTGGGGAAAATCTACATCACAAGTTTTGGCATAAAATGGAGATGCATAAAATGCATCTTTTGACGATTAAAACTAGGTCTAGGCCTACATGTTTGTTTCTTGGCAGACGTATGTGGCACCATACCTGTACCGCCTATACAGTGCGAGTCAAAGAAAAACCAAAAAAACTATACACTTTTAAAATTACTTGTGTTTTAGTGTACCAATATTTATGAGATGTTTTGACATGTATTTTGGATAAGTTCTCCTGTGTCTTTTGGTAGCAGTTTAATTAAATTATGTTTCATGCGTGACGCACATGAGGCAAATAAGGGTGTCGGGTGGAACACGACTTGCGCCAATTCAGTATGGCTGGAAAAAAGAAAAGGATTTGAACCAGTGCAGAGCTGCCAACCCTCCTGGATTTTGCAACAGATTTTTTCCGGAAAATAACTTAATTTTGTGAGTCCTGACATGGATAAAAACCCTCCTGGATTGTCAACAACCTTGAGGATTTTTAGATGTTTGAAGTCACGGAACGAACCTGTTTTCCAAGATGTATTTGGAGGGTTGGTAGCTTTGCCAGTGACTTGGTTGTTGTCACGATTTCAGTAATAAACTGGTTTAAGTCCTATCTCAGTGATCGCAGTCAAACCGTTAATATTAGTAAACATATATCAAAATCCTTGCCTATAAGTGTCGGTGTACCACAAGGATCAATTCTGGGCCCATTATTGTTTCTTGTATATACATATGACCTGCCTCTTTATGTATCCGATAAGCTATATATGTATGCCGATGACTCCACACTAACTTGCAGTTCCGAAAGCATTGTCGAAATTGAAACTAGCCTTAACAAGTCATTAAACATGATTCATCTGTGGTCCGTTAAAAATAAAATCAAAATTAATGCCAGTAAAACAAAATGTATGCTAATTGGCTCAAAGAAAAAGATAAGCGCGCATGAGCTCAGAGTACACATTAATAATGATCAAGTGCATAACGTTAAATCGTTTAAATGCTTGGGTGTTATTATTGACGAAACCTTAAGTTGGAACCAACATGTCGAATATGTAAAGAAAACAGTTTTCTCGAAATTAGCTATGTTAAAAAGAATTCGCGACTGTGTAACTCAACAGCACATGAACACCCTTATGTTAAGCTTAGTCATGCCTAGTCTAGATTATTGTTGCACAGTATGGGGTGACCGTTACGCATCTCATAACAATGTCTTGAACAAATGCCTCAAACGTGCAGCCAGAATAATACTGAAATGCGATTTCCTAACGCCATCAGCTGACATGTTTAAAAAGCTCGACTGGCTTGCCTATCCAGAGAGAGTTAAATACAAGAAAGCTATATTCGTCTTTAAAAGCATCAATTCCTTGGCCCCGCAGTATATGGCAAGTCTATTTACACCTTACGTACAAACTCGAGAAACTCGTCAATCTGCCGAAAAGACACTGAAAATTCCCTTTGCACGAAAGGGGTCTTATTAACGCCTCGAGTTTTGCTGTAACTGGCGCCGCAATTTGGAACAGCCTCAGTGCTCACCTTAGAACTATGTCTTCTTTGAGCTCATTCAAATCGGCACTTCGTCAAACATACACATAATATTCACATGATCAACTTCAAGTGAGAAATGCTAATTTACGGAGTCGTATGACTTGGTTGCCATAAAATCAAACTTTAATTTTGGAGCCGGAGGGGAATTTTCCCATTTTTTAAATTTTGTTTTCTCTTAAAAAGAGTTTTTGCGGGTTTTTCGCCCTTCCCGTAATTAGCGTAAATTCTAGTGTCACATGCATGTATAATAATTACTTGTGATGTTGTTCTTCTGTAACCATTAGTTTTTGATGTTGTAGTTGTTGTACAAATGTATCTTATTCCAGTTTGTTAGTAATTATGAAGTTATTCAATTTAGTATATTTGTTCTATGTGTGTTTGCAGGGCCCCAATGGAAACCAGTTTTTGTAAACTGTTTGGGCACACCCTGGGTAAATAAATAAATGGAATAAATCCACCACAGATAAAGCGAAAAATCTGCATAACCGGTATCCATTTTTATGCTACGCGTATGAAGGCTGATAACTGTAAAGTCAACGCGTATGAAAACATGTCTACTTCGGTTACGCGTCACACGAAGCGCATAAAGTCATGACGTATCCGTATCCGTATCGGTATTCGTGACGGTGCGAAACTTCTCTAATAACGGATGCATTGCGGATTTTTTATCGGCGGGAACTTTAAAAAATATAAGCGGATCCTGGCGGATGCTGCGGATTCGGCGGATTAATTACGGATCCATTACGGATAGATACGGATTCTGCGGATTTTTTCGGACAAAAATCCGCAGCGTCCGCAAGATCCGTATATGACCGTGTGACTGTAGCATATAACAAAGGCAGGTTTTTTGGTCTCTTTTTTTTTCAATTCTGATCAGTTGTCGCAAGTCGTGTTCCACCTGAAACCCCTATTTGCCGCATGTGCGGTCATGCATGAACATAATTTAATTAAACTGCTACCAAAAGACACAGGAGAACTTATCAAAAATACATTGTCAAAACATCTCATATAAATATTGGTACACTAAAACACAACAAGTAATTTTAAAAGTGTATATATTTGTTTCCACTCACACTAGAAGTTTTAGCTATACTGAAACTTTAATCGAACGCCTGCAAGTGAAAATCCTCAGACCGCATGGGGTTCAATAAAACATGTCCAAACCCCGACATGGGGTAACGGAGAGGTACTAGTTGGGTGTTGCGATAATTGATAGCTTGCATTAAACAGCTGTGTTCATTATTTTGTTTCCTCCAATTATTCATTCGTTTCTATTTTAAAAAAAACGGCAAATGAAACCAATGGATTGTGACGGGTCAATAAAATTGCTCCTATAGCGCACATAATCAATGAACCGACACCTCATTGCGCACATCGCATAATAGCAATTATCCAAAATGAAATACTGATGGAAATTGCAATGTTAATGAATTTCAACGGGGAATTTTAAAATATCGTAAACGTAAATGTGGCCTTACAAAGAAGGAAACCGAAGTGTTTAATCGCCAGCATCAGACGTACTGTTTTATTTTTCTTGGAGAGAACATTTGATTGTGTCCAGCTTGATGAGAGACGGGAAATATCAAATGGGGAAAAATCCACTGTGCGCAGCGCGCCGTCCGTTCATTTGAATGTTAATTAGCTGCCTGGTGACGTCACCACGATAGCAAGATGGAGGGAGTACGCAGCAATCTAATGTTGTTATCCGCTTTCGTCGTCTTGTTGACTGTCATAGGTAATGTCACATTTTCATTTAATTTACATACCCAGTGTTTTTACTCGGGATGAATGTTTTACCGTTCCATCATGCACCAATCTTCATTTTAAATAATCGTAGGTTCCACATCTTTAGAGAAATATGGTATGTTTATGGTAGGCCTATATAATTATATTCAAATACAGACCCTGGCTGAAATAAATACAACCGTTTTCAAAATGGATCTTTATCAGTCATATCAGGCCCGTTTCCAACAATCAAATGTATTTATTCTTAAAAAGCGTGCATAATATTTGATTTATTACTAACGAGGTTGACAATAATCCTTCATTTTTGAAAAAAAAA
Organism: Henricia sp. BOLD:AAB3569; assembly: GCA_037783545.1. Lineage (NCBI taxonomy): Eukaryota > Metazoa > Echinodermata > Asteroidea > Spinulosida > Echinasteridae > Henricia > Henricia sp. BOLD:AAB3569. Next base: position 3,695,340 of record JBBELK010000329.1, read on the forward strand.
CCAATGATGGTCATCAATTGCAGATTGCTACGACCTTCCACTTTTCAAGTCAAGACCACGGCGTGATCTTGTAGGACTTGGCAACATCATTAGCAGCGTAACGGGACAAAGTCTGCTCAGCATCGTCAGCCATTATAACGGCTATGGCTGTTATTGTGGCATCGGGGGCGAAGGTCAACCAGTCGATCAAGTCGACAGGTAAGTTCAAACGAGTTTTTGTTTTGAAGAAGCAAAATTGAATTCATTTCTTTTGCAGTATTGCTGAAAATGTTGAATGACAGAATCTACAGTCTGTAACGAACAAAGAATATACCTGTTTCGTCGACGAAGAAGTATAAATTTAATTTTCCTCTCGTCATTTGCCATTAGATGTTGTCAACAACACGATCATTGTTTCGACGTAGCCCAACAAAGAGCGTGTCGCAGTTCGAGTGAGTCCATCTACAGCCAGACCTACGAATACCAATCCAAAAACACAAAAGACACGAAATTACACGCAAATATTGTCTGTGGTGAGTATAGGAATTAATTTTATGTGCTAGGCTAGGATCTCTCTGTGTCTTTGGTTTTACCTAAACTCATGGTATACACGATCGATTTGCAATGTTCTCAACATTTTAACCAATCATTTGACCGGGAAAGGTTAGACCAGTTGCGTGAAGATTTGCATAAGTAGCCGATTTCACGAATCCTTACGCACTGCGTAAGTTAAGTCCGCTTGCGCATTATTTTATTGCGTATAGGCTGCGCAACATTCCTGTTAAAATTACACGCAAGCTATAGGGCTTGCGCCATTTTGCAAAAGTTGCGCAAGCTGTGCACTCTTTTGTGAAATCGGCTGCAGGAGTCGCACCTACATTTACATAAATGCTATAGAGTCCCGCCTTCGCGCTATATGGCGCTCGCGTACTAGTGACTCAAGCACCATGATACTATATCTGGCAAATCGGGCCCGTTTCCAGGGGGTACACGCTGGCACATGATAACCGTGCGGTACCTGGAATACCCCGCACTTTACCCGGTACTCTATGTATTTCTAAGCTGGACCATGTTGATTGAACATGTTGATCAGCAGCTTCAAATCAGTCACATAACCCAATATTATTGTTTCTCTGCTTTCTTAAATGCATCATTGGAGTTTGGAAACGTCCAGCTTTCAAAGTTGACGTAAATTTAAATGTAAAAAAACATGTTCTATTTCGTTATTTTAACAGCTTCACGATGACTACATGTTTCAACATTTTCATTTCAACATGTAATTTCGGATGGTCCAACTTTAAAATGCATAGAGTAATGTGCGATGTATTCCAGGTACCGCACAGACTTTCGCAACGGTTACTATGGACCGGGCGCTTGCACCCCATAGAAACGGCCCGATTGACTAGGTATATACAGTTGAAGTCAGAAGTTTACATGCATGTACACGACTACCATCATCACCCAAAATGGTAAACAGGACTACCCGAACCATTGCAAGGTGTGCAAGCTATGTTTTAAGTACTGCAAGCACGTGAGGAATTCCACAGAATTACGACTTTAGTAAAGACTGTTACAAAAATGGTGACAACCCAAGTTTAAGCAAACCAGTTTTGACACAGTTGTACGTAAACTTCTGACTACAACTGTATAGTCTGGTGCTTGACTCACTCGCATGCGAGCGCCATATGGCGCGAGGGCGGGACTCTAGGATTTATGCAAATCTATCACGCAACTGGTCTATTTTCCTATCTTTAACTTCATTACTAAGGGCCTATAAGCTGCCCTTCTTGACAACTATGGCAGAATTATTAGGGCACTTATGTGTCCATGTTTTGAAGACCATTTTCTTACAATCTAATATCAAATAGTTCTAAATGTTACTTTTCTGTTTTTACACGCAGCCCCGGCTGCCAGTTACAAAGAAGGCAGCCACGGTCGTTGCTCCGAGGCCGTCTGTAAATGCGACCGAGCCATAGCCGTTTGTTTGGCTAAACATCAACGAAACTCCAAATACGAGCATTACAACAGAAAGAAATGCTAAAGATGTCGGTATATCTTACGAAGGAGTATATCTTAAAAAATCGGAATCTCTTCCAAACTTCTACTACGTTTACTAAACTATGTTAAAGGTAGAGTTATACATAATTTGCAGTGACCACAATTTTTTTATGAGTTGACAAGAAAAACCTAGTAAAAGAGTTAATAACAATGGTACCAAACACCACATCAATTTATTTCTGTCCAAAATGTGAGAAATTAACAATTGAGGGTGGTTTCCTATAAAAGTATTTTGAAAGATTTTTTATTATTCAACTCGACACAACAAACATGAATGGATTTTTCAAGTTTTCTGAAGTAAGTGAAATTTCTACAGGGCAGTTTATCAACATGGGCTTCTAATCACGAATGGAACTTAACGCCCTTTGTAACATTTTACCAATCATGTACTCTTATTCATGAACGGTAAAACCGAACAAGTCTCATGGTCACAAAATAATTATTATGAATAGTACCTAATGTTATTCGCAGTCTTATTCGTTTATACACTGAACAAAATTATAAACGCCCCATGTGACACTTTTAAACTTTTATTAGCCTTAGGGGTTGCAAAATATATTAAATTTCATGTTACATAAATCATTTACATGGGGCGTTTATATTTTTGCTCAGTGTATATTATATTGTATTGTATCTTGCTGTAACAAGACATACGGCATCCGTTTTCTAATTTATTGATAAAACATAACTGTAAATGAATGTTTTACTTGCGCCCATACTGTCAATTTTATTTTCAAAACCCAAGTATATCTAAAAACATCAATGAACAGTAAAGTCTAAAACGTGGTGATTATCCCCTCAGTTTTTTTTTAGCAAGTGTCCCTGTCAAATAAACCGCCTACGCACGAGATGACCTTTCAGGTACACGTCATCTCCTCAAAACGTTCTATATAATATACCGGTCGGCCTTAAGCCCGCCGCACACCTTTGCGATTTACCGGATAATCGGATCATCGGACCACTTACCGGAAAGGTGTGCGCTGAAACAATTCGGGCCGGTCTGACCGTACACCATAGACCGGAGCAAATCAAACTTGTTTGATTTTTCCGGATCCGGTGTCCGATGTAAATCGCAAAGGTGTGCGGCGGGCTTTAAAGGCACAGGCTCGTCAGCAATGCGCGCGCCAAATTAGTGCCACAAACTACATAGTTCCGACCTGTCAATCAAGCCGAACCCGCCGACCAATCACAACAGAGCTAGCAGACAGCGCCCACATAGGTCAAAGTGCATTAATTGCCTCACAAACGACATCACGCGATTTCTGCCATTACATTTTGTACAGTGTTGTACGCGGTGATCCGGGTGAATTTTTGGTTTCAAGGCCGGGCGATTCGCTGTTCAAAGGTAAAAAAAAAAAGCCACCGTATTCATAATATGACATCCCTGTATTACTGGCCCTTTACTCGGTGTGTTGTAAGATAACTGTCGACCCTGAAACATGAATACCTTTGAGTTTTCTCCAATGAATATAAGAAAACCTTCCCCCTGTCAAATACTAATTGGGTATAACCATGTGCGACAGATACCTTACCATTCAATACCCCGGACGGTAAGAATTTGTTTTTTGTTTGTTTGTTGATGTTATTCATTTTTATTTTCTATGTGGAACCCTGTTTATCTGGTTTATAATGCTTTAAATTTGCTGAACTTCAGTTTCCTGTGCATGTGCTAGGTTGACGGAAGCCCAAAATGACTCACAGTTCTCGGAGGGTTTTTGCTGCACCCATACATGGAGTTTGACGCACATTGGAACTATTTATAGCGCATACAGTTTCTAAAAGAATCCTCGGTTTAGTTTCAGACTTGTCACTTTGCAAAAAGGATCGTCTAGGTTCTACAGATATACAATTTGGCACGGAGTGTGTAGCGTGTCTTACACTATGCCGGGGAAAATGCAATTTGTTCTTGGTGCCGTCTGCGTTTTAGCGCTTATATCTCAAGGTAAGAATTCAATTACTGACACTATGAGCAACTAACAATGGAAATTGGGCATGCACACACCATTGTTAATAACAATGGTTTGTGCGTAATTTCCATTGTTAGTTGCTCATAGTGTCAGTACTTCAAGTTGCCGTATGAAGTTACGAAAACAGACAATAAGCCTCGTAGAAATTGAGTTCAATTTGTGAATTTGAAGTGAATTAAAATTTGGGATGTCATGTGAGGCACTTTTAGAAATTTTAAATTGGTGTGTGCACAAAAATCCCTTTTCAGTTTTTAAAAAAGGTTTTTGTCACAGTGATTCTTTGTTGTTATTTCTTACATTAAAGTTCCTGTTCTCAGTCACGAACAAACAGTGGAAACTGCAGCAGGTTGCCACAATTCCAATTTCAATTCTGTTTTTTCTTTGCTTTTCACTGGTGGCTTCCTAAAGTGACGTCACATAGACAGCGCCCTCTATTGGCAAACAACTGAAAAGCTAAAAAAGGCTGCTTTTCTTTTGATTTCCAACCCAAATTAACACTTGCAATGTATGGTGGTACATGTATAAAAACTACATATTGCAAAAATGGGAATGAGCATGGGAATTGACTGACCATTTTGGGGGCACTCCAACATAGTCGTTTCACGCTCGTTGAAATAACATCATTTTCTTACCCCTAATTATTTTGTGGCCGATAGGGCATGCCGCGTCTAGGCAGAAACGCTCTATTCCACAATTTGGACTCATGATGGCATGTGCTACCGGAACCAATCCGCTGGAGTATAACGGCTACGGCTGCTATTGCGGTTCCGGAGGGGGTGGAACACCCGTGGACGCCACTGACAGGTAAACAATAAATAGGACAATGGCTTCGCGCAATTTCTTGAAAGCACGGACACATTGTTTCATGTTTCAACAGAACTTATACACAAGTTGGATTTTATCACACATCCCCGTCACGCATGGAGATATTGTAACCGTTTTCCAATCCTGTGATCTAGGTGTTGCTACGAACACGACCATTGCTATTCAAGATTGAAGAGCGCTGGACATTGCGTGAAGGAAACAGGGGATGTGTACACGATGATTTACCGAAGCTCACACGAGAACTGTGGTCGATCCAACGTGCAAATAACATGCAGTAAGTTTTATTTCTCAGAGTAGGCTATATAGCTAGGCTGTTTTGGAAATTGCTGTTTTGGAAATTATATTACTCACAATTCAATATGCTGGTTTAAGTGGGTTTTCTGTTTTCACAGAGCGTGGCCGTCAGTACAACTGGCTGGAAAAGCTAGCTGTGTTGGGCAAGACGGAGTGTGCGTCCGGAGCGTGCAACTGCGACCGTCAGGCCGCCCTGTGCTTCAAGAGAAATCGAAGAACCTTCTCTCGTCGCTACGTGAATTATCACAAGTACACCAGATGCATGTATTGAGCTCAGCTGAAAATATCAACCAGGGGTCTCATTTGCACCTTATTTTGGTTTTTATATTTTATTTTATTAACGAAGTAAGCAATAAACCAACGGAGATGACAAAACGTCTAAAATAATAAATATCTATACTGAAATTAAACTCCGAGATAAATTTCATAGTTTCAGAACAGTAGGCCCACGGTAAGACTAGTTTCTTATTTATAAATATCGCCCGATTTTAATATAAAATAATACATGAAAATATTACTTTGACTATATGTAGAGCTAAATTATCTGGCTATACATAGTGTATAATTGTGAACAGTTTTGAATTATACTGCATAACAATTACCCGTGCTAATTTATATATTTAAAAATATTTCAACTGAATCTCGCAATGCATATAGTTCCGAGATTGCCCAGTTAACCCCGCCCCTTAGATATTGTTGATATGTGCTCACAAGCCATCGCAAAAAAATGGCGACACACAACGTACAAAGCAACGGGACTCGGCATGGAAAGCACAGATTCATTGGAGAAAACTCAAAGGTATTTATGTTTTAGGGTCGACAGTTACCGTAGCACACACTGAGCGAAAAGCTAGTAATGCAGGGATGACATATATTCATAAAAATGCGCTTTCCTACCTTTGAACAGCGAATCGCCCGACATTGAAACCAAAATTCACCCGGTCACTGGCGCATACAACATACAAACTGTATGGGCAGAAAAATTGCGTAATTGTGTAATGATTGCATCACTTTGACCTATGTGGGCGCCGTCTGCTAGCTCTGTTGTGATTGGTCGGCGGGTTCGGCTTGATTGACAGGTCGGAACTATGCATTGATACAGGGTGTATAAACAAAATATACATTCATAAAATTGTATAGATAAAATGAAAATTGTATTATAGGCCTATTTAGAAAATTGGTTTACACATTTCAGTAGACGTCAGTCTCATGACAGATCAATAAGAACCAAAACCGACCTTCTCAGGCAGAACAGAGCACTGCATGATCAGGGGCCAATTTCATGGCGCTTCCAATCACGAAAATGTTGCTTAGCACATGATTTATTTGCTTTTAAAAAAAATGGATTTCAAGCCAAAATTATACCGCAACTTGTGTTCTTCTCAAGAGTAGGAAAATACCTTTCAATACACATCACTTACGATTTTGGCTGGCAATCCATTTTTGCAAAATAAAGCAAACAAATCGTGTGCTAAGCAAATGTTTGTGCTTATAGCAGCGCCGTGAAATTGGCCCCAGGCGTAAATTTGGTGTACGTACCTTCTGCATAATGTAGGCCCATATTCATTTTACACCAAACTAAACAGCGATGGGTATAAATACCATACACCTTAACCACTAATTCTTTATAATATGACATGGTGACAACCCAGAAAGTGTAAAAATTGTGAGAAAACATTTAGCACTGAAAAAGTTTCAAGTTTTTCTTTAGAAACAATGTTTGTCATACTCCATAGACTTAGTGCATCGAGTCTCAACTAGTGAGGGTGTATGGTATTTTCCCCAGCGATGTCTTCATTACAAAAATTACCTGGCGTAGTCATACTCGTAATGCAGCAAAAAAAACCATAAAGTTGGCGTTTCAGCGCCGGGCCCCCATTAGGCCTTTTTTTTTTACTTTGCTGTTATTTCACAAAATGTTCCAATAATGAACAAGAAAATACATTGCTGCGATGATAGAATACATTTCTGGATGAAATGCGAATTAAAAAAAATCAATTTATTACGTTTGACGCTCTTTTTGGAGGATATTTCTGTGTCATCCGATAGTCACTATATACGCGTGTATTACTGTGCGTGTAAAGAATAGAGTGGAGTACAATGGCGGCTTCCGCAAGATAGAGCGTGGTGGCTTTAAAGGAGTGTGACCAGATCACTTTTTTTTACCCATAACTCCCCGGGACTTACCTTATGGGTCATGAGATTTTTATATCATAACATCCGTTATATTTTTCTGATTACGAAACTGAAACTCCCGCGCTTCTAGGCCGCATATTTCCGAGGATATCGTCGAAAATCAACCGATTATTTGTAAACTAATTTTCCAGTATCAACGTTTATCCGCTGAAAGCCGACTCGATAGTTTTGTTAATTTTTTTACTGGAAATTGCGAATGTTTTCGGGTTTTTGGGACATGGGAGGTGTGTATGGGAGTTACTTGATAATATTGGTAAGTTACATCGAAAACTATTTTCCAGAAACTCTGGTCATGCTCCTTTAACCAATTTCATATATCCTTGTCATAGTATGGCGTGTGAAACGTTGCAATATTCGATAATGCACAAATATATGTGCGATGTTTCACATATATGTGCGATGTTAAATATATATGTGCGATGTTTTTTCATATGTATGCGATGTTGAAAATATATGTGCAATAATTTGACATATATATGCAATGTTTTTTCATATGTATGCGATGTTAAATATATATATATGTGCAATAATTTGACATATATATGCAATAATTTGACATATATATGCAAGAATTTTTCATATGTATGCGATGTTGAAAATATATGTGCAATAATTTAACATATATATGCAATGTTTTTTCATATGTATGCGATGTTGAAAATATATGTGCAATAATTTGACATATATATGCAATGTTGAAATTATATGTGCGATATTTCACCAGCCGGAACCTAGCACGAAATTCGGGCCGAATTTCGGCTGGCCGGATTTTGTACAAATTGCTATTTTCACGGCTTCCGGAAATGATCGAAAGCTAGATGAAAAGTTAGGCATAGATGCTGCGCTTTTCAAATGATTTTGTACCATCGTAAAAAGGAAAAATTGCACAATTGTTTTCTTCTTACCGGTAAAGAATATCCTCAAGTTTATTTTATAAGCGCCCCGAAAGATTTGGTCAGGATAAACCTCAACCCATTTAAATTTGTTATGATTTGCGAGGGGTGCCAATCGGCACACAGTTTTTATAAACCCAGCTCGCTATTCATTGTACAGTGGGCTATGATTCGCGAGGGGTGCCAATCGGGGAATTTTTCCCTTTAACGATGGTACAAAATCATTGAAAAAGCGCGGCATATGTGTGTAGAATTGTGCCTAACTTTCCATCTAGCTTTCGAGCATTTCCGGAAGCCGTAAAAATAACAATATGTACAACCATAGTTGGGGTCGCCTTTAATTAGACTGGTTTCCGTCCCAATATATTACGTCTGGATACTACGTAGGGAACGGGAACCAGTCCAGCCTTTAATATGTGTGCGGTGTTCTAGACTGGTTCCCGTCCACATATTCCACACCAATATATAGGGATCGGGAACCAATCTATGAAAGATCACGCCCACACATAGAGTTGTATAAGCCGTAAGGCCTTACGGCTTATACAACTCTATGCGCCCACACGAACACCGCGACCCCACACATTGAAATATCCCACATATATGTCGAAATATCGCACATATATTTTTAACATTGCATATATATGTCAAATTATTGCACATATATTTTTAACATCGCACATATATTTTTAACATTGCATATATGTCAAATTATAGCACGTATATCTTTAACATCGCATACATATGAAAAAACATCGCATACATATGAAAAAACATTGCATATAGGCTATATGTCAAATTATTGCACATATATTTTTGAGCCTATGAATTATATAGTGATGTCCCCTAACTTGGCGCACTTCGACAACTCACTGGAAATCCGCTCATATACCTTATAGCAAAACCCCCTAGCAGAATTAGTTGAAACTTACACACCTTGTAGTATAATTCATTGGCTCCAAAAAAAAGTAATACTTCAATATTTTGACTCATCAACAAGTACAAAATAACACAAACAATCAGGACAAAACGATGAACATTTTTTCCCGAAATCGCCCGGACTGTCCCCTAACGTGGAGCGCGTCGCTGATTGGCTGAAACGGTTTGATGCCTTACTACGATGGCCCACAAGGACCACTTGCACGCACACACTGTGACACTGTACACAACGCCAGTATGCCTGGTTTTATTCACGTGAAATGCCTATTACAGGCTTCCGTGTATGGTGTCATGACAACCTGAAGCAAACGGCGATGCTTTCACATTCCGGTGAATTTCTAGTAACTGAATGATTCTTCTCCGTATTTCAGTTTTAGAATTTATGAAGGTACTTGAGAACTTTATTTCTATTTAATGCCAAGTGCAACAGATTGTTTATTGCGCCAAGAGAGAACGGAAAGTAAAGCCCGCCACGTTTGGGGCCGCGCCACGTTGGGGGACATCAACAATACTACAAGGTGTGTAAGTTTCAACTAATTCTGCTAGGGGGTTTTGCTATAAGGTGAGCGGATGTCCAGTGAGTTGTCGAAGTGCGCCAAGTCTAGTTAGGGGACATATCATGAATGTTCAGTACCGCTCAGTGCCACTTATGGAATCGATTCCGGGTAGCTAGAATTGCGATCGATTGGAATCGGAATCGATTCCAAAAATGCTGTCCAGAGTCGCCCAAGCCCGCGTTTCCATTCTTCGGTTACGTCACCATGCACCGCATTCCGGACGCAATGAACCGTGGAAGCAGCAGGTAGATTTTGCCACAGACGAACTGCCGACGGCCGGTCAGGATGCTGGTGATATGATACGAGACGTCCTCGACAATCTACGCTAGTGGGATTTTTTGGTACGTAAACTACGATTGTAACGGTTATCCTATTCCTATGTTTTCATGCTATGTGGGAATGGTAAAGATTACAGTTTTTCTGGGTCTTTTAGTACTTGAAGAAGGGAAAAGTAGTTATGTGGGGTTCGGGATTTAAAATACGTGGGTTGAGTTAGACCATAGTCAGCAAGGAACAGTTCCTTGCTCTATGGTTAGACAAGCTTAGGTTACCTCGGCTCGAATTTTTTCATGTGGTAATCTCTAAAAGATTAGGCTACCACATGAACAATTTCGAGCAGAGGTAACCTTGTCTAGGGTTGAGTGAAATGAACTTGTTATGATTCCTTGCTTATAATGGGGCTTAATCAAGTACCGGTAACCATCCTTCTAATCTGATTGTTGTTTTCGCTTTCAGGATGGAGTCGTGTACTACCGTATGACGGCGGCTTCTTGGAAAAGGTAAATTGCGGATCTGTTAAAACTCTTAATTGGAAGAAATTCCTGAAAGATTTTACTTTAATACCTGCACTTTCAACTCTTTGTACAAGTCTTATGGACTTCATTAACAAAATTAAGGTTTTTTGTTATTTTATTCGTTTAGGTTGAACAAAGATGTTAAGGAAATTACCTCCTGGAATCAATAGATAATCCAATTTTAAGATATACTTCCCACTTGCACTTTTGTCGGAAATGTTGCATTTCTGAGATAAATAAATAATAAAACTACCGGTACTGCAGAGAGTAAGACAAAATCACAGCGAGTAAGCGCGACAATAGAGGCCGCTGCATGCAAGCGTACATGGTTCATCTTGTGCACCAACTAAATGCAATTTTTGAAGAAGAAAATGTCATTTTTCTTTAGAAAAGCAACATTTGCGACAAAATTGCATTTGGAAACTGGAAAGTATATCTTAGAATTGGATTATCTGTTGATTCCAAGAGGTAATTTCCTTAAAATCTTTGTTCAACCTAAACGAAAAAAATACCTTTTTTTTATTCAGGCTAAAATAATATTTTCACAACAAAATTTCACTTTTTTAGCTGAAGATAAGCTGTATGAATGATATAATGCAGGTATTTAAGTAAAATAGGAAAGAATTCTGTTTACTGGCTTCCACTTATTCTCCTTATGACTTAATAACCATCAAAATATTTGAAAGGGAAGTGAATTGTGCAGTAACAAACATTCAAAAATTTTCTTGAAAATACTGCCCTGTTCCATAGATTTAACACACGGCGTCTCAGTGGCAACCAGTGAACGGAATTCATACCAAAACAAATTCTGATCATCTTCTCAACTTTTACCGAAACATGAATTTTATAGTGGATAGTGTAATTTTGGAAAGAATTTTCAAGGAATTGTTCCCTTATACATTGAAAATACATTGCGTAAGCGCGACATAAGTTATTTTAAAGGAAAACAATTCTGATTAACTTCTCAAATCTTAACTAGAATTCTCTTATTTAATCCACAAGGAACAATTAAAATTACCACAAAACAATAATTCAACAAAATGAGTCCATTTTGAATGATCATGGTTAGGGTTTTGGGAACCTTTTATTTATTTTATTAACAGCAATACTTTGTCTTTTCTCCTCAGGTTTTTGATCACCAGCCAAGGGTCCAGTTTAAATGTAAGTATCATATAGTCTCTATTGTAACTGTTTGGATATCTAAATTTCATATTAAAATTGGCCCAGACATTTTTGTGTGTTTTTACTTGGTTTATTGATCATAAAAAGGCAAATCCTGGGTGTCCGTGCATGGTAATGAACCCCACGTATATTTTGAAGGAAAGAACTAACCGCCAAATTTAAATCTTGTGGCAAAAAGTAAAACTAAAACAAAATTGGAATATGTGGCCCTGCAGTGACATGAAAGAAACTTGGCTTGAGAGATGATGAAAATCAATACCTGCATTTTCCGGAAACCATTAGTTTTTGATAATTTTAAAACTAATTAAGTTAGGAAAATAACTAAATTGGCCTTTTCGCAATTTCATTGCTTGAGAAATCAGTGGCAAAATCAGTGTACACAAATAAATTTACTGATAAATTTCTGGTGTCCTTTAATAGCGCATTTCATGTCTCTTGACATCTCAATGCTCATTGAAAAACCATAAACAAGTTTGTGTGCATTTTCAAAGTTTAACCAAATTAACCTGGTTTTATGAGGAAAGAATTCAGTACTCAATCATCAGAAAACCGGAGGATTGGCCAAAAAATGTAATTTTGTTTTTGAAAAATGTGTCTGACAGCTTGGGCTGAGTTTTTGTGATCATGACTAGAAATTGGCAGTGGATCCAGGCACTATCTGGGTAGTGCTTGAAATGTCCATAAGCCTAGAACCGCCTCTGATTTCCAGTTATACTTGCAAAAACTTGACTCGGGCTGTGCAACATCCAACTCATTTTAGAATAAGTCACATTTTTTTGGGTAAATTTTTGGTTTTTCCTGATCAAATCTGCAAATTTTTTGCTGTAACATTTTACATTCTAATAAAACTAAACATGTGGAAATTTTCCTGTCAACCCATTTAGTGATCACGTAAACTGGACATGTTTAAATAAACCTATGTGTGTGACATTTTGAAGCATTTCCGGAAAGTCAAGTTTGACTGTCGATTTCTCTCTTGTTGCAAAATAATTTTCCTTGAATTTTATATCATTGGAAAGCCCTGTTATTACGATGTGTCATTTGTTATGATTAAGCAATTTGGGGATGTGCAGTACAGCTGAATACGGGGCGGGTGTAATGTCACAAAATGCATTGCTATTGTCAAAAAGTGCATTGACACATTCCCATCCTCAAAGCAAAAAGGGAATGCACAACAATAGCAGTGAATTTTGTGACATTTCACTTTCCACCCACCCCTGTATTCCGCTATATACTACACATCCCCCAATCGATTAATCATAACAAATGACACATCACTGTAAAGAGGAATAACGGGGCTTTCCAATGATACAAATTTCAAGGGAAATGATTTAGTAACAAGAGAAAAATCGTCAGTCAAACTTGACTTTCCGAACTTTTTTTGAGGAGTTTAGCATGGTAGTCATCTACAGGGGGCACCTTATAATAGTACAGCATTTGTTTCAAATTTATCTGAAAGTTCCTTTTTACAGGGGGAAAAATGTATGTTACGTGTGTAACGTCAGAAATGTCACAGAAATTTTTTCCCTGTAAAAAGAAATTTTCAAGTAAATTTGAGACAAATGCTGTATTATTATATAAGGTGACCCCTGTAGATGACTTCCATGCTATATTAATGCAAAAGTATTCACCAACAGGAAATTTATTGAACATAATACAGTTCAAAAAGCTACACATGATTTCCAGCTAAAAGGTACTTTTTTGTACGACTGGTAATTTGTTTTAGGCAAATGGAATAAGTTATGAGAAATTTAACTCAAAAATCATTTTGTTTTGGTATGAAATGCATTGTAAATTGTGTTGATCTGAAATTAATTTTTGTAATTTTCTTTTTCAGAAATGGGAGCTCATGAGGCTGCAAGCAGGGTTGTAGTCAAGTCCACCACAAGTCCCTGGGTCTTAATTCAAGTCACAGGCTACTCAAATGAACTCCAGGCATTCGTTTGTGCATGCTCATCCTTTGCTTCTGGACGTTTGACTACAACCTCGGTTCCAGACGGAATAGTTTTTAAATCTTTTCGCGAGTGATGTCTTTGTGCCGTGGTACGTCGTAATCTGGAACAAATTGCAGATGGTATTTTTAGTCAATTGGGTATGTAGACAGAAAACTTGAGAAAGTCAATTTTCAGTTTATCGTCATGTTGTTACTGACAATATGTAACTTAATTGTGATTTACCAAGTTACAAATGTTGTGTTTTACTGATTTGTTTCTTGAAATTGCAGTTATCGTTTATAATTATATTTTCTTGTTTTACAGTGATTGTATTTCTTTGTACACCATTTTTATTAATTTTTTCTTTAACAGGTAGAGGAGGGAAACCTCCACTTAAATACGTTAGAAAATCGGACAGGGGGCAACCCCTGTTCGATTTTCAAATTATAATTTTGGTCCACCGCGCCCTGGACTATCTGTAAAGACAATAGCAATTAGGACCTTGCATAAATTAAGTTAATGAACATTTTACTTGAATATATTACTTGGTTTACTTATTGGAGTACAGTAACTTGTGTTACATTTTAGGCCGTTCCAGTTTTGAGTGTATATTGGAAATTGGTATACAGGGTTTTTAGAAAGGCATGTTGTCACACTATTTGTAACCCTTTTTGGGCCCAAGTTATCTCTTCAGAACAACTGAAACTTATTTCTTTTATTTTGAGACCAGACAAAGGTATTTTCTGGAAAATATGGTATTTGTTGCCAAAATTCCCCCCTTACCGTGGAAAATGCCAGTATATTGGGGCTCACCGTGGGTCAATCTTGGCCACTCTGAAGACGATGCAGTGAGGTCTGCCAAAACAGATCTTGAAAATATTCAGCTCCTGGTCGACATCGCTTGGCACACACGTCTTTGTCACCTGTCACAAATTAAGAAAACATAACGACTACGTTATAAAATGCTGCAAGTTTAGAGAAAATTAAAAGTTGATGAATTTTTTCAATTTGGCTGGAAAAATGAAGACACGTTAGGTTGCTTACAAAGATTCACATCCGATTTGTTTAAAATCATGGATTGCCTCACGCATGGTGGAGTTTACAAATAAACTGCTTTGGAGAAATTAACGTGAAGTGTAGAGCAATTAAAATGCAAGATGAGAGGCATTTCCGCAAATATTTGAATGTGTAGTGGAATCTTCCCCAATGAGTGTTCACTGTATAAACTGCAGGCTACATTCACAATCAGAGTTGATTGGGATGGTAGAGACAACCCTACCGGGGTACATCAGTATGGATTTTCAGCAAAGACAAAAAAGATTCAGAATTTAACTTTGAAACGTACCAAAACAGGTTGGAAACGGGCAAAAATTGTTTTCCTGATAATTTCTGAGACATTTTTTTAAAAGTCATATATTTTTATGCCGATTTGTGCAAATAACTGCTGGACTAACCCCTTGTGATTTAAAAAAAAAATTGTCATAAAATTGACCCAAAATGGATTTGCAGTAAAGATGAACAGAACAATGGACTGTGACTTACTGATACTGTAGGTCAACACTGGCCAGATTTCTTCTCCCAGCAAATCTCAACATGATGGGTGGTGCATATGAACAGTAGCCACAGACTAAAAGGGAAAGAAAATATATAAGTTAACTAAGTTACGGTACTTACAAATCAGAGCTACATGTAAGACTTCAAACCAAATATCTAACACTAAAGTGGAAAATGTGTGGAGGTATGAATGAACTTAATGCATTTTATGAAAGCAGAATTGATCCAAACAAAAGAAATGCTATCATCTAACTAAATATGACGGTGCCAAATCGGTGCCAAAACAGACAACAGGCCCGAAAATGTTATGGAGTTTGAGCGGAATTTGCTCAAAGATGTTTTAGTAATTAAAAAAGAAAATACAAAAGTGCTTAAAAGATCTGCTCGGCTGTGGGTTCGAGTCCCACCCAAGCACTGGTTTTTAATGATTCAAACTGACAGTCCGACACCAGCTCACTGAGTGGGCGAGTGGTTAAGACAACTGCTCTACAATGCAGAAGGCTGTGGGTTCGAGTCCCACCCAAGCACAAGGTTCTAACATAGTTCTTGGGAAAGCGCTAAGCACATAGCAAAAATAAATATCGTCAAAAAGGGGCAAGGGATTAGTTGTGATGCCAACTGCTCCACGATTCAAATAGACCCTTTTGCACCAATGCACTGAGTAGTTGAATAATTTGAGACAATTGCTCTAGGTTCAAGTCCTACCCAACCACATTTTGATGTTTTCAGCAGTTCTTATAAATTTGACCAAGAAAGGGCAGTTGTGATACCAACTGCTCCATGATTCAGACTGGCCCTTTGATACCAGCGCACTGAGTGGTCAAGCGGTTGAGGCAACTACTCTAGATTAGTTGTGATACCAACTTCCATGATTCAAATTGGCCCTTTGACACCTGCGTAATGATTGGTTGAAAGGTTAAAAACAACTGCTCTAGAATTCAGAAGGTTGTGGGTTCAAGTCCACCCAAGCACAGGTTTTAACAGAGTTCTTGGGAAAGCTCCGAGCATAAAGTGCTGATAAATTGCATCAGAAAAGGGCAGGGGATTAGTTGTGAAACCAACTGGCTCTTTGAGACCAGTACACTCAGTGGTCGAATGAGTGAGGCAACTGTTCTAGGTTCCAGTCCCAACTGCTCCATGATTTGAACCAGCACACCGAGTGGTCAAGTCAACTGTTGTAGTAGAATGTAGGAGAATGAGGATATGGGTTCGAGTCCCACCCAAGCACATTTTGATATTTTTAATTGTTCTTATAAATTGTCAGAAAAGAGCAAGGGATTAGTTTTGATACTAAATGTTGCAAGAATCAAACAGGCCCTTTGACACCAGCACACCGAGAGGTTGAGTAGTTAAGGCAACTGCTTCAGAATGCAGAAGTTGTGGGTTCGAATCCCACCCAAGCACAAATTGTTAACATAATGATAGTTCTTGGGAAAGCACTGAGCAAAAGTGCTGTAAGATTATATTGGGAAAGAGCAAGCTATTCCTAATGTAGAGAAGTAGTAACAAGCTGATGATTACAATACCTAAAAGCTGCTCATGATGACAAATGAATTCCAACAAGAGAGAGACATGTATGTGGAGTCCAATAGTCCAGGTGAGGCCAAGCATGGGCAGCAACACAAGGGAGCTTCATAAATTGGTCCTGTTAAAAGGAAATCAAATGAAATGCATGAGTATGTAAAGTTTACTTAATTACTCTGTTGTGAATGTGGGTGGGTCTTTAAAGCCTAGCGTACATCCACATTGCAACTGGAAGCAACTAGTGGCAACTGGTGTTTCCGGCAACTGGAAGCAACTCGTGGCAACTGGGAGCAACTGATCAGTTGCTCAAAAAGGTTGATGTGCTCGTACTTGCAACTACTGGCAACTGGAGTTGCCGCGAGTTGCTCATGTTCTACCTTCTGGCAACTGTAGTTGTACCCAGTTGCGGTCAGTTGCGTCAATGTACATGCACGCGTAGTTGCAACTAGTTGCTGTCAGTTGCACGCGTGTGTCTGAATACGTGTGCGCACATCGACAGCAACAGCAACAGTTGCTTCCAGTTGAAAGGTCAATGTACTGTAGGCTTTACCAATTTGCCGTGTCGATGTGTGCGCTTTGAAAACTGGATGTTTCCAGTTGCTGCACACATCGACAGCAACTGATGGTCGAGTTGCTTCCAGTTGCAATGTCGATGGACGCTAGGCTTAACAGTGTTCAACAAAAAAACCAACTTTCTAAGTAACAGAAATGAGGAAAACATACTGACAAATTTGTTTGATGGTGCTCATCCCACAAATTATGTTCATAACGAACGGGACAAACTGTTAGAGAAATGAACAGGCTTTCCAATGATATCATAGCACACAATGCTAGAAATACAGTAACTTTTTAGACCCTCCCTCTCCCCCTGTACGCATGGCGTACACAGTGGCTCCAACCTCTTCACCCCTGTACGCATACGCATTCCATATACCTCAGCATTAGTAAGCATTGGTAAATGGTTCAGTACTACATGTATAGTGCTATATACTACTAACGATTCGCATGTCGCCTCCAAAATCTGAAATAAATGAGATTGTTTTTGCATTTTTGTTTACACATAAAATGACATCAAGCATCAGAAACTGCAGATTTAATGGGAAAAACCTAAATTGAGGAGTGAACAAAATGTGAGATGAGTGACAAAAATGTGTGGCCTGTCTAATATGTTTGTCAACTTGTCCAATTCCTTTCTCGTTTTAGTAAAAGCAAATTTTCAGTTTGCGTACATGTATACGCATTAGCTTGGACCCTCCCCCCTGCCACCCTGTACGCAATGTCAACAACCCCCTCCCCCCTCCTTTATGGACGGCCCCTAACAGAGACATGATGATCAACAAAACAAAGTTTGCAAAAATCTTTGAAAGGTGTATTCAACTCTTGTAGCTTTTTGGCTGGAAGTAAATGTTTTTGGACTCTTGAGCCACTGTGAGTAACATGCCGTAGTAGAAACAAACATATTTGGGAAATATGGTATGTAAATGAGCAATTTTTAAAATTAAAATTTTGATAAGGATAGTACACCTGATGTCAGTATTAACTCATTTCATTCAATGCATTGGGGCATTCTGGGTAGCATCATGATGAAACCATGGCCACTATGTGACTTCTAAAAAATAAAACTGGAACTCAGTTTCAGGGGTATACACCATGCATGAATAAACATGAGAAAATATTGGGGCATTCTGGGTAGCATCATGATAAAACCATGGCCATGATGTGACTTCCAAAAAACAAAACTGGAACTCAGTTTCAGAGGGACACCATGCATGAATAAACATGAGAAAATATTGGGGCATTCTGGGTAGCATCATGATAAAACCATGGCCATGATGTGACTTCCAAAAAACAAAACTGGAACTCAGTTTCAGAGCGACACCATGCATGAATAAACATGAGAAAATATTGGGGCATTCTGGGTAGCATCATGATAAAACCATGGCCATGATGTGACTTCCAAAAAACAAAACTGGAACACAGTTTCAGAGGGACACCATGCATGAATAAACATGAGAAAATATTGGGCATTCTGGGTAACATCATGATGAAACCATGGCCATGATGTGACTTCTAAAAAACAAAACTGGAACTCTGCTTTAGGGGAACACCATACATGAGCAAGGGCAAAATAGTAAATTTAGCATGCTGCAGTGACATGTAAATAAGTAGCAGATTTGCATAATTTTGATTAAGGCAAGAACAGTACATCAATATGTCAGTATTAATTAATGGTGCAGTAATATGTAAATTAAGCATTTATTTGCATAAATTTGAATACGAACAATTGAATACTACACAAACTATTAAAGTTAAATGCCTGCTGCAAGATAGACTACTCTACCAGGGGCTGACCTCCGTAGAAATTCAAGGTGCCATTTTAGTAAACAAACTACCGGTAGATGCGCCTCATGTCCGTTTGACATGACTCTCGCGGTTGCTGATTTTTTTCTCATCCCATAGTTTGGTTGTTTCATTTTAATGGTGATTACATGTAGGTACCATACCAAATATTGTGTTTGTTACTTTGCTCAGTTGCGGTCCCATGCAACAATAAGAGAACAATTGGGTTCTTGGGGAAAACCTGAGGGAGTATACCACTGTGCCTTATAGCTCAGATGGTAGACCATCTGCCCTGTACATGTAGCTCATCTGTCTGGTGAGTCAGAGGTCTTGGGGAAAACCTGAGGGAGTATACCACTTTGCCTTATAGTTCAGCTGGTAGAGCATCTGCCTGGTGTGTCATAGGTCTTGGGAAAAATCCGAGGGTGTACATGTATACTACTGTGCCTTATAGCTCAGCTGGTGGAGCGTCTGCGCGGTGTGTCAGAGGTCTTGGGGAAAACCTGACAGAGTATACCACTGTGCCTTATAGCTCAGCTGGTGGAGCATCTGCCCGGTGTGTCAGAGGTCTTGGGGGAAATCTGAGGGAGTATACCATTGTGCCTTATAGCTCAGCTGGTGGAGCGTCTGCCCGGTGTGTCAGAGGTCTTGGGGGAAACCTGAGGGAGTATACCACTGTGCCTTATAGCTCAGCTGGTAGAGCATCTGCCTGGTGTGTCAGAGGTCTCGGGGAAAACCTGAGGGAGTATACCACTGTGCCTTATAGCTCAGCTGGTGGAGCATCTGCCCGGTGTGTCAGAGGTCTTGGGGGAAATCTGAGGGAGTATACCATTGTGCCTTATAGCTCAGCTGGTGGAGCGTCTGCCCGGTGTGTCAGAGGTCTTGGGGGAAACCTGAGGGAGTATACCACTGTGCCTTATAGCTCAGCTGGTAGAGCATCTGCCTGGTGTGTCAGAGGTCTTGGGGAAAATCTGAGGGTGTATACATGTACTACTGTGCCTTATAGCTCAGCTGGTAGAGCATCTGCCTGGTGTGTCAGAGGTCTTAAGGAAAATCTGAGGGTGTATACCACTGTGCCTTATAGCTCAGCTGGTAGAGCATCTGCCCGGTGTAAAAGGTCTTAAGGAAAATATGAGGGAGTATACCACTGTGCCTTATAGCTCAGCTGGTAGAGCGTCTGTCTGGTGAGTTAGAGGTCTTGGGAAAAATCTGAGGGAGTATACCACTGTGCCTCATAGCTCAGCTGGTAGAGTATCTGCCCGGTGTGTCAGAGGTCTTGGGGAAAATCCGAGGGAGTATACCACTTTGCCTTATAGCTCAGCTGGTAGAGCATCTGCCTGGTGTGTCAGGGGTCTTAGGGAAACCTGAGGGGGTATACCACTGTGCCTTATAGCTCAGCTGGTAGAGTATCTGCCCGGTGTGTCAGAGGTCTTGGGGAAAATCTGAGGGAGTATACCACTTTGCCTTATAGCTCAGCTGGTAGAGCATCTGCCTGGTGTGTCAGAGGTCTTGGGGAAAACCTGACGGAGTATACCACTGTGCCTTATAGCTCAGCTGGTAGAGCATCTGCCTGGTGTGTCATAGGTCTTGGGGGAAACCTGAAGAGTATACTACTGTGCCTTATAGCTCAGCTGGTGGAGTGTCTGTCTGGTGAGTCATAGGTCTTGGGGGAAACCTGAGGGAGTATACTACTGTGCCTTATGGCTCAGCTGGTAGAGCATCTGCCTGGTGTGGCAGAGGTCTTGGGGAAAATCTGAGGGAGTATACCACTGTGCCTTATAGCTCAGATGGTAGAGCTTCTGCCCAGTGAGTCACAGGTGTCAGGTTGGAATCCCGATAAAGCCCTTACGACTTTTCTCTCATCCCAAGTGTGGATGCCGCTGTAACTATTCGCCGCGACACAGATTACACTACGAGAGGCATGTCAAACAGACACAAGGCGCGTCTAGTTTGCTTATTACTAAAATGGTGCCTTTACATACTTCACTTTATTGAATTGATTTCGCATGGGTGGGCTTTCTTGCACTTTTGCTGCTATATCATCTTTGAGGAAGCCCTACCCATGCATGCCTATAAGCGGAAGCTAGACAAGTTTTAATACAGTGGAAAGTCACCATAAATGGGCATCGTATCTGAACCATACAAGTGTTTGTTTTGGTGGCGTTTGACGCGAACAAATGATTGGGAGCCATGAGCGATGTTCACTGTACCGGTAGCTGAATGTTCTTTTTGGTGTTCATTATAGCGAATTTCCACTGTAATAAAATTGGAATGATGGCCAAAAACTCACCTCTCCTGTGTTTTCAGTATGCATGGCAACACGTCCATTTTTGTAGTGTGTAATATGAAGCTCCACAGTCTGTGGGCTCCATCTCCAATCTGTGAATACATAATGAACAAAAATTAGCAACTGTGACAGAAATGCAACCAATCCAGGCTTTGACATTAACCAAAGTCACCAAGGCCAATGGCCTCATGCCCTGCCGAGTTGGCCCCGATGCCCCTTCAAGATACACTTTCTGAAGCCAACTTGGCCATCATGCCCTATTGAGCTCGTGCCAATTACGTAATTTTGGGAGTAAAACAATGCTGCGTCGTTGTAGAAGCAATGTGCGTGCGCGTTGTGTGTGTCCATAGCGCGCGTAACGCGCTATGATGAGGCTCCCATTGGTGAACTAAACCGCGTTACGCCCACCAGAGAGACACACAACGCGCACGCACATTGCTTCCACAATGACTCAGCATTATTTGACTCCCAAAATGGCATATTCGCACGTGTTCGAAAGGGTTCAATCCCAGGCTTTGACATTAACCAAGGCTACCAAAGCCAATGGCCTTATGCCCTGCTGAGTTGGCCTCATGCCCTGCTGAGTTGGCCTCGATGCCCCTTCAAGATATACACTTTCTGAGGCCAACTTGGCCAGCATACCCTATCCCAGGCCTTGACATTAACCAAGGCTACCAAGGCCAATGGCCTCATGCCCTGCTGAGTTGGCCCCGATGCCCCTTCAAGGTACACACTTTCTGTAAAGCTATACTTTCTGATAAGCTGATAGCAAAAAAAGGACATGTCAAATTGACCTCTCGTGCTCCTTGATCCTGTTTTGCATCTTCCATTTTTATGTTAATTTTAGCTTTGTTTACAAAACTAGCCCCTGTTCAGCCAGGTGTGAAATTCCCAACATGATGACGACGTTAATGAAAACTCGAAACCTATGTCTACCGATATTTCAATATTTGTGAGCCAATTTTCAAAAAATACTACAATTTTCATTTTATCTACAATTTTATGAGTGTCTACTTTTTCTGATACACCCTGTATAACTTCAAATGTTGATAACTTAATATATC
Organism: Henricia sp. BOLD:AAB3569; assembly: GCA_037783545.1. Lineage (NCBI taxonomy): Eukaryota > Metazoa > Echinodermata > Asteroidea > Spinulosida > Echinasteridae > Henricia > Henricia sp. BOLD:AAB3569. The sequence continues at coordinate 3,717,724 of JBBELK010000329.1, forward strand.
TTCAAGCAAACGTGAATCCGTCGTTTTGATTGGTGGATCCATGGCAACCAACAGTGTGATAATGTTTTTATAATACTCTTCCGATTCTCATATTGCACTCTGCGTACCAGTAATGCACCATGGTATTCCAAGATAACTGTGTCCCTACGCATATGCGCGGAGTACATGTAGTACTTGCAGAGTGCGCGTGTTATTAGTGCGTCAATTTTGCTTGAAGATAATATTAGTTATCCCGCGAGCACGAGTGGAATACGGCATTATCATGATTATGTAGGAACGCGACAGTCAGACGTCACGTGACCACATTCGTGTGACTAAAGTTTGTTCCTTTTTTTGTCTGTCGCCTGAGGTGTATGATTTTTAAACATCTATATCTGGGAGGTTTTAATTTTGTCAAAATTAGTTAGTCGTACATTATTACATAATGAAACTATTTATAGCCTGATACCCAAAATCTTGGAATCGTCCAGATTGTACCGTTACATTGTTTTAAATTGTTATAAATTTAAATAAAGAAATTTATATTGATAAAATTCTCACTTTGTCTGTTTTGTTAGTTTGCTTTATTTGTATTTCTTCTTTCAAACAAACAAATAAGAAAGAAACAACCTGCAGTAAAACCCCCGTTGATCATTTTAAATTTAATTTGCTTAAGGGCGGTCCGGTTGGCGTAGTGGTTCTTTCCTCGCCTTTCCTCTGGCATATCCGTTTCGAATCCTGGGCGTGTATGTGGATTGGGTTAGCAGTCCCTATAGTATGACGACATCTTTAAAGAATTGTAGAGTACTGTATATTCACAAATACAAAAAAAAATTGTGCTCATCTTTAAAGAATTGAGAAGTTTATTATGGCTTCAGAACTCGTGTACAAACAGACTGGAAAATTTCTAAGTGTTTCCTCACAAAATCTTAAACTATTCTCACCCAAAATATTGGTTTTTCCCATCAAATCTGCACATGTTAACCCTTTTAACGATGCTTAATAAGTCAACAGGGTCAGCTTCTCAACTCTTACCGATAGGTATACAGTATCAGTACAAGGTGCATAACATTACCTAGCCCAGGTTGGACTCCGTACCGCATACTACATGGGGATACGGAGTCCAGGGTATGAAGTTAAAAAAACAGGGTGAAAATTTTTGTTACAAAAACATTCAATATTTCTACCTTGGGTATTTTTTTCATATACATTGAACACGGATTTGGGTAAATTTATATGCTGGAATCGATAGCTTATTAAATTCTAAGATATACTTCCCACTGACACTTCCGTCGCAAATGTTGCATTTCTGAGATAAATAAATGATCAAATTACTGCATAAAGTAATGAACAAAATGACGTGCAAGTGGTCTGTGCGTAAGCGCGACAACAGAGGGCGCTGCGCGCGCGTGTGAATGGTTATCTTGTGCACTAACTGAAGGCAATTTTTGAGAAAGAAAACATGATTTTTCTACAGAAAAGCAACATTTGCGACAAAAGTGCAAGTGGGAAGTATATCTTAAAAATACATTATGTGTTGATTCCAGGAGGTAATTTCCTTAAAATCTTTGTTCAATGTATACGAAAAAAATACCACACCTTGTGCTGGAAGCCGGTAATGTGCTAACAAAGTTCCATGTGTCCTAATCTTTAGCATTGCCGGGTTTAGAAATCCACAACACATCACTGAACTGCATATTCCGGAGGAAAACGGCGAAAAGTCACGCTAATTTGCTATATATTTGTGCACAAAAAATCCCCACAATACAGACAGCCAAGTTGTCGCGTACGTTCAGCTTGTTCTCACCGCGTGCGTATAGTCCCGCGTACGCGTGCCGGCCGTGCGCGCGTCGCAACTGAACTAGGCCATGGCCTCGGCGCATTGCGTGCCTGGAATCGTGGCGCCGCACGCGCAAGCCTATCTAAACTTTACGAAGCGTGACGCGACGGCAGCCGTTATTTATTTCTCTGAACTTTAACGTTAGGTTGTGCCTTAGATTTCACTATTTCTTTCATAGCATCCAAACCTCCCGTTCCTGTAAATGAAGACGTCAAGGATATAGGCCTATCAGCCTATGGTCTGGACATAAATTCGACGTCCAATAAAAGGTAAAATAGCTCAAAAGATTATGTGCAAGTTTCAGTCCCCCTGTTTAGAGACATCGTAACCTGGACGTCACTCGTAATGCAATGAAGACGACGTCCAACCTGGGCTAAACATTACCTAAGCGTATAGCCACTCGGCGGCGAAGCTGCACAGCCACAGGCGCCGACCCACCATGCGCCGACGTTGTTCACAAAGATTCATGACGAAATTTATTAATGCAAGCAAAATCGATCGTGCCAACTGGCTTCGGCGCCCCTCAGTTTGGCGTGAACAGACGAGCAGGCGAACATCTCTTGTTCCACAAAGCAGGCCACGGAATCCCCAAATTTGACACAAAACGTGTCTTTGTTGTTCATTTTTTTCGACATTTTCGCGGCCATTTTAAAGGAGGTGCAAAGAGCGCCCTCAAGCGACGCATATGCGTGCACAAAACATATCTAAGGCGGCTTCGCGCACTGGATACAACTTCGCAATTAATTTTTTTGACTAATTAAATCGATGGCTTTGACTATAAAGCTGGTTGATTGTGATTCTATATGAGTTGTTCTTATGCTTCAGTTGAAAAATATAAATTAAAAGTGCCTTCTTGTCTGAATAAATCGCATTTTAAGACCCCTTCTTATTTCCCAATTTCTCTAAGATTAAGGCGGCTTGATTCCGGCACTGGATACAACTTCGCAATTAATTTGTTTGACTAATTAAATCGATTGCTATGACGATAAAGCTGATTGATGATGATTCTACATGAATATTTCTTATATTACAGCTGAAAAATCGTAACAAAAAGTGCCTACTTGTCTGAATAAATCGATTTTAAGACCCCTTCTTATTTCATAATTTCTCTAAGCTAGAAGGCGGCTTAATTCGCGCACTAGATACAACTTCGCAATTAATTGTTGTGACTAATTACGTCAACTTGGTCAAATCCGTAACCGAAGTTTACCAATCTATAGGGATCGGGAACCAATCTATGAAAGATCACGCCCACATATCACGAACACCGCGACCCCACACATTGAAATATCCCACATATATAATTGAACATTGCATATATATATGTCAAATTATTGCACATATATTTTTAACATCGCATACAACCTACCTTTCCCGTATTAGGGCGACCGGTTATGGGTAAAAACTTAAGGCGTATTAGGACGACCGACCGCATTAGGGCGACCGATAGCCGGTCGTCCTAACGCCAAGTGCTTCAAAAACCATCTTTATTAGGTTTCTCACCATTTTTATTAGGTTTGTAACCATTTTCGTCTAGGTTGAAAAACATTTTTATGAGAACTTTAAGTCGAAAAAATGGGTGTCAACGGCAGAGTTTCTTGCCGACAAATTTGCCGTTTTAGTGGTTCCCCAGAGCACTCTTCCCAAAACGGTCGTCCTAATGCGGGAAAAGTAGTTATTTAACATATGAAAAAACATTGCATATATGTCAAATTATTGCACATATATTTTCAACATCGCATACATATGAAAAAATATCGCACATATATGTCAAACATCGCACATATGTCAAACATCGCACATATATGTCAAACATCTCACATATATTTGTGCATTATCGAATATTGCAACGTTTCACACGCCATAGTATGCAAATAAATCGTGATACGGTGTGCTTCATGTGCTCATTTTGTGGCGCTAGTTTAAAGGGGTGATACTATATACCGGAAAACACCGGAAAATACCGCAAAACACCGGAAAACACCGGAAAACTCACCGGAAAACACCGGAAAACACCGGAAAACATACTAAATACCGGAAAACACACTAAATACTAGACTTGATGTCAAGTCTGTAACTAGACCGGTTGTTTCGTAAACGGCAGCAGCGTAGTCGCGAATGGACTGGAAACAAGTCTAATCGACCTCTAGTTACAGACTTGAGAAACCTGTTTCCGTTTTGTACACGGTCTATGGAGATTGCTACCAGAATTGGACGTAGAGAGCTGATTGGTCGAAACGCGGGGCTACATTAATATTCATGTTACTCCTTTAAATGGATGTGTTTTTGTGAATTTCATCTCCATCGTAATATAACGCATGCAGCAAGCTTGAAGTGCACATTTTTTAGGCTACGTAGTACGTACACATGTAAGCCTATTCGACTTGATCAGTTTATGCGAATTTGGGATTATCGATGGTTTTTGTTTAAAATATAATCGCAAACGCTGATGATTGCATGATTGCAGATCGTGGTTTTGGAGAAAGATAGAGCTGACATTTTGAACAGTGCTGTCAAGCATGGGCGCCAAAGAATGGGGTTGTCGGCCTCGTTGAAACCGAAGCTAGGGATTTGGAAATCTGTGACATCGTCAGCCACACAGTCGTGACACTATTTTTGATATCTGTTGCAACTTGTCTGTTGTGTGAAAATGGTCTGTTGTGTGAAAATGTTGTGTGAAAACTCAAAATATAAATTTTGAATTTTTTTCAAAGTCTCATAAGCAAATGGGGCAGTTTTAATGTGCTTTTCAAGCTTTCGGTCAAATATGTCACCTTCTCAACATTTGCCAGTTTTGTATGACAAGGACGCAGATCTTCGATGGTGAGGAAAGATTTGTTTGCAGGACTTTTTCTAATCTGGAGCGAAGATCTGATTTATCAAGACTGTAATATTTCTTGCAGGATAGCTAGTAAAGTCGTGTTACAAACTAAGCACGCACGCCACTTGTAGGTATTATGCCGACCATTTTAGCCACCAGTAATAGCTAAGATAATCTCAGCTCTTGTTTTATCATTTTTCATTGGAATGTGGTCTTTTTAGACCACATCCCAATGAAAAATGATAAAACAAGAGCTGAGATTATCTTAGCTACACCAGCAACACGTTTTGAAAATCAACTAGTCGAAGAAGAATGTTACAAACAAAAGCCAAAATCCAATTTGTAGTAAACAAAAAAAAACACCGGGCAAAATTACTGACCCGCCAGCTCGAGTTTGGAAAGTTGGCAGTGCGCTCGATCCCTTTTAATTTTACATAAAGCGCATCTTAGTCTGTGGTGCGTTAACTGGACTGCAGTGCCACAACAGTTGGAAAACGATAAAGCAACAGAAGGTAAACATAGTTTTAATACATTCTGCTCAGCTTCATTTGTTTTCTGCGACGTGGTAAAGGGCTGTGCAGTTTAATTTATCGATGTATTTTATAGCCCTTGACGTGACACAAGTAATTGGCGCAATCACATCTAAAGGGACTGATACCGAGTTAATACTTGAATATGATACTGTTAGAACACATTCATCAAAAGAAGCTGATACAAGATCTCCCATAATCATAATAGGGGAGATCTTTTTAATGAATATTGTTGTACATTTATTTGTACATCATAAATGCTCTTGACTGTAACTTAACATACTACATTTCACTAAACGCTTAACACAGTTTCTCTAAATAACAATATTGAAGTTTTAAAACACGCATTAACCGAATCAGATAACATTACATCCCCTCTGGTAGAAGTGGACGTTACCACGGCACGATGGCCGAAATGTTATTGGCTGGTTCTATGGCAACAGCGTGATTATATATTACGCGCCATGAAGCATTAATATTGGCGCGAAAACAGGTTTCTCAAGTCTCTAGACAGGTACTATTCATAACAACGACTGTTGCGTGTGGGGATTATAGGCGTCAGACGGACCAAATACGACTGTCTAGAGACTTGACCTCAAGTCTAACTAAATACCGGAAAACACCCGAAAGCACTTAATAACACCACCCCCACTACCTGCAGAAAACACCAAAAAATACTGTTTTCCGGTGTTTTCCGGTATTTAGTATGTTTTCCGGTATTTAGTATGTTTTCCGGTGTTTTCCGGTGTTTTCCGGTAAATAGTACTACCGGTTTAAAGGGCAGAGCCGCGCCGGCGGCGCGGCTAGGCTAGACCGTAAATCTGGTGGGGCGCCCTCTGTTGGCAACGACCACGCAAACAACATACAACACATTGCAAGATGGCGGATAGAGCCATGTCCGAGGGAAATCGGCGCCACAGAATTGTTCGTCTTTTGTCAGCACTATTCTACGGTTCGACGTCTTTTGCCCTAGTAATGGTTAATAAAATAGTCCTCACCAAGTACAAGTGAGTAGTTTTGGCTTTACTTTCACATTTTGTGTTATATAAGTAGGGTAAAAGTGGGGGTAACCGACCGGATAAGGGTTCCCCGGATGCGAATTTTTTTTCCGTACCACATATTCGCTATGGGGCTTCATCGATTGGTGCATTGTAAATGAATATTCATATTTTCTGGTAGTCTAGTGGTTAAGACGTAGTGCTATCAATCTAGAGATGGCAGGATCGAATCTCCTCAGAGTCGTATTAAATTTTTTTTACTATTAATTGAGGAAAGAGTGTGGTATGGTGTGGGGTTATGTTGAGGTAGTTATCGACAAAACACATCAGTATGCAACATATGCATAGGGGTTAAACCAATCAGAAGCAATGTTCGCTAAACAGTGGTACGGAAAAAAATATCGCTCCCCGGATAAGTCGTGTAAGGGTTGTCGGACGCTTCGCCCCATGTCAGTTCGCCCCATACCACATCGCCCCATTACCACTTCGCCCCAATGCCACTTCGCCCCTTCGCCCCACCTATAAGGTCTATTGCTGATCGTGTTTCACCAACAGAGGGCGCCCTTTTGCAAAGCATTATGGGATTAATAATGATTAAAACATTGATGTTTTGATCCCTTATTAATCCCATAATGCTTTGCAAAAGGGCGCCCTCTGTTGGTGAAACACGATCAGCAATAGACCTTATGCTATTTAGCCGGCAGTCAGTAACAAAAAAAAGGGAAAAGTCGAGTCTAACAACTTTTAAACCGTTCGTGGATTTTTTCGTTGAGGTCTCATTTGAATACTTTTAGAAGGCTAAAAGTGTTTTTTTTAACGTTTATATTGGGACGTTATCATTTTCTATATAACACTTTTAGCCCCATACCAATTTAACCCCATTCGCTACCTTACATTTTGCTGCACGCGGCAAGATGGCCGCCGTACCCCAAACTATAGTTCACTATACAGTCAAAATTAAACATTGAAAAACTTATCATGGAATTACCTGGAATCTTCAGAATGTTGTACCGTGGTCCGTTTTACCCGATGATTCTTCTAAACAGAAAAAAACTAGTCCAACGTAATTTTTCTTGACATTTTCGAGCACTCTCGGGACAACAGCCGTGTTACAGACGAACAAAAGATCATTGTACTGCTAGTGACGTCATACAATGAGATGACCACAAGAGGGCGGGATATCTGTGCCCTGACTGATCATCTCTACACACGTGGTAAATGTTGCTGTTGTCCCGAGAGTGCTCGAAAATGTCAAGAAAATTTACGTTGGACTAGTTTTTTTCTGTTTAGAAGAATCATCGGGTAAAACGGACAATTCTCTTTCATTTACGGTCTGATGAACAGTGCCTTCTATGGTCCGTGTTGTGAATCTGCCTAATATGAGGCAGGCTGAAAAATTTCCTCACAAAATCTGAATTTTTTTTTCATCAAATCTGCACATTCCAATGCTAGATGAGTCATTTTAAAGAAATAAATTTGTGAAAAATGTTAGTCCTAGTAACTTGGACGCCTACAAATATTTTTTTTTTTTTTCATGGGGATGTGACATGCGATATTGTAGGGTCCAAGGGAATCTGTGTTAAAAAGTATGTATTAATTACCAGCTCTCAAACACACCAAAAAAGCAACAGTTTTTACCCTCAAAATGGCCACAAATACACATGGCACGACATGAGGAACAAATGGGTACTGAGGTTTAAGCTGAGGTGTAATAACTTGCCTTTCTGGAAATAGTGCAATTTTCTGTCCGATTTCGAGACTGTTCCTTCCATTACGAATTTCTAGCATGACACGCACACATCGTTTGAATAAGCGAAGTACCCAGATGTAGTGCTCTGTGCATGCGCAAGAGCGGAGAGGTCAACAGGCGCGTTCGAGTATACAATGCTCTCTTACTGACCTGAGTGTCATTTGCGAGCGCAGGAGTATACTCGTGTTAACACGTGAAGTACACGCTCAAACACAGCCCTTGCATTGACCTCTCGTACTTGACCTCCACATTTTATTTTGGAGCAAACTGACTTGTATTTTATCACACGGAGAGTCGAAATTTTGCCCCACAATTTCACCGAAACTAGACATCGGATCGATGTGTACTCTTCGGAATATTTTAACGTTTGGGTGAGTGCACCTATTAAGTAAATATCAGACACAAGGGACACATTTCATTTTCGTGAGTTTGCCACAGATTTTGGGTGGGAAATGGCAACAGGGTGGAAGTTCTGAAGTCGAGTTGGTCCACGGTCGAGTTGGTCCAAGTTGAGTTGGCAAATGGTCGAGTTGACTCACATCCGTCTGTGTATACTAATCTTTCTGTTTGTTGTGTTTGTTCTTTGGTTTGTCTTTTTTAGGGCAGCTGCGTTTCAATTTCAATTAGTAAAGATACAAATTCTCTTTTCTTTTTTTCAGTTTTCCATCTTTCCAGTTTCTTGGCTTGGGACAGGTATAAACGTTGTCTTTCAAATATTCCTTATCCTCATTTTAATGTTTAAATTTTACAAGATGATTTCAAGAGACCGTTTCACATGTATTTTACACACAGATGTTTCCGATTGGTTGAGACACTGCATTTTACATCATTGCGTGATGCATGTAGTTGTTTGTGGCTTGACCAACTTTTGAAACTTCTTTTTTTACATACATGTAGATGGTTGCAACAATCATCATTTTATTCGTCGCCAAAAAGTTACGGTTCGTGAACTTCCCCGACTGGAATCGACAGATATTCAGAAAGGTATTTTGTCAATGAACATATAAATGATGACTCAACCCTTTGCTTTCTGTATGTTGTGTTACGGTAACCTTAAAGGAACACGTTGCCTTCAGATTTCACGAAATCTCACGTTTGAGGGTGTTCCTTATACTTATTAAGAGTTGTTCTTGCAATAAAACACATTTAATGTGTTATAATTAGTGAATGGTAATTAAAAAAACAAACACTGACCTCTGACCCCCACTACATGTCCCGCGAAATGTATACGTATTTCAAGCCGTCAATACGATCGTCCGGGTAGTGGGCAAAATGCAGCGACGAACAGGAGTTAGGCTGGCGCCGTAGCCAGTGGTCAGGTAAACCTATCAGATGAACGCAAGGTACCATACCATTCTCCGCCTCCCGAGACATGTGTGAAATGTAAACACATACATACACACACACCGACTGGCTGTCAAAAAATGGATCGTCAAGAGAACACAGCAGACGCGTCAAAAAAGAAAAAACCGAAAACCTCGCCAATCAGGGTAAGAATATTGTCATGGGACAAACCGATAGAAATAAAAGGACTTGGATGATTTATACCCAATGGTTATTGTAGACACGAATTAAAAAAACTGATGATAATACGAAAATTGTTAATGAAATAATTGTTCAGAAGTATTTCAACAGCTGCGACTGGAAATAAGACTAATATAATTTCTCCGCCATTTATGGGAGTCAAGATTTTGACTCCCATAAATGGCGGAGCGTGCTGCTTCGAGAAATTACGCAAAATTGAAGCATTTCTAAGGCACGTTTGTGTGGATCATTATATTCTACTTTTTAAACATCTTTCAGATCGTGCTCATTATACTTCAAACGCTTGTAATAGCCCAAAAACGCCCAATAAAGCGCAACCCGAAGGCAACGTGTTCCTTTAACATTGTCAGACATTTCTGTAACTTACAAAGTGTTGCTAGAACCATTTGTACTCAAACCCAGCTCATTTCTTTCTTTTGTTACGAAGTCGGATAAACCCGCAACTTAACAGATTAAGACAAGTACACCGAAAAACGAAAAATTGGAGTAGTGGTGTTATAGACGAATTATTTAACGTTATTTAATCAAAACCAATCAATAATCAGAAATAAATTAAAGACAGAATACATGATTGGTAATCTCAAAAATCAGAAATGTTCACAGATTTACGCCTAACTTACACAATATAAACATGATGACCGTAGAAAACTTCCCCTGAGATGGTTTTGTCTGAAGTGCTATAGTCTTTGAGAAATTATTAAAACAATTAGTTTTCGTCTCATGAGACGAAAATTCAATTCGTCCCAAAACCATTTCGCCCAAGTGCCATTTCGCCCCAGTGCCATTTAGCCCCAAATTACTTCGTCCAAACACTACATCGCCCAAATGCCACATCGCCCCAAAACCACTATAGGTGGTGCGCTGCACAGGCCGTGATTCAGGGCGAAGTGGTTTTGGGGCGAAATGACTGCAAACCCTTTTTTGACAGTTTTCTCAAAAGTTAGACCAAGTACGGAGCTAGTTTTTGCTCAGGTTGGTTTTAATCATGCATATCTTCAATCACACAGGGGGACAAAACTATTTGTAACAGTTTACCAATCATGTATACTATCTTTAAGTGATCACAACAATACCTTATATCAAAATCTTGCCCAATTAAATAAATACTGTAACGTAACCAGAGCAGAAAACGCAAAAAGATGCACCAAAAGAACAATTTTCAATTTACCTAAAACATCACTTATTTATTTTAAATTGCACGACTACTAAGACTGTGGCTACACGTACGGCACATGAAAGTATACACAATTTCTTTTAAATTCCAATATGTTTCCACGGCAGTGACTGATTTGAAGCAGACTACATGTAAAATGAATTGATCGAGGCACTAATTGATAAAACCTTTCCTAAACGCTTGGGAACTTGCGACAACTAAATTAAGACTACGAATACGATAAGACTACAAATACTAAAAATAAATTAGAAATAAGTTTACGACTAATAACTACATACGACTAATAACTACATACGACTAATAATTATGTGACGGCAAGCTCCCAAGGGCAAAGGAAAGGAAAATCTCTCCAAACCTATAAATGTGTGTACATACCCATACACTACAAAGGACCACACCCTCCACACATGTGTACTGTCTGCACCCATGGAGCTATGCTGCACCCAAGGACTGAACTCATCCAGAATTCCAAATGCATATCCTTTTTAAAGTAGACCCATAAGGGCTCTGAAGACTCACAATAAGTAGTTATGTAATTTTCAACAAAAGAACCTTACTAACAATAACTTAACATGACAGAATGCCCAACACCCAAATAATTATGCAAAAATACCTCAAAAGACTGTACCGGACTGGTCCACATCCTGCCAGAGGGGGAACCATGAGCCAAACCATAACAGTATAGGGGTGGATTTTCACTACAATACCCTATGGGAGGTACCTTCGTGAGACTTCAAGCTTGGTTCCCGGCACCCGAGCAAAAGTCCAGTCCGCAAAAAGCCGTCTCTCTCCGTCTGTCCATGGTAGATGATCTTGACCACAGGCACATCGATGACGGCACAGGTGAATCAAGCACGGCACAGGTGAATCAAGCACGGCACAGAGGAATCAAGCACGGCACAGGGGAATCAAGCACGGCACAGGGGAATCAAGCACGGCACAGGGGAATCAAGCACGGCACAGAGGAATCAAGCACGGCACAGGGGAATCAAGCACGGCACAGAGGAATCAAGCACGGCACAGGGGAATCAAGCACGGCACAGGGGAATCAAGCACGGCACAGGGGAATCAAGCACGGCACAGAGGAATCAAGCACGGCACAGGGGAATCAAGCACGGCACAGGGGAAGACCAGCGGAACCACGGCACCGCATACGCCCACGACATGGCATGGTAAAGCCCGCAAAGAGGAACATACGTGCACGGGAACCAAAGCTTGAACTCTCCCGAAACTTCACGAGAGGCGAACTTTTAAAGATTTGAACAACATTCCTTGCATAACCGCTCAGTGAACCTTTACTTTATCATACACAGAGTTTAAATACCCGAGAATTAACTACCAGAAACAGCTGGAAAGAGCCGAAATAAATAAATGAATTTTATACATTCCTTACAGTGTTCTTCACTGCCGGTTTTGTCCGGGGGCGCCGCCCGGACAAAATCATCACAGGTTCCGTTAGCGCAAACACTCTAAAACACTATGAAAGTACAACCATGTCATTTCAAAGTTAGGTTCAAATTCTCCGAACGTGATTCACTAGCCACTGGTGTCATTATCATGATTATCGTTCACTTACCACGCATATCTATCTGATTGGCGACTCAAATCCGTGTTGATAAAACAAAACGGCCATGTCATGTGCATGGATTTTTTTTGTGAACAGCGGCCTCAAGTAGCGATTGTGTTCACCTGTTGAGGGCGCTGCATGCACCCGGAAAAAAATTCGACCTTAAATTTTTCGAACTCCTAACACTTTTTAAAATTTCTCTTTAGTGTGAAAATAGAACTACAAGTATCCGTGATGCTTTGCACTATTAAAAATAAACAACATATAGCATTGCATAACAACGCAACTATAGATAACTTATGATGTCAATAAAAATAAGATCGACCAAACACAAAGTTTCAAACTTTTTTAAGGGTTTAATTGCAGTGCATATTTATTTTGGGAACATGCAAAATTGCTATTTTTGTTTCTAACGCATAAAATCCATTTTTTTCTTTCTAATAGATATGGCCACTGCCCATTATCTACATGGGCAATTTATGTTTTGGTCTCGGCAGCACAAAAAGGTTGAAGTAAGTACTAACTAATTTCCTTAGACCATTATGGCCGAGTGGCGTAGCGTGCTGAATTCAAGACTTTGGTTAATCCACAGGTTGTGGGTTCGAATCCCGTCCATGGTGCGTGTGCTCTTGGGCCTGGCACTTTGCCACGAATTGCCTCTCAACCCAGGAGTATAAATGGGTACCAGCATCATGCTGGGAAGGTAAACAGACTTGCTGTGTGGGAGGAGTGGCGAACCCCCCACAGTAAACTCGACAGAGGAGTCTGGCCTCGCTAATGAAAGAGAGATGGGCACTCTGGCTTGTAATTACAAGCACGACCTTTACCTTACCTTTAAACCATTAACTAAATAAATAAATAAAGGAAATGACTTTGAAGTCAAACCTAACCCATTTGAGTTTATTTCAGTTGTATTTAACTCTTTCAGTGCCAGCATTTTTTCAACATTTAAAGGGCCTGTGACATGCTAAACAACTTTTTGCCTAATCTTTGCTTCATATGATGGATTACTTGTTCAGCAAGACATGCTATTGTTTGTTTGGATGTAAAATCAATAAAAGGTAGCTTATTTCAACTTTGAAGATTTCATTGCAATAAACCACAGACAGAGGGCGCTGTTTGTAGTGCATCACGTAAGGAAGATAGAATGAAAAAGTTAAGGAAAAACATAAGACTTCAAGTTTGACCTGTGGCAAATTGCTGCAGTTTTCTCTCCCAATTTTGTCATGGCTTACAACAGGAAACATGTAAAACAAACTCAAACAACCATGGATGACAAAAGTTCCAGGACGTTTGACAAAAAGGTGGAATCTTTTGTGCACAGTTGAATGTGATTTTCCTGTGTTTGCCTCTTGTGACATCGTGACCTTGGTCATGAATATGCATATTTTCATTAGCATAAAAACTAAAAACCTCTGTTTTAACCCCCAAAACAAGCTCCAAATGGGATTTTTATGAATGTAACTGAGTATATTGGTTTTATAGCATAGATTTCATTGATAAAAATCCCAAATAAGGGGCCCTTTAACTCTAAAGTGCCAGACTTTTCACGTTTTTTGTAACTCTTTGAAATTCTGTAAATAAATTAATAAATAAGTTGTAATCGCCAAACGTGTTGTATATAAGTCTGTTTTCAATACTGGAGAGACTTTTTCACTAGGATCATAACTCTATGCAGTGCCAGTTATCTTCTCTCAAAACAAAAGAAGACAGATCTAAGAAGATAACTTAAGCAACAAATAGTGCAACAACATACCTTTCTGAAAACCCTGTGTACAAATTTCCTATTTAACGTATGTAACATAGGACACGTACTTTGTGACATTTTTCGATGTCCTTGTTACATACGGTATATTGGAAATTTGCACACAGGGCTTTCAGGAAGGTATGTTGCGGCACTCTTCGTTGCCGTTCTTTAGCTGAAGTTATCTCCTTAGATCTATCTTAAGATATTTCTTTTGTTTTGAGAGAAGATGAATGACATCGATGATATTGCATAATATGATAGATCAATGCGCACTCTAGCGATATTTTTAGGTTGTACATGGGTTGGGGTTTTTGAAGAAAAAAATTTTAAAACGGGATCGTACATGTACGACATTGGCACTGAAAGAGTTTTTTAAAATCCAATATGAATCCAATATGAATATGACCTGCTTCTACAGACATTCTGTAGATGTGAATTATAAATACAAATGTCACATTTAGCAAATATTTGTAATTCTGCAGCTGTTTTGTTTGATATTCTGCATAAATTCAATAAATTCTGCATTGCAAATCTCATGTACATTCCCCGCCCCCACAGTTTACCGATGTTCACAGTTCTTCGAAGATTCTCTATATTATTCACCATGATAGCAGAGTACCTTGTTTTAGGGTAAGTAGAAGTCAATTGCTTAAAATTTAATTATTTTGATCTGGTTTCAAAACCTTTTGTCTTTTTGCAAAGAGAATGTTTAAGCATTTACAACAAATGTGAAGTTGCAGTAATAAAGAAAAAAAAGTGTTTATCATAAAAGCTTGTTTCAGTGGATTTTCAAAATTTCAATTTCAAAATCATAGGGGCCTTATCGCGATTCGAACAAATAGACCTCTGACTCACTAGCAGACGCTCTACCAGCTGAGCTATAAGGCACAGTTAGTATATTCCCTCAGGTTTTCCCTATGGACCAAATGTTTCTCTTGGTGTTGCATGGTAGCGCAACTGGGCAAAGTAACAAATGCAACATGAGTTCAGTGGATTTAGACAGTTTCCCGTTTTTTTTTTGTAGACACAAAGCGTCGTGGAGAATACAGCTTGTGGTCTGCTCTATGATTTTGGGTGCTTTTGTTGCAGCAAGGTGAGTAAATCTCAACCGATTTCTGTTTCAGTTGTTGCGTCAAAACCGAAAACGTTGAAAACAACTCAGTTGGATTTTGTTAACACCATTCTTTCTTTGTTGAAGTGTTTCAAAGAGTGTGTTTTATAATTTGTAAGCTTCAGTTTTACCTACATGTATACTGTGTTATTTGTTTTTAAACTGAATAGAATACTTTAAATTCCTCAGGATGTGATAGTTTAAGAAAATGACTATGGTGTACAAAATTTAGTCACAATAGACTACTAAAGTGTGACGTCGGTTGCCATGGTAATTGGATCTAAACATTCGCTGGTAATCTGAAACGACCATTGGTATAGCGCAGGGAAACAGTTCACTGGTTTTAGTGTAGACCCAAAAACCATGGCAACACACAAAGGGGGACGTTTTCACTTTAGTAGTCTATTGGATCGAGAGAAGAATCATATGGGCCTTTTTAACGCAAGACCTCTGCCTCACCGGCCAGATGCTCCACCAGCTGAGCTATAAGACACAGTGGTATATTCTCTCAGTTTTTCCATATAAACCCAATTTTTCTCTTGGGGAAAAGTCTGAGGGGAGAATACCACTGTGCATCATAGCTCAGTTCGTAAAGCATCAGCCCGGTGTGTCAGAGGTCTCAGGTTAAAGTCCCAAGTTTGGTCGTTTCATTTCAATGATGATTAAAGATAGTATACATGATTGGTAAACTGTTACAAATAGTTTTATCCCCTTGTGTGATTGGAGATATGCATGATTAAAACCAACCTGAGCAAACACCAGCTCCGTACTTCGCCTAACATTTGAGAAAACAGTAAAAAAAGAGTTTGCAGTCATTTCGCCCCTGAACCATTTCGCCCTGAACCATGGCCTGTGCACGAAGTGGTTTTGGGGCGAATTGAATTTTCGTCTCTTCTAAAACTAATTGTTTTACTTATTTCTCAAATACTATAGCACTTTAGACAACCATTTCAGGGTAAGTTTTTTACAGTCATCCTGTTTAGATTGTGTAAGTTAGGCGTAAATCTGTGAACATTTCTGATTTTCGAGATACCAATCATGTATACTGCCTTTAAACACCATACCAAAGGAATCTGCACCTTTGTTTTAACTCAACATGTTTAAACCTTTGCTAAAAATTTAGTTTTTCCTCTTCGTTTTCTAGTGATGACTTGACGTTCGATGCACTGGGATATTTTTATATTCTCATGAATGATTTATTCACTGCCGCTAACGGAGTATGCATCAAAAAGAAATTAGAATCAAAGGTAATAATATAGAATTGAGGCCTAACTATTGAAGTGGCTATTTCATAATCCCCATTTTGTTCACACACTGGTCGTTCCCGACATGTACTATAGGGAACAAGACAAAGATGGACGCACCGTGATAAAGGTCTATTGCTGGGGGGGTGGGAGGGGGTGGGAGGGGGGTGGGAGGGGGCCGGGTGTTGGAGGGGGTGGGGGGGGGAGGGGGTGGGGGGGGGGGGGGGGGGTGTGTGACACCCCCATTATTCATTTTTGTTGGCAAATTTGTGGTACTGTCGGCAAATTCATGGTGCTGTCTACAAAAAACTAAAGAAATTAAAGAATTATACTAGTGACATGGCACCGCTCGTCAAAACGCCACTGCTATATTGCCTATTACAGCGCTTGTAGTACAGTACAATACATTACATTACATTACATTACATTACATTACGTCGGCACGCTTACCCACTCACCAGCTCCCCCGACACCCCCTCCCCCATTCAAAATGGTCTAGCGACGCCGTTGAGGATCTGCCATCTTGTCCGAAAGCTGGGCAAAGAATGTGTTTCCACACCATTTTTGCACAAATTGCCAAAGAAATCCATTTTTTTTTTTACGGTTTTGTTCTTTCCTTTGCAGGAATTGGGGAAGTATGGCCTTTTGTTCTACAACGCAATATTAATGTTTCTGCCAGTCTCTCTACTATGCTACTTTTCAGGCGATATTGACAGGGTTCGGGAATATCCCCATTGGAACGATCCGATGTTTCTTTTACAGTTTTTTTTGTCTTCCGTTGTAGGGTAAGTTTGTAGAAATCTTTTGCAGTTTGGGTGACCCTTTGCACAGGCGGCCATGACAGGGGCAGGTTTTCATATTTAAATGATGAAACAATAGATCCACAAAGTGCCTACTCGTGCATGATGCACGGTGACAATGTGACTGTCCCCTGTTGTGTAATCCTCTTGTAATTGAATGCTCACATTTATCAGCCGTTCACTATCGCACGAGCCTCACAACTTTGTCGCAAATGATTTGCTCAAATGATTTGCTCTTCTCTTGGCAGCTTTTGCTTTGGATATATCGTTACAAATGAAGAAACATTTGCCTTTCTCAGTAACTCGGGTTTTTATTTGAGGACAACAAAGATAAATAGTGGGCCCGCTTCAAACGTTGCGATTATGCCGTGTTGAATTAAATTAAACTTGATTTTTTATTTTATTTGACACGGCACAAGCACGACGTTTAAAGCCATTTGGCAAATTGATTTCGGCACGGCAGAAAAATTTGGCTCGACAGGGTCTGCCGTGCTAACTCAATTTAGTGCGACAGTAGCATGGCACTGTTTCAAACGTCGTGCTTCTGCCGTGTTGAATTAATTTCAGTTCGAAGTTGGTCCGCAATTGTGTTAACAATTAGGAATGTATTGATGACATGTATCACACTATAAACAACTAACAATGGAAATTGGGCACACACCATCGTTAATAACAATGGTTTGTGCCCAATTTCTATTGTTAGTTGCTCATAGTGTCATCGATTTTTAATGTGCAAACATGCACAAATGGTAGTACTGGTAAGCCGTTAGAGCGCCCTCATGCGGCAGAAATGAGAAATGCAGCCCTATCCAAATTTCACTCATTACATTCTACAAATTGTATTTTTTACAGGTTTTTACTGGTTTATTCAACGGTGCTATGCACAGCATATAACTCACCATTAACGACGACAATTGTAGGCTGCATGAAGGTACGTTTAGAGTCCGTAACATTTGACTTTCAATTTTTAGTGGTATGTCTTGTTCATTTTTAATTGAAAAAAGTGTGAGTTCTAGCATTTTATTGTGCCCTTGCCCCTTTTCGATTTTTAATTATTTATTTTTTGTCAAACAAAGCACAGGGAAGTGATTGTTCCGGTTTTTTCTCCCGGAACTTTCTTTTGTCTCATTGGTTTGTGACAAAGATTATTCTGGGGAAAACCGGAACAAATCACATCACTGAAAGCAGCTCTGTTTCTGAGAAAATCACAAGTTGTATTTTTGTTCTCGTGCAGAATACATTACTAACATACATTGGAATGTTTTGGGGAGGCGATTATATATTCGGCGTGGTGAACTTCGTGGGTCTAAACGTCAGGTGAGTGACTATAGACCAATCCGGTAATTAAGGTCTCCTTCCCTGTATATCTGCCATAGCTGGGGGTCTTCCAGTGCATGGACCGTGCGTTTTATGTTTTATACCGCTCATCCATTACATGCACACGACGCGCCCCCTTGGCGTACACAATCCTACAAAGATGCGCATGCGACGTGCCCCCTTCGCGTACACAATCCTACAAAGATGCGCACGCGACGCGCCCCCTTCGCGTACACAATCCTACAAAGATGCGCACGCGACGCGCCCCCTTCGCGTACACAATCCTACAAAGATGCGCACGCGACGCGCCCCCTTCGCGTACACAATCCTACAAAGATGCGCAACTTGTTCGAAGTGACAAAATGCAACATCTTAGCAACAGCACAAAACATACAGTTCATTCAATGGAAGCCCCCAGCTGCGGCGGATATAAAGAAAGGGAGTCCTCAGCTCTCGGATTGGTGTATAGACAAATGCTTTGCCATGAGTTTCAGAAATCTGCATGTAAGTGCTGAAGGTAATATTATTACATCTAAACACTGACCTTTTACATTTGTATGAATAAATGATTATTTTTAGGGATTATGACACAGGGACTGCCGGGGTAAATGAATTCGATACAAATGTGGACAAATGTCCATAAAGATTCTGTCCAAGAATTAAACATTCTGTCCAAAAATATAAAATTCCGTCTAAGTTTGGGAAATCTGGATGCAGTGAAAAGCAACTTAGCTCCAATGGGATTTGAACCGCGGACCTTCTGCTTAACGTGCAGACGCCCTACTAATTGAGCTATGAAGCCAACAGGGGCCAATTTCATGGCGCTGCTAAGCACAAAAATTTGCTTAGCACAGGATTTGTTTGCTTTATTTTGCAAAAATTGATTGCCAGCCAAAATCGTAAGTGATGTGTATTGAAAGGTATTCTCCTACCCTTCCGAAGAACACAAGTTGGCGTATATTTTTGGCTTGTAATCCATTTTATTAAGCAAATAAATCCTGTGCTGAGCAAATTTTTGCGCTTAGCAGCGCCATGAAATTGGCCCCTGGTGGTTTTGAATCACGGTAGTGCAGTTGTTCTTCACTGATTGGGATTGGCTATCATGTGAGCTTTTACGTTTGTGTTCGTGAACCATTAAAAAAAACTAGATAAATCTCTGGGGGGGCTGTCCAAAAGTGTCAACGTTTTACAAGTGTACAGAGAGCAGTAATTTTCAAGACCCTCCCCCCCTCCCCTGAAATCCTACTTATCAACATTTTTCCGTCGGTACCATGTAATGTCAACATTTTACAGCGCATGTAAAGTCGTACGCGTTTTTTGTACAAACATGAAAATTTGGACAACTTTTGACGATCCCTGACTCGTCTCCTCTTTTCCTGCAGTGTAATCGGCAGTATGGTCTATTCTTACATTACGTTTGTGGAGAAACGGCCGCCCCAAGACTTGACGGAAACAAACAAAATGGCCAACGACAGGGGTATAATTCAAACTGTATAGCACTCTGCAACTGTTGCATGCTTTTGCTTTAAAAGAAAATGGTGCTTATCACCAACATGGTTTGATGGGAAATAGTATACAAATATTGACTGCAATGAGGGGCATGGTTAAGATTATAGGCCCAAGGTGATCTCGAAGCCATGACTATGCATAGTCATGGCTTCGAGATCACCGAGGGCCTATAATCTTAACCATGACCCGAATAAACAGCAGTCAATATTTGTTTTATGTGTAGATTTTTGTCATCTGGTTGGTTAAAAGTAACGATGCACAGTGACAGTCATGACAGTGGTCCTTCGAGTTTCGATTTCTGAAGCTGGTCTACGGCGGAAAAGTTGTATATTTACACCTGGCACTTTAGTAGCACATTTCACCTGACACATTTTTCACTGTAGGCCACTTCTCTTATTTTCTTAAGGACTTCATCATCTACGACAGACAACAAAACGACTTCGTTGAGATTCCGCCATTACCGTCCTGCTGAATGTTTACGTGAAGCGCCCAGCTGCATAGTTGGTGCACAGCTATGCTAACACATGTTATGCGCGCGTCCGGAACCCGCTAAATAACTATGCCCGGGGCATGGCAAAGACTATGCCCGGTGGGCATATACGCGCCGGGTCGAGCTGATTCAATGCCCCTTACTTTTAACCAATCAGATGACAGGAATCTACGCATGAGGTATATAATAAAAACTATCACATAGCTTAGTTGATGGAATGGACCAATAACATACTGCGGCTGCCTGATGAATATTCATGAAACTGAATTGGAGCTTAATGTTAATTCAAACGGATTTGTTTTTTTTTTCTGCACATGAAACATCAGTTATTACAAAATGATGAATTGTAATAACTATGGTAATAACTATGGTAATAACATGGTAATAACTATGGTAATAACTATGGTAATAACTATGGTAATAACTATGGTAATAACACTGCTCCATTCCACACAGGTCACAAGCAGAAAATGCCACAGTTCATCGCAGTTTACTAAACACGGGTAGAAAATTAACGGTTAAACCCCAGCGTTTTCACGAGACAGCTTTTGAAAAGTGTCAAAAAATAACCCTATGCCTAACATGTGTCGGCCATGTATTTAAATAATGCATGTAGTGTGAAAATGTTTTTATACACTCGACCAAAAAAGTTCTGTCACCAGTAAGACATTTGTAGTAATTTATTATGAAATTGGATTTAATGTAGGAAAATAAAATATTAAATTTTAGCTGAACGTATCACTCAAAGGAATAGAGCTCAACGGAGTCCATGGTGGCAAGCTTCACGGAACAGGAATGCAACAAAGGAAAACACCAACAAACAACGATGTCAACTTTATTGCACTCAAGCAAGGGGAGTTACAGTTCAGTATTTTGCTTCCACCATACCTAATGCAATGGCACGATTCAGATTGGACAATTTAACCATTTTGATTTGGATGTTTTTGACAAGACATTGATAAATCCAAACTCACTTAAAAATTTCCTAATTGTCTACACAAAAATTGCCCAAATCACAAGTTGCATTGTTCTTTGGTGTTTTTCATTCTGACCCCACACTCCTTTGTTGCATTCCTGTTCAGTGAAGCTTGCCATCATGATCTCTCTTGAGCTCTATTCCTTTGAGGGATATGTTCCGCTAAAATTTGATATATTATTTTCCTACATTAAATCCAATTTAATAATAAATATCTACAAATGTCTTACTGGTGACAGAACGTTTTTGGTCGAGTGTACATCAGAATTATCATGTATTTTGTAATTGTTAATTTTGCCTTTCACGAAACAGCAGCGGATATGCTGATATTTTTGTGCTTGTTTGGTCTAAATTGCACACTGGTTTGCTTTTTCAGCCTGGTTCTACAAATTTCACACTCCACATATAAAGTGTGTTGCAGCTGAATTCAGGCGTGTAATTTTCCAAACTTTTAAAGTGTTCGGGTGAAACCGTACGCTTCAGATTAAAACAAAAAAATGTCATGGGCATTATTCTTCCACCTATACATGTATGCACCCCACCTTTTATTTCATGTATTCTTGTTTACCCTGGGTAAAATCAGTCCCATGTAAAACTGGTTTCTACTAATTCCCAAACCATTATATTATGCAGTTTGAGTATATTATTATTATTTCTTTCTGGTATTCATACCAAGGATTCTTCAATAGTGCTTATTGCACTGTCACTCGCAAGTGTGAGGAAACTCATTTAGAATTATAATTAGAAATGGCCAGAGACACTGGGGATTACCCTTGCTCTTTCACGAAAGTGCACTACCGTTACCTAACACACTGGACCAACTGCTTTACATCCCTTCCGAAGGATGGAGCAAGTGTGGCTGAGTGCCTTGCCCAAGGGCACAGGTACCGCAGCCAGATTCGAACCCGCAACCCCAAGTTTTCACCTATGATTGCGAGTCAATGACCCACACCACTAACAGCCACTAACAGTATTTTTTGGTGGGAAGTTCTGCATGCATGCCTCCCTTAACAAATGCCTAGTTACCGTCCATCCAACACCGAGAGAAAAATTAGGTTCCTATGCATAGTTCCGAGTTTGCCCAGTTAACTCTGCCCCCTTGGATATTGTTGCTATGCCTCACACGATATCCCTCAAAATGTCCACACACACACTGCACAAATCAATGGGACTTTCAACGTTAAACACAGATTCATTGGAGAAAACTCAAAGGTATTCATGTTTCAGGGTCAACAGTTATCTTAGAACACACTGAGTAAAGGGTCAGTAATACAGGGATGTCATCATGAAATACATGCTTTCTTACCTTTGAACAGCAAATCGTACGTGCGCGTCCGGCCTTGAAACAAAAAAAATCACCCGGATCACCGCATACAACACTGTATGTTGTTGTTGTGTTGTTGTGAGGCAATGCACTTTGACATATGTGGGCGATGTCTGCTAGCTCTGTTGTGATTGGTCGGCGGTTCGGCTTGATTGACAGGTTGGAACTATGCATTAGGGACTATACCACTTTGCCTCAGCACAGCCTAAATCCCAATGAGGCCCTATGTTTGATTGCTTAACAGTGATGTCATATTTGTTATTGATAGCTTTCAACCACGTGCAACATCCAGGAATGTTGGGGTGTCACCGGCCCCACGCGTATACGCACGCACCAATAGACGCACATGAATCCATTGTTAGTTGCCATAGTGAGAGGAGGTAAGTGCAACCAATGCATAGTTCCGACTGTCAATTAACCGAACCCGCCGACCAATCACAACAGAGCTAGCAGATATCACCCACATAGGTCAAAGTGCACTGTCTCACAACAACATTCTGCCGGCCCCATACAATTTGTACAGTGTTGTATGCGATGATCCGGGTGAATTTTTGGTTTTAAGGCCGGTCGTTTCGTTGTTCAAAGGTACGAAAGCAGGTATTTCATGATATGACATCCCTGTATTACTGGCCCTGTACTCTGTGTGTTCTAAGATAACTGTCGACCCTGAAACATGAATGCCTTTATGTTTTCTCCAATGAATCTGTGCTTTCCGTTGAAAAGCCCATTGCTTTGTGCGTAGTGTGTCACCATTTTGACGATAGCGTGTGAGCCATAGCAACAATATCCACGGGGGCGGGGCAAACTCGGAACTATGCATTGTGGGTCATGATTGTCAAATGACACCCAAAATGGTGGAAGGCGTGACGGCACCGTAAAGCTATTAATATGCCTGCCATGTCTAACAATGTGTCATGTTGCAACCCGCACCCTCAAAACTCCCATCCCATTAACGTCATATTACCTGGACTAATACAATGCAGGCCTGTAACCAGGGGGGTATCTGGTGGATCGGACGATCCGCTCTACAAAAGTTCCGCTCTACAAAATAAAAATTAAATTTTACAGTGTATTATCCATGCATTCTTCGTTATGTATGCAATGTTATGTATAGATGGCATTTTACTGTTTCAAAACTAGTGCCTGACGGCACTATTCGATCCCTCCCGCAAAACTCGCTGGTTACGGGCCTGCCATATACTATTGGAAGGGAAGAGCATTCTCTCTTTTTTTCTTTTTCTTCTTCCTTTTTGTGTGTGTGTGTTTTTTTATTTTTTTATTTTAGGGGTGGTGGTCTATATGCCCCTCCTGACCCCCCGCCCCCCACCACCCCAAATGCACATGTACACACCCAAAATGCAACTTTGTAATTTTGTATCTTCCCCCAGGAAATTAACTGCTGGTGGTTTTTGGAAAGAAAAACCCAGATACTCGCAGAACACAGAAATCTGGCATGGATTTTAAAACATTCCAAAACATTCTGTACTCGGAATGTATTTGGTATTTTTGTCACAGATCAGGGTTGAAATCGAGTCCATCACAAGTCTCTGGGTCTTTATAATTCAAGTCACAAGCTATTCAAATTAACTCCAACAAAGACATTCTTTTGTGCTTGTTCATCCTTTGCTTCTTGTTTCTGGACTCGTGACGGACTTGTGCGGGACTTGTCACGGACTTGTGATGGACTCGACTACAACCCTGTCCCAGATGGTTCATATTGTTTTTCCCCCCATCATATTGCTTCTTTGCACAAACTGCTAGGAATAACGGCTAAGTATGACTTCCGCACAATGCACTGTGAGTTTCATCCAACTTTGAAACAAGCAGTAATCCAATTTTACTGCTTGTTCCATGTCAATAATCCAATTTTATAGAGATGCTGAAGCACAAAAATGGCTTTAAGCACAAAATAATGGCTTTTAGGTTACCATGGAAACCAATTAGCATGTTTGCATGTTTCACATAAACAGCGTCTGACATGCACACTAAAGCCCTTTTCACACGAGACAAAAAAACTCGCAAGGCTTGAGATATTTTCACACGCTTGAGAAAATCTTACAAAAGTGCCATCGTGTGAAAGGACACACATGCTTGAGAGTGACAAGCATTCCTTGAGAAATTTGATCAATCCTTGAGATATTTTGGCGGATGTCCATATCTACGACAAAATCTTCCGATTTCTCAAGGTATCCTTGTGAAAGATCGTGTGAACGGTTTGTACAACGTCCTTTGTGACAGTCAACGCAATACGCATGCGTGGATACATTAAACACCGTACACGTCATTTGTAACGGCGCAGCATGCATGCGGCCCTGTCCTTGCGCGCGAAATTTGGAGCGAATGTATTCAGCAAGTTTGTCTCTGGTTGGTCACCATTCCAATCCTTGATACTACCAGCAATTTTTACAATGTCATCCATTTTTGATTAGATGGTGGACGACTCCAACGTGGCCCCATGTTTTACATGTATTTTAATGTATTTTTTACATGTATTTGGCTGTCGCAGTATAATCGCAGGTATGTTACCAGCAGCATTTGGTCGGTAACCGCATTTTATTAAGAAACATTTTTCATGCTTGAGCAATTGTTTAAGTACCGGTATAGCTCTGAAATTAAATCAGTGGTAACAAATAATTTGGGACCCTTTCTTGGTGTGGGATCTGCGGTAAATTGGTGCTGTTTGTAAAAAAAAAAATGCTTATGGGTAATAATAGAATGACCCTTGCTCTAATTTATGCACACTTTAAATTTTATAATGTATTACATGTATTACGATACTACCTTTTTTACCCAAAAGATTGGTATTTTTGTAGAAAGTTCCTATTTTTATAGATGTATTAAGTGTCATTTCTGCACATTGTTAGTTTCGTGCATATGTACCTTTTTCTTGTCTTGCCAAAAATAATTCTTTAGGATGTTATTAAAGTAGTCTTGTAGAGAAGTAACTAACGAATAAAGGGGCAATGATATATGCCTGAAGTGCTTTCTGTGGGATGAAAAGCACAGCGAGCAATATTTGGTATATGGATGTGATTCTGTGGTTTTGGTCGTGCTTCTTTGCTGGCTGTGAATAGCTCAGCCTGTCCAGGGAAAACCCGAGAGTAAACCAACTGAGCTCGGCTGGTGGAGCATCAACCTGGTAAGTCTTGGGGGGAGGCACCTGAGGGATATACCAGTACATTATAGCTCAGCTGGTAGAGCATCTGCCCGGTGAGTCTTTACGATTTTTCTCTCATCCCAAGTTTGGTTGTCCAGGACAGTGTTACACTTCTGTTTTTTTGTTTTTCCTTTATAATTGTGATTTTTAAATTTGGCCAGGTTTGTGATGCACTAATTAAAGGCCCAGTGTATCATTTGCAATTACCCCAAAAAGTAATCGACGAGTTTACAGGGGAAAGTTCTGAAAGTAAAGATTGAATTAATAGCAACTATCCAATGAAAGGTTTTCGCTCAAAATGATATATTTTACCAGAAAATAATCAGTAAAGATGAAATTATTTAGATCGTTTGCAAACGATTTACTTATTTTTGGTTCGCATCTACGCGGTCCAAAATGCATGGGCGCTGTGTACTCTGTGTGCGTGTTCCAACGCGATGCATTTTTGGATCGCAGTGCATGACGCAAGCCACATAGTACCCGATCAACTGAGAACTAATATTTGAAACACCCCGCCAAGACCAGGAAAATGCATATGGATTTTTATTGTTTTTTTAAACGTGGTACATTTGACAAAGCTGAAATTTCTTTTGATTTATAATGGTTTTATTGGCAGAATCGCTCAAAAACAGTTCATCTACAGGGCCTTAAAGGAGCTGTAAGCTCCATGGTATGCTGTATCCATTTGCCAGGAGAGCTACGCTTTCACACACAGCAAGTCCTTCTAATCTTGTCACATTCACAGGTGCTTCCCACTCGCATCATTTATACAAGACGGACAACCAATAGATGATGCACTGTTAGAAACTGTGTAAAATTCACCCACTGCATTTTCAAAATCATCCATCAAAAATTGATGGTGTTTTTGTTCGCTTTAAATTTGTCCAGGCTCGTGATGCACTAAGAAAAACACAGGCACTTATTTTAAATAATTTGCAAAACATTACATGGAATTATATATTGTGTAATTTAATTCTGCATAGATAAAATAATACCTTTTAAAATCCACACCTTGTTGATAGCATTAAACATTCCTCTTTCAAAGTACATATTTTGGACTTTTTACATATTGTTAGCAACAAAATTTACAGAATATGTTGGGGCCAGAGACGAGATAATGATGCAAAAAAAACGTTTGTTTTTGACTTGCTTTGTTTAAGGCACATAAATCCCCTATAATATGCAACACGTCCCAAACTTTCACAAAATCTGTAAGGCACTCGGTATAAACTTGTGTAGTGCATTAAGAAAAAGGTAGTACGAGTTTTCGCGACCACATTTTGTATTAAAACACAATGGCAGTCTCCAGATACCGCCTGGAATTTCCATTTTAATGAGCGTGGATCCACCACAGATTTCTACTTATGGTCACGAAAACCCGACCTGGGCTGCGCAACTTATAATTAACTTTTTCCAGAGTGGGCCACTCATAAACCAGCAATACAGTATAAAAATTCATTTACAAAAGCCAATTTTTATACAATAGAACAAAACAAATCCTTTTTTTCCACTATCATAAACCACAACAAAAACACTTTGTGGCATTCTAATTAGGGATTAAAAGTGGGTGTGAATGGTCTTAAACATACGTTTTAAACAGGTTGGGGCCTGGACGCTGATAATGGCCCAAGCCAAAGGCGCGAGCCATTATCAGCATCCAGGCCCCAACCGGTTTAAAACGTTTCGATCGCGCGTTTTGTATGCACATGCACAATTTGCTTTCGGGAGCGTGCAGTTTCTGTGTGCATATGCGCACCGAATGCAGAACGCGGGTGTGGCCGCGATCGAGTCATGTTTAAAACTGCCCACGTGACGTGCTCTCAGCCAATAGGGATGCGTAAACTGTCTAAGGTATTTATGAATTTCTGTTTAATACATGGTGAAAAAACATGGAATGTATGCATATGGCAAATGTTAAACAGCAGCCACAGTTTTGTGCATATTTTTGTGTGCACAAAATACATTTTTGTTCTCACCATAAAAATTGCTTCAGATAAAAGCCAAATTACACATAAGATTCTGAAGACATGGACTTTATAAATGTCCAGTGTTGTAGTCGAGTCACCAATATCGAGTCCGAGTCTCGAGTCACTTGTTCGCCAAATTAATGAAACTGAATCTGCTATAGTTTCGTTCACACAATATGAAATGATGCCGTGCTCGTGCGCTCCTTGCCGGCCTGGTGGGGCAATGTACATATTCAGGCGTCGTACTGTGTTTTTCCCCCAAGAATCCTGCACTTATCACGCGAATATTATATATATATATATTTTTTTGAAATATGACTCGTGAGTCACGAGTCACCATGGTCGAGTCCGAGTCAGGAAAATTGTGATTCGAGTCGGACTCGAGTCCTACAACACCGTCAATTTCCAGTGATTTCTGAAGCAGGCCTTGACGTTAAGAAAATAAGAGGAAGGCCAAACTGGCCTTAACTTTGTCTAAATTTCAGAGGGCACTCGGGCCAACTGGAGGGCACCACAGTTAACTTTGTTCAAAATGTGTATTGTTCATTACTGTATACAAACCTCATGAAATTTAAGAGGATAGGGCATGCCGGCCAAGTTGGCCTCAGAAAGTGTATATCTCGAAGGGGCACCAGGGTCATCTCAGCAGGGCATGAGGCCATTGGCCTCGGTGACCTTCTGAAGCACGTCAGGTTGTCGCGGCTCGAGCTGCGATAAACCCCCGATAGATGATGGTGACGTACACCAGCAGAAGCAGCAATATGAACAAGTCGTCAAGAAAACCGAGAATGCCGAAGACCGCCTCGGGTATGATGTCCAGCGGCGAAATGAAATAGAGCAAAGCAGCAAGGAAGCAAATAATAATGCGTAGCCGAAACATCCAGACTAGCCCGCTAAGACTGAAGAATTCTTGCATGGCGTGACGGAGGAGTGTTGGTAGATCGTGGATGTAGTCCATTAACTGACGAATAGAAAACAAATTGTTTTTATTAAATATGCAAAAAAAAAAAAAAACTAATTCGTGTGATTAGTGATGTACTATGCAGTTCTTAACCATTAGCTATTTGTGCGAGAGGTCGGGATAATTTGTTTTCAATACATTTTATGGCCTCCTTACACAGTAAAAACCGTGTGGTTTTTACTTTTTTTACAGTGGATATTTATATCAAAACAAGGAGGTTGTATAAGTCACCTGACTAGGTTTAAGAGCTTACCGGTCGAGGCTCGCCTGAAAATCGTCTATTGTAGTTGTTAATTTCCCTGGTTACAGATTGGGCGTCATCAGTCGTGTGGTCCACTTCACGAAAACAGGGTAGAAGAAGTGTTACCTGTGGCAGTAATGAATAGTTTCAAATCAAATGCTCTGGGACGGTAAATATCAGGCAAACTCGACAGATTCTTCTTGGAATGTGGGTTTGATTCCTGGGGTGTTATGGCCTAGTGCACTGAACTCAAGTTCCTATGCCAAGTAGCTGGAATGTGGGTTTGATTCCTGAGGTGTTATGGTCTAGTGCACTGAACCCAAGTTCCTATGCTAAGTAGTTGGAATGTGGGTTTGATTCCTGGGGTGTTATGGCCTAGTGGTCTAGTGTAATGAACTCGAGTTCCTGATTACAACAGGTTGTTACACCTGTGCCCTTGAGCAAGGCACTTTACCATACTTGCTTAAATACCGACAAAGGCAACTTGGTTGTGAATGTGAACTAGTGACAGTGAAAATTTGAGAATAACTTAACGAGCGATGTGCCATTTCGCTTCCATACCAGAATTGGAAATCGGATTGTATTTTGCATCGTGCCAATATAGCGGTAGCATCATTTTTACTCGCATTGAAATCTTAATGCAAATATCCACATACAAACACGATTTACACACCTGTTGCCTACACACAGGGCACCTAATAGATCCCAGCCAGTTTCCATGTCTCCAGTAAGTTATCAAACAATTTCCTTTAAGAAAAATATGAAAGACGAGCCCAATTAAACAAGAAACTGTTCTCAAAATTCAAAAGAATGTGATTTCTTTTTCTTTTCACATAGAGCAGCAGAAAATATGATTATTAAAGGAGCTTATTCAGATTTGTGCACAAAATGGATTTCGTTCTAACCTAACAATCATATAAAATACCTCCCCAAAATAC
Organism: Henricia sp. BOLD:AAB3569; assembly: GCA_037783545.1. Classification (NCBI taxonomy): domain Eukaryota; kingdom Metazoa; phylum Echinodermata; class Asteroidea; order Spinulosida; family Echinasteridae; genus Henricia; species Henricia sp. BOLD:AAB3569. Next base: position 3,747,710 of record JBBELK010000329.1, read on the forward strand.
TATCCATGGAAAGAAAACAGGAAGTTTGCAATCTCCAATTTGGATGTGGGAGCAAAACAGCTTGGTGTAATCACTGCACTGCTTTATGCAACAGGATAAATTAGTTTATAAAACAAAAGGGGTTTTTCGACGATATCCTTAAAAATATACGGATTGGGTGTGGGAAATTTTAGAATGGTATACACTATGACCTCGTTCTCACTAGAGAAATCGCTTCGTTCGACGATGATTCGACGAAGAGATTTCCTGATTTGAATGCACGCCTCTTCTTTCGGTGATGATTAGAATCGCTTCATTCCATGGAGGATATAGCTTCATTCGACGAAAAGATCGCTTCATTCGACGAAGCAAATTTGTAATGTGAACGGCTCCCTTCGTTCGACGAAGCGATTTGACGGGCCTGTTGCACAAGCGCGTTGTGCGTCGAGCGCCTAGCAAGAGTTGTTTTTGACGCGTCGCTGGAAAACCACACAGCGCGTTTAGACGCTTGAAGCTCATCGCTTGATGCACGACGCACATGTACAACCTCCCACGGCTTCAATTGATCTTCGTTAGCTCTTCATTAAGTGATACATGAATGCACGCTTCATTAACTAATTTTTGTAAAACGAAGCGATTTCTCTCGTGAGAACGGGGTCTATGACACTTAATAATGTCAAGTTCCATATGTTAAAATTTCATCACCAGTGCTGGATACTGCGTGTCCAGCACGTTTAAATTAGTTTAAGTGTTCACAGAAGCCTACCACAGAAAACATGTCCACAATTTGTCTCGGTCGCATATGCCAATTCTCCCAGGCAAACTGGGCAGTTTGGGTCCATGTTATATCTGCGTCTTGCGGGCGGAGCTGGGGCGTGTCCATTTTGTTGCTGTTGCTGCTGCTGCTGTTGGCCACCATTTACGATTTCTGTGTCAACTCCCAATCTTTGCCGCGCCTCAAACACCCGCTGCTCATTTTCCGGGTGGATGGCTCGGGTGAGACCAGGGTACCTGCATTTTTAACCAAACATGGCAGAAATGTGTCAATTTTTCCCAAGTATAACTTTTGACAAGATTACTGTACACCAAGGTTTTGTCTTGTTAAAACTTATTATAGATCATGTGGAAATGCTAGTTTAATTTTACTGCATAGTACTGATGTGGGCATATGCTTGCATGATCAGTAGAGGCACACATCCCAACTCGGGGACGTCCCCAAACAACTCGAGGAATTCCTGGTATTCGGAGACAATCTGTCCCCGCCCCCACCCCTCCACCCCAAACAAGAATGTCCTCCAAACACAGGACAGATTTTTTTCCAGTAGGCTGAGGGTCACCCTGTAACTGCCCTCATGGAAAGATCTAGACTGTCTAAGCTGCCGTTTAAAAAATATTATACCGTTTATTTAGTAGGACTTTTTAAAAATGGCAGTAACTAGGGGATATTTTCATGAGGAATCCAGTGAGGGCACTTGTCAACGGTGTGACCCTCAGCCTACTGCAAAAAAATCTGTCCCGTATTCAGGGGAAATTTGGGTTCATTCGTTAAGACATAGGGCTGATAGGCCTATAAATAAGTAAAAACCATGTAAAAATGTTAGTTTGATGTACCCCTAGAACTATGGGGGATACAGTATCCCCCATAGGTTATGTTATTTTTTTCCAATATGGCGGCGCCTGAACTTTAAGATCGGACCGATACGGTTTAAGCTAGCGCAATAATCCGCTCCCCAATCGCCACCAAACTCCGTCTGATAGTTCTTGAGACACTCACCTTGCGTGTGTCTACGGAATTTCGGTACCATTTGTCCACTAAATTCTCCGAAAATAATGTTGGGAAATGAACGGGAACATGTGCGATGCATCCACATGCATGATTGAGGCATTCGGTAAAATGCATGTGGATGCATCACACATGTTCCCGTTCATTTCCCAACATTATTTTCGGAGAATTTAGTGGACAAATGGTACCGAAATTCCGTAGACACACGCAAGGTGAGTGTCTCAAGAACTATCAGACGGAGTTTGGTGGCGATTGGGGAGCGGATTATTGCGCTAGCTTAAACCGTATCGGTCCGATCTTAAAGTTCAGGCGCCGCCATATTGGAAAAAAACAACATAACCTATGGGGGATACTGTATCCCCCATAGTTCTAGGGGTAAGTTTGATGGTAAAAATGCAAAATTAGGAGGGAAATGTGTCATGAATTTACTAAGAAAAAACTTATAATTTTTTAGAGTTGTCCCACGCCATGGCTTGGGTTTAGCGCATGGGGTCTCAGAGGGTGTCCGTGCATGGTAATATTTCCGCTCCTCCGATCTACTGATGATTGTTAAATTGGGCAACCGCCCACCATGCCACTGACTGTGGAAAATCCTGACTGTCTATGCATGGCATGCTCACCTGTTGAAGTATGCAACTACCAACGGCACTGCTACAACGAGAAAAATACCAAAAACATGCACCAACTCATCCCCAATACCCTCGATGATTGTACCCGTCTCGTGTAAACTTTCTTGCGGTGGCGATTCCATTGCTCAAGTGTCTATTCAACGACTTTCTCTACCTAAACGCACCGCGGTGGCGAATGCTGTTTATTTACGTTTACACGTAGGCCAGTACAGTGTGCAACAATGGATTGTACACAAACGAAACGCAACCTAGTGAGTCAAGGCACCAGACGTAGATTTGTACATCGCGAATGGGCAACCAAGTTTCGCCAGACTAAAGAGATTGATTAACAGAGATGATTGGAGCTGATCAGAATCAATGGGGATTATGAGATTTACGTGAACGGGCATCGATCACAGACACGAGATCATTAACCACCGATAATTACAGGTCGTCATGATCACAGATCAAATCAGAATCGGATTATCACAGATCAGATCACAGATCAAATAATCACCCCGGATAATCACAGATCATCACAGATCGGATTATCACAGATCAGTTTATCACAGATCAGATTATCTAATAGATTAGATTATGAAAGATCTAGGGCCAATTTCATAAAGCTGTTTAAGCAAAAAAATTTGCTTAATCAAACATTTGTTTGCTTCATAAAAATGGGTTTTTAGCAAAATCTTATGTTCTGCTATTCTTGCTAAAAACACAAGTTGATATACAATTTTGACTATTAACCCATTTTTATAAAGCAAACAAATTTTGGATTAAGCAAATTATTTTGCTAAACAGCTTTATAAAATTGGCCCCAGATCACATCAGACAAGAATTAATCAGATAATCACCGCAGTTCAGATATTCAGATCATGGTAGCTCCATGTTCTGATGATCACAAATCAGATCACAGATAATCACAAAGATTCACAACTCACAACTCATGAGCTAATCAAACACAAAACATCCATAATGCCCTCAAAGGAAGGGCTACTCCTAGGTATAGAAAGAGAAAAGTCATTGCAAAGTGCCTTGCCCAAGGGCAAAGGCATCATATAGCCGCCGGACGGTCTGCAGAGAACTGTACCGTGACCTACTAGAAAACGAGTTCTAACAACCACCCCCTCACCCAAGTTCCCAATATTGTATCCTACTTTTAAAAAATAAATAAAATTTATTTTGCAAGTTGGCAACTTTTTGCAAGGTTATTTTTGCTAATGGTCTGTATGAAGGGAGCCCTCTACGGCTGACTTGGATGCTTCGCTGGTGCCCTGCATTCGATGACGCCCCCATACATGTTAACGTGTGCTATGCTGTGGACACCAACGAAAGTTTAACTCGGCGAAAAAAAAATACTGCTGCTGCTGAAATCGAAAGGAAGTGGTGTTTACCGTCTGGGCCAGGAACTAAGAAGTGATTTTGTTCTCCCATCGTTTTAACAGTGTACAGACAGTGATTTTATGAAGATGTCAGACAACGAACTCTGTGAAAGCCTCCTGACATGGGTGAGGGCTATTATTGTGGACATGTTGTCAGGCCTACTTCTGTTCTGATTAATTTAGTCTGTTCGGATCGTGACGTCACCACACAAATTTATTTTCATATTTTTGTTGGAACTGCAACTGTACAAAATTTGCAAAGAATATCAAATAGCTTATAGGCCTGGTATCAGGTCAAGTCGACCGTTTGCCAACTCGACTCCTACCAACTCGACCGTCGTACCAACTCGACCGTCGTACCAACTCGACCGTCGCGCGCTCGACCGAAGGAGTCAACTCGACCGTCGTACCAACTCGACTCCTACCAACACGACCGTCGTACCAACTCGACTCCTACCAACTCGACCGTTGTAACCGTTGTACGTTTAACTGCAGAAGTCAACTCGTCCGTTGTGTCCCACTAAACTAGTACATCATAGCCGGCGTGAAAATAAGCATAATATACATGCCTAATGTATAACAAAAAAAGGACAGCCACACGGGTTATTATAAGCGCCACACGCACTAGTCGCCGCCGCCGCGGCGTGGGCGGGCCGGCCGGTGGACAACGTGATCGGCCGGTCTTGCACGGCGCTGCTTTCACGGCGGTAAACAACCATAACCTAAGAAAAGCTGTAAACAAACACTGGCACCTAATTGAAAGCGTTGAACTACTAAAGGAAATATTTCCTAAACCACCGCTAATTGCTTTCAAAAAAGCGGAAAACCTGAAACAAAATAATCCGAGCCAAACTACCCAACCACGAAAAACGGCTCCCCCCACTATCAGACTCAGGTTACACCGAAAACAGCCAGGAACCGGATGAAACCCTAAACATCCTTATCTCACTGCTTGAAGAACAAACAACTTCTTTAAAAAGCTGGATCCTTCCGCTCAAGGAAACCAAAGCGAGTCACCCGGATTCTCCCGAATCCCACCCGCAGCTGATGAAGGGCATACGGTAGCCTAGAAAGCTAGCTCCTGCTTCACCAAAAGAAACTGAAAAACGTTCCTTTGCTCGCAAAAACCCACCCACATCCCATCCCATATTACCAATGGAAAATAAAATAAACAAAAAAAACTCAGCAAAACGGTACAACTGGACACAACAAAACATTTTTGATTTAAAATAATAGATTTTATTTCAAACAATAAAAACAAGTCGACCAGAACGGCCGTGTCACTGAATGGGTAAGCACCATCACCCCCCCTTTACTTCGATTATGATTCTTAAAGAATAATAAACTGTTACAATTATGTTATTTAACGTGTGATGAGTTGGTACGACGGTCGAGTTGGTAGGAGTCGAGTTGGTCAACGGTCGAGTTGACTCGACTGTGAAGTCGAGTTGGTCAACGGTCGAGTTGGTACGACGGTCGAGTTGGTACGACGGTCGAGTTGGTACGACGGTCGAGTTGGTAGGAGTCGAGTTGGCAAACGGTCGACTTGACTGTAAACCATAGGCCTATGTCAAATGACCCCTCAGTCTGTACTGTGAGGACGTTGGTAAAATGTGGAACGTGGATAGCCCTAGAAATATAAATTTCCTATTGATTCCAATATATAAATTCACCCAAATCCGTGTTCAATGTATATGAAAAAAAACCGAAGTTACGTGAGTCGGCATTTACCTACCTACGGACTACAGTACCTCTTTTACTCGTCAAAAATGATCAAACGTCTGGCTTGGCGGCATGGCATCGCCTGCAGCGCGCGCTGTACGTGTACCGCGCGATAGAGTCGATGTGCTCTCTCATGAAACAGCCGCTGTGCAGCTGGTACGTGACGACGCCGTCGCGAGATGGCGCTATTATGTTGACCTCTCCGCCCTCGCGCATGCGCATATTTGATTTTTGGTCAAAGAGTGGGAATTTCATTGCAAGGAAGGTCTCAAACTGTCCCCACGATTTCACCGAAACTAGACATCGGATCGATGCGTACTCTTCGGAATATTTATAAACTGGGGTGAGTGCACCTATTGAGCAAATATCAGAGCCGTGGGCCAAATTTCATTTGCGTGAGTTTCAGGGTTCGACTTAGAAAAAAAAAATTACATGCACTGGTGCATGTAGACTAAAAAAGTTACATGCACAGAGCAACTTTTACATGCACGAAAAAATTGTGCACACATCTCATAAAAAAAAGAGTATTATTTATGTATTCGCTGTTTAATAATGGTGTTGTTTTGTTTTGTTCAATAAAATGCATTTGTTGTACTTGTACAGTCACTATTGTTTATTTCATCAAGGATATATAATAAAACTTCAAAAGTTTGATACCCTTACATTTACCTGGTTTTAGAAGTCACTATCGCATACCTGCCAACATTGCCGAGTAAAAAATAAAAATCGGACTGTAGTGAAACTTGCAACGGTCGAGTTGACCTAGTTATACTGCACCACAGATATCCATGTACTGCACCCGTTTTCATGTACACAATACATGCGGCGCGGGGGAGTCAGGTCAAGTCGACCGTTTCGATTGTTTTTCGATTTTCAACACTTTTAACACTTAACAATCGGAACAAATACGATAAAATCGGACTAGTTGGCAGCTAGGTATGCTATCGGATGATTCACAATATCGCACGAAAGTGTCTGAATGATCTGAATACAGTGCATTGGAAATGATCATCTGCGATCGCTACACACACTAGTCATGCACGTGTTTGTATGTGTACATGCACAACATACAGCGGTGGCCAAGAGGGGTATACCCAATTGCTCAATTGCGATACCCCCTAGTGTTTTTCCAGTCGTTTTTATGCTACGTGCTCACGCGCTGTATTGCTTGGGTGGTGAATTGCATGTACCCTGAACATATAGACGAAGGAAGTGTTTAGAAAACGGCCACACTCATACATACGCACACAGCGGTACAGTCTTGGCAATATGTACCGTGATAGCGCTGGTTGATCGATCGATCGTCTGATCGTGCGTTGCGTGTATGGTACGGGTACGGTGCGTGCGTTGTGACAAGTTGGTCTATGGCTGGTTCAACGTGGGGAAATATACCAGGTACGTAATTGGGCCTAAAAAAAGTACGTGCACGGTGTGCACGTAAATACAAATCCTTACATGCACAGGTAAAAAAGTACATGCACCAGTGCATGCGTGCACCCGTCTAAATCGAACCCTGGTGAGTTTGCCACAGATTTGGTGTATATTAGAAGACAGGGCTGAGGTTTCTGAAGCACTGCTCGCGGGGCTAGAACGTGGAATGCGGAACGGTGGAACGGAACGATCATGACGGTGGAACGTAGCCCAAATGCCTCTAGTGTGGCCGTCACACATGGAGCAAGTTCGGGTGCTGACCATTAGACTAGTCAATTCGCGATTATTTTTCGCACATACGTAGTTTGTTTTTAACCCGAACGTGTCGTCGGGCAAATCTAGTCAAACATGGCCAAAATCGTCTGCACTGGCCGCCGTGAAGATGAAAAAAAATACAAGCAATTGTTGGCAACCTTTTCCCCCATATTTGCCCTCGTATGTTCTACTAAAGGCATTTCAACTTGTTCACTAAAAGCTATGTTAAAAGCTGGTTATTAATTAATCTTTAATTCTGATATAAATTAACACTTTTTTTAGCGAAAGCTTTTTTTTGGCAATCATGTTTACCTTTCTGCCATCTTGAAAAGTGACGTGATTATGAACCTACCCCGGGGCTTGGTTCCTCTAATCAGACTAGCTAGTCAAACCACGGTGACATCTAGATCGACTATGGTTAGTCTAAACTATAGTCACCCGCCCGAACTTGCTCTTGACTGCCAGAGTAGTTAACCGCCCCACAGAGATTTCCAAAGTTAGGGTACCTACACATAGAGGAACTCATACCTTTTCCAAAACACGTTCCCATATTCAGAAATCTTCATCTATCTGGCCAAGAGGCGATGATCATTCTGCAAGTTCCAGAAATATAGTTCCTCCATTGATGTTTCAAAAAACATGGCGGCGGCCCATTAGGCGCGTAGTGCGCCCAATCTATGCACCCAAAAAGTCTGGCTGCTGGGGGCGGTTAACCGCTTCCATCATGTGTGACGGCCAGAGGCATTCGGGCTAACGTCATGACCGTTCCATTCCACCGTTCCGTTCCGCATTCCGTTCCGTGTTCCACCGTTCCGCGTTTTACCAACGTCCGTCTGGGACGTCCTTCTTTTTCAGCTGAGGTATTTTTCTGGCTTGACGTTTGTCATAACAACAATTTTAGAAATTTAGGAAAACTGAACTACCGAGAAAAATCGCCTTGTGTCTTAAAAACGCAGCATTTGTGAAGCAAAATTAACTGGTAACATACATTTGTAGAATTAGGCGAGAGTTGAGAAGTTGAACAGAATTGTTTTTCTTTAAAATGACTCGTCTAGCATTAGAAAGTGCAGATTTGACGGAAAAAAACAAAATTGAGTGGGAAAATTTCAAGATTTTGTGAGGAAACACTTAGAAATTGTTCAGCCTGTCTCATATTTTTGCACACAAGGTCTGAAGCCATGATAAACTTCGCAATTCTTTCCGATCAATATTTATTTTGTGTTTATAGGTGGAGACGTTTAATTTGGACAGAAATCCTCATACAGTTGCTGAACTGACAGACGGTGTTGCTCTCAGCCAAATATTATGTCAGATGTAAGTATTCACTTAGTCTCGTAGTTTGAAATGTAAAGCCGGCCGTACACCTTGCGTTTCGTCCGTGATTCGATCACAAAAGCGCATGTTGTGCAGTCGCATCACAAGTTGTATGGGTTTTGCGATGCGTTCCTGTGGCGATGTGGTCACGATTTTGTGTACGTGTCCGTTGGAATGCAGTCGCAGAATTTCGAGCATGCTCGAAATTTGGCGTGTCTGTGCAATCGCAACAGAGTCGAAACGCAAGGTGTACGGCCGGCTTTAGTCGGACGAGGGAAAAATAAGACCATGCAGGGTTCAGTACAAATTAAGAAGGTGATCAAAAATGACTTATATTAGGCATCAGAAAGTGTACATTTGATAGAAAAATCCAAATTTAGGAGTGGGAAAAATTGAAGATTTTCTTAGAAAATACTTAAGAAATGTTCAGCCAGTATTGTATATTTGTGCACAAGGTCTGAAGCCATGAGGCCAAACAAAATAAATGGTGCGTTTACGGTAACGGCCTAAACAAAATCCAGGTAGGTAGGTAGGAAAATAATTTTATTTTGTAATTATTGTTTTTACATTTCAGTTCATGCATTTGCATGTTGTTTTGCAATGTTTGAAACACACTATAAACCATGTTCATGTACAAGTGTAGAAAATGTTATGTTCGTTGGAAATTATTGCAAATAGTGCTCATTTAAAATTATGAACTTGAAAATTGGCAATAAAAAGTTTGAGGTCAGCAATTTGGCCTCAAAAATTCCAGGTACATGTAGGTCGGGTTACCGTAAACACACCATTTATTTTGTTTGGCCTGATCAACTACTCGGTTCTTTCCCAAAATAAGTATTCATTCTACTGTGGCATGTTCTCCTTCCCAGAGCACCGACGTTCTTCAACACAGGATGGTATGCAAGAATAAAGAAAGAGGTTGGAGACAGTTGGAGGATACGAGTCAGTAATCTCAAGAAAGTCCTTGAAGGAATTCTAGATTTCTACACTGATGTAAGTGTTTATATTTAGAATTTACTGCCGAATACCCAGCCATTTTTTTGTCTGGAACTTAAATTATTGTGGTAATTCTGCACAAAACCTACTTTGTGAACAATACCTAAATTACTACATGTACCTAAATTCAGAGGTGTTTAAACTGTGAAAGCATTCGGTATTTTTTCCGTATACATTGAACAAACATTTGAATAAAATTACCTCCTGGAATCAACAGATAATCCAATTTTAAGAGATACTTCCCACTTGCACTTCTGTCGGAAATGTTGCATTTCTGAGATAAATAAATGATAAAATTACTGCATAAAGTAATGCACAAAATTACGGCGCAAACGGTCCGTGCGTAAACGCAACAACAGAGAGTGCTGCACGCACGCGTGAATGGTTATCTTGTGCACTAAACGAATGCAATTTTTGAAGGAGAAAATGTGATTTTTCTACAGAAAAGCAACATTTGCGACAAAAGTGCAAGTAGGAAGTATATCTTACAATTACATTATCTGTTGATTCCAGGAGGTAATTTCCTTCAAATCTTTGTTCAATGTATACGGAAAAAATACCAAGCATTCATACGCGCATTCATAAATACCTTTAGACAGTTTACGCATCCCTATTGGCTGAGAGCACGTCACTTGGCCAGTCTTAAACGGACGATAAAGACCAGCCAGTCTTAAACACTTTTTAACCTGGCTCGCACCCGCGCCCTATTCAGTGCTTATGGAACACGCACACACACACTGAAACTGCACACGCCCCAAAGCAAAATGTGCACTGTGACAGGTACCGGGTGGTGTGCGTGCACGTACAACACGTCTGCAATGCGAGCAATCGAACAAAAACAACTCGACGCACAGCAGTAAACGAATGCAGTCATGCATGTAACTAAAAGTACATTGCAAAACGACAAGATCATCGAAGAATTTTGGTGGGTTTTGTCGATTTAAACAAAATAAGGTATTTATGAATGGGAATAAAAGTGGGTTTAGCCAGTCTTAAACAATCCGTTCAAATCAGGGTCCTGGATGCTGATAATGGCCCTCACCGCCAGGTCCCTATCCGGTTTTAAACGTATGTTTAAAAGGCCCTGAAATGCTCAAGAACTTTATGCACAGTTTCTGCTGCATATGAAGGGTAGAAAGACAATACTACTGTTCATTTTGATGCCCCATGAATAAAAAGTGGCATTTTTTTACTTTGAAAATTTCTTCACATAAACTCACAGAAAAAGGGCGCTGTTTGGGGCATGTCACTTTAGGAACTCACAGCAAAAAAGCAAAGGAGAAACATAAGACTTCATACTGGAATTGTGGAAAAATGCTGCAGTTTCCAGCCTTAGTTTTGTTATGGTTTGCAACAGGCAACATGTAAAACAAACCTAAACCGTCATGGGTTACAAATGTTTCAGCAAGTTGGAGAAAATTGTGGACATTTTTGTGCACAGTTAAATGAGATTTTCCTGTGTTTTCCTAAAGTGACATCACAACTTTGCTCATGCATACGTAAATTTCATTAGCATAAACATTTAAAACCTTGATTTTAACCCTCTGAACAACTTCCAAGTAGCGTTTTTATGATTGTAAATTAATGGACTAGTTCTATAGCACAGATTTGTAAAATTGTAAAAATTGTAAAAATGTATTGTAATCAATCTTTTTTATGACATATGACATAAGTCTATATTTACATTTGATATTTTCACACCCAAATATAAATACCCCAGTTTTTTTGCACCCATTGACGTCACATCAATTTCCTGTCATTCGAGTACAAAAATAATGCTGGAATCCATATGGCTTAATCAAGGATTACCTACATCGGATATTGGATTACTAATAAGGCTTAAGAATCCCTAAATAGTTACTTCCCTTTATCAGGTTTGGTCATTCCATAAAGTTGGGGTGAGGAACGAAATTCTGCAGTGTCCCTTTAGCCTTCGTGCAAGTTGTAAAATTACATACTGAAATGTAATCGTATTAATAACATTACTGAAGATTCACTCGTATATTCAACAGCGGTGTAGCCAAGGGGGTCTATAAGGGGGGAGGGGGTGGGCATGAAAAATCATTGCTCCCCCATGAAAAATCGTCGCCGCACCACTGGAAATTTGGCAAACGAAGAAAAAAATGGTAAAACACAATTACATGAATGATTGCACTTTCAACGACCGAAACGCACCGACTGCCCCAAAGCACACGCCTCACACATTGGCCCCTCGCGCGTACACAGTACTTGAGAATAATAACCGATTGCAGTAGGGGTGAAAGAGGTCACCAGACCTTCCGCCTCCCCCCGCCCCAACCCCCAACCCCCTGCTGAGCGACTGAGGCGCTCACATGGCTGCCTCCTGGCCACATTTTTCAGTACACTGTGAACGAGCAAAAATCTAGCTCCCCCAGTCGCCCCCCTGTGGAGAGAACCCTGGCTACGCTGCTGATATTCAAATGTTAGTTTGGAATAGTGCTGTGCTATATTCACTCACGTTTTCATTGGAAAATCTCTCAATGATTACGAGAATCCCCCTAACAGCTCCATAATTATCACATAAGTTGACAAGGCAATTGGGATAAAGTGTCTTACTCATGGACACAAACACATTGGTCATAGTGGGACGTAAACCAATAGACTGATCCAGTAAGCCCCACCCACATAGAAACTTGTCTAGCAACATCAAAGTGCGCACAATCATTAGATTGTTCAGATCACTAAAAGACCATGTAAATCACCATTGTCTTCAGAATGATTCAGGTCAGGTGTGGGAGCACGTGCGTGCAGCGGCGGCACTTTGCCGTATTCACCTTCTTTCTCCACCCTTCTGGTCTCCTTATAGACCTTTATCACGGTGCGTCCATCTTTGTCTTGTTCCTCACTGCATAGGACGTGTACGTGTCGGGCATGATCAGTGCGTGTACGTGTCTGCGCGATAGCGCGTTTAGTCTTCCGTTGTTGTTTTGAGAGAATCACTGTCCGGGCTGCGCGTTTTCTTAATCGCACTGCGCGCATGTCAGTGTGATGCACACAATGAACATTTTCAACACAGGGTTACGTTCATTTTAATAGAGGAAAAGGGAAGATGGCTGCACCGTGATAAAGGTCTCTAGCCATCGATCGGGACTGCGCTGTGCCTATCCCCCACCCCTCCAGAATGATTGGTTAGTTAAAATGTCCAGGCAAGGCTTAAACGCTCCTATTGTGAGTCCTGCTTCATATACTTTAGACCACATGCACTCCATAGAGGTAGAAGGCACTGCCTGTCTGACAAATTATGGGTTATGGTTGTCAAGATAAATGTGCCGTGCTTGAAGTAATATTTGTGTATGTGTCGTTGACAGGTTTTAGGTCAACAGATCCGAGATTTCAAGCTTCCTGATGTTGGGAAGATTGCCGAGCGTCAGGACCAAGCTGAACTGGGCCGACTACTGCAGCTTGTCTTGGGCTGTGCGGTGAATTGTGAACATAAAGAAGGTAATCGACAATAAGAACACTTGTTTTTGTTAACAATCCTTAAGATCTATTAAATTAAATACCTGAAGATGGCGGCATTCAAACTGACAATATAATTTGATAGAAATTGAAACATGTCCATGAATTTTGGAAATCTAGATGCAGTGAAAAACAACTTGGCTCCACGGGGATTCGAGCCGTGGACCTTCAGCTTAACGTGCATTAATGCAAGATGCATGTTTGTTTCAGACAACAGATTGACAGATATTTCATCTGGGGAAGGTGATTTATCTTGTGTCGGGAGAATTAATGTTAATTATTATTATTTTTTTTTTACCCTGTATACGCGATGGTTCCCTGAGACACCAGGAGAAAAACTTCATAGCGTTCTCAGGTGGGACTTGAACCCACAACCTCCTGCATTTAACACTAGCATGTTTGGTTGTTGAGTATGCAGGAGGTCGTGGTTTTAAGTCCCACCCTGAAGTTTTTCTCCTAGTGTTTTGGGGATGCACTTTTTATACAGTGCTAACCAGATATTTCATCTGCTTCACTTGATTACCACAACATTTTATTATTTTTTTTCCAGAATATATTAACGTGATCATGGGTATGGAAGAGGTCGTTCAACACGCGGTCATGAACGCCATTCAAGAACTCATGTCCAAAGAAATGCCAACTAACGAACCACCACCAGAGGCTTACGCCGAGATTGAACGACAACTCAAACGCACCATGGACAACTTGCAGCACGCCCTCCTGGACAAAGAAGAAGTTATGCAACGATGTCATGAACTTGACCTTCAGGTACTACTCAAACTCAAAAACTCAATAACTCAATAACTCAAACTTGTCGTAATATCCAAAAGAATTACACAAAATAATGGATAATTTTCTTGGTTTAGTCTTTTTTCTTCTTCGACACTATTAGCTTGCAATTCAGATATTAAAAATAGGGGAGATTATTAAACCAAAATACAATTTATGAAACTCAAGAAATGTCGGTGTCATAAACATTTCAATTCACTGACAAATGTCTAATTCAAAATTTAATAACTTTGACATTTTTCACATTTGTATTATATCATTGAAGATAATGTTCAAAGGCCCTATTGATTGCTTTCCGTGACGTAGAACATCCGGGAATGTTTAGTGGTCAACGGTCATGCGCGTACACGCGCGCGCCACTAAACGCACATGGGCACTCGTAAAATATACTCGTCAGCGTACTTTCATTCAAAGATGCCGCACGCGTGCGTTGCGATACGTTCAAATTATCGATCATGCACTGCAGCTTGTAAAAACGAAAGTGTTTTTGCTTGATCACAATTTTTAGCCTGAAGAAATACAGCCATGGCGCAACAACATAAAGCAAGGTTAAGTTTTTGGCCGGTTATCACTAGAGCCACGTGGGTCATGAAAAATGACAACCAAAATGGTGGATGGAAGGGGTGACGTCACCGGAAAGCAATCAATAGATGATCTGTTTTTGAGCGATTCTGGAAATAAAAATCATTATAAATCAAAAGAAGGACATCAACAAACTCATCTGAAGAAATTTCAGCTCTGTCAAATGTACCACGTTTTCCAAAAACATGAAAATTCATATGCGTTTTGCCAGTCTTGTGCGGGGTGTTTCAAATATTCGTTCTCGGTCAGTCGCGTACTCTGTGACACGCGTCATACTGCGTGTGCGCGTGACCCATAGAAAATGCATCGCGTTGAAACAGCACACATTTTGACCGCCTAGAGGAGAAGTAAATCGCTTGCAAATGATCTAAATATTTTCATCTTCATGGATTATTTTCTGGTAAAATTATATCATCTCGGGCGGAAACATTTCATTGGATAGTTGCTACCAATTTGAATCTTTACTTTGAGGAAGGTTTTCCCTGTCAACTAGTTGATTAACTTTTGGGGTCATTGCAAATGATACAGTTGGCCTTTAAGGACAAGGCATTACACATACCATACTGTGCTCATTTAAAGCAGATGTTATTACAAATATTGTGCAATATGCCAACAGGTTTTATCATTAATGACATTTCAGGTTTATCTTCTGTGATTTTTTTCCCTCCCAGGTCGCTGCATTAACAGAAGAACGCAACACAATGCACGCTGAAAATGAGCAGCTACTCGAAAGATTGGACCAGGGAGATAGTGTGGACGACCCGAGGTATGTTACCATCGCAATACACCAATCCGGTAACTAAGGTCTCCTTCCCTGTACATCCGCCATAGCTGGGGGGCTTCCACTGAATGAACTGTATGTTTTTGCTGTTACTGAAGCTGCATTTGTTTACTTCGAACAAGTTGCGCGTCTTTGTAGGGTTGTGTGTGCGCGAAGGCGGGCGCGTCGCGTGTACGCAAAGGCGGGCGCGTCGCGTGTACGCGCGTTCGTGCATGTAATGGATGAGCGCTTTTCGTTCTAACAGCGACACAAAACGCACAGCTCATGCACTGGACGCCCCCCAGCTATGGCGGATAAACTAGGGAAGGAGACCTTAGTTACCGGATTGGTCTATAGTTCAGTTGTAATTTTTGGAAAAATATGAATCCTTACAATGCCTTGCTGTTGGATTGTCAAAATGACAAACGGGACAAACACAATTGGATAACAAGGTTTTTGTCACAACGGTAAAATCTCAAAAGGTCTAAAGCCTGGTTCATTCTTTTAAAGTTGAATGCGAAGAATTTTATGTTGCAGTGAAGTTTTCACGTCACAAAATTGCAGAAAGTTGCAAAATTGCAGAAACCAGCATGATTCAGCCAACGCTGTACAGAGAAAAATAAAATAAGGAGCCACTGGCTCCTAAGGAAAAAAAGATGGGCGCCAGCATTTTTATTTTCAACTTGTTTGTACACAAGGCAATTAGGGCCGAGTCAGTCTGGGGCCGAGTTTGTACACATGGCAATAGGGGCCGAGTCAGTCTGGGGCCGAGTTTGTACACAAGGCAATGGGGGCCGAGTCGGTCTGGGTCCGAGTTTGTACACAAGGCAATGGGGGCGAGTCGGTCTGGGGCCGAGTTTGTACACAAGGCAATTGGGGCAGAGTCAGTCTGGGGCCGCAGTCGGATACCAGACGCGTGTATGGCTAGGCTATGCACGTATATTGCACACAAGCTGCGTTGGACACAATGCAGACCCAAGCTGTGGCCGTGTGTGGCGCGTGGCGAAATGGAAAAATAATTAAGTGATCACGATCGTCGTTTGCATGCTGCAAGTAAGAGAGCAGAACACTAGAATGTACCGCCCGTAAACATCACTGATGCCCACCTTGGGCGACTAAGGTGCGAATTTTGTGGTCGCCAATGGCAATAAGAATTTAATCACTGGTCGCATGTGAGCATTTTTAGGCGCCAATGCAACCATGTTAGTCGCACCGTACAGCGTTGGATTCAGCAATGGCAATGAGATTTCGCTGTTTTTCTTGTTAAAAATAATGTCACTGAAATTACACAGACTTTTGACACATTTTAACTTTCCTTGTGCTTATCAATTTTCACATTCTCCCATATGCGACCTTAAAAACATTTCCCAGGACTTAATCTCTTTCTGCCCTTTCCTCCAACCTTCAAGTTCAAGAAAAAAAGTTCCAAAGCCAGCAGATCAAGAAAGGTAGCCCACCAATCAGCATGCTCACTCTACTAGAATATGCATTATGCATGAAATTTAGTCACTGAATAATTCACGAGGCAAGATTGCACACTCTATGCTTGTTCTGATTGGATGAACTATAGCCAATCATTTTGGGACCCAAGTAGTATGTATAAGCTTTAATTAATACTGAATAATTCATGAGGCAAGATTGCACACTATTCTTGCTTTGATTGGCTGAACCACAGCCAATCATTTCGGGACCAAGGTGGTACATGTATGAGCTGTAATTATTACTGAATAATTCATGAGGCAAGATTGCACACTCTATGCTTGCTTTGATTGGCTGAACCACAGCCAATCATTTCGGGACCTAGGTGGTACATGTATGAGCTGTAATTAATACTGAATAATTCATGAGGCAAGATTGCACACTCTATGCTTGCTTTGATTGGCTGAACTACAGCCAATGATTTTGCGACCTCGGTGGCAGGGATATTAAGTCGACCAATAATGAAAGGGGAAGCATTCCTAGTACTATCTATGGTTTTGTTTCAAGAGCATGCTCAATATGCCTGGGCTTATGGGTAACTGTTAAAATTAAACTGGGGGAAATCCTTTAACAGTTTTGTATTACTGAAAAGTCCCATGAGCAGTCTTTTAAAAATATAACTTAACACTTTTTTCCCTGACTTTTTATCAAAAAAGCGACAAGAAAAAAAGGTAAACATTTTTGCATGGAAACGTTTGCCCTTTGCACACGTTTAAGTTGAAACGGAATGTTTTTATTTGAAAATTTTACCCATGTATCGTTTTGTTATATCCAGTCTTGTAGAGTAACTCGTCTTTTGAGCCTGATACTAACATTGACCCCCGACCTTTGACCCGGACCCCATATCCTTATCCAATCAGTGTTCTGTCTGTAAAAAACAAGGGCATGCAATCCCAAATATGCATCTTATGAGCATTTTGCATCTTGAGTCTCGGACACATTTTCTTTTGCTCAGTTGCGCACCCATGCAACACTAAACAAAATTAAGAAATCTCAGGAAATAATTCCACTGGGTTTCATAGTTCAGCTGGTAGAGCATTCTCTCAAGTAATCACCAGTTTTATTTTTGGATGCCAACAGCACCCCTGTAGGAAGGCGTCATCATCATCTTCAGCAGGCAGTGGAAGAATTACAAGAGGAGAACTTCCGTCTTGAGAACAACCGAGATGAAATGCAGATGAGGATTGATATGTTGGAAAGAGAAGTTCAGGAAACAACTCAGAAGGTTTGAAACTTGAAATTATTCCATTCCTAACTGTCAGATTTACTGTTGCGTTTACTTTTTGTGTAGTATGAACCAGGCTTAACCAGTTAACACTATGAGCAACTAACAATGGAAATTGGGCACAAACCTTTGTTATTAACAATGGTGTGAGCCAAATTTCCATTGTTAGTTGCTCATAGTGTAACGCCGGGATTATTTTTGGCTAAAAATACAAATTTTTACATTTTAGGTCGTCTCGGTTACGAGCGTATATTGGAAATTTGTACACAGGGTTTTTAGAAAGGCATGTTGTCACACTATTTGTAATTCTTTTTGGGCCTAAGTTATCTCTTCAGAATAACCTAAATCTATTTCTTTTATTTTGAGACCAAACAAAGGTATTTCCTCGAAAATAGGGTCTGTGTTGCCAAAATGCCCCCTTTACCGTGGAAAGACCTAAATGCAAATATGATTGGCCAAAAATTAGGATCAGGGGCCAATTTCATGGCGCTGCTAAGCACAAACATTTATTTGCCTTATAAAATGGATTACAAGCCAAAAATATTCGCCAACTTGTGTTCTTCGCAAGAGTAGGAGAATACCTTTCAATACATATAACTTACGATTTTGGCTAGCAATCCATTATTTACAAAATAAAGCAAACAAATCCTGTGCTAAGCAAATTTTTGTGCTTAGCAGCGCCATGAAATTGGCCGCAGGTCAAGCACCGCAAATACCGATTTTTGAGAGTCATTTCTATATGGGTCATTCTATAAATTTGGGGTCCAACGTGTGACATTTTTCTGTCTCCGTTACACCTGACATACTGCTATTTGCCATACAAGTATCATTAAAAATGCCTTCAAACCATATTTTTATGAATTGTATTTTATGTAATCACTCTTTGAAATAGAAGGCATTTAAAGAATATGTCCTGAATTTACAAAATACAACATTTTACAAGATGTCAGATGTAACGGGGACAGAAAAAAGTGGACCCCAAATTTATAGAATGACCCATATTCATTGTATGAATCTTCCCACCAAATGAACACACTTTGCAACACTCTGAGGCGGCCACCACAGAACGAGATTTGCTACATTGACAGGCCGTCTACGGCCGTCTAGTTCAAGTACAAAACACGGTGTGTACAAATGAATGGTGGACAATGTAACCGTGGAAGACAGCGGCAAAGCTGACATTTTAACTCGTCAACCGCCCCTGTGACTATACATTGCCAGAACTTGCGTTGAGTGATTAACCAGATTAATTTTTCTTGGCAACATAGAACGAGAAGCTGACGAGTTTAGCCGAAGAAGCAAGGGCGCTGAAAGACGAAATGGACGTCTTGAGGCACACGTCGGACAAAGTCTCCAAGTATGAAACGACGATTGAGACGTACAAGAAGAAACTAGAAGACTTGAGTGACTTGAAGAGACAGGTTAAGATTCTTGAAGACAAGAACACTATGTACATGCAGAATACAATGGAGCTGGAGGAGGTAAGGACACCAGACTCTTATTGGGCTCTGACTATTTGGTTATTTGTTTTATATGTACTTTTTTTTATACACTCCTCAAAATAAAATAAGGGTCAAAAGTATTTTTGTGAAAAATGTTGACCAAGTCAGGACATAGAATTTTTTTAGTAAGGGTAATGGGCTAAAGGTTGCTCTGCAACATTTTAAGCACTTTTCACATGGTTTGCATATCTATTGGCTTAGAAACTGACAGATCATGTGACAAGACACAAAAATGCTGATAATAGGTTCATGATGTCGCAATCAAGTTTGGCACATCTGCTTTATTTTTCTTCAAGACTTAATGAGATTCCCCACACATAATCAATAGGATTCTGCACTTGATAGAGTAAAGTTAAAAAGTGGGTTAACCAGCATGGAAGCTGTAGGGATGAGGGGACCTCTTGAGCCCCCTCCCTATTTTGAAGGCTTTCCCACCAGTTGATATTCTCTCCCTGTCATAAACTTTGGCAAATCAACATTATTTCTGTATGTTTTGAGACTTTACTCTATCAAGTGCAGAATCCTATTGATTATGTGTGGGGAATCCCATTAAGTCTTGAAGAAAAATAAAGCAGCTGTGCCAAACTGGATTGCGACATCATGAACCAATGTCAGCATTTTTTGTGTCTTGTCACATGATCTGTCAGTTTCTAAGCCAATAGACATGCAAACCATGTGAAAAGTGCTTAAAATGTTGCAGAGCAACCTTTAGCCCATTACCCTTACTAAAATTGTTTCTATGTCCTGACTTGGTCAACATTTTTCACAAAAATACTTTTGACCCTTATTTTATTTTGAGGAGTGTACGATGTTCATGTTATGCACTCGTGTTAACATGAGGGTGAACGATTGGCAAAAAGTATGGTGCTCGGGTAGTTGAGAGCATATGCACCAGCTTCCATATCAATTAAGGCAGGATGCGCTACTCTGTCTGAAGTGCCTCCCTGAGCTCCTGCACATCTAGGGATATTGGGGAGATGTGCGTATCCAGAGGTCAGGCCATCCCATGCAGATTTAAAGGTAGAACACATGATTGGTGTCTCGAAAATCAGAAATGTTCACAGATTTACACATAACATACACAATATAAATATGATGACGGTAGATAACTTCCCCTGAAATGGTTTTGTCTGAAGTGCTGTAGTCTTTGAGAAATGAGTAAAACAATTAATTTTTGTCTCATGAGACAAAAATTCACTTCGCCCTAAAACCACTTTGCCCTGGACCACTTCGCCCAAAAGCTACTTCTCCCAATTGCCACTTCGCCCAAATGCCACTTCGCCCAAATGCCACTTCGCCCAAAAACCACATAGTGTGCAGGCCTTGGTTCAGGGCAAAGTGGTTCTAGGGCGAAGTGGTAACGACACAGTTTTTGACTGTTTTCTCGGAAGTTAGACGAAGTATGGAGCTGACTTTTACTCAGGTTGGTTTTAATCGTGCATATCTTCAATCACACACGGGGATGAAACTATTTGTAACGGTTTACCAATCATGTGTTCTACCTTTAATCAGCTTGAAAATCCAACAAAATTTTGTTTTTGAACTGAATTTAAAATTCTGTACTTTTTTTTCTCTCAGGAGTTGAAGAAGGCCAGCGCCTTAAAATCCCAGCTTGAGAACTATAAACGGCAGGTCCACGAGCTTCACTCCAAACTGTCTGAGGAAACCCGGCGGGCTGACAAGTCCGACTTTGAAGGCAAACGACATCTGGAGAGGGTCACTCAGATGCAGATGGAACTTGAGGTGAGAGATTTCTAAGGATATGACTTCAAGGTCCTGGGAAGTATACAAATTATTTGCAGTGACCCTAATTTTAGTTTAAAAAAAAAAAATTAACAACTGAAGGTGGTTTTCTAAAAAAAGTCTTTTGCAAAAGACGTTTTACTATTCAAATCAACAGAAAAGCCATGAATGGATTTTTCAAGTTTTCTGAAGTATTACTGCCTGTGTGGCTGAGATGAAATTTCTACACGGCAGTTTTATCAACATGGGCTTTTAATAACGAGTTGAAATAACGCCCTTTGTAACAGTTTACCAATCATGTACTACCATTAATGGTTTACCATCCCACACAAAACCCTAACAGCGGTTACGAATGGAACGAGACTCTCTACGAGAAACAAACGATGAACTGACATGTAACCAGCTGGCAGGAAACATCAGCTCAAGCCTGTCACCAGGAAGCCCCATATCGGGAGGGTTTGCGGACATGATGCCTTCAGAAATCAGGTGAGTCCGACCGGATAGAGGTTTGACCTTTACCATTGTATGGCCATCTTTGTCTTGTTCCCCATAGTGTGTCGGGCACGATCAGTGAGTATGCGCGACCACGTGATAGCGCGTGCAGTCTTCCGTTGCTGTTCTGAGAGAATCACTGTCCGCGCTGCGCGTTTTCTTGATCCCGCTACGTGTCATTGTGATGCACACAATGAACAAATTGAACACTGGACCAAATTGTTTTTTTCTGCAAGCCTCGCTTTGGTCACGTTTATTTTAATAGGAGAAAAGGGAAGATGGCCGCACCATGATAAGGATCTGTTGGATCATGAACGTGCTGAAGTTAGCTCTGGAGAGTATCGAGTACCATGGCCAATTCTTGGGTTTCACTTTCGTGACAACCGGTTGCTATCCGCCATTACTGTGTCCATACTATGGCACGCCAAAGCGAAAATAATTAAACACTGATAATTGAATATTGATGCATAATTTCGCAAATGTTGTGCAAGAAAAAACAAATTGGCATGACTTTTAAATGTTGATAGACTGTTGAAACTTGCATACCGTGCTTTTGTTGGCAAGTTTTAAAAAAATGTGGAGACTTGTTTTTCAGGGTTGATGGCAAAATTATCAGTGTTGAATTATTTCCGCTTTGGTGTGCCATACGTGTGACGTCAACAACTGCAAAATGACTGCAAACCCTTTTTTTACTGTTTTCTCAAAAGTTAGACGAAGTACAGAGCTGGTTTTTGTTTAGGTTGGTTTTAATCATGCATATCTTCAATCACACAGGGGGATAAAACTATTTGTAACAGTTTACCAATCATGTATACTATCTTTAAATACATTTTAAGACAAGCGAAGAAAGTTGAACTTAACTCTGGTACCAATATCCTCAATTTGCCCACCAGAGAAAAGCTAATACGTCTGCAACATGAGAATAAGATGTTAAAGCTGAAACAAGGAGAAACAACGGACGAAAAGACGCAACTACTTCAGAGTCTTCTAGATGACGCCAACTCGAGGAAAAATGAACTAGAGTCTGAAAACAGGTCTGTTTTTATTTTAACCCCCTAATTGTGAGCTTGTAAATGGGTCTGTCCACAGTAATGGGGTACATTTCTGTAACATTCAAGATCTTAGGTCCGTGTTCACTTCAAATGTCTTAATTTTATCTTTAAATTATCAAGCTAAACTGAGGAAATAACTTTTTCACCAAGGAGTAAGAAAAATAGTCCTACAACATACATTTGTGAAAACCCCATTTTCCTATTATGCATAACAAAGACGGAAAAAAATGTCACAAAATGGTCTGTCCACGTTACCTACGTAATAGGAAAATTTGTACACAAGCTTTTCAAAAATGTATGTTGTGGCAGAAATCTTTTCCCTTTTTGGGCAAAAGTTATCTCCTGAGAACAAAACAAGGACATTTCTTTAATTCTGAGATAAACTAAAGACATCTGAAAGGAATTATTGACTTACTTTTCAAATGTACCCCATTACTGTGGACAGACCCAAATGCAAGCGTGATGTTTTTAACCTTTATTTAAACACTCTTTGAAATTTCGCTCATAATGCAATTTAAATTTATAAGGTACAGGAATTCATAGTATTGACCAATCTCACAGATGCCATCTTCATGGGAAAAATCAAGTACGCGCACGCATACCCTGGAAAATGTTCCAAACACGCGCTCGTGTTGCCCAAAATTTGTTCAAAATACGGCGCAACCGCAACAAAAAAATACGCTCAAAATCCTGATGCCAAAATCCTGATGCCAAAATCCTGATGCCAAAATCCTGATGCCAAAATCCTGATGCCAAAATCCTGATGCCAAAATCCTGATGCCAAAATCCTGATGCCAAAGTGATGTCATTTGAACGTGATCAAATGGGTCGGCAAAACCAGCAGTTACCTTTTCCCAAAAGACTTGAAATGTAATCATAAGTGTTAAAAAATGTCCCCTATTAGGGGCTGTGCAAAGTTGTCAACATATTCATGGTTCTACAGAGCATGGTATTTTTCGTGACCCCTCCCTCCCCTCAAAATACTACTTATCTTTTCTTTTTTTACCAAAACCATGAAATGTCAACGTTTTACAGTGCATGTGAAGTCGTACGACGCCCTTGACCATCTATGTTTTGTAGTTCCGTAACAAAATTTGACAACTTTTGACGGCCCCTTACGCCATTAAACAATTTTCTCAAATATTTTCAAAACTGTAATACCAAGACATGTCAAAGTGTTTGAAAATTATTTTAAATATTTTACACTATCTGCAAATCGTACACTGTGCCTTTAAAGGCCCATTGTATCATTTGCAATGACCAATTTTGTTTTTCATGAGTCGACAAGAAAAACCTTACTCAAAGTGTTGATAGCAATGGTAACAAACACCACATGAATTTATTTCCGTCCAAAATGGTATTTCATGCTGGAAATTGACAACCGAAGGCGGGTTTCTAAAAAAAGTCACATGCAAAATTTTGTTTACCATTCATTTGTACACAAAATCCATATATAGATTTTCAAGGTTTTCTGAAGCATTGGTGCATCTAAGTAGCTAAAATGTCTTCAGGCTAGTTTACCAACATTCTTCCTTAGATATGTTACACTCTTATTCCATGAATCTGTAGGGCCTTTAAGGAAGTTTGCTCAACATTTGTTTCATTTTGCTTGTTTGTTTGGTTTTTTGATTCCAGGATTGTTAATCAACGCGTCCTCTCTTTGGAAGCTGAAGTCGAGGAGCTGAAGCTTCAACAGAGGGAAGTTGGTGTGTCCTCATCCGTAGTAGGGGAGGTAAAAACATTGTTGTGTTGTTCCCCACCCTCCCTTCCCCTCCCCTCCCCCCGCTCCCCCCGCCTCACACTGCCCCACCCCTTAGTTGGGAATGTGGTTTCGTTATTGCATGCCCCAGCGTAGGGAATTTGCACCTGTTTTGTCCCCCTGGGTGGGGATTTTGTCCCGTGGAAAGTAGGCTAATCTCCTGACTTCAGACACATCTATAAATATCTGAGGTTGTTAATTGACAATCCAGGAGGGTTAAAGAGGAAGAATCCCCCTTGACGAAAATCCAGCATTTAGGCTTTTTTCGATAGTCCAAACATCCCTCTTGCCGACGTGGATTTTTATTATTTTTTATTTGTCGGTTTTAAGTGGATAAATTGCAAGCAAAAGTGCGCTTTTCGAAAATGAGATTTTCGCGATTTCTGAAACGCTCATTAGGTATTCATGATATGCGCGTGACCCCGTGACGCAATCCTGAGAAAGAAAAGTCAACACGATTGTTAGCTCCATACGTTTACACGCAAAAAACTTGGAAAACCGTCTCTGTTAGATGGTGTTTTTTGAAGAATTGTTTTGGTCCAAAAAGCCAGAGATATGCCCAGTAGTTGCGTGGTTGTATATTTTACCAGACATCATGAAAAAAAAGAGCAGAAGCTAAGATCCTTTTTTATTACGAAGAGAGAGAAAAATGAGTCGCTCATTCTAACTTGTACCGGCCGATGTGCATATACCGTGTGCCAATTTCAAACACGTGGGAACTACGGCGCGGCCCGCAGGCACCATTTGCACTGCTGTACACGGACCGCTGCTCGTTCTGTGACAAACACCGGTCGCAATGCACCAGTGTTTGCTTCAAAAGACTCGACTTCATTGTGAGCCACAATTTTACGTTTTTTTTCACAAAAAAGGTAACAGTAGATTGTCGTTTTACATCAGGTGCTTTCACGTTTGTATTTTGAATTACAAGGACAAAACAGGCATGATGAACATACACTTCGTATATTTTCCATTCAATACTGCACAGGCCGTTTTGTGTGTTTCTCAGGATGACGTATCGCCCCTGTTTGTAAACAAACCAAGTGACCTCGAGCGTTTCGGGTGAAGAGGGTCGGAACTGAATTGCGTTTTAAACAAATACTGTCGGTTTTTGGCGGAAAACACGTTGTAATCGCGTTGTAGAAACATAAACCTCCATGATAAACAGGAAAACTAAAAAAGTGTGGATGGGGTGATTCTAGCTGTTTAATTTTTTATTTGTGTCAGGAGTCACGAAATTTCATGAAACCTGACGCACTGCGTAAGCCCACTTGCGCAATTCTTTATTGCGTAAGTTGTGCAACATTCCTGCGATTATACACGCAAGCCAGGGGGCTTATGCCATTTTTAAAAGTTGCGCAAGCTACACACTTTTTCGTGAAATTGGCTTCAGACTTTTTCTGACAAGCCCCACCTCTTTGCCCTTCCATGTTACCCCAGCTGAGGACAATTTTAGGTGCATAGGTGGCTAAACTTGATCTAAAATGCATTTATAATTGAGGGATGTGCATTGTTTGCTGTTCTTTGTCATATCCCTGCTAACATTAATGGGGACTGTTCCTATCCATTGTAGACTGGAGTGGGTGTAGATTGCCTAGTAGTTTGTCAGATTAGGGACTTTTTGATTGCCACGTCGACTATGTGGACTGAAACGTGATGTCATGTTCAGGGGCAGATTTCACAAAGCGCTACTATCATTCGTAATGCCGATTGCTATGGGTAAACCACCGTAACGTGCATCTCGAGTAACGTGCATCTGGAGTTACAAAGGATCTTGGCGCTTCGTGAAATCGACCTGAGGTTTTAGAAAGAATGCCAAAACCATAGTCGCCGCATTCTCGATTTCCGCAATGGACGAGAAAGACGACTTGACACATGCGAAAAGCCTCAAAATGACATAATTACGTAATAGTCCACATAGTCAACGTGACAATCCTAAAACTCCCTATTTTCACCTCTGGGTGTGGTTGCTTTTTATCTGAAGGTTGCGGTCCTTTTTAATATCGGGATTTGGTGCCTGAGTGACTTTTTAAATCCTATTAGCTTTCTTTTTTAGGTATGGTGGATACAATAGGGGATTGGACTTTGATACGAGTATAAATTCAAACTAGGAAGCGCGTGTGGTCTAGTGGGTATGAAGCGGAGCTCGCAATTGACCACTCTCACAGACGCCATCTTCGTAGGAAAAATGCTACTGCGTACTAAACGCCATCAAGTACGCGCACACACACCCTGAAAAATGTTCTAAACACGTGAGCGTGTTGCTCAAAATTTGTTTGAAATACGGCACAACCGAAAAAATTACGCTAAAATTCCTGATGCACGTGACAATTTGTAGGAAGTGACATCATTTGAATTTGATCAATCAGAAGGTTGTGGGTTCAAGCCCCACTATGGTCAACGTGTTTGTGTCTCTGGGCAAGACACTCAATCCCGATTGCCTCATCGACCCATGCGATAATTAGGAAGCTGTTGGGGGGAATGTTACAATCTAAGTGCTGATAGGATGTGTGCCATGGCAACTGATGTCACACTAGTTGTCTAGTACAACAGATTGTTTAGAAAGAAATACACTTTCACAAAAAAGTATACCCGGATAAATAATTTTACGGTCTAAGAAAAGACAAATCTAATGAAAAGAGCAAAATCTTCTTTAGGACTTTGATTTTAACTCCTTGTGCTACATTGTTCTCTCGTTTTTTATCGTCCAGTCTCCCCAGATACAAAGCAAAGAGGTAAACCGACCAATCAGCTTACTGCTTGCTTAATGTTAACGGCTCGTTAAATGTACTAACTGCATGCTACAAAGTGCTAATGTATAGACCTGCAAAATATTGTCGATTTTGCGACCAAGATAACTTCAAATAAATTTTTGGATTCTGTGGCCTTCGGTTTATTAGAATCTCATTTTCTGGATTTGATTTTTGGCCCGTCGTTTAATTAAGGTGCCGTCTAAAGTTGTCAACGTTTTCACGGTTCTACAAAGGGGGAAAGCAGGGTCAAGGACAGCATGCACTGTAAAATGTTGACATTTCTTTTAATGATAATGATATGGATTTATACCGCGCACTTATCCGGGGAAATCCCGATCAGGGCGCCCACATCATCATCACCCTGATCATAGGCTCTATTAAATCACTCCATATACCATCTCAGCTCCCTGGGGAGTATAGACCGTACTGAATAGCCGCCATTTCGTGGGGCACATATTGTTACTTAAACCGTTCAACAATGGAAGCACAATATGTGCAACCATGCATGTCCTCAAGGAACAAAGAAACTGCCCCACGAAATGGCGGCTATTCGATAGGCGCTCAACGGCTAATCAAACACATCAACTGTCGCTACCCTCTCAGGTACCCATTTTGCTCTTGGGTGGAGAGAAGCAATGCGTGGCAAAGTACCTTGCTCAAGGGTACACCCACCATGGATGGGCCGGACCAGGGGCCAATTTCATAGAGCTGCTTAAGCATGAAAAATTGCTTAAGCACGAAAAATGTTGCTTGATAAAGTGAGGTTACCAGCAAAATGTTCATGTGATTGTCATGGTAATGAAACAGTCCTGTAACACTGGTTATACCACAAATGCTATCACATGAAATTTTTGCTGGTAACCTTACTTTATCAAGCAACGTTCTTCATGCTTAAGCAATTTTTCATGCTTAAGCAGCTCTATGAAATTGGCCCCTGGATTCGAACCCACTACCTTTGAAACTAACCTGGGTTTTGGAACTAACCTGGGTTTTGAATACGATCCACTAGACCACTCCGCCACGGTACACAGTTTTTCGGGGGAGGGAGGGAGATCTTGAAAAATATTACTCTCTGTAGAACTGTAAAATGTTGACAACTGTGTACGGCCCCTAACAGAAAATGAGCTGTTAAGCAGAGCTATGAAATTGGGTCAAGTTCGTACTACACATGAAATTGAATGTGAACATTAATTTGATGCCGCAGGCTAATTTTTGTGCCACAAATTCACAAAAAGTTGCATTGTTTTCATAAGATTTATGACATCAGATTTGTGTTTGCGTTCATGCAATGTATAAACCAGCCTTTAAATTGGGCACAGATTATTTTGTTTCTTTTTATGGATTCCTCAGAAGTCTGAAACTTAAAAGATTATCAGTTTCTTTATACTCTTCTGTTTCCAAGTAAAAAATAGTGCGTTTTGCTTTTATTCTGAAATACAAAAATTTATGAGCTTGGATATTTTGTTTCTGCATGTTTTTGCGTACTTTTGCCATTGTGAATCTGTTAATTTCTTGCTTTGTTTGGTTTTATATGTTTCGGGGTCATAATTATGATGGGGGTTGGGGGGAGGGGGGTGTACAGTGAAGATGTTTTTTTCTGTCATTCGGCATGTATATTGGAAATTTGTACACGGGGTTTTTAGAAAGGCATGTTGTTGCACTATTTGTAACCCTTTTTGAGCCTAAGTTATTTCTTCAGAACAACTTATTTCTTTTTTTTAGACCAGACAAAGGTATTTCCTCGAAAATATGGTCTGTGTTGCCAAAATGCCCCCTTCACTGTGGAAAGACTCACATGTAGTCTCTGTTAATGAAACATAGAAGTTAAAACCAAGAGCATTCCTGCAAAATACATTACCATATTATTTCTTGCATATTTAGCATGTTGGCATGCCTTTTTCATTTTCTGTACTAACCTAATTCATTATCTTTTTTTCTCTCTGCTCGGTCTAACCCCTGTCGGAATTGCATGTCGACAATAACCAGTTTGTGAGTATTATACTAATGAAAATTTCTGATCATTGATTATGTTCACTTGCTTTTGTCCTTGTTTAGGCCCAAAAAAACCTATGTTTAGCGTTAGTGCGCGCGTCACTTTTAACCCTGCGTGTCAACTTTTTGTTTTTCAAAAAAAATATATATATCGTCAGCGCGCGTGTCAGTTTCAACGCACCGTCTGTGGAGTGTTTCGATTAAAAACATGCCATTATTGCTTGGAATCCACTCGCCCAAAAACATTTTAAAATAAAAATGCCGCGTCACAGCGTCAATTTTGGAGACTTCAACTTATGCTAAACATAGTTTTTTGGCCTTAAATGCATATTGTATGATCCCTTAAAGGCCCTGTAGATGATCTGTTTTTGAGCGATTCTGCGAATAAAACCATTATAAATCAAAAGAAAGACGTCAACAAACTCATCCGAAGAAATTTCAGCTTTGTCAAATGTACCACGTTTTAAAAAACCATGAAAATCCACATGCGTTTTCCTGGTCTTGGCGGGGTGTTTCAAATATTCAGTTGATCAGGTACTATGTGGCTTGCGTCATGCACTCTGTGGCGCACATCAAATACTGCGCGCATCTGCGCGCACTCCATAAAAATGCATCGCGTTGGAACACGTACGCACGCAGAGTACACAGCGCCCATGCATTTTGGACCGCGTAGATGCGAACCAAAAATAAGTAAATCGTTTGCAAACGATCTAAATAATTTCATCTTTACGGATTATTTTCTGGTAAAATTATATCATTTTGAGCGAAAACCTTTCATTGGGCAGTTGCTATTAATTCAATCTTTACTTTCAGAACTTTTCCCCTGTAAACTCGTCGATTACCTTTTGAGGTCATTGCAAATGATCCACTGGGCCTTTAAGTCCTTGCCTTGTAGTTACCTAGGAGGTTCTTCAACACAGACACATAGTGCGCGAGAACAGGAAGAAATGCTCAGTTTTAGATGTGCGAGAAAAACTCCACAAACAAATGTGTGGGAAAACCCACGGAATCAAGCAGGGACTGAGAACCCAATCCACATACTGACATTGGATGGGATTCGAACCAGGGCCACAGAGGTGGAAGGGCAGTTAGACTGACGAACCCTTTGATTTGACCTCTTCTCTCTTTCTTTTCAGAATCAAGACTTGAGGCTAAAGCTAACTGAACACAAGTATGTTAACATTTTTAGATAGTCATTTCATTTTATATTATTGTGTGTTAAAACGGACAGATAAAAATGAATTTCTATTGCACTGCCTCATCGTATTAAAACTACGCCCTTTGTTTTTGGATCAAAAGCATTAAATGCTTTAGGACTTTTAATTAACCCTTTAACTGCTAAACGTACACATTTGTACCGCAACTCTATGCATGATGGTTAAGAGGTTAATCCAACTCATTTTCACATGAGAAAGCTACCCAGATTTTTAATGTGGTGCACACAGTTGTAAATACATGTACCAATTGTTGACAAACAACAGACTATGTGCACTACTCAACAAAATTTAAGGATCAAACTTATTCCTCAAAAATAAAATGTGATCCCTTAAAGGGGCTATGTCACGGTTTGCGCATGCGCAGCAAAACTTGAAAAAGTGTGGCTAACTTTTTCAAGTTTTGTCGCCGGGTTTTGCATATCCTATTCAATCTTTGCCATCCCTTATAATTCTTTAGTAATTTTGGCAGTGGTGTACTTGTCAACGCCCAGGTTGTCCTGATGCATTACTTTTTACTTGGAATCGCACTGTTTGCCGTATTTTTAAGCCGCCAAACATCGACATCGCCGTGTGTGCGGCCGTCGTTAAAAAGAGTTTTTTTCATCCCATCAAATGCGCGCACACGATGTACAATGTAGTGGAATTCTGCGTATTGTAAACACTCGTAAACGAGCACACTGCCCATGCGGCACGTGCTAAGTACACGATGTACACAACTATAGCACACGCACCAATGGCGTTGTGTAACGAAATTGCACTACATTCATCTGAGCCCGCACGTATGTCAAAATATGAAAGGATTTGGCGCATGCGCAAACCGTGACATAGCCCCTTTAAGC
The DNA here is from genome assembly GCA_037783545.1 of Henricia sp. BOLD:AAB3569. NCBI lineage: Eukaryota > Metazoa > Echinodermata > Asteroidea > Spinulosida > Echinasteridae > Henricia > Henricia sp. BOLD:AAB3569. The sequence goes on from JBBELK010000329.1 coordinate 3,778,847, forward strand.
ACTTGGTGAAGCATATGCCGAGCTCCAGTGGAACTCGGTAACCAATCACATGGTAACATGGTGATTTCTGTTCACAATCCACTTTAAAAAAAAAACTATAAAAAAGTATGATCCTTCAAGTCTGTGTATAAAGATGTCAAAATGTTGTACATCGTGAGAATTTGTAAGAAAGTGTGATTATTCATTTTAAAGGGAGAAGCTATGGGAATCAGATACGGAGCTACAGCGAAATCGGTCCTACATCGACGAATTGGAACCCAAGTACCAGTCAAGCAGTAAGTATAAAAGCCGTCTATAAACAAAACGCTAAGCTAGTTGCTTGACAGGAATCCAAGTAAAGCTTGAATTCGAAAGAAAATGATATTTGATTAAAAGCCCAACATATTTGCAAGATAAAATGTTTCATGGATTCCTTGAATAAGGATGGTTTTACATGTAGCCTGCAAAAAATTCAGCTACATAGATGCATCAATGCTTCAGAAAACCTTCAAAACCCATGCATATTTTTGGTGTGTTAAGTGAATGGTAAAATGTGCACACACATTTTTTTTTTTAAACCAACATCAGTTGTGATTTTCTTACAAAACACAATTTTGGACAGAAATCTATTGCAGAAGCATATGACTACCGCTGGGCGACTAGTGGATTTTGCTACTCGCGAGTAGTTGCAGCAATTACTCGCGGGTAGTCGATTAATTGCGAGTAGTTGCCAAAGTATCAAAAGGTAGGAAAAAACGTTTGTGTGTATTGAGCTCGTGCCAATGACATCATTTTGGGAGTAAAACAATGCCGCGTCGTTGTGGAAGCAATGTGCGTGCGCGTTGTGTGTGTCCATAGCGCGCGTAACGCGATATGCTGAGGCTCCCATTGGTGAACTAAACTGCGTTGCGCCCACCAGAGAGACACACAACGCGCACGCACATCGCTTCCACAATGACTCAGCATTATTTGACTCCCAAAATGGCATATTCGCACGTGTTCGAAAGGGGTCAATAGTAACCAACTGTACAGCGGAAATTTGCCTAATCTGTGCTGCCACGATTCTGTTTCAAACACTGCATAGATGGTGAACTTCAGCAAAGATTATTTCGTATTTCTCTCATAAAAAAACTACCCCGGTTACCTTTACTATTAAATGAAAATCAAACGGTCTTGCTCCTCGATTAGACGGCATAAGTTTGCCATAATTCCCTTCAACCCGTGCATGTAGCTACTGTCACATATGTAACATGTATTAATCGCGAATTTACGAGTAGCGCAATGAAACAGTTCATTGAACCGGGCGTACGCGGCAGATGACACGTGGAGATCTGCAGTCGTTACTCGATTGTTGTTGTTTAAAACATGCTTGTCGGACATTCGGCTAGCACAAGGACACAATGAATTGAAATACATGTAGTCAGCATACACAACAAATAAGTCACCTGCACACAGGTCTCCTTTTAAGTGTGCTGGGAAACAGGCCTGTTACGTGTAACAATTAATATACATTGCGTAAAAATAATCGCGATTAATTGCGAGTATGTAACGGTACTCGCGGCGCCACGATTAATCGAGTAGTTTAAAAATAATAGTCACGAGTACGAGTACCGTTTACTACTCGCGATTAATCGAGCTATTCGCCCAGCAGTAATATAGACCATGTCGAATAGCTGCCATCTTGTAGGGCAGTTTCTTTGTTCCTTGAGGACATGCATGGTCGCACATTTTGTGCTTACATTGTCAACCAATTTAAATGTCAAAAGTTGCCCTACAAGATGGCGGCTATTCTATACGGTCTATTGATATTTTTTACAATTTCTGTTCATCCAAAAGCCGAACAAGTGTACAACCTCCAAGACATGCTCAAGAAGAAAGAGGACGACATGCAAGCCATGGAGGACCGTTACAAGAAATACCTGGAGAAAGCGAAGAACGTGATTCGGACCCTCGACCCTAAGCAGTCCCCCACGGGAACCAATGAGGTGCAGCTACTCAAAGCTCAGCTCCATGAGAAGCAGAAGATTATTGAGTATCTTGAGGTGAGTGCAAGGTGGACTGGGACTCGCTGATAAATAAAGGAGCGTGTCCACATCACAATTTTTGACGCCCCCCCATTTTTCCCGTAAATGTTGAGATTTTGATACCATATCATGTGTCATATTTTTCTCATTACCATTCTGAATTTCCGTTTTCTCAGTCCGTATATATCAAGGACATTGTCAAAAATCCACCAATGTTTTGCAAATTAGCTTTATTCGGTAACATTAAAAATAGTATACACGATTGGTAAACTGTTGCAAATAGTTTTATCCCCCTGTGTGATTGAGGATATACATGATAAAAACCAACCTGAGCAAAAAACAGCTCCGTACTTCGTCTAACTTTTGAGAAAACAGTCAAAAAAGGGTTTGCAGTCATTTCGCCCCAAAACCAGTAGCATTCGGGCGATGTAGTGTTTAGACGAAGTGGTTTGGGGGCGAAATGGTTTTGGGGCGAATTGAATTTTCGTCTCATGAGACGAAAACTAATTGTTTTACTCATTTCTCAAAGACTATAGCACTTCAGAAAAAACAATTTCAGGGGGAAGTTTTCTACGGTCATTATGTTTATATCGTGTAAGTTAGGTGTAAATCTGTGAACATTTCTGATTTTCGCGATACCAATCATGTATACTGCCTTTAAATGGTACAGTGATTACACCAACCTTTTTGCTTCCACATCCAAATTGGAGATTGCAAATGTCCTGTTTTCTTCCCATGGATAGTATTTTAGGGAGGTATTTTATATCGTTGTCAAGTTAGAACAAAATCTGTTTTCTGGAAAAATCTGGACAAGCTCCTTTAATATTTGCTGCTTCTTTGTTCATTTTGTGATTTATGTCTGTCATTTTTCAGCACGAGAGGGAGAAATCCAAAATAATGCGTGATGGCGAAGAGAAACTGATAGTGTCAGCTTGGTATAACATGGTAAGTTACACAAGAAAACTGTGGGATTTTATGATTTTTTTCTTCCATGAAATGGCAACATTTGCAAAGAAAATGTCTGTTGAAAAGTTGCTTAGAATCGACTAAGCTGTTAATTCTGTGAGGAAAATCGTAAAGGCCTTATCGGGAATCGAACCCGAGACCTCTGACTCACGGGGCAGATGCTCTACCAGCTGAGCTATAAGGCACAGTGGTATACTCACTCACTCAAGACCTCTGACTCACCGGGCAGATGCTCTACCAGCTGTGCTATAAGGCACAGTGGTATACTCGCTCACTCACTCCCCAAGACCTCTGACTCACCGGGCAGATGCTCTACCAGCTGAGCTATAAGGCACAGTGGTATACTTACTCACTCACTCACTCACTCACTCACTCACTCACTCACTCACTCACTCACTCACTCCCAACACCTGACTCACCGGGCCGATGATCTACCAGCTGAGCTATAAGGCACAGTGGTATACTCACTCACTCACTCACTCACTCACTCACTCCCCAAGACCTCTGACTCACCAGGCAGATGCTCTACCAGCTGAGCTATAAGGCACAGTGGTATACTCACTCACTCACTCCCAAAGACCTTTGACTCACCAGGCAGATGCTCTACCAGCTGAGCTATAAGACACAGTGGTATACTCACTCACTCACTCCCCAAGACCTCCGACTCACCAGGCAGATGCTCTACCAGCTGAGCTATAAGGCACAGTGGTATATTCACTCACTCAAGACCTCTGACTCACCGGGCAGATGCTCTACCAGCTGTGCTATAAGGCACAGTGGTATACTCACTCACTCACTCCCTAAGACCTCTGACTCACCGGGCAGATGCTCTACCAGCTGAGCTATAAGGCTCCATTGGGAAAACCCGAGGGAGTATATTTCTGTGCCTTGTAGCTCGGCCTTCTGCCCGGTGAGTCAGCAGTCTCGGATTTTAATCCTGATAAGGCACTTTTGATTTTTCTCTCATCTCAAGTTTGGTCGTTTCATTTCAATGGTGATTAGGCACCATACCAGATAGTGCATTGATTCTGTGAGGTTATTTCTTAAAATTCATGGGTTGACTTAAAGATAGTATACATGATTGGTAAACTGTTACAAATAGTTTTATCCCTCTGTGTGATTGAAGATATGCATAATTAAAACCAACGAGCAAAAACCAGCTCCGTACTTGAGAAAACAGTAAAAAAAGGGTTTGCAGTCATTTCGCCCCAAAACCCTTTTGCCCTGAACCATTTCGCCCTGAACCACAGCCTGTGCACGAAGTGGTTTTGGGGCGAAGTAGCATTTGGGCGAAATGGTTTTGGGGCGAATTAAATTTTCGTCTCATGAGACGAAAACCAATTGTTTTACTCATTTCTCAAAGACTATAGCACTTCAGACAAAACCATTTCAGGGGAAGTTTTCTACGGCCATTATGTTTATATTGTGTAAGTTAGGCGCAAATCTGTGAACATTTCTGATTTTCGAGATTACCAATGATGTATACTGCCTTTAAACTAGGAAAATACCTTTACATGACTGAAATCTGTTTCCCACAAAATATTACTAGTACTACATTCCCATCCATTATATCCATGTAACCTCAATCCCGCCTCGACTTCAAACCTAAATTCTTCATGGGTTTCCTCACGCTTGCGAGTGACAGTGCAATGGGCACTTTAGAGGAATCCTTGGTATGAATACCAAAAAGAAATAATAATAATAGTAATTTAAAAAACTCTGTTTGCTAGGATAGGGCGACAATTTGTGTGTAAAAAAGCTATATTAGGGCGACACGCTCAATAGGGCGACAATTTGGTGTCCTAATATTTTTGAGATTAAAAACAATTTTTTTAGGTCAAAAACCATTTTTTTTAAATCGAGAACCATTTTTATTAGGTCTAAAACTGTCTCTCTTAGGTCTTTAACCATTTTTGGAAGCTTCGGGTAGAGAAATTTGGTGTCAATTTGAGTGATTCTTCCCGAAATTTCGGTGGTTCCCGGGGAAAGGCTTTCCCAATTGTCGCCCTATTGCCGCATCCAGAGTTTTTACAATAATAATAATTATTGATATAATTCCCTTGAAGAGTTCATTCCCAAAAACAGATAAATGCCATTCAAGATATCTTGTGTACCTCAAGATTTGTGCCTTTCAGAAAATACCCAGCAAAATGCAGCTCTGAGCCATTCAATTTAATAGTAGAAGTGACTTGATTTTACCAATTTAATACCATTCTTTTACTTTTTGTTGGATACAACAAAAAATCACAAGGTACATACAAAATAATAAATGGCGCTTATCTGTTTTTGCAAATGACCTCTTAATTTCTACCATCACAGGGTATGCACATGCACCGGAAAGCGGCCGAAGACCGACTGACGAATTCAAGCACTGGTCAGTCCTTTCTAGCAAGGCAACGCCAAGCGTCCAATCGTAGATCTCAAGCAATAATCAGCGGTCATACGCCCACTGCTACCAGGTGAAATGGTCACTAGCTGACCGCTACAAAAATGCTGTCATTTTATCAATTTCACATCTCAACTGCAGAAACAGTATTTTGTCCCTTTAAAAATCGAGTGAGATGTTTTGAGCACTATGTTTAGTTTGTTCTTTTGAAGCCAGTTTCATAGAGCTGCTTAAGCATTAGCTGAAAAGGCGTGCTTACTATAGCAGACAAGTTGTGCTTACTATAGCAGACAAGTTGTGCTTACTATAGCAGACAAGTTGTGCTTACTATAGCAGACAAGTTGTGCTTACTATAGCAGACAAGTTGTGCTTACTGTAGCAGACAAGTTGTGCTTACTATAGCAGACAAGTTGTGCTTACTATAGCAGACAAGTTGTGCTTACTGTAGCAGACAAGTTGTGCTTACTGTAGCAGACAAGTTGTGCTTGGCTAAAGCGCAATTTCAAGGTCACAGCAAGCTTAAGCACACATGTTCTTGAAGACGGTTATTGTTGCATCACTATCTTCAGCAAAGTTTGGCTTTGCAGTTAAGGCACATTTTCGATTACCGTTAACGATGACTATAAAATAGCCTGATGCTCGGTTAATGGAAAGTAGGCTCTTAAACAGCCCTAGGAAATTGGCTTCTGAGCATGGAGTACATTTTTCTTTTAATTTGTCGGGATTTTGATAAAGGTCCAATTTTTCACAAAGCTTATTAGCGTGAAACATCTGTAAGCAAATTTTTCAGGGCACCAGTAAAACCTAATATAAATAACTTGGCAATTGTGGCTGGTAACCATCATTTGCTAAGCAAAATACAATTGTGCCTCCTAGCTCATTTGGTAGAGCATCTGCCCAATTTTTCAGAGGTCTTAGGTTTAAATCCCAGTGATTTTTAACCCATATTGGTTTTAGAATCCTACAGCATTTGTTTTTTGGTGCATATGTGTGCGACGCGCAACAAATTAAGTGTAAAATGCAAATGTACATTCATGTATGCTCAACAAATCAATAATATATTTTAATACGAAGAAATTTTCAGCATTTCAGGGGCGAACACTCGAAGTGAGGCATTAAGACTTGCCTTATGTAATTCACTGAGAAAGTTGGACGTATTGTAAATAAATAGAGGTATTATGTCTGGTATTTCACCCATTTTTATATGCAAAGGGACTTTTAATGTTTTGAATGGATGCTTAGTAAGCGTATTGTTTTAAAACATTAATCTGTTAGAACCCACCTGAGTTTTATGTTTCATTTTGCGAGAAAAAACAAATGGGTAAAAAAATATACTGAACTGTTCCACAGCAGCCCTGAAAACCACTTTGCTATAAGCGACTTGTGAGTTTTTTTACTGGACATGTGCACATTTTTTGCCGTTGACGTCGGGAAATAGCCTCACCAAAAAGTACACGCAATGGACAATTGAGGGTGTGTTCTCTCAAAACCTGCATAAAAATAAGCTCACAATGTTTCATGAACATTTGTGACCCGGCACATCAAAATCAGGAATAAGTTGCAAATTGACTTTTTGAGATATGTACACGGTGAGAAAGGAAAATTCATAAGCTTTCTAATGATACCTATCACAAGCATGTAGCTTGTTCGGTTCTATAGTTATGATCCGATAACGATGACAAGCCATCTGTTGTTTACCAAATCCACACAAGATTTTGATTACTTCCTAGAACAAAAGAACACGGACAATTCACACAAATCATCTTAATTTTCATCTTTAAGTATCGTTTTTACAATAAACACATTAATGACGGTAACCTATGACAACTACACTTCCTCAAAGTACCAAAACCCGAAAATCGACTTTGTTCACGATTTCACCCACATACCCAATTGACTGGGCCATTACTCGAAACGGCATCAGCGACTTATTCCTGATTACGTTGTACCGGGTCACATTTTAGCATGTCACTGTGCAAAAATCCAGTGAGAGGCCAGCTTAAAGGGACAACGAAAATGGAAAATGTGCTTGGTACTTGATTCATTTTACACCTAAGAATTGACTTGTTCCTTTCGACTAAAAATGTGTAAAAAGCGCAGGACTGGGAAAAGTGGTGCACAGAATTTTTAAAAATCAAAACTCCACAGTCGCTTAAATTCCACATACGATTGTCATTCTTTTTCCCCAGTAACTTGAACTTCTTCAGTAATTTTTATTCAGGTGCTAATAATAATTTACAGAGAATTTCAGGTTTTTTAACGAGAAATTACAAGGGTTACTACTACAAAAGTGTGTTGATAAATGGGAACAGAGTGACATTGCTGTGTGGAATAGGTCAGCTGGTAATTAAATTAAAATTGTTTTTAAGTTTTAATTTTTACAATTTCTTTTTTACTTGGTTATTGTAGAAATGGTCGTCATACGTAACATAGATCATGTGTTGCCTGGGGCATAAATGTTGCAATAAACAATGGACCAGTTGCGTGATAGATTTGCATAAGTCTTGGAGTCGAGCCATATATTTACATAAATGCTAGACTCCTGCCTTCGCGCTATATGGTGGTCGCGTACGAGTGACTCAAGCACCATACTATATCTGGCAAATTGGGCCCGTTTCCAGGGGAGTGCACGCCCCATGTTGATTGAACATGTTGATAAGCAACTTCAAACCAGTCTACTTTCTTGATTGCATCATTGCAGGTTGGAAACGTTCCAGCTTTCAAAGTTGACATCAATTTAAAGTTTTTAAAAAAGTTCTACATGTATTTCGTTATTTTGGCGAAAATTCACAATGACTACATGTTTCAACATGTTCATTTCAACATGTAACAGCTTAAAAATGCATAGAGTAATGTGCGAGGTATTCCAGGTACCGCACAAACTTTCGCACCGGTTACTATGGACCAGCTTGCACCCCCTGGAAATGGCCTGATTTGCCAGGTAGTCTGGTGCTTGACTCACTCGCATGCAAGCGCCATAGGGTGAAGGCGGGAGTCTAGGATTTATGCAAATCTATCACGCCACTGGTCTATTGGGAATGTCCCCGTGTGACGTCACATTTTTACAGCAAATAACACATGACAACATTTTTGGGTTCACTGTGAAAAATTATGAGCCCTTGCTTGCGAGTTAGAACCGTTGATGAGGTTAGGTGAACTTGAAGGTTTAATTTCACAGCAGTCTATGGAGATTTAGATCCGATTGATCAACGGTATGTTTGAAAATGACTAAGACCCTGTAGACAATAGGGAAATCGCTTCGTTCGATGAAGATATTTCCTGATGTGAGTGCACGCCTCTTCATTTGACGATGATTAGAATCGCTTCATTGTAATGAAGCAAATATTTTCATTCAACAAAGAGATCGCTTCATTCGACGAAGCAAATCTGTAATGTGTACGCTTCCTTCGTTCAACGAAGCAATTTGACACGTTACAAGATGGGGGTGATGCACAGCTTCATTCGATCTTCGTTAGCGGTCGTCTAATGTGAACAGTACCATGCTTCGTTCAATCTTTCTTTAGTGAGATGTGAACACATGCTTGATTAACTAACGATGATTAACTAATCTTCATCGAACAAAGCAATTTCCCTCATGAGATGGGATTATAAGACACTTTAACTACACTTTTTGAGGACACTTCAAGACGCAGGCTCGTCAATACACCACGAACAAATTCATGCCATGAATTTTACCATGCTCCATACCTTGCCCGAGTAGGGCAGCTGCTCTTATAATCCTAGAGGGTAGAGGCTCATTATTTATGCGAGCTCGCCACTGTGTTTATGCGTTGCTAGGCTAATCGGATCACGCGCGCGCTTAGTTGTGTGTGTTGTTGTATGTCATTTGTACCAAAGAGTTCCCATAAACTGTCAATTCAACCATCTATATGACACCTTCTTGAAGCAAATGTGACCATATCGGTAATATAATGTCAATATGGCTGAAACTAAATGTCATGCATTTACAAAGGATGTATTTTCTGTGATAAATATTTGATTTCGAAAATATTTGATACACACGCAGAATGGACGAGGCTATTAGCCTGCACCATGGCCCTAAACCCTCTGGGACTGTAAGAGGGGCTGCCCTACAAGGTATGGAGCGCAGTGAAATTTATGGCACGAATTTGTCTGACGAGCCTGCGTGTTTAAGTTCTTTTGCAAGATGCTGCTGAGGATCACTGTGGCAAAAATGCTTTATTTGTGATGGTCTGATTAAGATTCCCAAATAACATTTACAGTCAATTTGTTTGGCTTTGTTTGGGTCTGGAATATGAAAGATGCAAACCAACAAGTAATATCAAGAAATACTAATCAGATGTTTTTTAATTGGACAGTATTTATGTTTATTCTGTAAATAAAACCATGTACTCTCGTCAAACCCACAGGAAATACAAATTGAGTATATCTTGAGTTAATTTTTCAATGAAACATAATAAGATCAACAACAATATATATATAATCCCTTTGTCTAATTCTGTTTTGTTATATAACTTGCATATAATAATGTACCATACATTTATGGACTTCTTAGAAAGTCACAAAAACTACATATCACTATATTGACTGAATAAACAGATTTACCTAACAACTGTTCTTGTCAAGTGTCTTTTGTATTAAAATTTTGGCCTAAACTTGACTTTTTATGCAAATGTATTTAAAACGTTTTATTCATATTTTCTGAAGAAAAAGATTTTGGACCAAAATAGCACAAATTTTGCACAAAATATGTAATGAATTCTGGCAAAATATAGCAAAAACTTTGAAACATCTTTTGTTCCATTCAAAACTGAGATAAAAATAGCCATATTATAGATTAGTTTCACTTTGTCACAGGCCAAACTTGACCATGTTTGCCTTCAGGTATAGACTGTATCAAATAGCCGCCATTTCGTAGGGCAGTTTCTTCCTTGATGACATGCATGGTTGCACATATTGTGCTTCCATTGTTGAACGGTTTAAGTAACAAAAGGTGCCCACAAGATGGCAGCTATTCGATACGGTTTATATACTGCAAGATATGAGACCGAGTGGCCTAAACTTGACTTTTTATGTAAATGTCTTTAAAACGTTTCTGCATGCATTCAGAGCACTTTTCTGAAGTTTGTGAAGCACTTTTATTCATAATTTCTGAAAAATAAATTTTTGACCAAAATAGCACCAATTTTGCACAAAATATGTAATGAACTCTGGCAAAATATAGCAAAAACTTTGAAACATCTTTTGTTCCATTCAAAACTGAGATAAAAATAGCCATATTATAGATTAGTTTCACTTTGTCACAGGCCAAACTTTACCATGTTCGTCCTTCAGGTATAGACCGTATCGAATAGCCGCCATTTCGTGGGGCAGTTTCTTTGTTCCTTGAGGACATGCATAGTTGCACATATTGTGCTTCCATTGTTGAACGGTTTAAGTAACAAAAGGTGCCCCACAAGATGGCAGCTGTTCGATACGGTCTATATGCTGCAAGATATGAGACCGAGCGACACCTCTCCCCCCTACCGCCCCTATACCTCGACACACACTTCCTTTTTGTTAACGTAGGACTCGCCCCTGAACCTGAAAGGAAATTCCTTGGATGTTTTACATACAATAGGGTATAAGGAAGGAATGTCTTTAGAAGGAGAGCGAGAACAATAATAAATATTTATATAGCGCAACGTTTCCACCCTCAAGGCGCTGAAGAACAAATTACACACTATTAAAGAAAATTACATATGATCAAATGCCTTGTGCGTGAGGTGGGTTTTGAGACATGATTTGAAAGAGGATAGTGCCGTGTATCACTAGATCTGATCTGAAAGGGCAATTCATTCCAAAGTCGAGATGCTGCCACTGAGAAGGATCGACTTCCCCATGTGCGATGTGATCTTGGTTGATGGAGCAAGAGTTGACTACTTGAGCGTAAAGTGCGTGATGGTTTGTGATAAGAGAGCAGATCCGAGATGTATAATGGAGCCATGCCATTCAATGCCTTAAAAACAATGAGTATCATCTTGAAGATAATCCTATAATATACCGGAAGCCAATGGAGGACAGGTGAAATGTGAGAGAATTGTCTAATCACCCGCTGCATGCACCTGAAACATTCCTGTGGTTTCTACATGTTATATTGTTCTCTCCTAATTATGGAGGACAAACCTGGGAGAGTTTAGTGACCTGTAACAGAACCACTATGGGTTATAATGTAAATATAAACATTTTTCTCAGGGCGTTTTTTCTTTCCTGTTTTTCCTGTTTTTTTATTTTTTATCTTTGTGGATCTATTGTTGCACATTACATATTAATATCTTCCCCCAACATGGCTGTCGGTGGGAAGGGTTTATATGTTTAATGGGACCATGCACAGTCTGACATCACATTCTTGCTTATTAATATGAAAATGAAAGACAAAACCTGTAATTCTAAACATGCCAAAACGGCATTTGTAACCTTAACTTGAAAATAATTAACTAATATAATTAACTAATTAACTGTTATTGTTAAGCCCTTTAATTAGCTCTTTAATCTGGCCCGCTGACATTATCGAGCGCCCTCTACTGGCAACACTTTCTCAGTGAACATATTGCAAAATGGCGACGTACAGCGTACGAGAAATTGGGGTGTTGCCTTCTTAAAAACTGTCCCATTCCTGTCAACCGATTTGCAAACCAAGAAAAATTCCTGAATACTTGGAGCCCTCAAATATCACTCGATCATGGAACCGAATGAAGAGAGTTTGCAGATGCTGGTGGGGATGGGTTTTTCCAATCTGACTGAAATCAAACGAGCGTTGACGCTGAGCAAAAATGACGTGAACGAAGCCGTAGCAATTCTGACCAACGAACAGCCGGGGCTGGGCTTCGAAACCGGGGATGACGTGATGGAGACCAAGGAGGTTGTCCGGTCTAACTCGGGGAAATCTAAAGTTGAGTCAACTGATCAAGCGCCGCCGAGTTACGATGAAGCTGTTGAGCCCGAAGACGTGAGTTTGGTTTGTCTTTTTGGGGGGGGGGAAATACCGTACACCCTCGGCACTTTTTTGCAACTTTAAAAAAAAGTCTCTCTTTCTCTCTCTTTCACCGCATCCTTTCTGACGTCATCACTTTATACTTGTCTCAGTCTACGTTTACCACCGTTTTAATCAGCTTTGTAGGAAGGAATGGTCATTAGTACAATCACACAATTTATAATTATATCACGCATTCTCTTGTGAGGTTCGAACCTGCCTTAATTTTACCAACTTTAGTCTGTCGTCTTAACCACTAGACCATGAGTGATCATGTTGCCAGCAGTCGCTCCAAAGTGCCATCAAAATATACCGATGAAATAAATCGAGGTCATCATGAGGTCAGTGTATAAATATGAATAATGTAATATTAATGAGTGATGTTTCAGCAAATTTAATATTCTTATAGTTTTTATAGGTGACGTATTGCTTCTTTATTCATAAGCCATAAAATAGTGGACTCGCCCAAATTAAAAAAGGGGTGTTTCGTGCAAATGATTGAAATATAATCCCAAAACTGAACCTGGCCCACCTACTACTAGTACTAGTGAAATGGAATAACCGTGCGTCAAATTTAGCTGTTTACTATTCATCTTTTGTATTAAATGCGCATGTCATGCATAGACCGTATCGCAAATACCGCTTGGGTGAGTTTTCACAAAAGCAGCAATGTATTGTGGGAAGGTTTTCGGGGCAGACTCTGCCCTGTTTTCCTTCCCATAATACAGTTGTGCTTTTGTGCAAACTCGCCCAAGCGGTATTAGCGATAAGGTCTATGCCACCTGCTTATATTTCCCTTCCTTACCATGTTGACGTGATTGCTTAAAAGAAGTGCTAAAAATCTTCCTATAAAAATAAAATATATCACCAAAGAAGGCAGGTTTGACTTTTTTTCCAAACAGTAAGTGATTCGTAGGTAAGTATTTTATGTATTTGGGTGTACGGTATTTATTATGCTTTTTTTTCTTTCTGTTTGTCTGGTTGTCATTGTTCATTTGATTCTTGAGCAAATATTGAGCCTAACATTTTTAACAAGCAACATTTTCTTCAAGGAATTTAGAAATTGAGTCTTGACTATGCTTTTGAGCTAAGAATACTGCCCCATCCTCCAACACTCACTGCTCCGCCCTTCACGACCCTGCCCCTCTCTGTTCCGCCCTTCACTACCCTAGCTGCTCTTAACTGCCCAGCCCCAATACCAACCGTCTCTTTGCACTTATTACCACCCCAAAAAGAATAGCTTCAGACCTTGTGTACAAAAGGTACATCTCACTCCTGAATTTGGGTTTTTCCATCAAATCTGCACTTACCGATGCTCGATGGGTTCTTTTAAAGAAAATAAATTAAAAAAACACTGAGCTGCAGGATTCTCCCAGAAACAGAAAAAGCCACATTTCATTACTGCGGGAATCACTTTGTTCAAATGAGTCGTCTAGGACCTGGAGGAAATCACTGAAGCGAAGCAGTCTTGAAAGTGATTCCAAAGTGATTGGCCGATCAATGCCTTTTATAGATAAGAATTTTTTTTTTTTTTAAATACCTTTCTTTTGTGGGAGAGTTTACTTGCAAGTTCATTACATTGAACATTTTTTTTTTCTGATAAAAAATTGATATTTAAAATTTTTTTGTGTATCTCTTTTGGTTGAGTACACATTCGTGGAGGGTAGAGTAAAGTTTAGGGGCATTGTGAAATACCAATTGATTGCTTTCCGGTGACGTCACCCCTTCCATCCACCATTTTGGTTGTCATTTTTCATGACCCACGTGGCTCGAGTGATAACTGGCCAAAAAAGCAATAAAATCGCATTTGTTGCACTTAACTCTGTTACTTAACCTTGCTTTATGTTGTTGCGCCATGGCTATTGTATCGATAAAGATAACAATATCAGCGTTTGCCCTTAACTTTTTTCTCAACTGGCCAACAGGGCCAGTTGGCTTAAGTCTTCACTGGCCCGTCGGCATTTCAAGTGGCCCGGTTAAAACTTCCGGTTGTTCTTTTTACACTTAGTCGACCTTTAATGTTTGCAATAACCACATTTGAGTGAATAAATCAGGAAAATTTGGTAGTCATAAGGTTCTCCCCAGTACAAGTTACATGTACATTATGTTTCAACTGGACAGCCGGACCATTTGGGGAGGCTTTCCAACTGGCCCGAGATGATTTCAACTGTCATTTGGCCAATGGACCAGTGCTAATTCGAATGCTGAATATATTTCTTCAGGCTAAAAATTGTAATCAAGCAAAAGCACTTTCGGTTTTACAAGCTGCAGTGCATGCTCAATAATTTAAACGTATCGCGTGTGCGGCATCTTCGAATAAAAGTACGCTGGTGAGTATTTTTTACGCGTGCCCATGTGCGTCTAGTGGCGCGCGCGTTACCGCTGACCACCAAACATTCCTGGATGTTCTACGGTACGTCACGGAAAGCAATCAATCATCACAGTAAATTTGCTTGCTGGTATTTCCACAGGATGCCAAGTATTCATCGAGGTCCAGCATGGAAGCAGATAATGAAGATGACATGAACTCAACCAAAGAGTTCCCAGCTACCAACCTGTATGAGCTAGAGAGCCGCGTGTTCACCGATCAGTGGTCTATTCCTTACAAGAAGGAAGAGTCGCTTGGCAAGTGTCTGATTACTTCCACAAGATTTGCAGAAGAAAGTAAGTACAATAGGTGGATTCAATGCACCTTCAGACTGCTCTAAGTACTTGAAAACACTTTAAAATGAGGGGTCTCTCATTGCCAGACATCCTCTTGCAACAGTACCCCTTTAACGCACTCCCCAACTCCTGCGTACAGTGGCCCTGTTGAAACCGGCCCCATTTCGTGAAGGAACAAGTGACAGAAATCTTGTCGCCCCTGCTTGACCAATCAGGATGCTTAGCAGTGCATTGCAGGCATTCAAATGTCACGCGCGCAGATTGTAAACACCGTGCATGAATGTGATACGGTAAGGCTGGCAGTTGTCCGCGTCAGCGATTGGTTTCTATTTAAAGCATACTGGGGAATCCGTTCCATTACATTCATCAGCATGCATCCCTGTTATTAATTTGAAAAACTGTGGAGTAAATTAAGATCGTCGCCGGAAATTTTGGTAGGAATGGGACAGTCATAAGGAACAGAACCCAATACAATTTCTGGAAAGTATAGAAATCGTTTCTTTTCGACATAACATGACCGAATTTATTTTGGTATTTGTTCCTTATACATTGAACAAAGATTTGAAGGAAATTACCTCCTGGAATAACGGATCATCAAATTCTAAGATATACTTCCCACTTGCACTTCTGTCGGAAATGTTGCATTTCTGAGATAAATAATTATAAAATTACTGCAGAGAGTACCGGTAAATGCACAAACGGCATGAACGGTGCGAGTGCTCCGTGCGTAAGTGCGACGAGGCACTGCGTGCGCGTGTGAATGGTTAACTTGTGCACTAACAGAAGGCAATTTTTGAAGGAGAAAATGTAATTAAAAGCAACATTTACGACAAAAGTGCAAGTGGGAAGTATGTTTTAGAATTAGATTATCTGTTGATTCCAGGAAGTAATTTCCTTAAAATCATTGTTCAATGTATACGGGAAAAAATAACATGATTTTTTACCCAGCAAATAGCTCTCATTTGCAACAGGTTTTATTCTAGTAAAAATGACACCAGTATTTGCCCAGCATTGTTATCAGTCGTTAAGATCTTTATGTTTGATTTTGCTCATGATATTTAATACAAAGTCCAAAAAGTTTATGTACATTGTGAAGTTTATAAAATCAGTTACGATTTTGTTTAAATAGCCATAAAAACAAGGTACTGTATATAGTCAAGAAAAATTGCAGATTCCATCTAGAATGTAACATGCTCCCCTGCATACCCAAGAGACAAAAGACATTTTTTTAAACAAGTGCACATTACAAAAACACATTACAAAAACAAGAAAAATTGACACAAACTTCGCCATTTTGTCTCAAAACTGGGGGAAGATTGACATTTTTGCTTTCAACTTTTTGATTGAAAAAAAAGCAGTCAATCTGAGAGTGGACATTTTCAGCACACTGAAGTTTTATGCAGTCATGCACAATTAAAGGCACGAGCCTGTGCCTTTAAGCTGTAATGAGAAAATTTTGATGTCGGCTTAATTACAAAAGAAATTTTCAAATTTTGGTCAAACTGTAAATTTGCTAATTCTTTTGCTACTCCGTATATATTGTACCCTACATACAATGAGATTTGTGTCAGCCATGCGTGAGTGGGGAAAGTACCACTATAGTAACCTGATTTGTGTAGTCGGCCACTGTAACCCATCCTCTTGCACCAGTGCCCCTTTAACACACTCCCCAACTCCTGCGTACCGAGGCCCTGTTGAAACCGGCCCCATTTCGCAGGACACAAGCAACAGAAATCTTGTCGCTGGACCAATCAGGATGCGTGGGCAGTGCATTGCAGGCATTCAAATGTAACGCGCGCAGACTGTAAACACCGTGCATGCATGTGATACATGTACTCGGTAATGCTGGCCATTGTCCGCGTCGGCGATTGGCTGCTATTTAAAGCATACTGGGGAATCCGTGTCATTACATTCGTCAGCATGCATCCCTGTTATTAATTTGAAAAACGGCGGAGTAAATTTAGATCGTCGTTTGAAACTTTGGTAGGAATGGGACAATCATAAGGAACAGAACCCAATACAATTTTTGGAAAGTATAGAAATCGTTTCTTTTCGACATAACATGACCTAATTGATTAAATTACATCAAAATGACTCGGGCATGAGTTGGCTCAACACAACAGCCGGCTAGTCCACAGATTTGCGTGGATTTCCTCAGGATATTGTAACGTCGCTTGGCAGAGTGGAAATTCCCTGAGATCTCAGGATGCTGTAGCCTAATGCAGCCTACATGGACATGTCCATGTACATGTATTGCTGTAGTAGGTGTGTCGTGGGAATTCCCCAAACATGTTGCACCATAGGCTTTCCATTGCTAGTGGCTCATGCACAAAGTTGGGAAATCCCTGGTTTCATTATCAGAATTAACGATAATAAAAATAATAACTTGATTGAGCTGTATTTCTACACTACATGTATGCACACACACGACTAAATGATCGCCAAAATGGAATTTAAAAAAAAAAAAAAAAAATTAACACTCCTTAATCGTCCAAATTCAATACGATTTTACATACACCCTGGGGAGTTTAAATTCACATTGCATTTGAAGTATTTATTTTGATTTCAAAACACATAAAAAGGAAGAAGAAAACTAAAATAGAAGAAAACGAAAGAAGAACTTTAAACAATGTAATTAATTTTACTATGCACTTCTCCATCTACGGTATTCTGATACATTTAGGCCTATTGCAAAAGTGCAGTACTACACAACATTCATAATGTTACACAATTCCTGAAAGTTATAATTACATTTGAACATCGTTAATAAGAGGTCCTTGGGACTAAGCCTGTGCATATACGGGTTTGAAGGGAACCGGAACCGTAACGATCGTAACGGTCGGGTACCCGGGTATCCGCAAAGCAGGCATCGCGAATTTCAAACCCGGAAGTAAGGGCAGGTAGTCCGGGAGCCCAGCAGGATTTCATCATAATTTTGAGTGCAAAAGGTTTGAAGTGTGGGATTGGTAGAAGTAGCTGGGACATCT
Organism: Henricia sp. BOLD:AAB3569; assembly: GCA_037783545.1. Lineage (NCBI taxonomy): Eukaryota > Metazoa > Echinodermata > Asteroidea > Spinulosida > Echinasteridae > Henricia > Henricia sp. BOLD:AAB3569. Next base: position 3,796,847 of record JBBELK010000329.1, read on the forward strand.
CCCAAACGGGCTTTCTTAAGTGTCCCGGGTGGTGCGTTGGGAGGGGGCAGCCCCCTAAAGTCACCCAAAAATTCGGTTTCATCATAATTGAGAGTGCAAACCCAATTTTAGCACGGATCGTAAGGCCAACCTACACTGATTGAGAATTCGTTACTTAAGAAAGATAGATTTGGTGCGTTAGCCACTTAAGAAAGCGGTTAATTAGCGTTAATTAGACGTTTAATCATAATTCTGAGTGCATGGACAAAACCTATGTCTATGTGCAACCTACACACGGCTGAACACAAAAATGTCACTTAAGAAAATTTCTGGTGGTGCGAACCCTACTTAAGAAAGGGTCAAAGGTTAATTAGGTCAAAGGTCACCAATATTCAAAATACGAAGAGCAAGTTTCTGGCGTGTTTGGATTGAAAGTTTATGACAAATCAATCACTGATTAACCATTTAAGAACAAGATATGTGGTGCTAAGTCTAATTAAGAAGGCCTTCAATTAGCACTAATTACACCTTTAATCATAATTACGAGTGCATCAATAAAACAAGTGCCAATATGTTCCTATAACCATACAAAAGCAAAATCACCCGCTTAAGAAAATGTTCGGTGGTGCGAACCCTGCTTAAGAACGCCTGGAAATCCTAAAGCTCAGGGTCACGTGTAACAGTAAGCCCCGCCCCCTGCGTCTTCCCATTCCCGCCCTGCACCCCGCGCACTGCATCCCGGGTGCCCTGCACTGCCGACCCCCACCTCCCGGACCGCATGACCCAGGCGCCATGGTCCCCGGTTCCCTCTCCCGGTCCTGATCCCCACACCAATCACCCCACCCGCTTTCCCCCAGCCGGTCATGATACCTGCAAGTTGCGGATATGTGCTGTTGTCAAACACGATTGCGCTCCCTCCCCCTTTCCCGCTGAGCTACATCAGACCGATCACCCAAACCGACGATCTGGGCTTGTCAGGAGTTGAAGTTCCACTTTCATGAAAATCCCCCCCCCCCACCCCCCCCCCCCACCCCCACCCCCCCCCCCCCCCACCCCCACCCCCCCCCCCCCACCCCCCCCCCCCCCCCCCCCACCCCCCCCCCAAACTGACCCCCACCCCCACCCCCACCCCGACCAAACCAGCCTACGCGCCACTAACTTTTCGTGATTTCCTGATAAATAATTTGTAACCTAAGAACAGCATATCACGTGTATTGAGTGCGTAAGGATAACTTATTTAGCCAATTTATTAGTATCAATTAGAGTAATGCCCACAAGTTCAACACCTGATTCACAAACAAGCTAATGAACAGAATTCCACAAATTAAAAAGAAATATTCCCAGTGGCGGATCCAGCCTCATTAAAATACAGGAATACGATGGATTTCAGGGGGTTATTTCCGTCCGTTTTGTGTTTAGGAACTATCGGTAATAATAGCCACCTTTGGTAATGGAGTGCGATTTTTTATGTTTGTGTTGATTTTAGTTAACCTATCTGGACCGGAACCAAGTCAGACCACATACTGCGAGCTTCCAGCCTAGCCCTCCGACGACTCCAGATCTCTAGCACCCGGTCACACCGAGCTGCTCTAATAAAAAGAGATGCGGTCCTGCCCAAGGACTTTTCCAGGATCCAAGCCCTCACCAAGTCATCTAGTAACCACGCCTAGGACCACCCGCCGGCCGTAAACAGATCAGGAAATTCCACAAAATCACTCATACCCGCGCGCCCTCCGCCCTGAGCCGGACAATAGGACTGATCTATATCCTAACGTCCGTACAATACCAAGCCCTTTAGGTCCCAGCCAGCCTTGATTAGCCAAACCGTGGTCAACCTCAGCCTGCAGCGACCGCTCTCACGCACAGAAACCAAAGTTCTGTCCCTCGGCATGAACTTTGCCATCCCGCTTAAGACAATCCTGGTCGAGGACATCATTCAGTCAACAGAACTGGCCTTACAACACTTCAGCAAGACGACTGTATATAGATGATGATGATAATGGCATCTTATATAGACTAAGATTACTGCCATCTTGTCCACCCCCACCTAGTATACCACTCTCTCTGGAAGGACCCCACACCAGCCACAGAACGCAATATGTCCAGGCAATTGCTGACTCTCCACCAGCCAGGACAAGATGGCAGTTATCGTAGTCTGCTTTGTCCATGTCTACGGGAAGGATGGGTATATATGGATCGGTCTTGGCGTAGGGCTTGGAGTGCTGACAGTTCTTGCCTTGAGTAGTTAGGTCTGGTTTGCTTGGCTTGCTTGAGTACTTGGTTGATTTGGAGTCGGACATAATGTGTAAAGCGCCATGAATATCTTGCAGGATAGATATGTGCGCTATATGCTGTTGTTGTTGTCCGTCATCGAAGATGACCATGGCATCAGTTGGATGGTGAGCTGTTGCGATGAGTCCGGAGATGGCTGGTGAGGCCAATCTGGGCAAGGAAACCTCTCCCACAGGTGGGGCAGAAGTGGGTAGGCGCTGTGCTTTTGGAGCCGGTGACTCTGGCTTTGCGCATCTGGCGTTTCTGCTCGGCATGTTGGGAACGACGCTCCTCCGCTCTCTGGGCTCCTGTTGTGATAGCACTGCGCAGCCCCGTCCTCATACTATGAAGGCGAGCAGAGCGATCCTAAAGAGGGCTGCTCGGTCACCCAGAAGGCTGCCGGACTCCACTGCTGCCTCGGTCCAGTGAAGAACGACCACATGTCCTGAGCCGCCTGTGTGCAGGTTCGCGACTACAGCTCCCAGTGTATCCAGACCTACTGCTTCGCCGTTTTTCCATCGCCACAGGACTTGAAGATTGACTGATGGTGATGTCAAGACATGCGCGTGACTTGGATTAAAGTGAGGGAGACTTGCGCTGCATCGGCCTCACTCTCTCGTCCTGATCCAGTGGCAAGACAAAGTCGAGACGGCTGGGGGCGGACCGGGATGCAGGAGTTGCCGGAAGGTGACAAGTATGCCATACAACCGCCTTGGGGGCTCCACTCCCGATTTTCTGTCGGGGTTTACTCCCTTAGCCTATGACTTTCCCAAGACATCCACAAGGCAGTGGAGCTATTTGACCCATAGCTGGGGCGGTGGTTGACATGGTACCAGGACGTATCCACACGTCGGTGGGCCTGCACACCATGTCTCTGGAACCCACTGCTGCTCCGAGATCCCCTACAGATTATTGTTCAGCCTTCTGCCCGGTGAGTCAGCGGTCTCGGATTTGAATCCTGATAAGGCACTTTTGATTTTTCTCTTATCCCAAGTTTGGTTGTTTCATTTCAATGGTGATTATGCACCATACCAGATAGTGCATTGATTCTGTGAGGTTAATTCTTAAAATTCATGGGTTGACTTAAACTAGGAAAATACCTTTAAGTAACTGAAATCTGTTTGCCTCAAAATATTACCACATTCCCATCCAATAATTCCTTGTAATCTTAATCTCGTCTCGACTTCAAATACCTAAACTTTCGATCTATTCGATTTGACTCAGATTTACTGTAGTTCAGTTGTATTGATATAATTTCTTTATGTGAGTTCATTCGCAAAAACAGATAAATGCCATTCAAGATATCTCATGTACCTCAAGATTTTCTGTTGTGCCTTTTAGAAAATACCCAGCAAAATGCAGCTCTGAGGCATTCAATTAGTAGAAGTGACTTGATTTTACCAAATTGATACCTTTCTTTTACTTTTTGGTTCGATATTTTTTTAAATGTGCAACAAAAAATCATGAGGTACATAAAAAATTATAAATGGCGCTTATCTGTTTTTGCAAATGACCTCTTCATTTCTACCACCACAGGGTATGCACATGCACCGGAAAGCGGCCGAAGACCGACTGACCAATTCAAGCACCGGTCAGTCCTTTTTAGCAAGGCAACGCCAAGCGTCCAATCGTAGATCTCAAGCAATAATCAGCGGTCATACGCCCACTGCTACCAGGTGAAATGGTCACTAGCTGACCGCTACAAAAATGCTGTCATTTTATCAATTTCACATCTCAACTACAGAAACAGTATTTTGTCCCTTTAAAAATCGAGCGAGATGTTTTGAGCATTATGTTTAGTTTGTTCTTTTGAAGCCAGTTTCATAGAGCTGCTTAAGCATTAGCTGAAAAGGCGTGCTTACTATAGCAGACAAGTTGTGCTTACTATAGCAGACAAGTTGTGCTTACTGTAGCAGACAAGTTGTGCTTACTATAGCAGACAAGTTGTGCTTACTATAGCAGACAAGTTGTGCTTACTGTAGCAGACAAGTTGTGCTTACTGTAGCAGACAAGTTGTGCTTACTGTAGCAGACAAGTTGTGCTTACTATAGCAGACAAGTTGTGCTTACTATAGCAGACAAGTTGTGCTTGGCTTAAGCGCAATTTCAAGGTCAATGCAAGCTTAAGCACACATGTTCTTGAAGACGGTTATCGTTGCATCACTATCTTAAGCAAAGTTTAGCTCTGCAGTTAAGGCACATTTTTCGATTATCGTTAACGATGTCTATAAAATAGCCTGATGCTCGGTTAATGGAAAATAGGCTCTTAAACAGCCCTAAGAAATTGGCTTCTGAGCATGGAGTACATTTTTCTTTTAATTTGTCGAGATTTTGATCAAGGTCCAATTTTTCACAAAGCTTATTAGCGTGAAACATCTGTAAGCAAATTTTTCAGGGCACCAGTAAAACCTAATATAAATAACTTGGCAATCGTGGCTGGTAACCATCATTTGCTAAGCAAAATACAATTGTGCCTCCTACCTCATTTGGTAGAGGTCTTAGGTTTAAATCCCAGTGATTTTAACCCATATTGGTTTTAGAATCCTACAGCATTTGTTTTTGGTGCATATGTGTGCGACGCGCAACACATTAAGTGTAAAATGCAAATGTACATTCATGTATGCTCGACAAATCAATAATATATTTTAATACGAAGAAATTTTCAGCATTTCAGGGGAGAACACTCGAAGTGAGGCATTAAGACTTGCCTTATGTAATTCACTGAGAAAGTTGGAAGTATTGTAAATAAATAGAGGTATTATGTCTGGTATTTCACCCATTTTTATATGCAAAGGGACTTTTAATGTTTTGAATGGATGCTTAGTAAGCGTATTGTTTTAAAACATTAATCTGTTAGAACCCACCTGAGTTTTATGTTTCATTTTGCGAGAAAAAACAAATGGGTAAAAAAATATACTGAACTGTTCCACAGCAGCCCTGAAAACCACTTTGCTATAAGCGACTTGTGAGTTTTTTTACTGGACATGTGCACATTTTTTGCCGTTGACGTCTGGAAATAGCCTGACCAAAAAGTACACGCAATGGACAATTGAGAGTGTGTTCTCTCGAAACCTGCGTAAAAATAAGCGCACAATTTTTCATGCACATTTCAGCATGTGACTATGCAAAAATCACACAGTGAGAGGCCAGCTTAAAGGGACAACGAAAATGGAAAATGTGCTTGGTACTCGATTCATTTTACACCTAAGAATTGACTTGTTCCTTTCGACTAAAAATGTGTAAAAAGCGCAGGACTGGAAAAGTAATGCACAGAATTTTAAAAAATCAAAACTCTACAGTTGCTTAAATTCCACACACGATTGTCATTCTTTTTCCCCAGTAACTTGAACTTCTTCAGTAATTTTTATTCAGGTGCTAATAATAATTTACAGAGAATTTCAGGTTTTTTAACGAGAAATTACAAGGGTACTACAAAAGTGTGTTGATACATAGGAAAAGAGTGACATTGCTGTGTGAAATAGGTCAGCTGGTAATTAAATTATAATTGTTTTTAAGTTTTAATTTTTACAATTTCTTTTTTACTTGGTTATTGTAGAAATGGTCGTCATATGTAACATAGATCATGTGTTGCCTGGGGCATAAATGTTGCAATAAACAATGGACCAGTTGCGTGATAGATTTGCATAAGTCTTGAAGTCACGCCATATATTTACATAAATGCTAGAGTCCCGCCTTCGCGCTATATGGCGCTCGTGTACGAGTGACTCGAGCACCATACTATATCTGGCAAATCGGCCCTGTTTCCAGGGAGGCATGCTTGAACATGGTAACCGTGCGGTACCTGAAATACCTCGCACATTACTCTATGTATTTCTAAGCTGGACCATGTTGATTGAACATGTTGATCAGCAACTTCAAACCAGTCACATAACCCAAAATCGTTTCTCTACTTTCTTGAATGCATCATTACATCATTTCAGCGTTCAAAGTAGACATCGATTTCAAGTTTTAAAAAACACGTTCTATTTTGTTATTTTAACGAAAATTCACGATGACTACATGTTTCAACATATTCATTTCAACATGTAATTTTGGATGGTCCAGCTTAAAAATGCGTAGAGTAATGTGCGAGGTATTCCAGGTACCGCACAAACTTTCGCACCGGTTACTATGGACCAGCTAGGTCTATTTGCCAGGTAGTCTGGTGCCAGACACACTCGCATGCAAGCGCCATAGGGTGAAGGCAGGAGTCTAGGATTTATGCAAATCTATCACGCCACTGGTCTATTGGGAATGTCCCCGTGTGACGTCACATTTTTACAGCAAATAACACATGACAAATATTTTTGGGTTCACTGTCAAAAATTATGAGCCCTTGCTTGCAAGTTAGAACTGTTGATAAGGTGAGGTGAACTTGAAGGTTTAATTTCACAGCAGTCTATGGAGATTTAGATCCGATCCGATCTGATTTGATTTGATTGATTATTTTTTTGGTTGAATGGCAAAAATGTCTATTGATCAACAGTATGTTTGAAAATGACCCTGTTGACAATAGGGAAATCGCTTCGTTCGATGAAGATATTTCCTGATGTGACTGCACGCCTCTTCATTTGACGATGATTAGAATCGCTTCATTCGATGAAGCAAATATTTTCATTCAACAAAGAGATCGCTTCATTCGACGAAGCAAATCTGTAATGTGTACGCTTCCTTCGTTCAACGAAGCAATTTGACACGTAACAAGATGGGGTGATGCACAGCTTCATTTGATCTTCGTTAGCGGTTGTCTAATGTGAACAGTACCATGCTTCATTCAATCTTTCTTTAGTGAAATGTGAACACATGCTTGATTAACTAAGCAATTTCCCTAATGAGATTGGATTATAAGACACTTTAACTACACTTTTTGAGGACACTTTAAGATGCAGGCTCGTCAATACACCACGAACAAATTCATGCCATGAATTTTACCATGCTCCATACCTTGCCCGAGTAGGGCAGCTGCTCTTATAATCCTAGAGGGTAGAGGCTCATTATTTATGCGAGCTCGCCTCTGTGTTTATGCGTTGCTAGGCTAATCGAATCATGCGCGCGCTTAGTTGTGTGTGTTGTATGTCGTTTGTACCAAAGAGTTCCCATATACGGTCAATTCAACCATCTATATGACACCTTCTTGAAGCAAATGTGACCATATCTGTAATATAATGTGAATATGGCTGAAACTAAATGTCATGCATTTACAAAGGGTGTATTTTCTGTGATAAATATTTGATTTCGAAAATATTTGATACACACGCAGAATGGACGAGGCTATTAGCCTGCACCATGGCCCTAAACCCTCTGGGACTGTAAGAGCGGCTGCCCTACAAGGTATGGAGCGCGGTGAAATTCGTGGCACGAATTTGTCTGTCGCGCATTGACGAGCCTGCGTCTTTAAGTTCTTTTTGCAAGATGCTGCTGAGGATCACTGTGACAAATGCTTTATTTGTGATGGTCTGATTAAGATTCCCAAATAAAAATGTACAGTCAATTTGTTTGGCTTTTTTGGGGGGTCTGGAATATGAAGGTGCAAACCAACAAGTAATGTCAAGAAATACTAATCAGATGTTTTTTAATTGGACAGTATTTATGTTTATTCTGTAAATAAAACCATGTACTCTCGTCAAACCCACAGAAAATACAAATTGAGTATATCTTGAGTTAATTTTTGAATGAAACATAATAAGATCAACAACAATATATATAATCCCTTTGTCTAATTATGTTTTGTTATATAACTTGCATATAATAATGTACCATACATTTATGGACTTCTTAGAAAGTCACAAAAACTACATATCAATATATTGACTGAATAAACAGATTTACCTAACAACTGTTGGTGTCTTATGTATTCAAATTTTGTCCTAGACTTTTTATGCAAATGTATTTAAAACGTTTCTGCATGCATTCAGAGCACTTTTCTTTCTGATGTTTGTGAAGCACTTTTATTCATATTTTCTGAAAAATAATTTTTTGACCAAAATAGCACAAATTTTGCACAAAATATGTAATGAATTCTGGCAAAATGTAGCAAAAACTTTGAAACCTCTTTTGTTCCATTCAAAACTGAGATAAAAATAGCCATATTTTAGATTAGTTTCACTTTGTCACAGGCCAAACTTTACCATGTTCGTTCTTCAGGTATAGACCGTATCGAATAGCCGCCATTTCGTGGGGCAGTTCCTTTGTTCCTTGAGGACATGCATGGTTGCACATATTGTGTTTCCATTGTTGAACGGTTTAAGTAACAAAAGGTGCCCCACAAGATCATATGCAGCACGATATGTGGCAAAGGGCATTGTTCCCCATTGTGTCTCAAACATCCAAGGAATTTCCAAGGAATTCCTTTCAGTTTTTAGGGGGGTGTTGGTGCGTTAACAAAAGGGAAGAGTGTGTTGAGGTATAGGGGCGTTAGGGGGGAGTCCCTTTGCCACATATCGTGTTGGGTATACACAAGATGGCAGCTATTCGATACGGTCTATATGCTGCAAGATATGAGACCGAGTGACACCTCTCCCCCTACCGCCCCTGTACCTCGACACACTTCCTTTTTGTTAGCGTGCACTCCCCCTAAACCTGAAAGGAAATTCCTTGGATGTTTTACACACAATAGGGTAAAAATGGGGGGGGAAGTCACTCGTCTCATATCTTGCACCAAATGTCTTTAGAAGAGAGCGAGAACAATAATAATAATAATGAATATTTATATAGCGCAACGTTTCCACCCTCAAGGGCGCTCAAGGCGCTGAAATACAAATTACACACTATTAAAGAAAACTACATTTGATCAAATGCCTTGTGCATGAGGTGGGTTTTGAGACATGATTTAAAGAGGATAGTGTATCACTTGATCTGATCTGAAAGGGCAATTCATTCCAAAGTCGAGGTGCTGCCACTGAGAAGGATCACTTCCCCACGTGCGATGTGATCTTGGATGATGGAGCAAGAGTTGACTTCTAGAGCGTAAAGTGCGTGATGGTTTGTGATAGAGAGCAGATCCGAGATGTATATTGGAGCCATGCCATTCAATGCCTTAAAAACAATGAGCATCATTAAAGATAATCCTACCGGAAGCCAATGGAGTTTTTTGAGGACAGGTGAAATGTGAGAGAATTTTTTAATCAACTGCTGCACCTGCTGCACCTAAAACGTTCCTGTGGTTTCTACATGTTATATTGTTCTCTCCTAATTATGGAGGACAAACCTGGGAGAGTTTAGTGACCTGTAACAGAACCACTATTATTCTGAGATCTCAGGGAATTTCCACTCTGCAAAGCGACGTGACAATAGTTAGGGAGTGCGTTAAAGGGGCACTGTTACAAGAGGATGAACCAAATTTTGTTTCTGAGGGTGTTTTTTCTTTCCTGTTTTTTTAAATTTGTTTTTTATCTTTGTGGATATATTGTTGCACATTACATATTAATATCTGCCCCCTAACATGGCTGTCGGTGTGAAGAGTTTATAGGTTTAATGGGACCACACCTGACATCACGTTCTTGTTTATTACAAAACCTGTAATTACGCTTCTAAACATGCCAAAACGGCATGTGTAACTGTAACTTGAAAATAATTAACTAATATAATTAACTAATTAACTGTTATTGTTAGTCCTTTAGTTACTCTTTAATCTGGCCCGATGACATTATCGAGCGCCCTCTACTGGCAACATTTTCTCAGTGAACATATTGCAAAATGGCGACGTACAGCGTACGAGAAATTGGGGTGTTGCCTTCTTAAAAACTGTCCCATTCCTGTCAACCGATTTGCAAACCAACAAAAATTACTGAATACTTGGAGCCCTCAAATATCACTCGATCATGGAACCGAATGAAGAGAGTTTGCAGATGCTGGTGGGGATGGGTTTTTCCAATCTGACTGAAATCAAACGAGCGTTGACGCTGAGCAAAAACGACGTGAACGAAGCCGTAGCAATTCTGACCAACGAACAGCCGGGGCTGGGCTTCGAAACCGGGGATGACGTGATGGAGACCAAGGAGGTTGTCCGGTCTAACTCGGGGAAATCTAAAGTTGAGTCAACTGATCAAGCGCCGCCGAGTTACGATGAAGCTGTTGAGCCCGAAGACGTGAGTTTGGTTTGTCTTTTTGGGGGAGAAAAATACCGTACACCCTCGGCACTTTTTTGCAACTTTAATTTAAAAAAAGTCTCTCTTTCTCCCTCCTTCACCGCATCCTTTCTGACCGTCATCACTTTATACTTGTCTCAGTCTACGTTTACCACTGTTTTAATCAGCTCTGTGGGAAGGAACGATCATTAGCTGATTAGTACGAACTATGGGGGATACTTATCCCCCATAGGTCATGTGTTTTTTTTATAATATGGCAGCGCCTGAAGTTTAAGATCGGACAGAAACTTTTCTTGCTAGCGCAATAATCCGCTGCCCAATCGCCACCAAACTCCGTCTGATAGTTCTTGAGACACTCACCTTGCGTGTGTCTACAGAATTTCAGTACTATTTGTCCATTAAATTGTCCAGAAATTTCTTTTCAAAATCAACGGGTACATGTGCGATCCATCCACATGTGCGTGTTTCAGGCGCCTGAACCACGCATGTGGATTGATCGCACATGTACCCGTTGATTTTGAAACATAATCTCTTTTGGTTGAGTACACATTCGTAGAGGGTAGATTAAAGTTTAGGGGCATTGTGAAATACCAATTGATTGCTTTCCGGTGACGTCACCACTTCCATCCACCATTTTGGTTGTCATTTTTCACGACCCACTTGGCTTGAGTGATAACCGGCCAAAAAAGCAATAAAAGCGCATTTGTTGCACTTACCTCTGTTACTTAAAGGCTCGTCAGCAATGCGCGCGCGCCAAATTCGTGCAAAGAAATACGCAGCTCCATGCAAAGGCATGCGTATTTCGTGGCACGAATTTGGCGCACGCGCATTGCTGACGAGCCTGTGCCTTTAACTTTGCTTTATATTATGTTGTTGCGCCATGGCTGTTGTATCGATAAAGATAAAAATGTATTTCTTCAGGCTAAAAATTGTGATCAAGCAAAAGCACTTTAGTTTTTACAAGCTGCAGTGCATGCTCAATAATTTAAACGTATCGCGTGTGCGGCATCTTCGAATGAAAGTACGCTGGTGAGTATTTTTTACGCGTGCCCATGTGCGTCTAGTGATGCGCGCATACGCGCGCGACCGCTGACCACCAAACATTCCCGGATGTTCTACATCACAGAAAGCAATCAAACATCACAGTAAATTTGCTTGCTGGTATTGGTATTTTTTTCATATACATTGAACACGGATTTGGGTAAATTGGAATCGATAGCTTATTCAATTCTAAGATATACTTCCCACTGACACTTCCGTCGCAAATGTTGGATTTCTGAGATAAATAAATGATAAAATTACTGCATAAAGTAATGCACAAAATGACGCGGCGAGCGGTCTGTGCATAAGCGCGACAACAGAGGGCGAGTGAATGGTTATCTTGTGGGCACTTTACAAAATGTGTTGATTCCAGGAGGTAATTTCCTTAAAATCTTTGTTCAATGTATACGAAAAAAATACCCTGGTATTTCCACAGGATGCCAAGTATTCATCGAGGTCCAGCATGGAAGCAGACACTGAAGATGACATGAACTCAACCAAAGAGTTCCCAGCTACCAACCTGTATGAGCTAGAGAGCCGCGTGTTCACCGATCAGTGGTCTATTCCTTACAAGAAGGAAGAGTCGCTTGGCAAGTGTCTGATTGCTTCCACAAGATTTGCAGAAGAAAGTAAGTGCAATAGGTGGATTCAATACACCTTCAGAGTGCTCTAATCACAGGTATTTTGATTAAATGTTAAAGTACTTGAAAACACTTCAAAATGAGGGGTCTCTCATTGCCAACTCCTGCGTACAGTGGCCTTGTTGAAACCGGCCCCATTTCGTGGGGGAACAAGCGACGGAAATCTTGTCGCCTCTGCTGGACCAATCAGGATGCTTAGCAGTGCGTTGCAGGCATTCAAATGTCACGCGCGCAGATTGTAAACACCGTGCATGAATGTGATACATGTACTCGGTAAGGCTGGCAGTTGTCCGCGTCGGCGATTGGTTGCTATTTAAAGCATACTGGGGAATCCGTTCCATTACATTCGTGAGCATGCATCCCTGTTATTAATTTGAAAAACTGCAGAGTAAATTAAGATCGTCGTTGGAAATTTTGGTAGGAATGGGACAGTCATAAGGAACAGAACCCAATACAATTTCTGGAAAGTATAGAAATCGTTTCTTTTCGACATAACATGACCGAATTTATTTTGGTATTTGTTCCTTATACATTGAACAAAGATTTGAAGGAAATTACCTCCTGGAATAACAGATCATCAAATTCTAAGATATACTTCCCACTTGCACTTCTGTCGGAAATGTTGCATTTCTGAGATAAATAATTATAAAATTACTGCAGAGAGTACCGGTAAATGCACAAACGGCATGAACGGTGCGAGTGCTCCGTGCGTAAGTGCGACGAGGCACTGCGTGCGCGTGTGAATGGTTAACTTGTGCACTAACAGAAGGCAATTTTTGAAGGAGAAAATGTAATTAAAAGCAACATTTGCGACAAAAGTGCAAGTGGGAAGTATGTTTAGAATTAGATTATCTGTTGATTCCAGGAAGTAATTTCCTTAAAATCATTGTTCAATGTATACGGGAAAAAATAACATGATTTTTTACCCAGCAAATAGCTCTCATTTGCAACAGGTTTTATTCTGGTAAAAATGACACCAGTATTTGTCCAGCATTGTTATCAGTCGTTAAGATCTTTATGTTTGATTTTGCTCATGATATTAATACAAAGTCCAAAAAGTTTATGTACATTGTGAAGTTTATATAATCAGTTACCTTTTTGTTTCAACTCTGCTGTAAATTTTTAGTTTAAATAGCCATAAAAACAAAGTACTGTATTGTCAAGAAGAAAAAAACAGATTCCATCCAGAATGTAACATAATTCTTGAAAATTAATTTCTATTCTGGCTTAAGATACACACTTTGTATGCTTCGGCATATTGAAGAAGTACGGTAGGCCTACATGTACTTGTACATGTACACCCAAGAAACAAAAGACAATTGCATCTCATACATTGTTATACATAGTACAAAAACAAGAAAAATTGACACAAACTTCGCCATTTTGTCTCAAAACTGGGGGAAGATTGACATTTTTGCATTCAACTTTTTGATTGAAAAAAAAAGCGGTTAATCTGAGAGTGGACATTTTCAGCACACTAAAGTTTTATGAAGTATATGCACAATAAAGCTGTTATGAGAAAATTTTGATGTCAGCTTAATAACAAAAGAATTTTTTTTAAATGTTGGTAAAACTGTAAATTTTCTAATTCTTTTGCTACTCGGTATACATTGTACCCTACGTACATGTACAATGAGATTTGTGTCAGCCATGCGGAAGTGGGGAAAGTACCACTATAGTAACCTGAGTTGTATAGTGGGCCACTGTAGCCCATCCTCTTGCAACAGTTGCCCTTTAACGCACTCCCCAACTCCTGCATACCGAGGCACTGTTGAAACCGGCCCCATTTCGCGGGACACAAGCGACAGAAATCTTGTCGCCTCTGCTGGACCAATCAGGACGCGTGGGCAGTGCATTGCAGGCATTCAAATGTAACGCGCGCAGATTGTAAACACCGTGCATGCATGTGATACATGTACTCGGTAATGCTGGCCGTTGTCCGCGTCGGCGATTGGCTGCTATTTAAAGCATACTGGGGAATCCGTGTCATTACATTCGTCAGCATGCATCCCTGTTATTAATTTGAAAAACGGCGGAGTAAATTTAGATCGTCGTTTGAAACTTTGGTAGGAATGGGACAATCATAAGGAACAGAACCCAATACAATTTTTGGAAAGTATAGAAATCGTTTCTTTTCGACATAACATGACCTAATTGATTAAATTACATCAAAATGACTCGGGCATGAGTTGGCTCAACACAACAGCCGGCTAGTCCACAGATTTGCGTGGATTTCCTCAGGATATTGTAACGTCGCTTGGCAGAGTGGAAATTCCCTGAGATCTCAGGATGCTGTAGCCTAATGCAGCCTACATGGACATGTCCATGTACATGTATTGCTGTAGTAGGTGTGTAATGGGAATTCCCCAAACATGTTGCACCATAGGCTTTCCATTGCTAGTGGCTCATGCACAAAGTTGGGAAATCCCTGGTTTCATTATCAGAATTAACGATAATAAAAATAATAACTTGATTGAGCTGTATTTCTACACTACATGTATGCACACGCACGACTAAATGATCGCCAAAATGGAATTAAAAAAAAAAAAAAAAAAATTAACACTCCTTAATCGTCCAAATTCAATACGATTTTACATACACCCTGGGGAATTTAAATTCACATTGCATTTGAAGTATTTATTTTGATTTCAAAACATAAAAGGAAGAAGATAACTAAAATAAAAGAAAACGAAAGAAGAACTTTAAACAATGTAATTCATTTTACTATGCACTTCTCCATCTACGGTATTCTGATACATTTAGGCCTATTGCAAAAGTGCAGCACTACATAACATTCATGATTGTTACGCAACTTCTAAAAGTTATAATTACATTTGAACATCGTTAATAAGAGTTCCTTGGGACTTTGCAGATTACCTTGTTATAACAGGAATTTCTTCAGGCTAGTTTACCAACATTCTTTCTTAGATATGTTAAACTCTTATTCCACGAATCTGTAAAAAAAAAAATCTTACAAATGATACATAGGGCCTTTAATAATGGGTCTAAACTAAAATCGGTGAAATGTTTCCATGCACTTTACCAATGGGCGTTTCAGATTACCAGCGAATGTTTAGACCCAATTACCATCATGGCAACCGACGTCACACTTTAGTAGTCTATTGGGATCTATTAAAATTTCCTTGTTATAAGCAGAATGTTGTATTAAATAACAGTGCCCTTATTATCTAAGTTCGACTGGCCAATGGCAGATGCTCTGCCGTTTTGGTGGAGCGTCTTCTCGATGTGTCCTAACAGACCTCGGGTTCGAATGTGATTTTTCTCTCGTCTCATTTTCTCCCGATAGACCTGGTTGACTCAGACGAGAACTGCAAGCGTTTTGTGAGTCGCTGTATGCCTGAAGCGATCCGCAAGTTAATGGTGTCGCACGCCGTTCAGCGCTGGGGGGCTGAGATACAAGAAGGAATCTACGTTATGCTACAGCTAACAGTGGACCTTATTGCAGCCACACTCAAACACAAACCGGTACCTGTGGATCTACTCGGAGTCCTCACCATGGTAACAATTTATTTGTTTATTTTGTTTACCAAATCAATTAGAGTGCTAGAGTCGAGTGCTGTGGTTGTGGCTCGTTCCCGAGACCATGGTTAATGGTTGAGTCTGGCTCATACTGGTGTGTGTGCTCTTGAGCAAGGCACTTGGCCATAAAATTATCTCTCTTCACCCAGGAGTAAATGGGTACCTGCAGCCCGGGCTGTATACTCTAAAGGGAGCTGAGAAGGCTTAAAGCCTAGCGTACATCGACCTTGCGACTAAAAGCAACTAGTGGCAACTGGTGTTTCCGGCAACTGGGAGCAAGTGGGAGCAACTGATCAGTTTCTCAAAAAGGTCGATGTACGCGCACTTGCAACTACCGGCAAATGTAGTGTGTGGGGGGTGTGACACCACCACCCCCCATTATTTATTTTTGTCGGCCAAAGTGGGTACTGTCGGCAAAAAATGAAAACAAATAGGAATTATAGTGATATAGCACCACTCATCAAAACGCCACGGCTAAATCAGCAATGCTGTTATGGCGCTGGTAATGCAATACATTATATTCCCAACCCAATCACCAGATTCCTCCATAATATATTTTGTATTTATCATCTTTTTAAAACAGATTTTAAACCCCGAAACCGAGTTCCATTACAAGAATCGTTCCAAGCACTGGGACAGATTGTACTGGGAGGAGAGGTTAGGCAGCGCATTCGCCTCCAGCCCGCCGTTCAGCACGTACAGGGATCCGTATGGATGGCTCGTCAATCTTATTAATAGAGTAAGTTTCACTTCAGTATGTAACTGACCGTATTGAATAGCTGTCATCGTGTAGGGCAACTTTTGACACTTAAATAGGTAAACAATGTAAGCAGTGGATGTCCTTAAGGAACAAAGAAACTGCCCTACAAGATGGCAGCTATTCGATACAATCTATTAGTCCTAACTATCTGATATATACATCAGACTTCCAATAAAACCCTATGGGCATTGCTTGGCATGTACATGTAAGGGCGGGTTCACACTGCACTATTTTTGTCCGTCAGAATACGTTACATGCGTTGTCCGTCCGTCCATCCGTCATGTAACCACACGTCAAAACGGATGAGTTGAATTTGTTCCAGATTCTGTCCGTTTACGTACGTCTTCACCAGTGGTTCACACTATCGACGCATCCAACCGCATGCGCAGTTGAACTAAACACACGGGAAGCACGCATCGCGCCATTTTCATCCGTTCCTTCTACGAGCAAAGCTAGCTCAGCGATCCAGCCGCCCGAGTTCAGCCATACATTCGAAAACAAAGAATACATCTACCACAGGATTTTAGTCAAACAAACCGCTTTCGAAAATCATACTGTGGTGGATGTATTTTAGTCGCACTATTGTACATACAACAACAAAAATCGACGGACAAGTAGACCTCGGATCAACTCTTCCGTCATCCGTCAATTTGATGTATGAAACGTTCGGATACGTTGATCTTTGAGACGATGAAGCTGATCTTTGAGACGGTTCACATTGAAAGCGCATTAACGGACCATAAAACTGACGGACCGGAGACGACGTACATCAATTTTACGTGCGTCTGACGGACAAAAATATTGTGCAGTGTGAACCCGCCCTAAAATGGTAGAACATTTGAGAGACAAATGGTGGACACGAAAGAAGGACAGACTTTTCAGTATAGATTGTTAAAACAGAAGCATCAGCTGTAAGGGAATGTCATATTGTCTTATTTGTTTTGTTTATTTAGTTCGGTGAGAAGGGTGGATTTGAAGAACTGAAGAAAAGGGCTCTGGAACCATCTGAAGAACTAGATCCAATAGTAAGCTCTTTGTGCAAAGTTGTTTTGGTAGAAATGTTTCTTATATTTGTCATTTTTATTTATATTCTTCAAGAATGGTTTATGGAAAGACAAACAAACCTTCCTGATTCTAAAAACTACTAGAAAAGACATTTTTGACTTGTTCTGTTGAAATAAGTCGGATGTCGTCGCACAGTCTAGACCAAGTTTTTTTTACCATAACCAGAAAGTGTGAGGCGTCAGCATTTGGTGTAAGTAAGCAGACTATGGTGAACTTCTATAGAGCAGTGATTGAGAGTGTGTTAACTTTTTCAATCACTGTATGGTTTGGCAGTGCCTCTGCAAAGGATAAAGCCAGACTTAATCGTGTGGTCAGAACCGCATCTAGAATCATAAATGCAGATTTGCCTTCACTTGGGAGCGTGTATGAGAAGTGCTTGCTTCGACGCACCAAGCTCATTGCACAAGATTCAACACCTCCAGCTAATGATCTTTTTTACATTGCTCCTGTCAGGTCGTCGCTATCGCGCTCTGAAAACAAAAACAACTCGTTTTACCAATAGTTTTTACCCACAAGCGGTTAGTTTTATCAAAGCTGTAATTGTATGTATGCAACTAATTGTTTTATTGCCAAGGTCGGTAATTTTAGGACTTGTTGCCTGCAACTGAAATTGTTTTACTTGTATCATTATTGTTGAAATTTGAAATTGTTTTACTTGTATATTGTTGACTTTTGTATTGTGACACATTGGTGGTGATTGTATTGGTGGTGTTTTGTGTGTAAGCTGACGCAAGGAAAATTCCTATGTTCATTTTTATGTGAACAAATGGCAATAAATTCTCAACTGAACTGATTGAGGCCCATTCAAATGTGAGAAAAAAAGCCTGTGTCAAAGTATCACAGAATTTCCCTTTATAGAATTGTTCTATGTGCGTAATATTTTGAATTTCTGCAGGATTTGGCGCTGGCGCAAACCTTGAATTTATCGTTTTATTTCACGTTACAGATCGTGGCAAGTCTTCTTCAGCCATTGGGAGTGTGTTCAGACTATCTCAACACGGTTCGAGTGTCGTCGATTCTCGGTCCAGTGTCTAAACGAACCTTGAAGTACGTGAGAGAACTTGCAGAGAGTGATTTGAAACAAAAGGTAAATTCAATTTTTATAACTTAAAAGTTAATACTTTTCCAAGAAAGAAAGAAATTTTTCTTCAAATATCAATTTCTAAGCAAAACAGATGTTTGTTGAATACAGTGAACTCCGTTTGTCTCCCAAATTAACTGCATATACTCAATTGTTTTTTCTGCGTTCTATTTTCACAGAAAGCCGGTTGCATATCAGATATACTATCCACCATGAAAGTGCTGTGTCTAAACTTCTGGGCCGAGGACGTGAAGGAGGTCGATGACCTTAGACTGGACATAGCGTTGAGGATGCTGAAGTCACCGCACTTTAATGCCAAGATGAACAGCTTGAAAGAGGTAGGGTACCATACACTAATGGGTTATTCAGAATTCACAACTTAAAGATAGTATACATGATTGGTAAACTGTTACAAATAGTTTTATCCCCCTGTGTGATTGGAGATATGCATGATTTAAACCAACCTGAGCAAAAACCAGCTCCGTACTTCATCTAACTTTTGAGAAAACAGTCAAAAAGGGTTTGCAGTCATTTCGTCCCAAAACCACTTTGCCCTGAACCATTTCGCCCTAATCCACGGCCTGTGCACGAAGTGATTTTAGGGCAAAGTGGCATTTGGGCGATGTAGTGTTTGGACGAAGTAATTTTGGGCGAAATGGCACTCGGGCGAAGTGGTTTGGTGCGAAATGGCACTTGGGGCGAAATGGCACTTGGGCGATATGGTTTTGGGGCGAATTGAATTTTCGTCTCATGAGACAAAAACTAATTGTTTTACCCATTTCTCAAAGACTATAGCACTTCAGAAAAAAACCATTTCAGGGGATGTTTTCCACGGTCATCATGTTTATATTGTGTAAGTTAGACGTAAATCTGTGAACATTTCTGATTTTTGAGATTACCAATGATGTATCTGCCTTTAAAGCTCGTGTACAGATTTTTTTAATGTTCCAAAAATTTTAACAATCATTTGACTAGCTAACCTTACTTAAATGCAAGATAGAAGACGTTGCAATGACTCCACCTGAGATGATAAAATGATAATTGAAAATGAATTTATATAAATGCATGTGTGCGAGCATTTTTTTACAAGGGCGCCATCAGAAATAATTATTCATTTTTTAGACTAAAGCCGTGTCCGCATTGAACTAATTTTTGTAAAAAGTTTCCGCGAGTCACTGTTACCATTCCATAGTGGTAATTCTTCTGTGCATCTGCACGTGGATTTATTTTGGGCCCACAGAATGTCCTCTGCCATTTAAAACCCGGATAAAACGTGTTGCCTCATCATTCAGGTCCACACAGACGTTACATGACCACAACGTGTGTTCTATTGGTTTTACATTACAATGCCCGTCCGCACGGGACTTTCCAGCGGCGTAAAATCTACAATGTAATTCTTCCGCGACCCAGCTCGCCCCGTAAAAATTACAGCGACAGAGCGTACAAATTACAATCGACAATCGACAATCGACACTTAACAATTTCTGGTGTTTTCCGGCTGTGTGTATTGCGCTGAATTTTGTAAAATTTACGGAGATCTCCGCAAGTTTTACCAAAATTAGTTATTTATAATTTACCACTAAACCCATTAGTCCTTATTTGATATCAAAAATATGTGGACATAACATGAAAGTCTAAATATACATAATTCTTTTCCCCCCATTAGGACGACATATATGCCACTTTTCGGTAACCTTTTAGTATTCAACCACCCAATTTTCGGTAAAAAACCAACGATTGGACACCAATTTTTTCTACCTAAAGCTCTAAAAAAAGAATTTTTCCAACCTAGACGAAAATGGTTTGTGACCTAATAAAAATGGTGAGAAACCTTTAAAAAAATGGTTTTTGACCTAATAAATATGGTTTTTGGAGCAGTTGCGTTAGGACGACCGGCTGTCGGTCGTCGTAATGACGGTGGTCGTCCTAATAAGCCTTTTTTATATATATGCGGTCGTCCTATTAGCGGATATGCGTGTATATAGATTTCAACTATACATTTTTAAATCCCTCCGTGTCCTGTTCAACAGATCACGAAATTAATAGAAGACTGTGGAACTCGAAACAATCGCACGGCTATCCAGGAAGACGTTATTCTGGATTGGTTGGTTGAAAAGAAAGTTCTGTCCATCGCACTTGAGGGTAATTGACATATCTTAGAATGAAATAAATTGATTAATCCACTGGGGTGGGGTGTTATGGCCGAGCGGTCTAGTGCGTCGAACTTAAGTTCCTGTGCTAGTACTAGAATGTAGGTTCGATTCCTGGCCGTGACGGGTTGTGGCACCTGTGCCCTTGAGCAAGGCACTCAACCACACTTGCTCCCATTCATGTAATTGGCAGTCCCTCCGCTGTTGGATGTGGTATATAAATAAATAAATAAATAAAACTATTCATAAATACCTTAGACAGTTTACGCATCCCTATTGGCTGAAAGCACATCACGTGGGCAGTTTTAAACAGATAATAAAGGCCCAGTCAGTCTTAAACACTTTTGAGTGGTCAGCGCGTATGGAACACGCTCCTGAAAGCAAATTGTGCACTGTGACAAGTACCCAGTCGTGTGCGTGCGCATACAACACACTTCATTACGCGTAATGCGCGCGATCGAACAAAACAACTCGCGGCACAGCTAGCAGTTCATACAAACGCGGTAGGAAAGTAAATTCATGCAAAACATGGCAAGACGACAAGCTAATTTTGGTGAGTTTTACCGATTTACGCAAAAAGGTATTTATGAATGGGTTTAAAAGTAGGTTTGGTCAGTTTTAAACAATCCGTTTAAAACCGGTAGGGTCCTGAGCACTGATAATGGCCCGTGCCTTCGGCTTGGCCCAATATCAGTGCCCAGGACCCTCCCTGGTTTTAAACGTATGTTCAAAACTGGCCAAACCTACTTTTAATCCCTAATTAAGTCTCGCTCACTTTGATTCGACTTTTTATAATTTCCTTGGTTTGTTGTTTCTTTTGTTTTTTGTTTGTTTTTAATTCTTTCGTGATTGTGTAGGTAACATTGACCAGTCTCAGTACTGTGAGAGGTTAAAGGGCGTTGTGGTGTTTCTTGGAACTAAACTCTCCCTAGAAGAGCTGACTGGAATCTGGAACATGCAGGTAAATACCACCTTAAGTGTGTAGCGGTCTGGGAAAACCCGTCAGATGTCGCCACGTACATTTTGTAGTTATGGGCCAATTTACAAAAAAATCACCCTGATGTAATTTTTGAGATTTTAGTTCCAAAGTGAAGTTATGGTCTTTAAATTCCCTCTCAAATTTTTTTTCTTCTGAAAAATCAAATTGTGAAATGTAATTTGCGAGTGTTTTAAAACCCAACACAATTAGAAATAAGTATTAAATGTTAATTTTTCACTCTCGAACAATGCACTACTTTCGCCCACGCTCATAAATTCTCCCAATGTGAGTTTGAAAGAAATGAAAAACTCTTTTTATAGGCCTACCTTTTTTTTGCAATGTCAATTCAACCTCATTTTAAGGTATTTATGTTTACTGCATAGCCAACTTTGAAGCCTGATTTCTCCGTTTGTGGGTTTTAGAATAAACCGTCTTCGAAAGGTCATAACTTTAGTTGTGGTTTGAATATTGAACTCATTTAAACTATTCTGAGATAAGTAAAGAGTGTATTATTTGATTAAATGCTCAACAAGAATTGTAAACTTTTGACCATGTGAGGGGTTTTCCTGGACCGCCACACAAGTAATGTCCTTAATGTTACTTTTTTCGTCTGGTCTTTCAAGAATATCGTTGAATGACTTGAAATCCCACTAGTGATAAGCCAATCTTAAGCCTGGTTCATACTTCACGTGCAAGTGATTACAAATATTCACGCTAGTTGAAACTAGTTCAATTTTTTTTGCAATTGTGCAGGGAAATAATTTGCTTTGACATCAAGCTCGCGTTCGCTTTTATGTGAAGTATGGACCGGTCTTTATTAAACAGGGGCCAATTTCAAGCTGCTGTTTAGCGGAAAATACTGCTTAGCACATAATAATTGTGCTTACCAAAATCGGGTTACCAACTAAAATCTCATCTGTATTATCTTTGACTGGTACCTCTCAAATTGTTTGTTAAGCACAACATTTTCTAAACCATATTTTAAAAAAAAATTTATTTAATAGGTAAAAGAGCATCAAGAAATAATTTTTTTGTATGCAATAATATCTCAATTATAACCATTTTGTGTTTTTTTCTGGACAGAACGACCAGCCGTTAACTGTCGTTGAAAACATTCACTCCATCATGTCTGCCGCAGCGGTCAAATTCACCTCAGATCAAATGGAACATCTGTTCTGTCTTATACAGAAGGTTGGTTGAAGATAATGTAGGAGGGAAAGATCTTCGAAAAGGACTGGAATTTTGTCTCAGAATTTTCACTTATTTTTCACTTAGTTTCTGGGAGATTGCATTTTCCCCTTAGTTTCTGGGAGATTGCATTTTCCCCTTAGTTTCTGGGAGATTGCATTTTCCCATTGTTGGTGCCTTTATCACGGTGCGGTCATCTTCCCTTTTCTCCTATTAAAATGACTGTAACCAAAGTGAGGCTTGCAGAGAAAAATAGTTTGGTCCTGTTTTGAAATTGTTCACTGTGTGCATCACGATGGCACAGGCGTTGCGCGTTTAAGAGAGCGCAAAGCGTGGACAGTGATTCTCAATGGGAGATACACGCACTAATCCTACTCGACACGTACTGTGAGGAACAAGACAACGATGGACGCACCGTGATAAAGGTCTATTGCCCCATTAATTTGCATGTATATTTCAAGAGAAAGGAGAGACAAATATTTGGAAAACAACATTCATCATTACCCCCATCTCAAGTTTCACATAGTGACAGGTACAAATCTAGTTTTTTTTTCCACTGGTGCCCCTGTATGCCGGTGTACATATTTGCCCATTGCATTGCACACATACCCATCAAAGTATTATGCTGCAAAGTATTTTAATATTTGTGCATTCATGGTACATGCAAGTGCTATACACTATGAACAACTAACAATGGAAATTGGGCACACATCATTGTTAATAACAATGGTTTGTGCCCAATTTCCATTGTTAGTTGTTCATAGTGATAGCAAATTGGCATCCCACATGTGAACAAAATGAGTGTGTATGTTCATTTTTTTTAAACGGTCCTCTGTAGTTTGCTTTCTGGACAGTTACCTTTGCTATAAAGGTTTTTCTTGTCAACATAAGGGGTGAAATTTGGGTCATTGTTAATGATGAAATGGGCTTTTGTGGAAATTGTGGTCACAGTCCCAGTGAAATTCCTTGTTTTTTATTGACCAGGCATGGACAGGCGAGAACAACCGAATCCAGGAGAAGCTCCTACACCTGATTGGTCGAATCGGCCGCGAGGCTCGTAACTCCAAGACGACTTGTAAAATGCTTGAACTCCTCTGGGACCTCGCCCACCTACCCGGCATCCCTACTCCACACCTACAGCATGCCTTGGATGAGCAGTTGGCTATACTGAGCGATTCGTTCACCGTTAACATGCCGGTGAAGCAGAAGTACATAGGGAAGTGTGTGGGCGACATTAAAAAGGTAAGATTTGACCGTGACATTTTTTTACTAAAAAAAATGAGTGTTTCAAGATAACATGAGAATTCAAATTCATGCCCTGTAACAGGCTGCTCAGCAATAACTATCAGTTATTTCACAATGTTTCATGAAATGTCTTGTGTGTTGGGCATTACCACGCTTATGTGTACCCACAAATTTCATTCTTGAATGGTTGTCTTAAAAATATACATGTATGTGGGTCTTTCCACGGTAAGAGGGTATATTTGAAAGATAGGTAAATAATTCCTTTCAAATATCTTCAGTTTATCTCAAACTTAAAGAAATTTGCTTGTACTGGTCTCAGGAGATAACTTGCCCAAAAAGCTTGTATACAAATTTCCCCTTATATGTAAGTAACGTGGACATACTGAATTGTGACATTTTTTTTCTGTCTTTGTTACAAAATTTATGCACATGGTATTTAGAAATGTACAGTTGAAGTCAGAAGTTTACATACATGTACACCACTACCATCATCACCCAAAATGGTAAACAGGACTACCCGAACCATTGCAAGGTGTACAAGCTATGTTTTAAGTACTGCAAGCGCGTGAGGAATTTCACAAAATTACGGCTTTAGTAAAAACTGTTACAAAAATGGTGACAACGCAAGTTTAAGCACACCAGTTTTAACACAGTTGTATGTAAACTTCTGACTACAACTGTATGTTGTATGACTATTTTTCTTACTCCTTGGGGTGAAAGTTATTTCCTTAGTTTAGCTGGATAATTGAAAGATAAAATTAAAACATTTGAAGTGACCTTGGACCTAAGATCTTGTATGTCACAGAAATGTACCCAATTACTGTGGAAAGACCCATGTGCTAGTCAATGGTAGCTCCCCTCGGTATTGGAAGTTATGGGGTGTTATGGCCGAACGGTCTAGTGCGTCGAACTTAAGTTCCTGAGCTAGTACTAGAATGTAGGTTCGATTCCGGGCCGCGACGGGTTGTGGCACCTGTGCCCTTGAGCAAGGCACTCAACCACACTTGCTCCCATTCCTGTAATTGGCGGTCCCTCCCACTATGAACAACTAACAATGGAAATTGGGCACACACCATTGTTAATAACAATGGTTTGTGCCTAATTTCCATTGTTAGTTGTTCATAGTGTCCGCTGTTGGATGTGGTAAATAAATAAATAAATAAAAATAAATAAACAAACTAGTTTCATCAGCTTCACCTCAGAAACTAGTCGCATCATTATTTTCCACAGGGATTTTTGGTCGTTCCGGCACTAAGGCAACTCCACTCAATCACCAGGGACATTACCAAGCAGAGTTACACTAAAGACAAGGTAAGAAGGCAAAATTCAAAAATCTGTAAATATTGGGAGCAAAAACAGGAAAATATTTCCATCCCACTATGCCCCAACCCGCCCCAACCCACCCCATCCCACCCCACCCCACCCCACCCCATGCACCCTTACCCCACCCACTTAAAGGAGCTTGTTCCGATTTTTCAAGAAAATTGATTTTATTCTAATCCAACTATCATATAAAATACCTCTCCTAAATACTATCCATGGGGAGAAAACGGGAAATTTGCAATCTCCAATTTGGATATGGAAGCAAAAGTGTTGGTGTAATCACTGCACTGTTTTATGTAAC
Organism: Henricia sp. BOLD:AAB3569; assembly: GCA_037783545.1. Taxonomy (NCBI): domain Eukaryota; kingdom Metazoa; phylum Echinodermata; class Asteroidea; order Spinulosida; family Echinasteridae; genus Henricia; species Henricia sp. BOLD:AAB3569. The sequence goes on from JBBELK010000329.1 coordinate 3,822,497, forward strand.
TGGATAAATTAGTTTACAAAACATCAGTGTTTTTTTACGATATACTTGGAAATATGTGGATTGGGAGCACGAAATTTCAGAATAATGAGAAATATAAGTCTGTTTTGAATACTGGAGAGACTTTTTCACCAGGATCATAACTCTGTGCAATGCCATCTATCTTCTCTCAAAACAAAATAAATTTCTTAAGACAGATCTAAGAAGATAACTTAAGCAACAAATAGTGCAACAACATACCTTTCTGAAAACCCTGTGTACAAATTTCCTATTTAACGTATGTAACATAGGACACATACTTTGTGACATTTGTTGGTGTTCTTGTTACATACGGTATATTGGATATTTTCACACAGGGGTTGCAGGAAGGTATATTATGGCACTATTCGTTGCACTTCTTTAGCTGAAGTTATCTCCTTAGATCCATCTTAAGATATTTCTTTTGTTTTGAGAAAGGATAAATGACATTGTACAGAGATATAATCCTGGAGAGAAAGGTCTCTCCAGTATTGAAAACAGATATATGACACATGATATGAAATCAAAATCTCAACACCCATGGGAACAAATTGGGGGCTCAAAAATGTGATATAGACACGCTCCTTTCAAAATTGTTATCATTATCTCGTAATTATGCTTGTCAGATGTCCACTATCCATCCACATAATATACTTCTCAATATTGCCTCTCCTCGCCCCTCATATCAATAAGTGTGGTGTCACAGTTTGCAAACTGAATTTCTTGGCGTTTATTTTTCTGATTTTAAAGCAGGGCTTACCACAAGAGCTCAACAGAAACTACGACATCATGAAACTGACAACGCAGAGTCTTCTGAAATATCACAAGACGGCTGTGGCGTCGTTGCATGGCCAACAGCTTGGTCCGAAAACATCTCTTGAGGGACGATACACTCATAAGGAGGTATAGTCAAAGCTCGTAAGGGCCCATCAAAAGTGGTTGACGTTTTCACAGTTCTACAGAGAGTAGTATTTTTCAAGACCTCCTCCCACCCCCTGAAATACTGCTTACCAACTTTAATAACACTACGTTATTAAAGGGCTGTGCCATGGTTTGCGCATGCGCCAAATCCTTTCATATTTTGAAATACGTGCGGGCTCAGATGTGTGTAGTGCAATTTCGTTACCGTGACACAACGTTATTGGCGCATGTGCTATAGTTGTGTACATCGTGTACTTAGCACGTGCTGCATGGGCAGTGTGTTCGTTCATGAGTGTTTACAATACGCAGAATTCAACTACATTGTACATCGTGTGCTCGCATTTGTTCGATTTGGCATCGCGTGCGCGCGATCAATGTCTGGAAAAACAAAATCGTACAGCGGTGGCGGCCACGGTGTCTTTTCAATGACAGAAGATATGCTGTAAAATTGCTGTCAGGACCAAATAAGCACGTCAGTTTTGATGGAAAACAAGGTTAAACAAATTGCTGTATCCAACCATGTCATTCAAATCATTCGATGCCGTTTCTGCCATGTTTTGTCAAGTTTTTTGATGGGATGAAAAACTATTTTTTTAACGACGGCAGCACACCCGGTGATGTCGATGTAATGCATCACGACATCCTGGACGTTGACAAGTACACCACTGCCAAAATTACTAAACAATTATAAGAGATGGCAAAGATTGAATAGGATATGCAAAACCCGGCGTCAAAATTTGAAAAAGTTAGCCCAACCTTTTCAAGTTTTGCTGCGCATGCGCAAACCGTGACATAACCCCTTTATCTGTGGAATTGCCCACATGGTCCTCGTCGGGATTTGAACCCAGGACCTCTGTGCCTCATAGCTAAGCTATTGGAGCATTTGCGAGGGTGTCAGCGCTCTTTAGTTCGAATCCTGTTGAGTTCTGTTTGATTTTCTTAATTCACATTGAGCTAGAAAAGTTAGTTGCAACTTGATTGAAGGTATTTTGTTTTTTATTAAAACAAAATAAAAGAAATTGAAGTGTCATTTTTTTGTAATTTTTTTCTGTGACAGTACGTAGATGTTCATCTGCGATTCCTGGCCTTCATTCTCCAAGAGGGGGCGCTCTATCTCCCCTGGCATCGAGCCAGGGAGATTTGGGATTGTCTGGTCGCAAACCCCGATGCCTGTGAAATGGACACAGAGGTAGGGTATTATGAAATTTTGGGTTGCTTGCCAAGAGGTCTTTCTGCAGCAAATATTTGAAATGTTCCAAAATCCTCTAATTTCATGAGAATTCTGTAGGATTGAAGGAGGTAAAAGATAGATTACAGGATTGGAAAACTGTTACAAACGGCATTATCTCCATGTGGGATTCAGGGTGCGTGTAATAAATACCAACCTGTGTGTAAAGCCGGCCGTACACCTTGCGTTCCGACTCCGTTGCGATTGCACAGACACGCCAAATTTCGAGCATACTCGAAATTCTGCGATTGCTTTTCGACGGACACGTACACAAAATCGTGACCACATCGCCATCGGAACCCATCGTAAAACCTGTACACCTTGTGATGCTACTGCACAACATGCGCTATCGTGATCGAATCACGGACGAAACGCAAGGTGTACAGTACCTCAGTACCTCATCCACATTTCTAGAAAACAATGAACCAGCTATATTCCTTCAATGAAATATTGTGTTCATGCTATCAAGAAATTGTGTGAAGCCATCGTCCTATTTCGGCTGGTTCCCGGGCTATACTGCATTGGAAACGAAGCTACAGTACCACAATAATAGTCAAGGGTCTAGTTTCGTTGACATGAGGGCGCCATTATAAATAAAAATCATGTCCGCGCATATTTACATAAATTCATCTTTCATTATTTTTTTTCTGATAAAAATATATCATTGCATTGGACAGTTGGAACCACTTCTGTCTTCAATTTGAATAAGGTTTTTTTTTCCAGTCAGTTGGTTAATTAAAATTTTGTGACATAACAAATCTTTTATATGGGATTTTAGTATAAAAAAATGGTTTTCTTGGTTTTTGTCCCAATAAACCCTAGACATGCTTTGAGTGGTTCTCGGACGGCTTAACAGACCTCGACACCGAGACACAGATGCAGCTTTTCAAGGAGAAACTACTGAAACTCGATCCCACCCTGCTGTCAACGACGGGGTTCGAGTGTGTCAAGATGTTCTTCGAGTCAATCAACATAAATAGTCACAGTCTGAAGAAGATGGCTGCCGGCCTGGTGGGTAGTTATTTATTTCATTTGCCAAAATCAACAGCTTCATTGATGCAAATTGTGATGTGCTCTTCAAAAATAAAAAGTTATGACCAGTATGTATGTACTGTGCCGCTCGGCGAAGCGGACGTGTATAAGTGGTGTGTGATGCGTGCAAGTAAGTGTGCAATGTGCGCACAAAACTGGTTCTTGTAATACCTGGTTAAAATGTTATTGACATTGTTATCTTCCCTTTTCTCCTATTGAAATGAACGTAACCAAAGCGAGGCTTGCCGAAATAAAATAGTTTGGCCCCGTGTTGAAAATGTTCATTGTGTGCATCACAATGATATGCGTGCGGTGCGATCAAGAAAACGCGCAGAGCGGACAGTGATTCTCTCAAAACAACAACGGTAGACTGCACGCGCTATCGCGCTATCGCGCAGACACGCACACACACTGATCATGCCCGACACGTACACGTACTATGCAGCAGGGAACAAGACAAAGATGGACGCACCGTGATAAAGGTCTATTGTTGTTTTTCTCCGGTCTCACCCCTGATAATTTCTGTATCAGTTTTAGATATTGCATTTGGTTTTCGATGTGCATTTATTTTTCTTGTTTATTCATGACGTAGGTGGTAGAGAAACTGGACCTGTATGGACTAGACTTTCTGTGGCAGATCGCCCTAGAAACGCCATCGGAAGCAATCGCTGACCAAGCCATTAAACATCTCATGAAAATGTGCTACTCTAACCTCTCGCAGAAACTCAAAAAGGTACATGCAAGTTGTTTTTCAAGGGTAGAGGATGTTTATGGACTGATAAAAAAAATGTTCTGTAGATATTTTGCAGTGTAACCATTTTAGGAGGCAATTGTTTGTTTCCCTTGTGTAATTATGACCATGTGTGGTCTAGTGGGTAACAAAATGTTATAGGTTCGAGCCCCATTAATGTTAGCATTTTTGTGTCCCTGGGCAAGATACTTGCCTTGTCAACCCATGCGATATTTGGGGAGATGTTGGGGAAACGCCACAATCTTAGTGCTGATAGGGTTGTGCACCTTGGCCAGGTAGCCACCTAGTTGAAGTGAAATGGTTCTGGTGATTCCATGATGGCAGCGGTAATAATGGCAACAGTGCCAGGAGTCCCCTGTAGGGGGAATGCCACAATCTAAGTGCTGATAGAGTTGTGCCCTTGGCCAGGCAGCCACCTAGTTGATGTGAAATGGTTCTGGTGATTTCCTGATGGCAGTGATAATAATGGCAACAGCGCCATGATCTACATGGAATGGCGCTATATAAAAACCTACTACTATTATCCTGCAGGGTAGACGTGTGTACTAAACAAGAATCTACCATTATGCACTTTGTGCTTCCATTGATACAGCATTTAAAAAAACAAACCCTTCCCACAACATGGCCGCCAATGGAAATAGTCTATTGATTGCTTTCCGTGACTTGGAACATCCGGGAATGTTTGGTTGTCAACTGTCACGCGCGCGCCACTAGACGCACATGAACACGCGTAAAAAATACTCACCAGCATATTTTCATTCGAAGATGCCGCACGCGCGCGCTGCGATACGTTCAAATTATTGAGCATGCACTCGGCTTGTAAAAACAAAAGTGCTTCTACTTGATCGCGATTTTTAGCCTGGAGAAATGTGTTTTTATCTTTATTGATACAACAGCCGTGGCGCAACAACATAAAGCAAAGTTAAGCAACAGAGGTAAGTGTAACCAATGCGCTTTTCCTGCTCTTTTTGCCGGTTATCACTCGGGCCACGTGGGTCATAAAAAATGACAACCAAAATGGTGGATGGAAGGCGTGACGTCACTGGAAAGCAATCACTACAAGAATCCACCATTATGCACTTTTTGCTTCCATTGATACAGCATTTAAAATAAAATAATAACTTTCCACAACATGGCTGCCAATGGAAATAGTCTATAAGGCATTGCTAAACTTTGATAGGTGGTGAATCTCTTGTTTCTAATTTGCTTGATTCAAAGGACCCTGTAGCTTTGCACAATGCCTTCATAGCCGAGTGTTACCGAAGGTTAGAACTGGCGTCCATCACAATAGGAGGTACTGCTATGGCGATTGCTGTATCCCAGGCAACCAAGACACTAACGGCAGCCACTGTACCGGCGGTTGCTGGGATACCGTGCCCCTCAAGGTGAGATGTCATTCAAAAACGATCAGAGACAATTATAGAAAATCACATGCTCCTGATTAGGGAGCACCTGTGGTCTAATGGGTATACAGCTGTGCTCGTGATTGAAGGGTTATGGGTTCGAGCCCCACTCGTGCCAACGTGTTTGTGTCTGTGGGCAAGACACTTAATCTCAATTGCAAGCGATATATGGGGGAAATGCCACAATCTAACTGCTGATAGGGTTGTGCACCTTGGCCAGGTAGCCACCTAGTTGAAGCAAAATGGTTCTGGTGATTTCCTGATGGCAGCGGTAATAATGGCAACAGCGCCAGGAGCACCCCCGCAGGGGTGGACATGTGCGCTATATACAGTTGAAGTCAGAGGTTTACATACATGTACACCACTACCATCATCACCCAAAATGGTAAACAGGACTACCCGAACCATTGCAAGGTGTGCAAGCTATGTTTTAAGTACTGCAAGCACGTGAGGAATTCCACAAAATCACGACTTTAGTAAAGACTGTTACAAAAATGTGACAACGCAAGTTTAAGCACACCAGTTTTAACACAGTTGTATGTAAACTTCTGACTACATCTGTAAGTATCCACCATTATTATTATTAGTATTAGTGTAAAACCTCAAATGCTGAAATAAATCTGTCATCTCTGGGAGGGGTGGTTATCTCATTGAAGGGTTTATCCCTCTGTAGGGCTTGTTAAGCTCACGTGATAGCCAATCCCAATCAGTGAGGAACAACTGCAATACCGTGATTCAAGACCACCAGTTGGCTTTGTAGCTCAATTGGAAGGGTGTCTGCACGTTAAGCAGAAGGTCCGGAGTTCAAATCCCAGTGGAGCCAACTTGTTTTCTGCATCCCACACTCGTACCGAATTAATTCACTTCGGCAGTCCCTAAAATATCACTCATTCAAACGAAATAAATTTCTGTGAAACTGTACCTGAAAATTCTACCTTAATTTGTAATAGATGGATATCATGTTCGAGTGTTCTCGGAAGTCAAAATCAAGACCATGGTTAATTCTGCAGGTCATGGGTTCGAATCCAGGCCAGCACATTTACATACACATACCCATGGTCAAGACACTTTGTATATATTTTTTTTCTTGTCTTGAATATTATTTTTGGGAGGTATTTTATATGATTAAGTTAGATCTAGATCAGATTTCTAGAAAATCTGAACACTCCTTTTTAAAAACGTTTGGCCACAATTGTAAAATCCCAACCTGATTACCTCCATTGTTTACTTGTCCATCCAAAGAATGCAACTTCCATTGGTGTCTGGCTGTGTAAGGTAAGACTACAAAAACAGCAGAAAAGACAGTGTTTTTCTTTGAAACCCAAAAGATGATATTTTGGCCAACCTTCCCACCCTTATTCGCTGAGCAATGTGTTTGTTTTAATAGCTTATTTGCTTTATGAGTCTTTCCACGGTAAAGGGGGCATTTTGGCAACACAGACCATATTTTTCAGAAAATACTTTTGTCTGGTCTCAAAATAAAAGAAATAAGTTTCAGTTGTTCTGACGAGATAACTTGGGCCCAAAAAGGGTTACAAATAGTGTGACAACATGCCTTTCTAAAAAAACCTGTGTACAAATTTCCAATATACGCTCGTAACCGGGACGGCCTAATATGTAACACAAGTGCCTAATATGTAACACAAGTGTCCGTCCCGGTTACGAGCGTATATTGGAAATTTGTACACAGGGTTTTTTAGAAAGGCATGTTGTCACACTATTTGTAACCCTTTTTGGGCCTAAGTTATCTCTTCAGAACAACTGAAACTTATTTCTTTTATTTTAATACCAGACAAAGGTATTTTCTGGAAAATATTGTCTGTGTTGCCAACTGGAGAAAGACCCATATCTAATTTGACTGTGCCAAAACCCCTCTCCTGGCCCCTTGTTGCTAAAAATACACTGCTTACAAAAAAACCCAAAAAATCAGTTTGGAATTTTTTTTGTGATAACAAATTCATCTGATTTGCCTTATCATATCAAATAAAAAATATGGGAAATTTATTTTTTTAATCTTTTTTTTTTTTTGTGAGCAGTAAAAAATCCTATAGAATCATAAACTCAAAATGCACTTTTCTAAACCTGTAATCGTTCCTCACACAAACGACTCAAAAATCTTGGTCTGACCCTTTGCGTGAACTGTGACCTTGCGCAAACATCATGTGGGCTTTTCCATGGTTACATATAGTGACGTTATTTTTTAGTATTTAGTACAATTCCATGCGGTATTTTATCAACATGCATGCCTGTCAGTTCTCCATTATGATACCAGACAGTAATAACTAAAAAAGTTGGCCCCTTTTCATGAATTGCAATAAAATATTCAATCTCAGTTAGTACCGTTACAAAAATAGAACATGTCTTCAAACAAAGTTTTGGCAAATGGGACAAAAGTGGAAAAAGTGCTGCTCGCCAACTTATTATAATTTTTTTTTTTTACAGAAGCTTGATGCATATGCTATGATTTAAAGCATTTTTCTACATAAAAAAATACAATTACAAATTTGGATGTCATGTCCACTAACACCGTGTTTACACTCGAACCGGCAAAGGTGGATACAGACCCAGCATTTTTATTGCGACCACAAAACTGAACATTTGCCGTGTTTACACTACACCCCAAATGGCTTTAACTCGCCTTCAGAAACCACAAAAGTCACCACTAAATGTAACTGCAGCGCATGCGTTAGCTGTTAGGTGTTGCTGCACTAGTGCCAGATTGGTCAATTAAATCTACTACACGGCGGGTACCGCCCCTAGGACACTCAAATTGCAGAATCTGTATTCGGGTAGCGTTTACACTACAAGTGACCTTGACGATTGCAGGGTTCAACCCTGCAATTGCGGGGTTCAACCCTACCCCAAAGGTGACTTGAAAAAGGCCTACCCGGCTTCAACTCACCTTTTTGGAAATTGCGGAGTTTGATTTGGCAAAGGCGAATCGAGTGTAAACGGGCCTTTACCGATGTCCATAACGTGCAGTGACCTCCCTCTAAATCCTTGACCAATTAGAACTGGTTTTGTGGTCCTGTGTGATTGGTAAATGTGGTCAAATTGGTGGCTTTTAATTGAGGTTGTTGTGACCCACAGTGAACTGTGTGATCCTGATTTTGTTCCCGTCCTGGGTTTATGATTTCTGAATGGTATCCTCGCCCATGGAAAAATATATTTGGGATTGGCTCGGCTTGTGAAATTCTGGGTTTGAATCCGATTCATGGTCAGCGCGTATTGAAACAAGCACACGCACACAGAAACTGCACGTTCGAAAGCAAAATGTGCACTTAAGTATCCGGTCGTGTGCGTGCACGTACAACACGCCTGCAATACGCATAACCGAACAAAAACATCTCGACACACATCTAGAACGCAGTGAATGCACAACATAGCAAAACGACAAGCTAATTTTGATGAGTTTTTCCCGTTTACACAAAAACACATTTATGAAGGGATTAAAAGTAGGTTAGGATAGTATAACACAATCTGTTTTAAACTAGGGTACTCTGCACTGATAAAAATGATGTTTATGGTGTTTTTGCGTCACTCGTGCTGCATTTCGCTCTGTGCACAAAATTGAGGACTCAGGTAACCAAAATGGAGATCCACTTTTTGGTTACCTCAACCTGAGGCTGTGATTGGTCAATTCCAAAATGGGCGGAGCTTACTGGATCGGTCTATTGCCATGTGTAAAATGCTTAAGAAACCTGTATAAAGAGGCCACCTCTTTATAGTGGCCAATTTTTTACGGTCCCGAGGGTGGCCACTATAGACAAGTTTCACTGTAATAACAATGCGAACATTTTGTTGTTGTTTATGAGCAGAGCGGCTAAGCTATTAGTCATCGAACGTCTCCTGAAACTAGCGGAGACGTACATCACGACAGTGGAAGATCAACACCTAGCCCCTCGAACTATCTTACCTCATGGAGCCTCATACCAAGGCCACCCCGTAACGATGCAGGTTGTCTGCGACTCACAAAAGTATGATTTTATTCTGGTGGTAAGTATCAGAAGATTTTGGTACTGGAGGGTAGTATTGTAGTCTAGTCACCAATATCGAGTCCGAGTCTCGAGTCATTAGCCACGAGTCACTTTCCTCGAGTCCTAGTCCGAGTCACGAGTCACTTGTTCACCAAAATGAAACTGAATCTGCTATAGTTTCGTACACTCAATGTGTGAAATGATGACGTACTCGTGTGCTCCTTGCCGGCCTGGTGGGGGTAGTGTATATATTCACGCGTCGTACTGTGCTTTTCCTGCATTAAGCGCACGATTATATATATATATTTTTGAAATATGTGACCGACTCTGGCAAAACCCGACGCTTCTCGGCATTTCCAATTACGTGATATGGGCCCACAACCTTAAAAAATGGCCTCTGGGACCAACTTGAAAATTTGGCAGAATCAACATCGGGATACATTCAAGATTTGTTTTGTTGTTTGAACTGTCTCAAAATTCCTCATATTATTGACAAAAAATTAAAATAATCACCTAGTTTATACTTTAAAGTTTAATTGGTCATAACTTCGCCAAAAATCAGAATTTCCTCAAACATGTTTTAAAAGATACCTTTTTGTATGCACACTTAAAGCTGATACCAAAACTTAAATTTTGAATTTTCATCACAAGTGTTGGGTTTTGCTGGAGCCGGTCACATATGTGAGAGTCACCATGTTCGAGTCGGAGCCATCACGGTCGAGTCCGAGTCATTTTCCAATGTGATTCGAGTCTGAGTCACGAAAAATGTGACTGGAGTCGGACTCGAGTCCGAGTCCTTGACTCGAGTACTACAACACCACTGGAGGGTGATCTGTGAATTTTTTTCCCGACATACTTGCACAAAAATTACAAAACCACTACCGAGTTATTTGCCGAAATTGTGGAGAAAAAAGATGTCCAATTTCATGGAGCTGTTTCAAAGAAAAGTGCCTAGCAAAAATGACTAGCTGAAATCTTTTGTACTGCTTTTGTATGATACTCTGCCAAATTTTTTGCTGAGCACAAAAGCTGGCTAAGCAGTATCTTCTTCGAAACAGCTCAATGCAATTTGGCCCAGGATGTATTTAAACTTCATACCATTTCTGCAGTTGAATTTCTATTGGAATTGTGTTTCAATTATCTAACTTTATATTATCTAACTTTATATTCTTAGGCCGAAGTTCATTAAACTGCACACTTTTTTTGTTCTTGCTTTGTTTTGTGTAGGGCCACGGAAACGAAACGTTACAGAGCGTGCGACAGCGGATTGCCCAACGAATGAGAACGTCAGTCGACAATATTCAAATTGCTGCAAATGATAGAATGGTAAACAATTTTAATTGTCTTCATTTTGGATAAATTTTCTGGAGCAAATTATCTGCAGCAAATTATCTGCCGTATTTCATATTTAAAAGTGAGATAAACCCTGTCACCTTGAAAGAAGATTTGCCGGGAAGCCTACTCCTTAATCACGCTTATCACCCCTTGGATTGTCTTGTGTCAACGTGGTTGTCCTGGTGGTATAGTGGTTATCACAGGGGACGTAGGTCCAAAGCCCACTCGGGGCAAAATTTCCTTCAAACATTTATTCAAAATAAAAGTCGGGTAAATATAGATATATTCAATGAATATGTCTGGAAACAAGGGATTTTACCATGCATTATTGAGAATGGCATTTCAGTTTTTTAGGAATTACACTTCCATTGTGGGGTGTTATGACCGAGCGGTCTAGCGCGTCGAACTTAAGTTCCTGTGCCAGTACTAGAATGTGGGTTCGATTCCGGGCTGTGACGGGTTGTGGCACTTGTGCTCTTGAGCAAGGCACTTAATCACACTTGTTCCATCCTTCGGAAGGGATGTAAAGCCGTTGGTCCAGTGTGTTAGGTTTCGGTAACGCACTTTAAAGATCCCAGAGCATTCTTTCGTAAGGGGAGGGATTCCCCGGTGTCTCTGGCCGTTTCTAATTCAACTTAGAAGTTGATACAGTAGTTATTCGAATATCTATGTTAATTGATCCCATTCCTGTAATTGGCGGTCCTTCCGCTGTTGGATGTGGTGAATAAATAAATAAATAAATAAATAAATTAAGGATGTTTGAAGAACATGTGTTTAAAATCAAATAACTTCAATATTAGAAGCATTACAAGCCCTCAAAGTCTGAGAAATGTAAAATTGCCCTTCTATTTCTGTCGAACAGATCATGAGAGAAAAATGAATACAAGAAATGTTTTTCTTTTGATTTTTGTCTTTGTATAGCTGATGTCCAACAAATACCCCAAGCTCTTGAGACAACTAGAGTTTGAAGATCAACAGTTGTTAACTGTCAAACAACTGGGAATTGTGTCTAGGATAGATGAGGTAGGTGGCCCAGGGGTGTAGTTTAGACATTTCTAAAACCTCTTAATAATTGAAGAAATGAAATCGGATTTCCAAGTGTATTTAATACTTTTTCCAAGGTTTAGAATGGACACATCGTTAGTAACACACTGTAAAATGACTGGATTCATGTTCCTACCCTAGCAGGATCGTTAACTTTTAGGCAAAATGAGGGAAAAACAGCACGTTAAAACACGATGCTGGGAGGAACGTTCACAAAGAGAAGCAGTCAGGTAGAAAGATGGGTTGGAGTGGAAAGCCAATTAGGGGAACAAGGGGTAGCAGCCGATTTCACGAAAAATTGCGTAGCTTGCGCAACTTTTGAAAATGGCATAATCCCCATAGGCTTGCGTGTAATTATCACAGGAGTGTTGCGCAGCTTACGCAATAAAAAGTTGTGCAAGCGGGCTTACGCAGTCCGTAAGGTTTTGTGAAATCGGCTGTTGGTCTGGGGCTGGAGGGTGAATATGGCGTATAGTGGGAATTTTGCTAAGGCTTTGAGTTAAAGCTCGAGCTAACATATAAATACTTATGCACACTCATTTTTACAAGGGCACCCACATGTGAACGAGACTAGGTCCCTGACTGCCATGGTATTATAGCTTCATTTTCCATGTAGCATAGAAAGGGAACCAGCCTAAATCGGATGGTGGCTTTGTACAACTTCATGAAAGCATGGACAAAGTATTTCAATGTTTTCATTGGTTTGAGGGTGCTTTATCATACATATCCTCAATCACACATGGAGATAATGCCGTTGGTACAATGTAAAAGTTTTTCCATTAGGCCGTATTCCTAAACGCGTCAGGGTGCTGTCAAGTGGCCCGCGCCCATCACGCGTTATGTTCGAACACAAAACGCGCTAGTCGGGCACGCCTTCCAAACATTTGCTTTTCATGGAAATCTCTGCCCGCGCTATGGGCCTGAGCTCCGCGTACGCAACTTTCAGTGTTCTGCGTACGGACGTCTGATTCCCCCCATTTTCCACTGTGGCTATGGCAATTTTCCCCCAAATCACATAGTTCGAGCACCCTCACGCATTCAGGAATATGGCCTATAGACCGTATGGAATAGCCGCCATTTCGTGGGGCGGTTTCTTTGTTCCTTGAGGACATGCATGGTTGCACATATTGTGCTTCCATTGTTGAATGGTTTAAGTAACAAAAGGTGCCCCACGAAATGGTGGCTATTCGATACGGTCTATTGTGTAATCTATTTCTCATTTTGTCCATGTAGAGTAATTTCACCAGCCGACAGACCTACATGACCGATGTTGAGAGGTCGTTGCCGGGTGTGGTTATGGCAGCAGGAGGTCAAGTCTTTGAGATGCTCTACCAGCTTGCTGAGATGGAAGGCTCGAGGTCAGTCCGAGTCCAGACATTTAAAAGACATTCAGTAGCAGGATAACATGTTCTCATGCATTCAAGGGCAAAATACAAAATATGCCTTAAAGGGCCCCTGAAATGCTCAATAACTTTATGCACAGTTTTTGCTGCATATGAAGGATTACTTGTGTAGAAAGACAATACTACTGTTCATTTTGATGCTCCATGAATAAAAAGTAGCATTTTTCAACATAAACTCACAGAAAGAGGGCGCTGTTTGGGGCATGTCACTTTAGGAACACACAGCAGAAAAGCAAAGAAAAAACAAGACTTCAAACTGAAATTGTGGAAAAATGCTGCAGTTTCTAGCCTTAGTTTTTTCATGGTTTGCAACAGGCAACATGTAAAACAAACCTAAACCGTCATGGGCTACAAAAGTTTCAGCAAGTTGGAGAAAATTGTGGAAACTTTTGTGCACAGGTGAATGAGATTTTCCTGTGTTTTTCTATTGTGACATCACCACTTTGCTCATGCATATGTAAATTTTCATTAGCATAAAAAAACCCCTTGATTTTAACCCCCCAAACAACTTCCAAGTAAGGTTTTTATGATTGTAAATTAATGGACTAGTTCCATAGCACAGATTTCATTGATAAAAACACCATTTCAGGGGCTCTTTGAAATGTTCATTATCAGCCATGTCAAATCAAATCGCTCTTTATTTTTTACTGCTCACATTCCTGAATAAATGACGATGTTTCAGTCATGTAGCATCTAGTAGAATCATTTTAGTGCCGTGAAGATCAGATTTTGTCCCTGTTAGTAACTGTCTTTGTGATAATTCCCACAGGTTAACAGAAAGGGTTCGGAACCTCTTAATGTTGATACCCACGGATCCCACTGTACAAGAGGCATTGGATTCTATCTGCAGGCAGGTAGGGATCGCAGTCAATCCTTGCACAATTAAAGAATTTCCTTTAAAGGCCCATTGTATCATTTGCAATGACCCAATTTTGTTTTTCATGAGTTGACAAGAAATACCTTACTCAAAGTGTTGATAGCAATTGTAACAAACACCACATGAATTTATTTCCGTCCAAAATGGTATTTCATGCTAGAAATTGACAACCGAAAGTGGTTTTCTAAAAAGGTCCCGTGCACGGGATTTTTTTACCATTCACTTGTACACAAAATCCATATATAGATTTTCAAGGTTTTCTGAAGCATTTATGTATCTAAGTAGCTAACATTTCTTGAGGTTAGTTTACCAACATTCTTCCTCAGATATGTTACACTCTTATTCCACGAATCTGTAAAAAGATTTATCTTCCAAATGATACATAGGGCCTTTAACCTTTTAGTCCACAGAGGTGCAAAAACAAATTATCTGTTCACCAAAGGGTTAAGATATTTAGGGGCCATCCAAAGTTGTCAACATTTTCACGGTTCCACAAAGCGAAGAGGGTGGAGAGAGGTCAAGGGGCGTCGAGAGCCGTGTAGGACTTTACATGCACTGTAAAATGTTGACATTTCATGGTAGTGACAACAGAGAACAGAGAACACCCCATACTTACCATACATACTCATTCATGCACAACAATAGGATCACACAGGTGCTGAGTTCGAATCTGGCCTTCACCATTGTGTGCTTTGATTCTTGAACAGCTTTGAACATTAATCTCTAAATGAAATTATTGGGCTGTGACATGTGATACAGTGTTTAGAGTAGAGTATTGAAGTAATCCTGTGTGTCATTTTGATTCATTTTGATGGACAGGATTTTAAGATATGACCATGTGGACAATTATAAGTTTCTTTTTGAGCCCAGTTTAGTATTTTGGGGGAGGGAGGAGGGTCTTGAAAAATAGTACTCTCTGTAGAACTGTGAAAATGTTGACAACTTTGGACAGCCCCTTATGCACTTTGCACATCTACTATTAAACAATTTTGCCTTTCAAATATACATTGTATGCCTTGAATATTAGTATTATTATTTCTTTCTGGTACTGAAACTAAGGATTCCTCAAAAGCGCCCATTGCACTGTCTCTCACAAGCGTGAGGAAACCCATGATAAATTAGAAACGGCCAGAGACACCGGGGGAATCCCCTTGCTCTTCACGAAAGAATGCTCTGGGATCTTTAAAGTGCGTTACCTAACACACTGGAACAAGTGTGTTTAAGTGCCTTGCTCAAGGGCACAGGTACCCCAGCCGGGTATCGAACCTGCAACCCCAAGTTTTCACCAAACGTATCTACTCGGCCACAGTGCCCCACAATATACCAGTTTCCTAAGTTATTCAGCCAAACTTTATTCAGCCAATTGTTTTTGTTTTCAGACTGAAGGGACGTCGGTGGACTGGGGTGATAGAAATAACTCCCCCAAGGAAACCAGCAAAGCCACGTTAGATTCACTCTTTAAGACAAACTCACAGAGCATGTCGGCCTTCCGGTTACTCTACAATCTAGAGGTAAGAAGACGTAGGGATTTAATTTCACTTAACATTTTTTAAATAATTGAAAATCTTTACTCAACTGTGGCCAGCTTGTTGGTTGAATTCCAAAGGTGTCTGGTTTAGAATGGATAGGCTTGGGTGTGGATAGGCATGGGCAATTCCAACATTTGAAATTGATTCCGATTTCACTTGGGAATCGCGATTGCTTTCGGATTCAATTCCATTATCAAAACAAAAGTTGACACTAAAATAAAAAAATAAAATGTAAACCTGTTACAAAATACTGTCAAAATCCTTGAATTTTGTACAAGTAATTTCTGCATCAATTAACATTCAGAATCACCGAATACCTCTTGATATAATGGGAATCGATAAACCTTATCGACGTTCTTAATGCATCATGGGATTGGATGACAAAATTGCCCGGCTAATTGTGCATAAACCTATGACTCGGCAACTTTTTTACTCATTTTCACGAAAACCAAAAAGAGTTCAAAAGTCAACCTCTCGCTACTTTTTCTTTGATACATATCAAACATTCTGACCAACATGTCCCGAAACAGAAATGCTGCAAATGCGATAAATCATCGGGGATTCCCTTCGTGGCGGGGGAGTCCGTGTAACACGGACTCCAGTGCAGAACACTATACGGCGTGTGTTGCATTGCGCATGCCGAGCTGCGAGCGCGCTCTCCGACTCTCCCACTATGAAGGGAATCCCCGATAATTTCTCGCATTTGCAAAATTTCTGTTTCGGGACATGATTGTCAGTATGTTTGATATGTATCAAAGAAAAAGTGCTGAGAGGTTAATTCTTGAAATCCTTTTGGTTTTCGTGAAAATTATTTAAATAGTTGCCGAGTTGGCATCCGCCTCATAGGTTTATGCACAATTAGCCGGGCAATTTTGTTATCCAATCCCATGATGCATTGAGAACGTCGATAAGGTTTATTCCTTCTATAGACGGAATCACAATTCCGATCCAACTTAGAAGCGATTCTAATCTACTCCAATCTAACCCCAATCCCTAGGTCTTAAAGGTCCTGTAGATGATCTGTTTTTGAGCGATTCTGCGAATAAAACCATTATAAATCAAAAGAAAGTCAAATGTAGGCCCCCTACCACGTTTCAAAAAAACATGAAAATCTATATGCGTTTTCCTGGTCTTGGCGGGGTGTTTCAAATATTCGTTCTCAGTTGATCGGGTACTGTGTGGCTTGCGTCATGCACTCCGTGGCGCACATCATATACTGCAGGTGCGCGTGCGCGCGATCCATAAAAAGCATCGCGTTGAAACACGCACACGCAGTACACAGTGCCCATGCATTTTGGACCGCGTAGATGTGAACCAAAAATAAGTAAATCGTTTGCAAACGATCTAAATAATTTCATCTTTACGGATTAATTTCTGGTAAAATTATATCATTTTGAGCGGAAACCTTTCATTGGGTATTAATTCAATCTTTACTTTCAGAACTTTTCCCCTGTAATCTCGTCGATTACTTTTTGGGGTCATTGCAAATGATACACTGGGCCTTTAAGTAGTCGCTTAGTACCATCACTTCAAGAAGATAAAACCACACAAATCAGCGCCCAGACCTTCAGAGAAAACTTCCTAAATGCTTGACAGCTAAACCTGCGATCAGTGTACCAGGTTCCGTGCCTAAACCAAACATCTTTCACTTTAACCCCGATCCCCAGGTCCTAAGTAGTCGTTTAGTACCATCACTTCAAGAAGACAAAGCCACACAAATCAGTGCCCAGACCTTCAGAGAAAACTTCCTGAATGCCGGCGGTCTAAGTCTCGTTATTAGCGTACTGCAGAAAGACTCAATCCCACAGGATATGGACGAGGAGACGCGAAGAGGCTGCTATTTGATATGCCTACATCTTGCCAGGTTTGTTCCAAATTAATTTATTAGTTTGTCTCTTAAAAAAGTAGATTGAAAAACTGTTACAAACGGCATTATCTCCATGTGTGATTGAGGATGTGTATGATAAAAACCAACCTGTGTATTAGTCAGCTCAATACCTCATCTACGTTCCGAGAAAACAGTGAAAAAAACTGAGTCTATGCTTTCGAGAAATTATGTGAAGCTGCGATCCTATTTAGGCTGGTTCCCTGATTATATTGTATGGAAAACAGAGCCATAATACCATGGTAGTCGGGGACCTAGATTTGTTTACATGAGGGCGCTCTTATAAATGTGTACACACATTTATGGCAATTCATCTTCAGTTATTGTTTTCTTTCAAAGAGATATTATTTCAGGTAGAAAACATTGATGAAACAAAAATGAAACAACCAAACATGAGATGAGAGAAAAATCACGTCTGGCTACGTTTGTGAGATTTGTTTAATTTTTTTTTCTTTGATTTTCGTTTGCACCAAAGGTTTCTTCTATGTGGTGAAACCACCACGGACTTAATGGAAAGCGACCTCTCAATGACCGAAGCCCAAGCCGACACTTCAATCGACTCTGCCTCAGGCGGTCTATCTTCAAGTTTTGGCACGTCGCCGCGTAAGATGAGTATCGTGGAGAGAATGTCGAGCGTCGAAGCGAGCGGTGATGTGGCGTATAGGGAGGGGACGTCAACAGCTATTGCCGTTATCCAGGTACATGCCGTAATCACTAGAAAGAAAGTTATTACGTTCAGTAGTGACCATGTGTATTGGCTGTGTTGAAAATAGTATACATGATTGGTAAACTGTTACAAATAGTTTTATCCCCCTGTGTGATTGAAGATATGCATTATTAAAACCAACCTGAGCAAAAACCAGCTCCATACTTCGTCTAACTTTTGAGAAAACGGTCAAAAAAGGGTTTGCAGTCATTTCGCCCCAAAACCACTTCGCCCTGAACCACGGCCTGTGCACGAAGTGGTTTTGGGGCGAAGTGGCATTTGGGCGATGTTGTGTTTAGACGAAGTAATTTGAGGCGAAATGGCACTCGGGCGAAGTGGTTTGGGACGAAATGGCACTTGGGCGAAATGGTTTTGTGGCAAATTGAATTTTCGTCTCATGAGACGAAAACTAATTGTTTTACTCATTTCTCAAAAACTATAGCACTTCAGACAAAACCATTTCAGGGGAAATTTTCTACGGTCATCATGTTTATATTGTGTAAGTTAGGCGTAAATCTGTGAACATTTCTGATTTTCGAGATTACCAATGATGTATACTGCCTTTTAAAAAAAAAAAAAAAAAAAAAAAAACTAGAGTCGTGGTTCAAACACTATTAGAGTTTTGTGTATAACGTTTGCACTTTGGCTAGTACCCTAAAGACTTCATTCTCAAATGGAAGTGTAGTTTAGGAAGTTAACATACTAAGCTGTTGTTGCTATGTGGTGCATACCTGTTCCTAGCACCCAACAGTCTGGTTGCTTGATGCCATTCTCTCCTACGGCGAACAAGGTATTGATTCTCTACGTAACACCTGCCACGTGCGTCCGTTCACAATACATAGCAACAAAAATTTAGTCCTGGTCATCTGAATACTATTGTGTGTGTGTAAAAGGAAGTACATCAGTTCATAAGACACTATTCATAAGATGGTAGGTGAGGAAAGTACCGCTACGCCAACCTGATATTTTTTAAAGCTCTGACTATACCGGGCAAAACGTTCTCATTCATGGAAAAATTGAAGAATTGAAGTATTTTTCTTTGTTTTTCAGACAATGAGCACGTCAGACTTCTCTTCGATGATCGGTTGCCTGATGCGTGTTTGTTGGGCAGCAGCCGCGGGCCAGCTACGACTAGCCAGCTCAACCAATCAGATTAAAGACGCCCCTAGTGGTGGGAATGGCATGGGAATCAATAGGCTAAGTCGGCATAGCAGTGGAGGTGAGTTGTATTTCTTAGGCCTAATTTAACCCGTTCGCATAATTCATTTGTTGCCCCAGTCGTTTGTTGTTGTTGTAATTATTGTATGATACCCGTCCGGCTTCGGGCGATAAGTCTGATGAAGCCTCATTACTGATATTGTGTTGTGTCGTGTCCTTAGACAAGACACTTTACTCCATATTTTCTCTCTCCACTCGGGAGTATAAATGGGCGCCAGTGAAATGACTGTTATGGGGTCCCAGCCAGAATCGCATGTGATGTGTAGTACGATTGACTGGTATTCTGCTATTGTTGATAAGAACACAAGTTGACGTACAATTTTGCCTGGTAACTCCTTTTTGCAAAGCAAATTTCTCTGCTTAACATCTCCACGAAATTGGTCCCATATTCAACCCAAAGTTGACAGCTGATTCTTGACCATTTTTCTGATACTTCAGGGAGTTCATCTAGTGAAAATGTTATCCAAAGTCTACATTCCGGAGTGTGTCTCTTAGCAACCCACGTTTCTACCAAAGACGCCATGATAGCGAGAGAGGCGTTGGAGCTACTTGTTGCCTGTCTACAACTCAGAACGCACAATCTTTGTAAGTTTGTCATCATTTTATTCTCATTTTTCCCACGTTCTTGCAATATTTTCACTCGATGCGACCGAGGGAGAAAACTCGACCGGTGTGTTGCTTCACCTGATAATGAAGGAGATCCAGTTTTAGAAGTAGGAGGAAAACCCCCAGAGAAATATCCTGGGGGGGTGGGGGAAACCCACACAGTCAAGACTGCAAACCTAATCCACATGCACACCCCGGAATCAAACCCGGGACGCCAGAGGTGAAAGGCCGAGAAAAAACCAATACGCCAACCAGACCGCACCTCAACTAGGAAAGCTGTACTTTCACACACGGTATTTCTTTCCAATCGGGTCACATTCATGGATGATTTCCACTTGTGACATAGCCTGTGCGCTTCCACATGACGGAAACCAATACGTGATGCTCCCAGCGGCAAAAATGTCAAGTTTTTAAATTTTCTATTATTTCACTTTAAATGGGAAAACCCTAAAAACTTTAACGAACAAAAGTTTTAATATTCTTTTTGCAATAAGCACCCCCAAAATATTGTCATTTTGAGAAATTTTTACAAGCACTTTAGGTTGACAGTGTTCTGTGCCCTAAGGATTGATTTGAGTCAAATCTTATTACTTTTGTCTCTGATTTCAGCCTCTTTCTACAACATGTCAGCCATGAGTGATTTCGTAATCGATATTCTACTAGCATGTCCGCACAGCGATGTGCGGACAGCAGCCATGGAACAGTTCTATACGCTGAGTGTGACTAGCGTCGATACAGAGATTGTATGCACATTGCATCCTAGGCATTTCCTCCTGCAGGTAAAGCAGACATTCGTTTAGGATCATTGATCACTTCATATATAATTTTTATATTAATAGTAATACTTGATTGCTTTCCGTGATGTAGAACATCCGGGAATGTTTGGTGGTCAACGATCGCGCGTGTACATGAACACGCGTAAAAAATACTCACCAGCATATTTTCATTCTAAGATGCCGCACGCATGCGCTGCGATACGTTTAAATTATTGAGCATGCACTCGGCTTGTAAAAACGAAAGTGCTTCTACTTCATCGCGATTTTTAGCCTGAAGAAATACGTTTTTATCTTTATCGATACAACAGCCATGGCGCAACAACATAAAGCAAGGTTAAGCAACAGCGGTAAGTGCAACCAATGCGCTTTTCTTGCTCTTTTTGCCGGTTATCACTCGAGCCACGTGCGTCATAAAAAATGACAACTACAATGGTGGATGGAAGGCGTGACGTCACCGGAAAGCAATCAATAGACCGATCCAGTAAGCCATGCCCATCTAGTAACGCGTCTAGTAACTTCAAACTGCGCACGCTCATTAGATTGTTTGGGTCGCCAAAAGACCACGGCTGCGTTCCACTTACGCGAATGTTTGCTCAATGTGGTACGGATTGTTTGCCAAACTACGTTGTCAAGATGGCGGCTCCCACCCAGAGTCCCAGCGGTCGTAGCGACGTTGTAATGTGGCTCGGCGCTGCTTACCAATTTTTAAAAGAAATGTGACACGTACGGACCTCTGCAGCTCATAAACAACAATGGCAACATTTCTGAGTTTGGATTACAAGAAAATCAATTGTTTGTTGTAATTGTATAATGGCCTTGAATCTGTTATTTTGTCAATTTGCTCATGAAAATTTCTGAGGTGTAGTAAAACAAATACAGCATGGTTTATTTGGTGTAGGTCAGCTTGACTACTCGCGTCGAGAGGTAGTCAAGCTGACCTTCCTCCTCGGGACCAGTAATTCCCACTACTTCCCCTCAAACCATGCTGTATTTGTATACTACCAGTCATTTTTTTATTGCTGTAAGTAAACCACAAGTGCCACAGAATTAAACTCCCCTTATGCCTCCAAGCCACATCCATTGGCTACATTTTGAGGGGGAATGCACATTCCTAGGTGGTTCAGATCTTCCATAGTATTTTGATCTAACATACCATGCAAGTACATGTAGTGGAAACCTAAGAACACTCTCTAGGCTTTCAAATGGCTCACCTTGAACCTTTTTGAATGTTGTACACCTTCATAGCCTTTCTTTTCTTAATCTTGTTCCAGGTTCTACTAAGGATACCTGTGCCCCTCTGGACTTCCAGCTGTCTCGTTCGAGGCTCCAACCAAAGGTACGTCTCATTACTTAATGCTCAATCTTTGGGTTTTCCTTCCATCATGAAAAGTAGCTCGCAGAACTGTTTTGATTTTTCTTGCATCATTTTCTTGCATCATGTTTGGTTTCTTCTTAAAGTGAAATTTATTAGACATATATTTTGTTGTTGTTTATTTTGCAGGATATTATCACAGTGTTCGCAGTACTTTGAGCTCAGGTGTCGACTTCTAGAACAATTGACACGTAAGTTGAGCTTAAATTTTGACGTCATTTGACTTCTTAAATTGCAGTTTTAGCTCTTATGCCACGTGGTTTCCAGATCTATAAACCTTATCAACGTTCTCAAGGCATCATGGGATTGAATGACAGATGAAGCAGGGAATTTTCACACAAACCTATGGGGGCTCTGGGGACATGACAACGTTCATCGATTTCATTCTCATTTCTGTGAAGCGATTGACATGTGATCTTCTCACACGCTTTTGATCAAGGAAAGATGCAATTTTTGACAAATATAATTTTTATTTTAATAATGAGCTTAGATGAAATAAACCAAGAAAACTCGACTTTTTGAACGGCGCCAGTTTGTACCATTATAGAAGGGCTGTCACGATTGGTTGAGCCAGGGTTGAGCTACCACGTTAGAGCCAATCAGGTGCGTTCTTTTGTAAAGTACAAACTGGTGCTGTGCATTATTTTAAATTTTCTCATTTTATTTCATTTTACTACAGTTAGAATAAAAATGATATTTGTCAAAAATTGCATTTTTCCTTGATGAAGAACGTGTGGAAAGATCACATGTCAATCGCTTCACAGAAACGAGAATAAAATCGATGAACATTGTCATGTCCCCAGAGCCCCATAGGTTTGTGTGAAAATTGCCACATTCACTTGTCATCCAATCCCATGATGCTTTGAGAACGTCGATAAGGTTTATTGCACAGGGGTGGATTGCAATAAAGAAAGTTAAGATAGCTTAATTCTTAAGACGACATAACTAAGACATCATAGATACATTTTGTCTTGCAATAAACAGTTGTGCCATAACTTGTATCTTAAGACATATAAAACTAAGGACACCTAAAATCAGTTAGGACATAATAATGTATCTCAGGCTTAAGTCGGTTATTTTGCAATCCTCCCCTGACCTTTAATAACCTTTCACTTTCAACTTCAAATATTCCAGATAGTCCAAATTCAGGTGCATTTGAACCTTGGGACTTTGTAGGTTACCTTGTTATAACAGGAACCTTGTATAGACTATATTGAATAGCTGCCATCTTGTGGGCCAACCTTTTGTTGTTTAAATTGGTCAATGGTAAAGCACCAAATGTGGAACTATGCATGTCCTCACAGAACAAAGAAACTGCCCTACAAGATGGCAGCTATTCGATACGGTCTATTATCAGGAATTAAAACAACGAAGACCAAGGAATTGGGACCTAATATTGTCCTTGTTATAAGCAGAATATTGTATTAACAGTGCTCTTATCAAGGTTCGACTTTAAATGTTTTGTCATGTATCTGTAACTGACAGTGTTTTTTTTATTCCACGCAATCCATACATTCTCACATTCCGGCATTTACCAGCACATACTGAAGCCTTGTTTCATTCACCAACATGCAAATTTGCCTTGCCATCTCGCATTAAAGATGCTGCAGTTACAAGTTCTCTAACGCACTTTCTAAAGAAATTGAAATGTTCATTTTTTTTTTCGATCAGTAGACGACAACCCCTTAAATGCTGCCCATATCACTGCGGCCCTGACATAATATGTTAATTTGTTATTGTTGTTTACTTGGTTTACTGTTTTGTCATTAGTTGCATACCTGCGGGTTATAGTAATTGAGTTTACTTTGCAGCTCCTGACCTACATACTGTCATATTGTCATTGTGATTGTAAGAACTCTGGATGCCGCAATAGGGCGACAATTCGGGAAGCCCTTCCCCGGGAACCACCAAAATTTCGGCAAGAATCACTCAAATTGACACCTTTTTTTTCTACCCGAAGCTTCCAAAAATGGTTCCAGACCCAATAGAATTGGTTCTAGTCCTAATAAAAATGGTTTTTGACCTAAAAAAATTATTTTTAATCTCAAAAATATTAGGGCGACACCAAAATGTCGCCCTAATAGAGCGTGTCACCCTAATATAGTTTTTTTTACACACAAATTGTCGCCCTATCCTAGCATCCAGAGTTTTTGTTGTTTCTATGCATTATATCTATTCTATGTTCTTTTTGTTATTGTTTTAATTTCATGTACTTTTATGTTGTTTGGGTCAAATAAATAATAACAAAGTTAGATTTGTTTACCCTTCACAGTTGAGGATCAGCGCTTCCTAAACATCAACCCCATGTCCATGCTGAAAGACGAGATTGACTGGCTCAACAACTTTGAGCCGTGTGACTCCGAGGAATCCAGCCTGTCGCAGACTGACAACGTTGTCATCGCAGGTCATCTACAACTTGCCAAGACCCTGGTGACGTGTGAAGGAGTGGATAAAATAAAGATAGGTAAAGTAATCGGTCAGAATCGTCTTAAAGGCCCAGTGGATCATTTGCAATGACCCCAAAAAGTAATCGACGAGTTTACAGGGGAAAAGTTCTGAAAGTAAAGATTGAATTAATAGCAACTACCCAATGAAAGGTTTCCGCTCAAAATGATATATTTTTACCAGAAAATAATCAGTAAATATGAAATTATTTAGATCGTTTGCAAACGATTTACTTATTTTGGGTTCGCATCTACGCGGTCCAAAATGCATGGGCGCTGTGTACTGCATGTGCGTGTTCCAACGCGATGCATTTTTATGGATCGCGCGCACACGCAGTATATGATGTGCGCCACAGAGTGCATGACGCAAGCCACATAGTACCCGATCAACTGAGAACGAATATTTGAAACACCCCGCCAAGACCAGGAAAACGCATATGGATTTTCATGGTTTTTTTAAACGTGGTACATTTGACAAAGCTGAAATTTCTTCGGATGAGTTTGTTGATGTCTTTCTTTTGATTTATAATGGTTTTATTCGCAGAATCACTCAAAAACAGATCATCTACAGGGCCTTTAAAGTGGAATTTTATTTGCCTCTTTTATGATGTAATATACATTAGAAACTTTCCGATTCTCCCAAGACATGTGCTAAGAACTTGCAGTATAGACCGTATCGAATAGCCGCCATTTCGTGGGGCAGTTTCTTTGTTCCTTGAGGACATGCGTGGTTGCACATATTGTGCTTCCATTGTTGAACGGTTTAAGTAACAAAAGGTGCCCCACGAAATGGCGGCTATTCAATACGGTCTATAAGTATTACAGCAACTCACATTGTGCTCGGGTGGGATTCGAACCCACAAGCTGCATACTAGAGCAACTCGCATCACTTTCAAGACTGTTTAACTTCAGTGATTTGTTTTTGCTGCTAAGGGCTCCCATTACCAAATTTTGTGGGTTTTAAACCTGATTGAACTGCGTGGGATGCGCTGACCACTACATCTATGCGTCTCCCCAACAGCCCTAAAAATTGCAGGAGCTCAGGGAGGCACTTCAGGCAGAGTGGCACACCCTGCCTCGGTGGCTCTTACAGGGGCTGGTGCAGGCTGCCTTGCCACACGAGGTGTTCATACATGTTACTGATTGATCAGAGTATAATTTGTGTTAATTTTTTTTAAACCATATTTTTGTCCTTAGGCAAGCAGCTAATAGACAAGTTACTCAACGACTATCTGTTCCCTGCATCACGACGAATCCTGGACAGCTCCAGTAATCCCGACAAACTCGATCCCCAAGCAGATTACAATCCAAAGTAGGTTCGACTTAAAGGCAGTACACATGATTGGTATCTCGAAGAATCAGAAATGTTCACAGATTTACACATAACTTACACAATATAAACACGATGACGGTAGAAAACTTCCCCTGAAATGGTTTTGTCTGAAGTGCTATAGTCTTTGAGAAATTAGCAAAACAATTATTTTTCGTCTCGCGAGATGGAAAGTCAATTCGCCCCAAAACTATTTCGCCCTGGACCACTTCATCCTAAACCACTTCGCCCAAGTGCCATTTCGCCCCCAAACCACTTCGTCCAAACATTACTTCGCAAAAAAGCCACTTTATCCCCAAAACAACTTCGTGCACAGGCTGTGGTTCAGGGCGAAGTTGTTCTGAAGAGATAACTTAGGCCCAAAAAGGGTTACAAATAGTGTGAAAACATGCCTTTCTAAAAACAAATATACGTTTGTAACCGGGACGGACACTTGTGTTACATTTTAGGCCGTCTCGGTTACGAGTGTATATTAA
This sequence comes from Henricia sp. BOLD:AAB3569, assembly GCA_037783545.1. Lineage (NCBI taxonomy): Eukaryota > Metazoa > Echinodermata > Asteroidea > Spinulosida > Echinasteridae > Henricia > Henricia sp. BOLD:AAB3569. The sequence continues at coordinate 3,848,825 of JBBELK010000329.1, forward strand.
AAATTTGTACACAGGGTTTTTAGAAAGGCATGTTGTCACACTATTTGTAACCCTTTTTCGGCCTAAGTTATCTCTTCAGAACAACTGAAACTTATTTCTTTAATTTTGAGACCAGACAAAGGTCTTTTCGGTAAAATATGGTCTGTGTTGCCAAAATGCCCCCTTTACCGTGGAAGGACTCATTTGGAATTCCGTTTTCATAACAGTGTCGCGCTGAAAATGTGACTTTGAGAATGGTCTTGGGAAGGTTTCTACTACTCAACTGATTAAAACTAAAGAGTGCCATTTGTTTTGACAAGTTGCTTCTGTTCGTGACATTTGTGGGTTTAACTGTGCTGTCTTGCTGGTTGGACAAAATTGTAACTAGCAGCTTTTTTCCATGAATAGGATATCTGGAAGAGAGAGTCGTACAGCAGCCTTCGACCTCCTGATTATCCTGAGTGAAGATTGTCCAGAGAATCTCCGCCTCATTAGCAACCAGCTCATGAATATGCATCACCAGCAAGACCCTGCCATTGCTAAGGAGTGGGATGTAAGTTGGTGTAAAACCTAGAAGCTGAAAATCTTTTTGATTTAATTAAAAATTTAAAGGGACACACCGGCTTACTGTTTACATAATGTAGCAATCTAGCATCCTTGACAATCATTTTTCGATGGTCGTTGTGAAATGTCACGTAATTAACTAGAAATGTTTAAAATTAATAAAAGAGGCAAATCGCCGTCGCGATGTATTATGTATCATGTGTTTGTAAATAAAGGTGGCGTTCGATATGGGTCGACACGTGTTTAACCTCGTTTCCTTGTTTTCCCTGACTCATCACACCTTGCATGATCCCTCAGGTCAGCGCTGACTCAAGGAAGCAACTTGAACGCAACGTTTTGGTGTCTTTAGCGCTATGGCGCCCTCAATAGTTAGCAATTTTTTTCTTCAGATATTATTTATCGCCGCGAACGCGAAGCGAAGACACAAACATCTGAGAGATTCTCTCGTCCATATCAACACCCAGGAACCCTTCTTATGAAATCTGTTGGCAGATTTGTGTACAAATTTGAAAATACGGTATGTACATAAGTGTTCGTAGGACATTATTTTACAACAAAAAGAGAAACCAACGCGAATGACGAAAACAACTCGCACTTCGCGCTGGTTTCTACGGCTTGAAATACAACTAACTCACAAGACCACGTGACTTTTCGGAACCAGAATCTGGTTCCGAAAAGTCAAGTGACCTTGAATTTTTGAAAAATGCTCAAACGTCCAAATTTGACGGCGTCTTTTCAGGATATATATAATTTACTCTGGAAAGCGCTTCAGAATAATGTATGGGTCTATTTCGAGCCCAAAATAGCCCAACAAAGCCAGTGTGTCCCTTTAAATGTCTGTTGACTTAAAAATCTGTTGATTTTGGTAATTTTTGTTTTTTTAATCTGTTCTAGTACCTCCCTCCAGTTGACGGCCGATCTCCGTGCAAATATGTGGGTTTGAGGAATGGCGGAGCAACCTGCTATATGAACTCAGTCATACAACAGCTGTATATGACACCAGGAATCAGGGAGGTAATATACTCCTCAAAAAAAGTTCGGAAAGTCAAGTTTGACTGACGATTTCTCTCTTGTTACTAAATCATTTCCCTTGAATTCGGTATCATTGGAAAGCCCTGTTATTCCTCTTTACAGTGATGTGTCATTTGTTATGATTAATCAATTGGGGATGTGCAGTATAGCGGAATACAGGAGTGGGTGGAAAGTGAAATGTCACAAAATTCACTGCTATTGTCATGCAGTGCATTCCCCTTTTGCTTGGAGGATGGGAATGTGTCAATGCACTTTTTGACAATAGCAATGCATTTTGTGACATTTCACTTTACACCCGCCCCCGTATTCCGCTATACTACACATCCCCCAATTGCTTAATCATAACAAATGACACATCGTAAAGAGCTTTCCAATGATACCAAATTCAAGGGAAATGATTTAGTAACAAGAGAGAAATCGTCAGTCAAACTTGACTTTCCGAACTTTTTTTGAGGAGTTTATAACCGTTTTACAAATTGTAAACACTATTTATTACTCAGATTGTCCAATTTTTGTGCAGAACACACACTATGAGCAAAAACATGTACATGTTCATTGTAACCCCATTGTTAGTAACAATGGTGTGTGCCCAATTTCCATTGTTAGATGTTCATAGTGACACCCTTACACTTCTTTTAATTTCAGGGCCTGTTAAGGGACAGCAATGGCGAAGTTGACGAGGACAGCGTATTCTACCAGATTCAGATGGTTTTAGGCCACCTCATGGAGAGCCGACTACAGTACTACGAACCGGAACGATTCTGGAAGGTTTTCAAGCTCTGGGGGCAACCGGTTAACATCAGAGAACAACAGGACGCGTTTGAGTTCTTCACTAACCTGACCGACCAACTGGACGAGTACCTCAAGGTTGGTTCATGTTATCAAAATTTGTTACGAGTCGCTAGTTTGCATGACTCATCAAGTTTTAGTGTTTAATCCAAGTAGCAAGATATATGTGATGACTAATTAAACGGTTCATAAAATTATGTTTTCTCCTAAAAATTAAGAGTACAGGGCTGCGTTCCAAATACGCGAACATTGCAAACAACGGGTACCTGGCGTTCCATAGACATGTGTACAAATGCACTGTAACCATTGACGAATGTTCGCAACGTTCGCACATAAGTGGAATGCAGACCTGGTTAGGCCCCCAAAAAAGAACAATGTTTACCGTAAGTTGAAGTCTCCCAAAATGATGCGGGGATTCGGCTTTTTTTAATTTTCTTTTTTTAAATTTTTTCTTTTTTTTGGCGAGTGGATTTCAAGCAATAAAGGCATGTTTTTAATTGAAACACTCAACAGACGGTGCGTGTCTAAGTAAAAAAAAACGTTGACGCGCATGGTTGACAGTGACACACGCGCTGACGATATTGTATTTATTTTATTTTTTTCCGTTTTTGAAAAAAAAGAAGCTTTGACGCACAGGGTTGAAAGTGACGCACGCTAAACACAGTCCTTTTTTTGGCCTTCTATATATTTCATTTTTGATTGTTGTTTTCAAATCATCAAACAAATCATGGTATTTTTGTTCGAATCTCAGTCTTTTGCAAGTTTATCCCAGATTGGTCCGTGCCACCAAGTCATACACTAGGAATTTTTTCCACCGTTTTTTTCCTTGAACAGAAGAACAAGCTGAATCAAGTTTTCAAGAAAAAATTCCAAGGATTCTTCTCCGACCAAAAGATCTGCGAGGATTGCCCACACAGGTAGACATCGTATAATTTATGCATGTAGTGTTCCAACATGCCTCAACTTTATGTAGCGTGCTGAATCCAAGACTTTGGTAAATCCACAGGTAGTGGGTTCGAATCCCGTCAATGGTGCATGTGCTCTTGGGCAAGGCACTTTGCCATGAATTGCCTCTCTTCACCCAGATGTATAAATGGGTACCAGCATCATGCTGGGAAGGTAAAGAGACTCGCTGTGTGGGAGAAGTGGCGAACCCCCCACAGCAAACTCGACAGAGGAGTCTGGCCCCCTCGCTAATGAAAGAGAGATGGGGACTCCGGCTTGTAATTACAAGCACGACCTTTACCTTTTTTACTTGGGCCTTGATTTTCATTAAATTTGAAAGGACAGTGAGACCAGCTGGTTGTGCACCAGTCAATTTTGTTGCAAATGCATACTGGTTATTGGTGTTTATTTACTGGTTATTAGTGTTTACCTTTACCCTAATGGCACTTTAATGTTACTTCTGAAGGGCTTACCGAACCAATCTATCCCTGTTGTTAATTCTCAAGGTATGAGAGAGAAGAGGAATTTTTTGCCCTCAACTTGACGGTCAAAAGCCACAACTTGGAGTCTTCGCTGGACCAATTCGTCCGAGGAGAGTTGCTAGAGGGCGATAATGCCTACTTCTGTGAGAAATGCAATGAAAAGGTACTTCAGGCTCTTTGTCTATTTATCACACTGCACTGTCAGAAATGCAAATGATTTTTTAAAAGATTTTGAGCAACTAAAGATAGCCTTCTCTCAAGACACCCTTCACGCATCTAATTTAGAGAATGTATTAATAAGTGATTATTTTTAGGGATTATGACCCAGGGACCGCCGCAGTGAATGAATTCGATACAGATGTGGACAAATGTCCATAAGAGTTTGGGAAATCTGGATGCAGTGAAAAGCAACTTGGCTCCACCGGGATTCGAACCACGGACTTTCTGCTTAACGTGCAGACGCCCTACCAATTGAGCTATGAAGCCAACAGGTGGTCTCGAATCACGGTAGTGCAGCTGTTCCTCACTGATTGGGATTGGCTATCACGTGAGCTTAGTAAGCCCTACAGAGAAATAACCACCCCTCCCAGAGATCAATTAAGATACGCCCCAAAGTGGCAAACCCCTGCCCGGCTTGCCCCAATTATTAAGTATGAATAAGTGGTTATTTCTAGGGATTATGACTCGGGGACTGCCGGGGTAAATGAATTCGATACAAATGTGGACAAATGTCCATTTGAGTTTGGGAAATCTGGAGAAAATGCTAGAAACTAACTTTCCGTGTCTGGTGCCCAATCTCCCCACTGCAGAGGAACACCATCAAGAGAATGTGCATCAAGACGCTACCGCCGGTACTCGTCATTCAGCTCAAGAGGTTTGACTATGACTGGGAGGCAGGAAGGGCCTTGAAATTTGACGATTACTTTAAGGTAAGAAAAGTAGACCTGACATTTTGTAGTCCATCAACTTCTAAATTCAGAAACTGGTCTACAGCGGCAAGGTTGGTACAGTTGAAGTCAGAAGTATAAATACATGTACACCACTACCATCATCACCCAAAATGGTAAACGGGACTACCCGAACCATCAAAATCAAGAATTTAGTAAAGAGTGTTACAAAAATGGTGTAAGCACACCAGTTTTAACACTTGGTTGCATACAGTTGTATTTATACTTCTGACTTCAACTGTATATACAGCAGTGAGTTTTCAAATTTGGTGGCATATTTCACCTGACCCTTTTCGTTGTCGGCCATTTCTGTGATTTCATCATCTATGAGCTCAAAATGCCTTTACTCTGTTTTTAATAGAGCGAAATGTTTACATAAATAAATACATTTTTTAGTTACACCTGCAATTACAAACACACTTAAGATGAGAGAAAAATTGTAAGGGCATTATCGAGATTCGAACCCGAGACCTCTGACTCACTAGGCAGATGCTCTACCTGCTGAGCTATAAGGCACAGTTGGTATACTTCCTCAGGTTTTTCCTATGGACCAAATTTTTCTCTAGGTGTTGCATGGTGGCGCAACTGGGCAAAGTGACGAACACCGAGAGAAATATTGGGTCCATAGGGAAAACTCGAGGGGGTAGAGAGCTCAGCTTGTAGAGCGCTTGCCCGGTGAGCCAGAGGTCTCGAGTTCAAATCCCGATAAGGCCCTTATGATTTTTCTCTCATCCCAAGTTTTGTTGTTTCATTTCAATTACGAGGGAGGCATCTTTTATAAAGTTGTTGCAGAAATTTTTATTTTCCTGTGGGAATCGGAATACTTGGAATATATAAAGAATAAACCGGTTGTGAAATACGTTGAAACAATATTTCTTGTAAAATATTTCTTGTAATTTTTTTGCACAATTTTTCTGTAGTTTCCCTGGGTATTGGATATGGAGCCATACACAGTCAAAGGAATAGCGCGACAAGAAAGTCGGCAAGCTGAAGAATCGCCGGCCACCACGCCACTAGAGGGCACTAAAGATCGCGTATCAGAGGATCTCTACCATCTAGTTGGAATCATCGTCCATAGCGGTCAAGCTAACGCTGGACATTACTACTCCTTTATCAAGGATAGATGGTACGTCCATCCAAACTAGGCTCCCACCAAAATAAACCCTCAACAATTTGTTTTCAATCATTTTTTTTTTCTTGTTTATTTGTGACCAGGGGCCAATTTCACGGTGCTGCTTAAGCATTAGCTTAAAGAGCATGCTTACTGTAGCAGAACATTGTGCTAATGTTACCACCATTTCACAGCCGTGACGTGCTTAACCATGCTGAGCGTGATCCAAAACTGGTACACACTGGATGAAGATTTCAAAATATCTTAAATTAATCAAAATAATACCTCGCTCTGTAAAGAAATTTCCATATTTTAAAATCATACTACAAAAATTAACAGAATAAACTTGACATTTTCAAGAAATAGTTGAAAATGCATGTAAAAATCTGTCCCTCGCGCATAAAAACAACCTCCGCATAAAACTGTAAAGTCAATTTCAACATGTGATAAACTGGGTGTGTATTAACATCAGTAGAAGGTAAACACACAGGTTCACTTTAGTTTTCATTTGTTGTTGACTAAGGAAAGGCATTTGTATCTTGATTTCTGTGAATTGGATCACGCTCTGCTTAGAAACAACCATTGTTGCATCACCGTCTTTAGCAAATTTTGCTTCTGAAGCTAGCAAACTTTTAGCAGTGCTTACGATTACTGTCTCTATGAAATAGCCGGGGCCTCCTTCAGCAGAAAATTGGCTACAAAACAGTGCTGTGAAATTGGGGCTTGTTCATATCATGTTGCATATCAATGGAAAACACGTTCATTGCCTTTCAAAACGACGCCATGTTTGTAACAATCGCATGTTTAAGAGCTTAACAACTCTGTTGTGAATGCGAGTGGGTCCCAAAATAAATATTTCTGAAGAATTAAGCCAATGCATAGTTCCGAGATTGCCCAGTTAACCCCGCCCCTTAGATATTGTTGCTATGTGCTCACAAGCCATCGCAATCAAATGGCGACACAACGTACAAAGCAACGGGACTCGGCATGGAAAGCACAGATTCATTGGAGAAAACTCAAAGGTATTTATGTTTTAGGGTCAACAGGTACCGCAGCACACACTGAGCAAAGGTCTAGTAATGCAGGGATGACATATATTCATAAAAATGCGCTTTCCTACCTTTGAACAGCGAATCGCCCGACATTGAAACTAAAATTCACCCGGTCACTGGCGCATACAACATACAAACTGTATGGGCAGAAAATCGCGTGATTGTGTAATGATTGCATCACTTTGACCTATGTGGGCGCCGTCTGCTAGCTCTGTTGTGATTGGTCGGCGGGTTCGGCTTGATTGACAGGTCGGAACTATGCATTGCACGTACTGGTAACAAGTAGTGTCTTATTCAACTCGGAGCTTTTTGGTAATGTTTGGTAATGTCAAGGTCAATGACCAAAGTTATCCAATAGTAGCCACCCTTACTGAACACAGGATTTGAAAGAGGATGAGTCAGGCTATGAGTACATGCCTATCAATTGAGGGTGTGTTTGCAGAAACTTGAATTTCACTGAGTTGACCATGGAGGAAATACAGGGGATTTTGGGCGATTTGAGGAGAAAGCTGCTGGGCGGTTTTGGGCATTTTAGGACTAATTTCTTTGTGAATTAAAAACAAATGCATGTTTGCTGCAGCAATAATTTGTGACCATGTTGCAGAACATTTAACGCTTTGTTCTTTTTCTAGGGGCACGACATTCAACAACCCCACAAAAGGCAGATGGTTCAAGTTCAACGACACCTTAGTTGACGAGTTTGACATGTCAGACCCAGCCCTTGAGGCCGAGTGCTTCGGTGGCAGTTACAAACCAAAGATCTATGAACCAAGTATGTATAGTCCACTTTTTTTTCTTTTTTTTTTAAATTTTGATTTACATTTCATGGAATTATTGATAATTATCTGATTTGCCAAATTGTTGACTTATCAGCTTCAATGAACCTGTGTGGAATGAGCTGACCACTGCATCCGCGTGTCTCCCAAACAGCCTTAGAAGTGTGTGAGCTCAGGGACGCACTTCAGGCGGAGTGGCGCACCCTGCCTCAGTGGCTCTTACGGAGGCTGGTGCAGTCAGCTTTGCCACAAGAGATGGTCGTAGACATTACTGACCGATACAATATGTAATACATCTTGTATCTTTCGGCCATGGTATAATTTCTGTTTGTGTTTCTGTTTTGAAAAATAAATTGCCTGATTTTTTGTTCCCCCCCCCCCCCCCACCTCTCCCCCCAGGTGCCTACTCATCCGACACAAGGCTTCGGTACTGGAATGCCTACATGTTGTTTTACGAGCGTCTGGAAGGAACCATCACTCCGGTGGGATCATCATGCAAGATTGCTGGGGATGGGAACAGAGTTACGTTACTCACACAGGACAGCGAAGGGGAAATACATGTGTGAGTATTTGAGTATTACCATCGAGTTGTAGGGCTCGTTAGTCGACATTAACGAGCATTTGGAAGGAACTGTCACTCCAGTGTGTGACTAAAGCCTGCTTCAAGGGAAACGGCCGGCCTTGCGGGACCCATTTAGACAGGGTGCCGTGTGTCTGGGGGATCCTCCATAGCCCGCCTCCCATGGGATTCTCCTGGAAAACTGCCCAGAATCATTCTACCGTAATACTTCTATAGAATGGTTCTTCAATCCTTTTGAAATGTCTCTCATTCTTTTCCTACGTGATAATTGTTCCTTCTGACTCCAAGTTTGTATTTTATCCACAGTTCACATGATTATTTTTGTATTACTACCTATTGTTTTATATATTTACATATTCCCGCCGTGAATATGGCCACCGATGCCGACACAGCGCTAAACCCAAAACGCACTCACTCACTCACTAAATCCTGCTTCATATTTGACGCAAAAGCAGACGTGAACATGACATCACAGTGTTCGTGAATCAAATATTTAACTAGTTTCAACTTGAGCAAATGTTCATCACGAAATGTTTTGACGTCAGTTTTGCGTTCATGTTTATTTTTGCGAGAAGTATGAATGGCCTTTACAATCACAATTGATAAAATATTGCTATCACTGCCATGAGCACCTTGCATGGTTGATACGTACGCTACATAAGACTCCAACATTTAAATTGTTAATATTAATTCATTTCCTTTTCTGGAGCGGCCAAACAATACATTACATTAATCTCATTTTTCTGTCCAGTTTGGAGCCAATCAGTTCCCCTGAGCTTTCCCCACACCACGACGGCGATCGTCTGAGCGAGCTAACGGCCCTCGTACGCAAAGGTGAACATCGCGGGATGTTCGTTGACCGCATGCCGCCGGACATTCAGCGCGTTATACGAGACAACAACCTGCAATTTCTACGCAACCGGGCAATCTATGATGCTGATTACTTCAGTTTTGTCCGTAACCTTGTCTCATGCAATGTGGTAAGTTTGATCTCTCTTGTAAAAAAAAAAATGTGTATGCCTTTCTTTCTTCATCTGCATTCAAAAGTTGGTGAATAACTTTGCACTAAGCTTTATTGTAAGCTATTTTTTTTCTGCTCTGGCTGTGTGTTGTTTTTGTCTGATGCCTAAACTCAGCAAAAAATGTTCGTGGGGCCGATTTCACAAAGCGCTAAGACGCGTCTTAGGAAGGGCCACTCTTCTTATCTTGGTCGGTTGATATGGGAATTAGGACGCATTAAACTTGTCTTAGCTTTTGCGAAATCGATCTCGGGGCCAATTTCATAGAGATGCTTAAGCATAAAAAATTACCAGCAAACATTTCATGAGATTGTCATGGTAATGAAACAGTTCTCTAACACTGGTCATACACTACTTCTATCACATGAGGATTTCACTGGTAATGTTCTCTACTAAGCAAGAGTTTTTTGTGCTTAAGTACAAAAAACTCTTGTGGTTAGTTGATAATTTGTACTAACTGGCGAAACCTTTTACTTGATCTAAATACATGACCAGGGGCCGATTTCACAAAGCGCTAAGACGCGTCCTAGGAAGGGTCACTCTTCCTATCTTGGTTGGTATGGGAATTAGGATGCATTGAACTTGTTTTAAATTCGCCCCTGGACACCTATTGTTGAAGTTTATTTAATTATAATTCAATAGAAAAACAAGTGTATATAAAAATGAACAGACAACAGTCCTCTGCCAGTATTGCATGGAATTATGATGTGAACATTCATGCATGGCTGGTCACATTCATTTTTGTATTTTGTGCCTAAACTTGGCGGAGTGACCCATACTTGACTATCATTACTTGATGTGGTAATATGTCCCCTTCAGCCTTTCACAGTGAGTGAATGCTACGATTCCTGTGCAGTCACCAGTCTCCAGCTGGCCTTCCAGTTTCTCTTCAACAATTACTTCAAAACCAAGAAGAAATTAAGGTAAGCAAAACTGTTTGTGTGTTAAAACAAAAAATCATGGTCCTCATTGGGATTCGAACCTAAGACCTTTGACACACAGGGCAGATGCTATACCAGCTGAGCTATGAGGCACAGTGGTATATTCCCTCAGGTTTTCCCCAAGACCTCTGACACACCGGGCAGATGCTCTACAATAGACCGATCCAGTAAGCTCCGCCCATTTAGAAATTGCCCAGCAACATGCCACACATGTAAGGCACGTGCAGTAGAGTCGCGTGGCCACGGCGTGCGTCGGCGTCCGCGCCCTGGGCAGCGCGTATTGAAACACACGCACACAGAAACTGCACGCTCGAAAGCAAAATGTGCACTTAAGTATCCGGTCGTGTGCGTGCATGTACAACACGCCTGCAATGCGCGTAACGCGCGCGATCGAATAAAAACATCTCGACACACATCTAGAACGCAGTAAATGCACAACATAGCAAAACGACAAGCTAATTTTGGTGAGTTTTTCCTGTTTACACAAAAACACATTTGTGCACAACATTTTGAGGACTCGGGTAACCAAAATGGAGATCCACTTTTTGGTTACCTGAACCTGAGGCTGTGATTGGTCAATTCCAAATTGGGTGGAGCTTACTGGATCGGTCTATTGAGCTACAAGGCACAGTGGTGTACTGCCTCAGGTTTTCCCTACAAACCGTACATTTCTCTGTCAGTGTTGCATAAGTACACAACTAATTTCATCAAAATGAAATAAAACAACCAAATAAAATGCTGCAAGAAAGCAATGCTGGATTGAAAATGAACCCATAATTAATACGACCTTACGACACCTTTTGACTTGTTTTTTTTATCCCTAAACCCAATTTTGTGAATTTCTCCCAGAATCGATCTAGGAGATTGGTTGAGCACCATCGCCCAGTTGGTCGGAAACAGCAAAGAGGCATCTATGTGGTCATTGTCATTTATGGCTGGCCTGCAGGGACAGACCTACATCAAGTGAGTATTGAGTAACACACATTGTGACTCACGGGACTCAATGTGACTCAACGTGACTTGAGTATGACTCGGTGAGAAACAGCAAAGAGGCGTCTATGTGGGCATTGTCATTTATGGCTGGCATGCTGGGACAGACCTACATCAAGTGAGTATTGAGTAACACACATTGTGACTCACGGGACTCAATGTGACTCAACGTGACTTGAGTATGACTCGGTGAGAAACGGCAAAAAGGCGTCTATGTGGGCATTGTCATTTATGGCTGGCCTGCAGGGACAGACCTACATCAAGTGAGTATTGAGTAACACATTGTGACTCACGTGACTTGAGTATGACTCGGTGAGAAACGGCAAAAAGGCGTCTATGTGGGCATTGTCATTTATGGCTGGCCTGCAGGGACAAACCTACATCAAGTGAGTATTGAGTAACACACATTGTGACTCACGTGACTCAATGTGACTCGACGTGACTTGAGTATGACTCGGTGAGAAACGGCAAAGAGGCCTCCATGTGGGCATTGTTATTTATGGCAGACCTGCCGGTGGACATTGTCACTTATGGCCGGCCTGCCGGGACAGACCTACATCAAGTGAGTATTGAGTAATACATTGTTACTCGACTTGACTCGATTATGACTCATTTAACAAAGTGGTGGTTGTAGATGTAACTGGGACATTAACTCCTTCACTCCAATGTTTTCATGTTTATAAAGGATTCTATAATGCCATGTTTAAGAAAATATTTCGGAAAACACCAAATGTCGAAACTTGCATAAAAATATGCAGAGAATTCCATTTTGTCGATGTCAGATTGTGGATTTTGTTACAATAATGAAGGTTTTAAATTTCTCATTCAACAGCTAAAATGTCTGAGTACTATTAATTCATGGGGTTATCAAGAGCAACAAAGAAGGGGGCAAACTTGTTTCGGCTCTTGTAGGGAAACCACATCTCAACTTGAAGGAATGTCACAAAATTCAACCGTCTGTTTTTTCTCGACAGGCAATTCTTGTTGGAGTGCCCCATGCGTGAGGTCCGCATAGCCTTCACGCGCATCGTGCAAAACATTGTGCAGACCTTCGTTCAATTGAGCTCTTCCACCGTGTCTTGTATCACGCCTCTGGACAACCTTATCGAGTACGTACTGTCCCTACTCGATAAGGAGGTACCTGACCATTGCAAGACGTGCCAGCAGTATTTCTGGTTACTCAGTTGCTATCTAGATATGGTGAGTTTTTGTCCAAATTCTTTTGTCCAACTTCGTTTAAAGGCAGTATACATCATTGGTAATCTCGAAAATCAGAAATGTTCACAGATTTACGCCTAACTTACACAATATAAACAGGGAGCGCGTGTGGTCTAGTGGGTATGAAGCAAGACTCCCAATCAGAGGTTGGGGGTTCGAGCCCCACTTCGACCAACGTGTCTGTGTCCCTGGGCAAGGCACTTAATCCCAGTTGCCTCGTCAACCCAAGCGATATATGGGAAGCTGTTAAGGGGAATGCCACAATCTAACTGCTGATAGGGTTGTGCGCCTGGCCAGCAGCCACCTAGTTGAAGTGAAATGGTTCTGGTGATTCCCTGATGGCAGCGGTAATAATGGTAACAGCGCCTTGAGCACCCTGCAGGGTGGATATGTGCGCTATACAAATCTAATCATCATTATTATTATTATGATGACCATAGAAAACTTCCCCTGAAATGGTTTTGTCTAAAGTGCTATAGTCTTTGAGAAATGAGTAAAACAATTAGTTTTCGTCTCATGAGACGAAAATTCAATTCGCCCCAAAACCATTTTGCCCAAGTGTCATTTCGCCCCAAACCACTTCGCCCGAGTGCCATTTCGCCCCAAATCACTTCGTCCAAACACTACATCGCCCAAATGCCACTTCGCCCCAAAACCACTTCGTGCACAGGCCGTGGTTCAGGGCGAAGTGGTTTTGGGGCGAAATTACTGCAAACCCTTTTTTGACTGTTTTCTCAAAAGTTAGACGGAGTACGGAGCTTGTTTTTTCTCAAGTTGGTTTTAATCATGCATATCTTCAATCACACAGGGGGATAAAACTATTTGTAACAGTTTACCAATCATGTATACTATCTTTAAAGATAGATTACAGGATTGGAAAACTGTTACAAGCGGCGTTATCTCCATGTGTGATTGAGGATGTGTATGATAAAAACCAATCTGTGTATAAGTCAGCTCAGTGCCTCATCTACGTTCCGAGAACAAAATGAAAAACTGTGTCCATGCTTTCAAGAAATTGTGCAAAGCCACTGTCCTATTCAGAGCGGTCCCCTGGTTATACTGTATAAAGAAGAGAACCATATTTATCACGATAGTCAGGGGCCAGTTTTGGTATTAATTATGATTATTCTTTTTGACAAATCTTCGCCTTTTTCTGCTGTTTGTAGGACATTGAATGCTGCAAACACTTATTTGCCAAATTGGCAGTTCGCCGGATCATTACATTCCTTTTGGGACAGCACAATGCACAAAATGAAGAGGTATGTTTATTTTTTTTCTTTTTTTTCTTTTTTTTCTGCTATTAAAGGTGCAAGATATGTAACATGCTACTGAACATTTGCTGAAGATCACCAATATTTTCATCTATAATTTTTTTTCAAGTAAAAATAATTTTTCGGGTAAATAAATGTTTATTGTAAGAAAACAAATTACAAAACATTAACATCTTGCATAATTTCCAGCTTCGAGACAAACAAAATTATATCAAAATTAGTAGGTGTTCATCTTAGGAAATTCATCATACGTAATTTTTGTTTGTATCACTGTCAAACATATTCCAAGTTCATACAGCAATGCATGCTCTATAGACCGTATCTAATATCTGCCATCTTGTAGGGCAACTTTACTCATTTAAATTGGTCAACAATGTAAGCACAAAATGTGCAACCATGCATGTCGTCAAGGAACAAAGAAACTGCCCTACAAGATGGCAGCTATTCCATATGGTCAATGGTTCGTTATTTCTATCATTTGACACGTTTTCGTCTGTAGGATGTTCAGACGCGACGTTGGACGTCGCTCCAAACCCGCGAGTTCGGCTACCTACACACGATGCTTGCAGTTATGGTGTTGTATTGTGACGTATCCAAGTTCAGGACCACCGGTGGGTGTGAATCTTTTCTCTACATTAAACTCTCGTTATAATTCCCTTGGTATAAAGCCGTCTCTTATATAAAGCTCTTTTTCCGGACGATACTCTCTGCATTGTATATGCATTGGTTTTGCGCTCTCTAGGTATAAGGCTCACATTAGTTTGGTCCCTTGAAGAGCACTAAAGACCCTTTGCACGGGCGGCCATGACAGAGGACAGTCACCGTGCATCGTGCACGAGTAGACACTTAGTGGATCTATAGACTACTAAAGTGAAAACGTCACCCTTTGTGTGTTGCCATAGTTTTTGGGTCTACACTAAAACCAGTGAACTGTTTCCATGCGCTATACCAATGGGCGTTTCAGATTACCAGCGAATGTTTAGACTCAATTACCATGGCAACTGACGTCACACTTTAGTAGTCTATTGTCACATCATTTAGGGCCTATGACATGCTAAACAACTTTTTGCCTAGTTTTTGCTTCATATGATGGATTACTTGTTCAGCAAGACATGCTATTGTTCGTTTGGATGTAAAATCAATAAAAGGTAGCCTTTTTCAACTTTGAAGATTTCATTGCAATAAAACACAGACAGAGGGTGCTGTTTGGAGTGCATCACGTAAGGAAGACAGAAGGGAAAAGTTAAGAAAAAACATAAGACTTCAAGTTGGACTTGTGGCAAATTGCTGCAGTTTCGTCATGGCTTACAACAGGAAACATGTAGAACAAACTCAAACAGCCATGGATTACAAAAGTTCCAGGATGTTTGAGAAAAAAGTGGATTTTTTTGTGCACAGTTGAATGTGATTTTCCTGTGTTTGCCTCTTGTGACATCATGACCTTGGTCATGAATATGTATATCCATTAGCATAAAAACTAAAAACCTTTGTTTTAACCCCCAAAACAAGCTCCAAATGGGATTTTTATGAATGTAACTAATATATATGTTTTATAGCATAGATTTCATTGATAAAAATCCGAATAAAAAACCTGCCTCCTGTCATGGCTGCTGGTGCACAGGGTCTATAATGAGAATTTAGTGCATGTGTGTATATATTTTTTTTTCCTATATTAATTTTTCAATCCCACCCCCTGCAAGGTATTTAAAAAAAGGTTGGCCGGTCTTAAACAGTACGCTTAAGACTGACTGGGAACCTGGAGCCAATTTCATGGCGCTGTTTAGCACAAAAATTTGCTTGGCACAGGATTTCTTAGCTTTATATTTCCAAAATGGGTGACCATCAAAACTCCTAAGTGATGTGTATAAATTATTCAAAGCCTACTGTTTTCTTAAGGAGCACAATTTGATATATACACTTTTCACTGTTAATCGATTTTATAAAAGAAATTCTGTGCTAAGCAAATTTTTGTGCTAAACAACGCCATGAAATTGGCTCCTGGATTTGGGTAATTCCCAAAATTAGGGGTCCAAAATGTTTGGCGTCCCAGTTACGTACGACACTCTCTGCTTCAAAAATCACCACTTATGACCACAAATTCTCAGTAATGGCCTGTGATTATAGCGGCAGCATCATATTCTCCAATATTTTGTTCTCCGATTCCTGAAAAATATTCAAAACAAATAACCATAAAGGCTTATAATTTGTTCCATGGTATTGGATAGGAGTTTGGTGTCCCGGGTTACCTACGCCAATGAAAATTGGCTGTATAATGAGTTTGCATTACCCTTGGTGCCATATTTACACACAAACATTAAATTTAAGTGGCATTTGTTGAAATAAAAATAATTATTATCTACTGGGAAACCACTTTCAATCACTAAAAACACTTGGAAATCTTAAAAAGCATGTCACACTTTTGGACCCCTAATTTTGGGAATGACCCGTATTTGTTTTTTTTCTATATATTCATTTTTCAATCCCACCCCCTACAAGGTATTTTTAAAAAGGTTGGCCAGTCTTAAACAGTACGCTTAAGACTGACTGGGAACCTGGGGCCAATTTCATGGCGCTGTTTAGCACAACAATCTGCTTAGCACAGGATTTCTTAGCTTTATATTGCCAAAATGGGTGACCGTCAAAACTCCTAAGTGATGTGTATAAATTCTTCAAAGCCTACTGTTTTCTTAAAGAGGAAGAATCCCCCTTGACGAAAATCCAGCATTTAGGCTTTTTTCGATAGTCCAAACATCCCTCTTGCCGACGTGGATTTTTATTATTTTTTAATTGTCGGTTTTAAGTGGATAAATTGCAAGCAAAAGTGCGCTTTTCGAAAATGAGATTTTCGCGATTTCTGAAATGCTCATTAGGTATTCATGATATGCGCGTGACCCCGTGACGCAATCCTGAGAAAGAGACGTCAACACGATAGTTAGCTCCATACGTTTACACGCAAAAAACTTGTAAAACCGTCTCTTTTAGATGGTGTTTTTTGAAGAATTTTGTTGTTCCAAAAAGCTAGAGATATGCCCAGTAGCTGCGTGGTTGCATGTTTTACCAGACACTATGAAAAAAAAAAGAGCAGAATAATTTTCTTTTCTATTACCAAGAGATAGAAAAATGAGTCGCTCATTCTATAACTTGTACGGCCGATGTCCAAACACGTGGATACTACGCCCGCAGTGGACCGTACACAGACCGCTGTGAATGCCGTTCGTTCCGTGACAAAACCAGTATTTACTTCAAAAGAGCTTCACTGTGAGCCACAATTTCATCGTTTTTTTACAAAACAGGTAATAGTAGATTGCTGTCATATTACATGAAGTGTTTTTCACGTTTGTATTTTGAATTACAAGGACAAAATAGGCATGATAAACATTCACTTCGTGTATTTTCCATTCAATACTGCACAGACCGTTTTGTATGTTTCTCAGGATGACGTCAAAATCCTGTTGATAAACAAGCCGAGTGACCTCGAGCATTTCAGAATTTGGGTGAAGAGGGTCGGAACTGCTTTACCTTTTAAGCAAAAGTCTGTCAATTTTTTGTGAAAAACAAGTTGTGATGGTGTTGTAGACACATACACCTCCATGATAAACAGAAAAACTCAAAAAATGTGGAAGGGGGGATTCTAGCTGTTTAAGAAGCACAATGTGGGTCATTCCATGAAGTTGAGGAACACGGTTTCCATGTTACATCCGTAAACCATTTTTACTTTTTTTTTTGCCCTCGATAACCCCGTTAATCAATACTATTCAGAAATTCAAGCTGTTGGATGAGGGAAATTTAAAACATTCATTACTTGTAACAAAATCCATGAGCAGATTTCAACTATATATAATTTTGTTCAAATGTAGGTGTGACATTTAGTGCTTTTTAGCAGATTTTCTTGAATCACACAGAAATTTAAGCTAGAATTCTCTGTATTGGTTTCCAAGTTACATCCACAACCATCACTTTGTTAAATAATTCAAAATGGCAGCACTTTGTCAACAATGAAGACTCCCAAATTACCCCCAAACAGTGTAAGCCACCACATCATGCAACATCGTTATATAAATGGTGATTCATTGCTCCCTTATTGACCATTTTTGTGGAAATGAAGAAATGTCACACTTTGTTCCTCAACTTCATGGAATGACACTTTTCACTGTTAACCGATTTTATAAAAGAAATTCTGTGCTAAGCAAATTTTTGTGCTAAGCAAATTTTTGTGCTAAACAACGCCATGAAATTGGCTCCTGGATGCTGATAATGCCTTTGGTACTAGCCAAATTAAAAAATACAAAAAAATTCAAAACAATTCAAAAAATTCTCAGACAGTAAACTTGTCACTATTTTGTTTAATTTCCTACAGATCTTTATTATTTGATTAATTTTGACCATGTTTTTGATGATTTTCAGATCAAGCTGATTATCCAGAAAGGACGCGTCGTCGTATCATATCCATTAAGAAACTCCTGGTCATGCCTGCCGATATGCAGCAGATCTTGTTTGGCACGGAGGGAATCAAGTACATTAGGGAGGTGAGTTTGGCTAAGATTTGGGTTGTTAATATTTAGACCCATAGTGTAACCGTGTTGTTCAAAACTGAGTTATATTGGTCATTCCATGAGGTTGGATATATAAAAAAAAAGTGGTGTCCATGTTGCGTTCGTACAAGTTATTTTATTTAAAGACACGAGAATTATTTTTCTGGTGAAATATTTGTTGTACTGAATATGGCTAGGTGTCCCAATATAATCATGTTGTTTTCACTGACCAATCTCTCACAGAACATGAAATATTTGTCTTACCTTTGCAACACTATTAAAGCGGGCCTCCCACTGTGCGATTTTGGCCACGAATTTCCTACGAATTGGTACGATTTGGTACGATTACCAGAGACTGTCTATAGGCTCTACACACAATCGTACCAAATCGTAGCTAATCGTACCTAATTCGTGGCAAAAATCGCACAGTGGGAGGCCCGCTTAAGAGTACATTTTGGAGGTCTGTAGTTTTGTTACAATGTGATTTAAATACTTCTATTGTAGTGTAACATGTGTTTCTTTATGAAATGAATATACTTACTAAAGTAGCTGGGCTGGAATGTTACTCATATTTAAGATCTGATATGTCACACTTTTTGTACCCAACTTCGTGGAATGACCCATTTACTTTTCAGTCATTTGAATATTTACTGGTACTCGGTGGGAAGGTTTAGGTGCATGTTATTTGTGACCCTTGAGCACAAAACCAGTCACATAAGTCAATTATTACAAAAACGAGAAAAATGCTCCTTTAGTTTTCCCAAATGAACTCCTTGAATCGCAAAATAATGGAGCGCGTGTGGTCTAGTGGGTATGAAGCGGGACTCCCAATCAGAGGTTGGGGGTTCGAGCCCCACTTCGACCAACGTGTCTGTGTCCCTGGGCAAGGCACTTAATCCCAGTTGCCTCGTCAACCCAAGCGATATATGGGAAGCTGTTATGGGGAATGCCACAATCTAACTGCTGATAGGGTTGTGCGCCTTGGCCGGGTTGCCACCTAGTTGAAGCGAAATGGTTCTGGTGATTTCCTGATGGCAGCGGTAATAATGGCAACAGCCGCCTCGGAATATGTCTACATAGATAGATGGCGCTTTACAAATGCTTGTGATTATTATTATTATTATTATTATTAATGTAGACGAATCCCAAATTAACCAATTTGAGACCGGTCTGCGAACGTCCGGGTTTGATGACGAGGCTCTTCGTGTTAAGCAACTCAAGTGAACTAATGTACGCACGCTAATGCACAATCACTCCTAAATGCCATGCAGAAAAGCACATGCACACAAACACTCATTCAGTCACTGTACAATATTGTACTTGTAGCGCACGGGTACTGCCGACTTAACACGAACAGCCTCGGTTTCAATGTGGAAGTGCGCAGAACGGGCTAATGTGAAATTCTTCTATTATAATTTGTAAAAAAATATCAAAATTAAGCCACATATTTATCACTGTAATTATATATATTTTTTTCTAACTTTGTCTAGCAAGTCGGAGATTTTGGGTTCGAATCCCGATGAGGATCATATATTTTTTTCAACATGCAGGGATGCCAGTCTTCCGGCTATAGCCATAATTCCGGCTTTTTCTTATTTTGGAAAAAGAAATCAGGCAAAGCCTTTTTTCCAGGCCGGAAAAGTAAACGGCCGGAAATATAAGGAGAATATATTTTCAACTATTTCCAAAAAAACGTGGAAAATTGTCTCACTTACTGATCAACGATCAGTGTAGGCCATGTAGGCTATGTCATGTATGTACAGCCTATGTACATGTTATACACGCACATAGCACGTTTTCCCAATGATTTGCACACATGCAGTATGTCTGTATCCCAGCCATAATCATTCACGGCTAAAGTATTGCGAAACCAGACTATCGATCAGAAGTACATAGAGGGCGCTGTATCCATACAGCAGTGGTTAGATTACATACATACGGATATTCATTGCATTGCACTGTCAATGTACATACTGTACAGTATACTGTGCTGGCGAGTCCATGTGCACACATGGTTATGATAGTTATGATAGTGGATTTTTTTCCGGTCCTGAAGGTAAGAGTCACTGGCATCCCTGAACATGACAACCATCTAAGCTGAACGTCTATTTAAGCATTTTAACACTTGTACATTTTATGCACATTACATTCCGGTCTGTATACATGCAGTACGTATGTGCATCTAAACCAGAATAGTCGACTCTTTCAGTGTTTTCCGCGATGTTCTCATAATATTTTCATATCCCCTATGTTTTCTTGCTAGGTTGTACTGATGTTCCGTGAGGTTCCCGGGGCTACCGAAACCTTAATGGACATGCTACTACATTGCTCTTTCTGTAATGAGCCTTTCACATTGTCCGTTATGATGATGATTCACGTAAGAAAAAATTAATTCTTAATTTTTCTGTTATTCTGTGGCGGCACCGTTTAGGCCTGCAATGCTAAGCCTTTTAGACGTCACTCCCAAATTCACAGTCTCCGCATTGGCACATCATCCATCCAAACAGTCGATTCAGTACATAACCTCGGAGTAATGATCACTTTAAACCTTCTGATGCAAAAACATATTAACAATATTTGCCGTTCTTCCTCGCTAGCCCTACACAAAATCGGTCAACTACGCAAATACCTCGACCAGGAGACCACTGAAAAGCTGGTTTATGCATTTGTTTCATGTCGTCTTGACTGCTGCAACAGCTTGCTCCTCAACCTTCCCGAATCACACATCTCGAAACTTCAACGCATTCAGAATTCTGCTGTCGGACTAGTCACACGATCATCGCCCCGAGAACATATCACACCAATCCTCCGCTCACTACACTGGCTCCCCGTGTCCAAACGCATCCAGTTCAAAACTCTCCTTCTCACTTACAAATGCCTCAAAGGATCCACACCCCCATACATCCAGGACCTCATCCAAGTTTATCAACCTCGCCGCACACTTCACTCTAGTTCTTTAACTCAACTCAAGCAACCAGTAACTCGCACTAAGTTTTATGGTCATCGCTCCTTTTCGTTTTCAGCCCCTGCGCTCTGGAACTCTTTAGCGCAAACCCAATCAGAATTTAAAACATTGCTCAAGACACATCTATTTTTATAATTGTTGTATAATTTCTTTCTCTAGTTCATTGTATACTACAAATGTAAAAAAAGATTCTTGTCAAGCGCTTCGGGACGCCAGTGTGAAGCGCTATATAAAAACCGTTATTATTATTATTATTATTATTATATTATTAAAAATGAGGTTTCCAGTCTGAAACTTTTCATTGATTTGGCAAGATATGCATATGCATTAACCCCTGCTCTCTGATTGGTCCATTCAGGGTCAGGTGTCCTCGGCACCAACCAATGAGCTGAAGCAGATTCTAATCCTATTGCTGGAGTTGTTGATGATGGAGGATCCCCTGCAGAGAATGCGTCTGAAACTCGCTGTCGAGGGTAACGACAGTAATGGGCTTCTGGGTAAGTTGGCTGGGTCAAAGGTCACCAGGCATCAAGGAAAATGTATTAACCCTAACTCCCTAGTTAGGGGTAATTATATTGATTTTGGAGGATTGAGGAATGTTACGGTTAGTATTTGTAACATCTTGAAGCAAATGTGTGAAATCTTTGATTTTTAACTAATTTCCGCTTTTTTGTTGAATGTGCCAGATTTTATTTGCTGTTTTTTTTCTATTGATCACGTTCACAGACGCCATCTTTGTAGGAAAAAATGCTACTGCGTATCGCCATAAAGTACGCACACGCACACGCTGGAACATGTTCCAAACACACGCGCGTGTTGCTCGAAATTTGTTCGAAATACGGCGCAACCGATGCGCGTCACAAAAAAATACGCTCAAAATCATGATGCACGTGGTAATTTGTAGGAAGTGACGTCATTTGAACGTGATCAATTGATGGACCAACTTTTTTTCCCAAAGAATGAAAACAGCGCCCTCTGTTGACTGATTCAATCGTGTCAAGAAGCAGACTTGTGCAAGTGCCATGACACTTATCTCATATGGCCATTTTTATGCATTGGTGACCTTAATTAAGGTTGCCAGTAACAATTTAACAATCGTGGGGTGTTATGGCCGAGCGGTCTAGCGCGTCGAACTCAAGTTCCTGTGCTAGTACTAGAATGTGGGTTCAATTCCGGGCCGTGACACTTGTGCTCTTGAGCAAGGCACTTAATCACACTTGTTCCGTCCTTCGGAAGGGATGTAAAGCCGTTGGTCCAGTGTGTTACATGTAACGCACTTTAAAGATCCCAGAGCATTCTTTCGTGAAGAGCAAGGGGAGGGATTCCCCGGTGTCTCTGGCCGTTTCTAATTCAACTTAGAAGTTGATAGTTATTCGAATATCTATGTTAATTGATCCCATTCCTGTAATTGGCGGTTCTTCCGCTGTTGGATGTGGTGAATAAATAAATAAATAAATTTAAGGCTGTTTATTCTGGATGGATAACAGAGACACGCTCTTAGGAATTTCTTAATTCATATAATGTAGTTGATAGGAAAAAAGATTAACTGATGAATATAGATTCACCAGACTATCGTAAAAATTTAGTTTAAATTAAATTTGTCTTCCCTGACTGACAGAGATTATACGAGACTGCACGTCATCAGACAGTCGGCGTTCGTATCAATGCATCAAGTTCCTAGTCCATCTCTCCAACACGTGTCCGTTAGCCAAAGAGTACCTCATGACGATATCGGGCCGGTGGCAGTGGGCCGTTAACTGGCTTAAGAAAAAGGTACACATTCGAGTTTCAATCATTTCTGCTAACTGAGCTACTAATGTTTCATTAAAATATAACGGAGCAAAAACAATCCTGGAAAATTACCAACCATGGCACTCCTATCACAGATAAAAACCCTCCTGGATTGTCAATTAACAACCTCGGAGATTTGTAGATGTTTCTGAAGTCGGGAGGTCAACCTATTTTCGAGGTTTCATGTCCAAAAGTTGGCAGCTATGATATAATGAATAAAAGATTGTGTGTTTGTGATTTTCGTGTTTTTAAAACTACCTTCAGTTGTTAATTTTCTTCACAAAGGTACCATTTTGGACAGAAATAAATTTATGTAGTTCTTGTTTATACTGTTGGTATCAACACTTTGTGTTAGGCTTTGCAACTCATGAAGAGAAATTTTGGGCCACACCACATCACAAAGAAACTACTGCAATTCTAGAAAATCTTGCTCAATCTCAATTTTTGAAAAACAATGACCCCTAAAAATCATGTGATAAACATGTTTTGCTTGGTAATGAATAATTGTGATAATTATGACTAATAGACAAAATGTTTTTAGAAAGACGAAATTTGCACTGAGCTTTTTGCGATAATAAACAGTAACTCTTGATTTTTTTCTCTGCGAAAGATGAGCGAGCATTACTGGACACCTCAAAACATCTCCAACGAATCAAGCAGCGGCCGGTCGTTCCAACGCACCATGAGCGCGCAAGACACGCTCGCCGAAGCCACTGCGCTGTTAGACGAACTCAACACGCGAGACGACGAAGACGACGACAATGACGAAAACGAGTACATAGAGGGTGACTCCAACACCAAGATGGAGATTAATGGTTCGTCGGAGGGGTCGGAGGTCAACGGGAATGAAGACAGTTCCGAGTCTTCAAAGACGCTCGTTCAGGACGACGTGGGAGATTTAGATGATATAGATGCGTGAGGTCAGAAGTCGCTAGACAGGTTCAGAGGTCAATTGCATAATCAGCAGTCAATCACTTCAAAAGTCGTTATCAGAGAATTACATGAAATATCCGTCGACCAGAGTGTCAACATTTCAAGTGACATGAAATAAACTATGTCTCTAAAGATTTTGAACCAGTGTACACGTACCTTTTGAGAAGTAGCAATGTTAGAAGTACATTTCAGCAGTGCCATTAATTGTTTCAGTTAATACTCTAATGGATATCAAAGTGACAAATCAGCAAAATTGTTGTTATGCACAGGACACTCTTCAGATGATGCAAAAAGCACTTGTACATATGCTTCTAAAACAACCATTCCAGGATGAAATTTGTGGGTGCACATAAGTTTGTTTGTGCCCAACACACAAGACATTGCTAATATAACGTGAAATAACTGGGCAGCCCGTTACAGGGCATGAATTTCAATTTACATGTTGGGCCAGCAAAATAAATGGTGTGTTTACGGTAACCCGACCTACCTGGAATTTTTTAGGCCAAATTACCGACCTCAAACTTTTTATTGCCAATTTTCAAGTTGATAATTTTAAATGAGCACTATTTGCAATAATTTCCAACGAACATAACAATTTCTACACTTGTACATGAACATGGTTAATAGTGTTAATAGTGAGTTTCAAACATTGCAAAACAACACGCAAATGCATGAACTGAAATGTAAAAGAAAATGACAAAATAGAATTATTTTCCTACCTACCTACCTGGATTTTATTTAGGCCGTTACCGTAAACGCACCATTTATTTTGTTTGGCCTTATTTAAAAACACCTCGCACATTGAGCACTGCTGTTCCGGTAACCTCACAAAACAAGGGTAAGTTGAAGAGGTCAATGGTCACTGTGAAACCTCTGGATTTGGTAAATTCTGAGACGGAAAACAATATTGTTTTTAAAAAAAGGAAACAAACAAAAATGGAATTTGAGATAGAATTCCTATATTAGTGAAGTGGGATTAATGTGAATAACAATGAGAAAAATATTTATGCAGATTTTTAAAATTGTTTCCGAGGCAACTCATTTTGTGATGAATTTTGGAACAAAAAACAGAAATTATTTTATTTTAACTGCTTTATCATTGCACTTTGAAATAAGTGGCTAAAAAAAGGTGCAAGAAAATGCAACCTCCAAAAAAAATATAAATAAAAAACTCCTGGGGAAAAAACTGCATGAAACTGCACACATGTTAGTTCTCTGTCATAGTGTTTCTTCAAAGCATCATTACCCACATTTTATCAGAATTACCCCAGAAAAAAACCAACTTCACTAGAATAGAAAGATATATTTTATTTTTGACTTTAGAGAAATTTTCACGAGCAATAATTTTATACGGAATGTAGAAATGCACCCACAATGTCATATGCGCAGTTTACTCAGAATTTAGTGCATACTGTGTGCAGTTGGAATTTGTAAAATTTTATATTGCACGTCAGAGATAATTTGTGCCAACAAGTTTAAACGGATTCCTGCCAAACCGGAACATTTGTTCTTGGAATTTAAAAACTAAAAAGCGTGAAATAGTCACAAAAGCAACAGTTCAAGAAGTAATATTTCTTCAATTTAAGATGTGACAAATTGATTGTTCATCTTAGAAAACCATCACCACTTAATTTAGAAGAGCCATTTCACCTTTAGGCTTGGCTCAGACATGTTAGGCCCGTTTCAAACGTCGTGCTCATGGCGTGTCGAATAAAATTATATTTGGCGCGACGGTAGCACGGCATAAGCACGGCAGTGGTTTCAAACGTCGAACCCCAGTCAAACTTAAATACATCCAACATGGCGGATGAGTCTTGTGCACGTCACAGACGTTGTGCATGTGCGTTTTCCATTCTGTCCATTGTAAGTCAACATTTTTATTATTTTGATGCACTTGTTTGTTGGTTATTTCTTTGCTCGCATACGCAATGCGAGCATGCGCATTCCTAATTGTGAACAAAATTGCGGACCAACTTTGAACTGGAATTAAAAATCGACACGGCAGAAGCACGACGTTTGAAACCGCGCCGTGCTACTGCCGCACTAAATTGAGTAAGCACGGCAGACCCTGCCGTGCTGAATTCAATTTGCCGAGCCAAATGGTTTCAAACGTTCTTGGGCCGTGTCAAATTTAAAAACTCAAGTTTAATTTAATTCAACACAGCACAAGCAAGACATTTGAAACAGGCCTTAGCTAAAAATTAAAATGGTTGCGTACAGCTGGGGCTTGTTTAGCAACAACACACAACATACAGTTAAAGTCGAACTTTGCTGTTTTATTTTTTCGGAGAAAGTCTGACATTGGTCAATGGAGATTGACCAATGCACAAAGAGAGATAATGCAATTCTGTATATTAAGCAAACGAGGAATAATTTTAATAAACTGCCCGGCCCATAGACCATTCCCAAGACGCATTCCCTGTACACGTCTGTCCTAGCTGGGACGCAGCTTTTTCCAGTGCATGAACTGTGCATTTTGCATTGTTGTTAAATCGAACAGCGCGCGTCCATGACACGCGCAACGCACTCTTTGCACACAAAAGTTCACACTGAGCCTTTTTGCACGTGATTGCGACGCACGTCGCTTTGAGAAAAAGCGATGTGGGGGAATTTTCAGTGAAACGATGCACTGAAAATCACTAAATTATGAAAACACTTTCCATCCAAGCTAATTCTGTGGAATTACGCGGCGCGTAAAGGCTTTGTGAATTCACCATTACAACAAACGTGCAAATTGTTCAACGACACAATGATCATCATCACATAACGCATGTAGTTCATGCACTGGCCGCGTCCCAGCTATGGCGGACACACAGGGACTGTTTCCATGGTTATGGGAATGGTCTATAGGATCAAAGTTCATGCTTTGAAATTAAACTTAAATAAAATGTGTGGCAAATCTGTAAATAGTTCATAAAAAAGAAAACGGGTTGCATGTAAAATAGCATTTCGAGTCTTGCTGTAAATTACAACGGAGGTGAAACGTAGTTTACAACTTAGAAGATAAGAAATGAAAAATAATTTCTTTCGGTAGTTTTGAGAAAGTGGCTGCATCGTGGTTTAATGCATATATTTTTCAGTACAGATTGTGTGTACAGGCGTAATTTGGTTTGGGTATGACTGACCTTTGTTTTTGCGAGGTCAGCGTGTTTTTTCAAGAAGAGGCAACCAATGGCTGTGGGTGCTGCAAAATTGGAATATGCATATTCATTAGCATTCATGGTATGCATATTCATTAGCATTCGACTAGATTACATTTAGCACGATTTTGTAGTTACATGCAGTAACATAAATGCAAGATCGTTTTCATGTATTGTAAATATGAATTTTAAACTTGAGCTTTATTAGCAAGTACTAGATTGCAACAAACGGTTAATGCACGATTTGCATTTTTTACAAGTTAGTCAAGATTTGTTTGTTTTATACCAGAATACTGTTTTGGAAATATGGTTGTGCATTCGTAAAAACGAATGTGCAACCATGGGGTCATTAGACACGGATCCAGAGGGGGTTTTGGGGGTCGAAAAAATAAATGTAATCATTTTTTGTGCGTCCGCTTATCTGCAACAAGCTGACATACAAAAACTGATGGGCAAAACCCCTGCCTGGAAATATTTCTGGATCTGCCCCCGGTCATCTGGTTGTTTTTATGTATGCGCAACTGCAAATCCAAATGGAGTTGTATGCAGTCGAACCTTGATAACGATAGCATAATAAGATCTGCAATGTTCTGCTTATAACAAGGAAAAGTTCAGGCCCCAATCCTCTGTTCTTCATTGTTGTCATTCCTGATAATACAAGGTTCCTGTTATAACAAGGTAATTGTATTAGCGAGGTTCGGAGAGAGTTATTCATGTTCTTCAAAAATCAGAAAGAATTGGGAATAGGTGAAAGTTGTAAAAACGTAATGTGGAAATGTCCAGAAAGTACATTTTTAAAAAATGATTTCGCGTGAAAACATGTAATTTTTTTTAACTTTTCCCCCTCAAATTTACTGACTTACAGGGAATTCAATCTTTCACAAAATGCAAGAATTTAGATGTTCACCTCTGCCCAATTCCCGACTGATTTTTTTTCAGAACACCGGTAAGTCCATTTAATTTTGGTGTGAGCTTTCATCTGTTAATGTAATACATCTATGTACTTGTCACAGATGTAAATATTGTACATAAGAATCTTTCGTTAAATTTCATTTGCAAAAACTTATGTATTGTTTAATCACAAAAGTATGTAATCAGACCAATTAAAAGTTGTTTACAAATTATTTTCTCACTGAAGGCAGTCTTCGAGATTTGGGACCGTGGACTAGTCAGCCAAGCTGGGGCGAAAGTTTGTAAAATATTTCGTTAAATTTCAACGAAATCCCTTCCGGACTTTAGTGTACTTGCAGCAATGACAAAGATACTTCATCATGCTCTCCCAGAAAAAAAGTTGAAGTAAAAATCTAAAGTTCTTTTTCGGCGATGGACAAAAATCTGGTTATAAATTCTAGCCTATGGCCCACCCATGTACGTGCTCTAGTGCTTAGTACACAAAACGTCTACACACACAGCTCATACTGATTATTTCCGTATACTAAGTGGCAATTGTATATAAAATTTACTGCCTTCTCTGTGATTTTTGATTTCTGTGCACTTTTTATGGAAAATTCCAGTTTATTTTAAGTCCATTTAATAATAAAAAAATTGAAATTTTTGTTAAAGTGAGATGAGTGGTTGTGGTGCGTTTCAATTTCTTTAGTATTCGTGAATGTGAATTTGAAGTCACAAAGCAGTAATTTGACGTCGGGTTCACATTTGTGGGAAAGGAAATGTAATTGAACAAATGAAAGGTAATTAATAAACTTCTCAAAAAAAGTTCGGAAAGTCAAGTTTGACTGACGATTTCTCTCTTGTTACTAAATAATTCCCCTTGAATTTGGTATCATTTGAAAGCCCTGTTATTCCTCTTTACAGTGATGTGTCATTTGTTATGATTAATCAATTGGGGGATGTGCAGTATAGCGGAATACAGGGGTGGGTGGAAAGTGAAATGTCACAAAATTCACTATTGTCATGCAGTGCATTCCCCTTTTGCTTGGAGGATGGGAATGTGTCAATGCACTTTTTTGACAATAGCAATGCATTTTGTGACATTTCACTTTACACCCGCATTCAGCTGTGTTACACATCCCCCAATTGCTTAATCATAACAAATGACACATCATCGTAAAGAGGAATAACAGGGCTTTCCAATGATATAAAATTCAAGGAAAATTATTTTGCAACAAGAGAGAAATCGTCAGTCAAACTTGACTTTCCAAACTTTGTTTGAGGAGTTTAGTTTAATAACCGTTGTATTTAGTGAATTGATTTTGTTGAAATGTTTTCACTTCGTTACAGGTCAGTAACTCCCTTATGTTTGTCCTCCATGGGAAAGACATGATACAATCACCTGAAGCATTCCTGTGATTTCCACACATTGTCCAAGGTTTGACCATTTTGGCATGCAGATCGATATGTGACAGAGGGTACCGCTCCCCTTCCACTGTGTCTCAAGCATCCAAGGAATTGTTTAAAGGTAGTATACTGTTTGGTAAACTGTTAAAAACGGCATGATTTTTACTGTTAATTGAAAGCATAGGTCGAGAAAACTACCTCGTAGAAATTTCAGCCACTTAGATGCAGTACTACTTCAGAAAACCTGAAAAATCCAAACACGGTTTTTGTGAATGAATGGTAGGTGATCTTTGGAGATTAAAAACATTTTGTCACTTTTCTCATGAATGGGGGCAATTCAGACTAAATTTCACGGGATGATTACTACCATTACCATCTTGATAACAAGTAAGCTTAAATATTTTTGTTGGAGGGTAATTACCAAACAAGTAGACTACCTTTAAGTTTTTAGGGGGATTGGTGCCTTAACAAAAGGTAAGTGTGTTGAGTCACTTTGTCACATATCCTGCTGGGTATAATTAGACCAAATGCAGTCCAGTTACCTATTTAGAACCACTGCATCAAGTATGGTCAATTATTAATGAATAGTTCGGAAATTAACCAGTTAACATTAACACACAAGCCATAATTAAAAAAATGACCTTTTCAACCGAGTAGGCCTATGGGGGTCTTGCAAATGCTTCTCAAAATTGGACTTATTAATCAAATCGACTCTTAAGACTACAAGCAGATAAAAAACAGTAAACTGTATTCATTTTAGTGGTGGGAAATCGAGGCAAAAAGAAAAACACATTAGATTTGAAATTCATGATTGTATGCTTTATTCTTATACTTTGGAACAAAAATAGGTTTATTATATACACAATTGGTTTCCGACTTTTTTTTAGGGGGGATAGCAATTTACATGCACATTTGTTAAAGGGATTTCTTTTTCTGTCCATAATTCCTGCCACTGAAGGGGATGTTGTGTTTATTACAATTTCTCTGAAATTATGGATGGGAACTATATTTGTGTTTTATATAATCCTTTATGTAGAATTATATAACATTTGGATGGCTTTGAGGGTGGTATGAGAATATACCGCACGAGTCATGATGACGTGTGCAGTATATTCTCATATCAGCCTCAAAGCCATCCAATATTATTATGGTATTTTTGTTATATAAAAAGCTTATTATACCTTCTCTGTTTTGTAGGATTTCCGCAAGATTTGTGTCTGTTTGGTGTTGAGAACTTCACCAACGTTTACAACTGCATGCGCTTTTGTCACTGTACTGACGCGCGCCATGCATTCACACACAATGCATGACGCGCGTGTACGCACATCGGACTGGGGCAAGTTCATTTGCTAAACGGCAACTTTTATTTTATATCCGGGGAATCCCGATCAAGGCGCCTACATTATCATCACCCTGATCATAGGGCTCCATTAAATCACTCCAAATACCATCTCAGCTCCCTAGGGAGTATACAGCCCCGGCTGCCTTAGGCGCTCAACGGCTAATCAAACACATAAACTTTCGCTACCCTCTCAGGTACCCATTTTGCTCCTGGGTGGAGAGAAGCAATGCGTGGCAAAGTACCTTGCTTAAGGGTACATGGACCGGTCCGGGATTCGAACCCACTACCTTTGGAACTAACCTAGGTTTTGAATACGATCGACTAGACCGCTCCGCCACAGTACACATAACCATTTGCACCATTTCTATAAAAGTCAGTTTACAACAAAAATGTATATTTAAGCTGCGTTTAAATTACACACAAGTCTATGGAAAGTAAAAAACCATCTACGTATCGCCTACAATTTACGTGTGTGTAATGTCCAGACATAGCCACAACTGTGAAATAACTTGCACTGATACAGTGAATACATGAAAAATAAAATCTCCATACTAACACACATGCCGAAATAATGAAAAACAAACAATGGAAGATATTTTTCATTAAATGTTCTGTAACAAGTGACCTGCAATTAGCCAATCAGTGAGTACCGGTATACTGAAGGAAACCATGTTTTTCCATAATACGCAGTGAATTTGGGACGACGCATTGTGAAGTCAGTCAAGGATGTGTACTGCAGTTGTATTTTTTCTTCTTCCAGATTGTAACTTTTGGGAAGAGACTGTCTGCAGATTTTTACTTGGCTGGTACGAATGCTTGAAGTCCGGTGATCGCACGCCCCATGATTAGAGCGTGGATGTCGTGCGTACCTGAAAATACACAAAAATCGGACAGGTAATTTGGTACTTATTAAAGTACGCATAAAATAGGATTTCTATTGCATTAATGTATGATAGGTGATATGTTTTACATATTTCAAGACATTTGACAGTTTTTTTAAAGGTATAATTGCATGTTTTCCATTTTGATGCTAATAAGAATTTTCATATTCATGTCATCTCACCAACAACAGATAAATTCTCCATAGACTTGTGTACAAGTCTATGGCTTTTTGATATCAAGAACTGCATTAGTTGACTTGATTTGTTGACAGTCAAAAATGGGTCACTGTTGCTCTTTGCAATGTAATATTCGTTTTTGTGGGAGCCTTTGCAGCAATTTATTATATTCTTGGGACCAAAAACATAAATAATGACTCCGGGATTTTATACCTACCTTCATACGTGTTAACCGACTCCAAGTTCATAACATGTCGGATAACGTGGTACTCGTCCGATATGCCATTCCCGCCGAGCATGTCGCGCGCCATCCTCGCGATGTCTAAAGCCTTGCCACAGGAGTTACGCTTGATCATTGAAATCATCTCGGGCGCAACCCTAAGAGAGGAAAAGATCATATTGGACATTAACTTGCCATATCGGTTTACGAATCGGTTTTGGATCTCCCAACTCTCAAGATATCTAAAAGGTTTTCTAAAATGTAAATTTCCCTTAGAAAAATAACATTTCTTTTCTTCTTACTTGTTTTCGTCTTTCAGTCTTCCGACCTGTACGCAAGCCTGCAGACCGAGGGATATTTCCGTCAGCATGTCGGCAAGTTTCTTCTGTATGAGTTGATTCTTGGCAAGTGGTGAGCCAAACTGAATCCTGAAAAACGTTTCAAAACAAAAACACCATTTTCGTGTATTCGAAACCTGTGTGTCCTGAACGAAATCCATATTTTGTGCCCATCTTTTTTATATTTTTTAAAAATCAGTTTATGGAACTTTAATTTGCAGCCTGTATGCTGAATTGCCGGAAGCTTACAAGTGTGTCTCCCACCTAAACATCGAGATACATAGGTGGGTGGTGCCATTGGCAGCCGACGGCCAGAGACACCAGGTAATCGCCTTACTCTTCATGAAAGTATTGTCATTGGCATTATTCACCTGCGTACTGCCGAGCTGTTTCAAGACAAATATCAGTCGCTCTGAGCATGTCCTAAGCAATGCCATACCTAGCATTGTTCATACAGCCAAATGACCTGTCATGTGACCTGTGCATTATTCACCTGTCCAATGTGTACTGCCGAGCTGTTTCAAGGCAAAACTCAGCCGCTCCGAGCGCACCCCATGCAATGCCATACCTAGCATTGTTCAAACAGCCGAATGGACCCTGCATTCAAGACAAAGTATCATTAGTTTCCAACCAATCTACATAATTTCAAAATCTCTTCTACAAAATGTACACACATTTTTTCAATAACATCCATGACAACTTTGTTACAGGGTTGTAGTCGAGTCCATCACAAGTCCTCACAAGCCTTCACAGGCTATTCAAATGAACTCCAACAAAGGCATTCTTCTGTGCGTGTTCATCCTTTGCTTCTTGTTACTGGACTTGTGAGGGGCTTTGGACTTGTGATACTGATAGACTCGACTACAACCCTGCTTTCATTTTATGTGCAGTATATGTTAACCAGTGTAAATAGGACAGTGGCTTTGCACAATTTCTTGAAAGCATGGACACAGTTTTTCATTTTGTTCTCGGAACGTAGATGAGGCACTGAGCTGACTTATACACAGGGTGGTTTTTATCAAACATATCCTCAATCACACATGGAGATAACGCTGTTAGTAACAATTTTCCAATCCTGTATTCATCTGTAAGAAATCCTTAATTTCAGGACTGAAAAAATTTATAATATCCAGATAATACTACTTACACCAAGTCCCCGTGCATTGGGAAGCATATTCTCTTCTGGTATTTCCACATCCTCCATAACAATCTGACCAGTCGCCGATGCACGTAGGGAGAACTTTCCCTCGATAACTGGCGTCGTTAATCCTTTCATGCCCCTCTCCAAAATAAAACCACGAATTCGGCCGTCCTCTGACTTGTTCTTAGCCCACACTACAAAGACGTCGGCGATCGGTGAATTGGTTATCCTTTAAGAGCAAAAGAGGATAAAAGATGTGAAGAAAACTAACAAATGCCCTCCAAGACCTTAGTTAACTTTCCGACTCCTAAACACCTATTTTAACCCTTGGGACTAAGCTTGGGTGTTTCCAACAATTTTGGAATCGATTCCAATTTCACTTGGGAATCGCAATTTTATTTGGATTTGATTCCATTTTCAAAACAAACATGATACAAAGGGAAAAAAATGCCCAATTCATGGTTTTTTAAAATTTCTGAATCCATTAACATTCAGAATCGTCAATACTTTCCAAGATGACTTCTCCAAAAAGATGGAATCGCGATTCTGATTCCAACTCCAGAGAGGATCTGCTTAAGCCTACTTAGTGCTTAGAAGTAGAAAACTCAAGATCATTATGTACAGATGTAAATACAAAGAACCACTTTAAAGATTAACTGATCATTTTTTTTCTTTTGTGGTACATGTACATTGACAGCAAAAACTACAGTGTAGGGCAACATTTTAATTAAAATCAAATTTAATGAACTATAAAAAGATTTATTCTCACCATGATTTGGTGCCATTGAGTGTGTAGCTTTTACCAGTTGGGTTGTATTGCGCCCTCGTTTCCATTCCAGATGGGTCGCTACCGTGGTTGGGCTCTGTCAGGCCAAATGCACCAACTAGCTCCCCCGTTGCTAAGATGGGAAAAATAATAAAAAATCTTTGAATCATCAATTTACATATTTTGGTGTTAAACATGCTTAATAACATTGCACAGAGGTGCAACTGATTGAGTGAATTTGAGTGATAATACCCAGTGTGCTTCTTAGCTCACCTGGTAGAGCATCTGCTTGGTGTGTCAGAGGTCTTTGGTTCAAATCCTAACGAGGACACCTTTTTCTAGTCTCATTTTCCCCACATCATTTTTAAAAGAATACACATGTGGATCATTTTACTCTACTTCTCAACATATTTTATCTCACTTTCAGAGCACTTTTATTGCCCAAAATTGTCCAATATTTAACAGAATGTACAGTTGAACTTCAGTAATGACAATGTGAGGTCCTCGGGGATTTTTGTTGTAGTTACAACAGGAACCTTGTACTATATAAGGAAGGCAATCATTGAAGAAAAAGAATCGGGACTTAAATTTTTCTTAATATAAGCAGAATGTTGTATTAACATTGCTCTTATTATTGAGCGTCGACTGTACCTTAAAATCAATTTTGAGAGAACCTCACCCAATTTGGGCAGATATTTCTGCCGCTGTTCCTCTGTTCCGTAAGCATGTATCGGATGCATGACCAGCGACGATTGAACACTCATAGCTGAACGATAGGCAGAGTCGACTCGTTCCACTTCGCGTGCAATCAGGCCATAGGCAACAGATGACACACCAGCACACCCATAGCCCTTAATGGTAGGGCCCAAGACACCGATGTCGCCCATTTCGTTCATGATTTCTCGGTGGAAGACTACATTAATGAAAGGGTAGAAATTCTCAAATTAACATGATTTGTATGCTCATGAATATGTAGACATGCACAAACTGACCATATAAAATAATTAAAATGATTACATTTATAGAGTATGTTTTTTTTATATATGAATATGTTTACGTATATTTATTTTGAGTTGCATGAAGCTTATAAGTTTCTTTCACCTGAGCATCAAGATACATAGGTGGGTGGCGCCATTGGCAGCCGACGACCAGAGACACCAATAAATCCCCTTACTCTTCACAGAGGAGTGCTCTAGGATCTTTTAAGTGCATTGCATTACACAACACACTGGACCAACAGCTTTATATCCCTTCCGAAGGATGGAGCAACTGTGGTTTTAAGTGCCTTGCTTAAGGGCACAGGTACCAAGATCGGGTATCAAAGTTTTCACCTGAATGATGCAAGTCAACGACCCAAACCACTCAGCCATGGCACTCCACGTGTCTGCCCTTAACAGTTTTAAATGGCTTGCTTAAATCATCCGCTAGTACACAGAAAATATCTTGGTACGAAAACAATTGGCCAATATCCCAATAAACCCTTTCACAGTTATCGACGCCATCTTGTTCACGGGGCACTTCGAACACGCGTTGCCATGTGCGTGCGCGGATTGTAGCTAATGCACAGTGACCTAACAATGCATTCGTATACGATTCGCGCACACACACAGCAACGCGTGTTCGAACTGCCCCCTGAACAACATGGCGTCGATAACCGTGAAAGGGTTTATTAAACACACCTTCATTCCTGTTGGCAAGAAGAACCCTAGGCATAAGTTTCTCTTGGCAGTATGCGTGCATCTGATCGCGAACCATCACCTCTTCCTCCGTTAGGTGTCGCTCCAAGTTTAAGCCATCCCTCCAATCAAATTGGACCTTTTCTGAAGCTAGTTTCTGATTGGCTGCTGCTGGTTTGGCTTTGGTTAATACAGCA
Source organism: Henricia sp. BOLD:AAB3569 (assembly GCA_037783545.1). NCBI lineage: Eukaryota > Metazoa > Echinodermata > Asteroidea > Spinulosida > Echinasteridae > Henricia > Henricia sp. BOLD:AAB3569. The sequence continues at coordinate 3,884,918 of JBBELK010000329.1, forward strand.
AGTTAAGGGGAATATGTATTGTAAGAGTAACAGTCCATGTAAGAGTCCATGATGCATCATAAATACACACAATTGCAGTAATTTAAAGCATTTAAATGTGTGTATAATGTACATGGGCCACAGACCTTTTGAGCACAATACACTTGTACTGGTACTTGACCTCCACTTTTGCCAAAGTGCACATTTGATTTTGGAGCAAACGGCCTTGTTTTTTGTCACACGGAGAGTTTATATTTTGCCCCACGATTTCACTGAAACTAGACATCGGATCAATGCGTACTCTTTGGAATATTTAAATGCGAGTGCACCTATTGAGCAAATATCGGACCCAAGGGACAAATATCATTTTCGTGATTTTGCCACAGATTTTGGGTGGGAAACGGCAACAGGGTGGAGGTTCCGAAGCCCTGTTCACGGGTCTAGCGCACTAACTGCCAACTTAATAAAGCGGCTAAGGTGATTTTCGAGTTGTGGGGTATTCTGCAATTTTTTTTAGCCAGTCTCATATTTTCCAAACATAAGGTCTGAATCCATGGTCAATCTTTTAACAATCTTTTACTTCACCCCCTTCCCCACATGCGCCCCTCCCCGCACCACCACTCGCCCCGGGCCCCACGCCGCGGCGCCCTCCTCCCGTCCCGGTCCCTTCACAATCACAACTGAGGATACGGTTTTGTGAGCTTGCTGCCGGCGTCGACGTTGTGTGAAATCGCACCAACGACGAGAGCGAAGCAAGAGGCTGCCAACTTCTGGATACGATTTTATTTAACGCCATGTTAATGAAACCGATCAGCTGCAAAATTTAGTGATCACAAGCGATCAAAACTGTTATTTTTCACTACAAAACGTTGGCTTGCATAACGGAAAACCTGACATCGACAATGCGTGTATTTTATGGTGAGTCTGGTTCCTGTGTCTATGTGTTATGCAATCGGACGCTGTCTTGTTCCTGGACGTTATCAAGAGATGACGTCAGGTCAACTTCCCAGACGACAAAAGTGCTTCTCTATATGCAGCAATTTTTCACCCGACTATGAAGTAATGAATATGCATGATGCTTAAAAAAAGTCGTCTGAGTTGAGAACCTGGAAAAAGTTCATGTCACTGCTCATGAATTTGTAATTTTTGCCCTGTTTTCATGGTTTTACTTAATGTACGAGTCGGTGCATAGTAAAACAGGAAAAGGGAAAGTAGGAGGCGAGGAAGCGTTTGGATTTTGGAGAGAGGAGGTGAAATTTATTCGGTATGTTGACTGAAAATTTTGTCTGACAAGTTAGATTTGGCATGTTTGGGGGATGGGTACGTGGGCGGAGTCGAGTCGAGTTTTGTGGGAGGTAGAAAGATATGTTTTTGTGATTTATTTGGAAAATAGGGGAAAAAATCTTACACATTTGCCACTAAATTGACATGATAATGACCTGATGATACAGAAATGTGGTGAGGAAACATGAATTTAGCAGTGATAACATTTTAAGTATTTCTTTGTAAGTTTGTAGGAAGACTTTCTTTGATTTTGACTAGTGTTATTTTAAAACGTCTTAGAATTGTTTTCATGCTTCAAAAGTCCTAATTAGTGCATTAGTCTCAAATAGTAAACATGTCTGATATTCTTTTTCATAAAATATTTTATTGGAAGCTTCATTTTATCGGGCAGCTTATTTATTTTTGCTCATTTTTCTAATAAGCCAGTTCGGAGTCTCGACTGCGCATGCGTCTCCCGACTTTGGTTTGAGATAAACAAAGCGGTATGCATTGTGTTTATCTCAAATGACCTGTGTTTATCTCAAATGACCTTGACACAATCCCATAGACGTTCATTGCGCGCGCGAGATTCCGAACTGGCTTATTCATCATGGGTTTCCTCACACTTGCGAAACGACAGTCCATGGCAATGGGCGCTTTTGAGGAATCCTTAGTTTCAGTACCAGAACTTTTGCTAAAGTGTGGTGACCTTGGCGGGGTTCGCGTGCGCGCGCTGTTTTCGTATCGCGCGCGTGGTTTTAATTGGCCAGCTACATTAATTTTAGCTCAGCACTTGGCTCATCACCCCCGCACACGTGAGATTTTGGCCATGCGAGGCCAAAATTATCAAACACGTTAGATATTTGTCTCAAGTGGCACGAGTGACCAAATGCTCACGTAAGTTGCCCGCACACGAGAGCTATCTCCTTACGCCATCGGCCACGAATGAATTTTGGCTCAGCACATAGCTCTCGTGTGCGGCGGGCTTTATGAGTGACTTTAATATTTACTATTTTACTTGGGTCAAACTTGGACTCTGTCCAAAACCTTGTTTGTGTATGGGGTTTCACTCCAGGCATTGACCTCAATGGTTCTACAGAGGGGATTCAGAAATGAATGGAATCTATCCAACAGAAATCACATGACCCCCAAGGCAGCTGATGCAATAATTTGAATATCTTGCAGTGACCCACTACAGTGACCCACTTGTTAGTATACATAGCCTGAAATCCCTGTTACATGTAGTTGCTTTGCGTGTGGCAATGACAGATAATGCTTGCAATTTTTAATATTGTGTGCCAAGCCACGTCTGCAAAGTCATGTGATGGTGTTGTTGCACGTCAACCACGCACGTCACGTCAGCATGGGGAAATAAAATAGATTGGTTCAGTCCATTATACTCGGAGGGGTATTCAGAGGCATCTTTATTTACTTTCAGTAACAGCTAGGTCAAGGCTGAATTGGGATTTTAGTTTCGTTCAGTGAAACTTTAGTGTTTTTGGTCAGCGAATTACCAGCAGCAGTCCTCAAAAATGAATACATGAATTTTTTGATTTTTTTTATAACTTTTATACAAACGTACATATTACATCATGATAACAGAATCAAACAATATTTTTATCAGCAAGAAGGGGTATTAATTCCATTCACTGGTCGCCACTGAGACGCCGTGTCTATGGAACAGGGCAGAACAAGTATTTTCAAGGATATTGTTGAATGTTTTTCACTCCTAAATCCACTTCCCTTTACTAAAGTATTAACATATTTTGGTGGTTATTGAGTCATCATAAGGAGAATAAGTGGCGACCAGTAAACGGAAATCTTTTCCAAGAAGGAAATTAAACAATTAAATACAGGTTGAGAGAAAAATCTTGTGGTCCTCGTTAGGATTTGAATCCTAGACCTCTGGATCGGAGCACTAGGCAGATACTCCACCAACTGATGACTCGGGCACAGTGGTATTACACTCCCTCCGGTTTCCCACAGAACCTTATGGGGTTGCCTAACTAGTGTGCCAGCTGTCCAAGGTCTTGGGTTCAAATCCCAATGAGTACTATATGGGATTTTTCTTTTGTCTTATGATATTAGATGTACAAAAAAGTAACATAAATATCTAAAATGTACTTGGTAAAGTTCTTCATTTTATTTGAGAAGAATTACGTTTTGAACGTTGTCCCATGTTCTCATTTCCCCCTGTCTGTAAAAGTTACATTTTCAACTTCAACTTGCGTTTCTTGATTGTTTGGTGAACTTGTATCCTGTACGTACAGTAGAACGGAAGAGGACAAGCTAGATTTATTATTTGCAGTTATTAAAACTTGGCTCACTGCCATCACGGTTGAAGGGCAAACGATGAACAAAATTAAATTAATACACCTTGCTTGAAGAAATGAGGTAAGGTGCTTTTGCTGCTGTTTTTATGCAAAATAGTTTACTTTTGTGATACGTCAGTAAAAAATAATGGTTAAAAGCAATGTTTACAGTTTGATATTGCCTGGATTTCAATGTTTTTACGCATTTGTATTTTTCCACACCATACAATGTGCTTGTTGAGCTTTAAATTCTTCCCAGCTGCTCTCTGAATTGTGTCTTTCTCCAATTTCACTTGCCAGCCTGTATATACCTGTAGCCTCCTGTACACATGAGACTCCTTTTTCCTGGAAATCAAGGTGACACCAATTTGGGTGTGGGCTAACAACACAGCACCTGTTATGTTTGCTGAAACCCCCTCTGTGAATAATGAATCTGTCCTTACTGGAAAAAATGTAAACACAGCTTTTTGTAAACTTGCATCAGTCCCTTATTACTCTCTTACCATGTGCACACAGTTGTCTGTCCACCTTTGAACGCAAATTTATATCCTTTTTATCTTTTGTATTACTAGCAAATTGTGACAATTTCATGGCATAATATTTATCAAACCAGTTTTACTCAAAACATTTTGATTTTAATTGTTTGATAAATTTCAACTGGGAAGTATTGTTGAATGGACATGTGGCAAGTCTAGTGTTTATAGAACAAGGGACCTCCTGAGGCCCCTCAGATCTTTCCAGCCAGCTCTAGTGCTGCAGAATAACACAGAGCCAACTGTGTAGGGACACATCAGCTCATAGTGTGTTTACAGAGTGACTGAGGAAGGGTTGAGCTGAGCTGGGTCCCATTGTTGGGTCTGTGGTTTGGTCGTGTTGTTGAGAGTTTTCTGGGCCGTTAGATGTGAAGATAAGTCCTAGAATTGACTGCCCTGGTTTGAGTTGGAGAACCACTTTCTGTGGTAGGCCTAGACATCAAGCTGAATTTCGTCTTTTTTGGATGCATAAAGCCAGCTTGCTGTACGGTGCAGGCTAATTTACTATTCCAATAACGGTAAGTGCTTTCAATATGTTTAAAGGCCCATTGTATCATTTGCAGTGACCCAAAAATTTACTTGATTACTAGTTTTTATTTTAAGTCGTAAATCAATTATATTTCCCAAGTCCAGTCACAAGTCATTTTCTCCAAAGTCAAGTCACAGGTCAAAAACCAAAAACTAACTTGACCCCAAGCCAACAAGATAAAACTAGATCAGGGGCCGATTTCACAAAGCGCTAAGACGCGTTTTAGGAAGGGTCACTCTTCTTATCTTGGGAAGTTGGGAAATTAGGATGCATTGAACTCATCTCAACCTTTGTTAAATCGATACCAGCACTGCCCTGGTCTAATTCATGGGCTAATTCTGTATAACCGCCCCCAAGACACTCGCACTTAGAACTGCATATGTAGTTTCCCGTCGCGAAATGTGGTTACTACCATGCACAGACACCCAGTATTTTCCTTGTTATGACATATAAACCACATAAAAATGTTAGTTTGGTTATAAAAATGCAAAATTAGGAGGGAAAGTGTCATGAATTTACTAAGGAAAAACTTGAGGATTCAGGTCTGTTGGGGACAATACCGGTAACTTCATACAAAATCCACATGGGGTAATCAGGGTGTCATTCAAGTCTTAAATTCATTTTTCTAAATTTAAAAAGCATTAAAAAGTATTAAATTATTAGCTAAACTAGATTTTGGGCCTGTGGTGGCCGGGTATGGAATTCTTTCCTGTTTTGGTCTTAAATATAAATACCATTAAAGAAGGCATTAAAAGGGGTCTTAAAAAGTCTTAAATTTGACTTGCTGAAACCCGCGGACACCCTGATATAAAAGTGATAATAATGATTTATAAACTGAAAATAAAAAATGAACTGAAATGAAGTGTATCACAAGTGTTATGTACTGAATAGCTACAGGGTATTCCCCTAAAAACATGATTGAGAAAGCTTGTATTTCCCTAAACATAAATTTGTAAAGATAGTTGCTCAATGACAAAACTTCCCAATTTCATCATCACAGTTTCATGTTGCCTTAATGTTTCAGTTCAGGTTTCAGTTTGTTTTTATTGGATCCTGTGGTTAAAAAAGTCAAGGATAAACCAAGTTGTGACATCAGTCTCCCCAAATTTTAAAATAACTTCCGAGGTATTTTTGGCCGACTGCCATATTTTTCAATTCATAAATACCTCAGACAGTTTACACATCCCTATTGGCTGAGAGCACGTCACGTGGGCAGTTTTAAACAGTTGATAAAGGCCCAGTCAGTCTTAAACACTTTTGAGCCTATGGCTCGCGGCTGCACCTGCGCTCTGGTCGGCGCGTATGGAACACGCACACAGAAACTACACGCTCCCGATCCCGAAAGCAAATTGTGCACTAGTGTGACAAGTACCCGGTCGTGTGCGTGCATGTACAACACGCTTGCATTACGTGTAACGCGAGCGATCGATCAAAAACAACTTGCGCACAGCTAGCAGGTCATACGAACGCGGTGTAAGGAAAGTGAATGCAAAACATGGCAAAATGACAAGCTAATTTTGGTGAGTTTTACCGATTTACACAAGAAAAGGATTGATGAATGGGATTAAAAGTGGGTTTGGCAGGTTTTAAACAATCCCTTTAAAACCGGATAGGGGCCTGGACGCTGATAATGGCCGTGCCTTCGGCTTGGGCCATTATCAGCGTCCAGGCCCCTATCCGGTTTAAAATGTATGTTCAATACCATTCAAACCCACTTTTAAAACCTAATTAAAGAAGGCATTAAAAAAGGTCTTAAAAAGTCTTAAATTTAATTTGCTAAAACCCGTGGACACCCTGATAATAATGTAAAGTAGAAAAAAAAAGTAACAAGTTTTTGATTCCTAAACTAAAAATAAAAAATGAACTGAAATGAAGTGGGTCACAAGTGTGAAGTACTGAATAGCTACAGGGTATTCCCCTAAAAACATGATTGAGAAAGCTTGGTTTGTATTCCCCATAACATAAATTTGTAAAGATAGTTGCTCAATCACAAAACTTCCCAATTTCATCATCACAGTTTCATGTTGCCTTTATGTTTCAGTTCATGTTTCAGTTTGTTTTTATTGGATGCTGTGGTTAAAAAAAGTAGGAAGGATAAATCAAGTCGTGACATCATCTGATTCAGTTACAAGTCTCCCCAAACTTTAAAATAACTGCCCAGGTATTTTGGCCAACTGCCATATTGTTCAATGAAAGGGCCATATTGGGTTTGGCACTAGGCCATACGTCTAGGGGCTTTGCAAAGAATGTTCATTTCTGTGAGAGGTTATAAAATAACACTTGATACAGTGTGTTCATTTCTCTAGAAAATGGATGCATGTATGTTACTGATTAGGAAACTACATGTATATAATTGTGAAGAAACTAAACACTATGAGATTGTATGGAGTTCAAAGTTCCACGTTGAACAATTGTACATTTTCAGAAACTTGAACATTTCAATGCATGCAGCTGTAGGCTACATGTATGTGCCTCCTGCACAGCTTGCTATTTTTAGGTTTTGTGCACTCCAAGGCTATGATTTTCCAATCAGTATAGACTGCTGAAGTGAATACGTCATCTTTTGTTGGTTGCTTAGGCAATTGGCTCTAAACTAAAAATCACTGAACCGTGTCCCTGTGCTTTGCAATGGTACTTTTTCCGACAGCCATGATAGTTTAGAGGCAATTGCCATGGCAACCCACGTCACACTTCAGCTGTCTATTTTTAGGTTTTGTCACTCCATGAAAGTTGGGCAACTTGTTGCCAAGGGGAAATTCCCAAGAGAGGGCTATGATTTCAACTAAGTTTGCAATCAGTACCGGTATATCATGTCGGTAAGTCTTGATGTCACTGAAGCTGAAGTATTTGGCTGCTTGCCAAGTTCCTTTCCATCAGAAATCTTGCAGAAATTGCATCTGATTTTTCAATTATACATTTAGAGGTCAGTTTCCGCAAGGTTGGGTGAGCAGGCAGATTTGCTTCACAGAATATTCTTTCCTTCATGGAAAGTGCTGGTTAACCAGGCAGAGGTTGTATGTGTACAGGAAACTCTCATTATGGCATGTGCTCTTAATTCAAGGTTGAAGCTATTGGATTCAATCAGGGATGAAATATGTGCCTTGGGTTGTGTTCAGAGTTCAGACACTATCACTGTGTTTACACTTGAACTGGCAAAGGTGGATACAGACCCAGCATTTTTATTGCACTGCAAAACTCAACATTTGCGGCGTTTACACATTCTTCCTCCATGGTTTACACTACACCTTGATTCGGCTTCAACTCGCCTTCAGAAACCACAAAAGTCACCACTAATTGTAACTGCAGCGCATGCGTGAGCTGTTAGGTTTTGCAGCACTAGTGCCGGATTGGTCAATTAAATCTACTACACAGCCGGCACCGCCCCAAGGACACTCAAATTGCCGAAGCTGTATTCGGGTAGCGTTTACACTACAAGCGACCTTGACAATTGCAGGACCGATTCAACCCCGCAATTGCGGGGTTCAACCCTACCCCAAAGGTGACTTGGAAAAGGCCGGGTCTGATCCGCCTTTTTCAATTCAATCACCTTTTGCGTTTACACTTAGCGGCTTACCAGCTTCGACACCCTTTTTTGGAAATTGCGGAGTTTGATTTGGCAAAGGTGAATCGAGTGTAAACAGGCCTAATGGTAAAACATTAGCTAAAATAGTACGTTATATAAAGTTACAACTGTTCATACATCGTAACAAAATGTGCAAAGTACCGTTCTTTGTTTAGTGCTAAACCTGCTCTCTGACTAGGTTTAAATTACCGTTTCACTTTCAGCGGCCAAATTATTCGCTGAAAATGTAGGCTAACTACCCCGTTTTCTTTGTATGTTTGGCTCTATTTTGTACTCTTGACTCTGTTTTGAGCACTATTTAAATTTTCCCCCCAATTATTGCATTTTTCCTACGATAACACACCTTACTGCTATGCAGTTTTCAGTGCTTGTCAAGCAAATAATGGTCTGGCATGTAACCACATCTGCATTATGTGACATTTCAATCAGTTCAGTGCATAATATACACGCCCGCACATCAATTTATTCAATTGCACAGTTACACGTAGGCTGAGTTTCTAAGCCCAAGCAGTGCACTGCGTTTGCCTTTATTTGCACGGAACTACGTAGTGTTTGCATATTTTTCATTACTCGGGCCTTATTAAGATTCTTCACACATTTGGATAAGGCATACGAAATTGGAATTTACTTTGTAAATTCATCAGTCTGTTGCCTTTACCTTTTCACAAACCATTGTATCAGTGTTTAAAATCGCCCCAAATTGTCCAATTCACGTCAACCGCCTGCATTGTTCATTGTTGTGGAGTAGACGCTTACACCGTTTTCTATCTTGTCAGGACTTGCTCTTTCCAACTTAAAATTACAATTGTGGTGATGACTTTGTTGCTGAAGAATGTTATTAGATCATTGTATGTTAATAGGATAGATGCTGGGTAGGCGCTAAGTGTAAACGCAAAAGGTGAATTGAAAAAGGCGGATCAGACCCGGGTCTGATTCGCCTTTTTCAAGTCAACTTTGGGGTAGGGTTGAACCCCGCAATTGTCAAGGTCGCTTGTAGTGTAAACGCTACCCGAATACAGAATCAGCAATTTGAGTGTCCTTGGGGCGGTGCTCGCCTGTAGTAGATTTAATTGACCAATCTGGCACTAGTGCCATAACACCCAACAGCTCACGAATGCGCTGAAGTTACAACTAGTGGTGACTTTTGCGGTTTCTGATGGCGAGTTGAAGCCGGATTGAGGTGTAGTGTAAACGCGGCAAATGTTCAGTTTTGCGGTCGCAATAAAAATGCTGGGTCTGTATCCACCTTTGCCAGTTCGAGCGTAAACACGGTGTATGACCTCACATCGGATTTTGTCTACTTCTAGCCTTGGGCAAATCCTCGCTGGAGTAGATTAGAATTGATTGTAAGTTGGGAATAGGTATTTGGGGGCATCGATTAATTCTCATTGTCCTGACGTACCTGGTGACTCTAAATGTTAATGGATGCAGAAATCACAGTGATTTGTATCAGGTTTGCAAGATATTTTTCAAATTTTTGTGCCAACTGTTTCGAAAATCAACTCCAAACGGAATCCAAATAAATCTGAATGGAATCACGATTCCTGAAAAATGCTGGAATAATCCGAACCTACTAAGTCCTGTTGCCCAGATTTTGTTTCTTGAAACTTATAACTGTTTCGAAGGTTTGATTCTAAGTACTTGTAGTTTCAGTTGGCAATAATGCTTCCTTAAATCCATTAAGTTTAGAATAGAGAACTGAAATACATAGTTATGGAGAATAATTTTCTCCCCTTTTATCTCCAGTTTGATGATCAACGTTTCAGTTTCGACTCAAACAGAAAATAACAAGCTAAAGAAATGTTTCCTGAAAAGTTGGAATTTCACAGTTTAACTTTACTGTTTCCAAAGTGTTCTAATTTAGCAAGTATTTTTAAATAAAAATGGAGCTGCGTATTTTGGGGCACGAATTTGGTGCGCGCGCATTGCTGACAAGCCTGTGCTTTTAAATTGGGTGTATTCGATCTTCAGTGTGGGTGTTTCCGACTCTTCAAAATTAAGAGAATGTGCAGTTGCTTCCCCTTTCATTTGGCACTTTCCAACATCCTTTTTCTGAATTCTCTAATTAGCTCATGTTTAGATCACTCTAGGCAGTGTTCTAGAAATGTCCTGTTTCACTGAAGGACACATCACAAAAATCTGTGCTGTGTAGGTGGAAGGCATACTTGCCAATAAGCCTGGTTGTACCTACGTAGATTGTTCTGGAAACTGAACTGGCACCCCTCAAACTAAGTGTATGGTCCCTTTAGTGCTATTGTAAACAGGCAACACTATTTCAGAAAATAGGGGTGTCGTTTGCTACCCACCACAACTACCAGGATGTTGTTTTGATCCGTGATGACTCATAGACTTGTGAAGTACTAGACTTGTATCAGTCAATTCAGTAAAGTTAACTGCCGAGTGGTAAAAAGTGTTGTTGGTAACTGGTAACCAATATGAATATTTAACAGTATGTTCTCTTTTTATTAAATCTCATCTGCACTTTTTACAATTTTGAAGCAGGGTAAAATCGTGAATCTTTTTAAATGTACTTCATGGTTGAAAATATGCAAATGGTACAGACTGGAGGAGGACACTTGGGCAAGTCTACTGCCACATCACAGTTTCTATTTTGCCCATATGATGACATACACACAAAGGGCTACATCAGCACTAGGGATTTGGCATATTGCACAATATCATTGGGTTATTTATGAGGGCATATATTGCAATAGGAGACCTCAGTTCCTCCTTTGCTACCAACAGAACAGGATCAGATCAGAATGTGCTTGTGTGTTATCAAAAGGATTCCAGCTTGTTCAGTAGAAATAGAAGGTACAAATACAGATTTAGTTCTTCACTTACATTGTACATATAGTTTTATCTTTCAGCTATTTTAAATTATATACCTCATACATTGATTCTCGTTCACTGATTGGTTAAACCATGGAGGAAGCGCAGATCACGCGACATGGATTAGTTCAACCATTTCAGTGGGAAACTGAAAAAAGTACTATTGTTTGACCTTTTGCGCCATAGGTCAAAGCACGTACGGAAAATCGCGCGAGTGTGTGATAGCGCGTACGTGTGGGAGACGCGTTCGCGTGAAGCAACTAGCAGTGGTGTTCGCGTTCATGCAGACAATGTGGACTTTGGCTTGGCTTTCTGAATTTTGTCCTGAAAATACCAATCATTTGACATCAATGTATGAGGTATATAAAACAAATATTGACTGTTCTTTATTCGGGTGATGATGCAAACTACCGCCCCTCGGTGATCTTGAAACGGCAGTCCTGCCGTTTCAAGATCACCTCGAGACAATAGTTTGCACCATCACCCTCATGAGCAGTCAATATTTGTACACTATTTTCTTTGTTTTGGGTACCACCTGAAATTTCCATTGTATTTTTGTATTTTATTAATGATCAATTTGTTTTATTTTTTAAATTTTTGGGGGGGACACCCAGATTTGCATTTTTATGATCTATAAACCGTGTACAAATGTTAGTTTGGTGATCAAAACACAAAATTAAAAGGGAAAAATGTCATGATTTTACCTAGACAGAATAATTCTGTCCCTACGGATTTCCCGTAGGGACAGAAGGTACCTCTTTCATACAGTGGATTGTTGTCATTTTGCCTCCAAATTAGAATCACACCCAAAAATTTCCTCCTAGTTGTGTCCTGCAGTGGTTTCAGATGTCCATGATTGGAAAATGATTGAAAGAAAATACTTACAACACCGTTTTTGAAGCAAAAATGTCCTCCCAAATGCAAACTGACCGACAGATTTCCTCGTTGACGTGTTAATAATTCTGGAGTTGAGAACCAGCCGGAACCTAGCACGAAATTCGGGCCGGAATTTCGGCTGGCTGGATTTTGTACATATTGTTATTTTTACGGCTTCCGGAAATGCTCGAAAGGTCGATGGAAAGTTAGGCACAATTCTACGCACAGATGCCGCGCTTTTCAAATGATTTTGTAAAATCGTAAAAAGGAAAAATTCCACAATTTTTTTCTTCTAATCGGTAAAGAATATCCTCAAGTTTATTTTATAAGCGCCCCGAAAGATTTGGTCATGGAAAAACGGATTTTTTTTCATATACATTGAACACGGATTTGGGTGAATTTATATATTGGAATCGATAGCTTATTCAATTCTAAGATATACTTCCCACTGACACTTCCGTCGCAAATGTTGCATTTCTGAGATAAATAAATGATAAAATTACTGCATAAAGTAATGCACAAAATGACGTGGCGAGCGGTCTGTGCATAAGCGCGACAACAGAGGGCGCTGCGCGCGCGCGTGAATGGTTATCTTGTGCACTAACTGAAGGCAATTTTTGAAGAAGAAAACGTGATTTTTCTACAGAAAAGCAACATTTGCGACAAAAGTGCAAGTGGGAAGTATATCTTAAAATTACATTATGTGTTGGTTCCAGGAGGTAATTTCCTTAAAATCTTTGTTCAATGTATACAAAAAAAATACCGGAAAAACTTTTTACAAAATCATTTGAAAAGCGCGGCATCTGGGCCGGGCGTAGAATTGTGCCTAACTTTCCATCGACCTTTCGAGCATTTCCGGAAGCCGTAAAAATAACAATATGTACAAAATCCGGCCAGCCGAAATTCCGGCCCGAATTTCGTGCTAGGTTCCGGCTGGTTCTCAACTCCAGAATTATTAACACGTCAACGAGGAAATCTGTCGGTCAGTTTGCATTTGGGAGAACATTTTTGCTTCAAAAACGGTGTTGTAAGTATTTTCTTTCAATCATTTTTCAATCATGGACATCTGAAACCACTGCAGGACACAACTAGGAGGAAATTTTTGGGTGTGATTCTAATTTAGAGGAAAAGTGACAACAATCCACTGTATGAAAGGAAAGCTGACTGACTAGATTTTACCATCTTCTTCTTCTTTCGTATGATCACCTAAAGGGATCTGGTTGCTGAGATTAGCCGACTTAAGTCGTTGCCCTGTAGCCACCTAGGAGGTTTTACCATGATTTTACTAAGGAAAAACGTAGAGAATTTTTCAGAGTTGTCTCATAGGTTTAGTGTCTGGGGTCCCAATGGGTGTCCGTGCATGGTAATCTTTCCTTTTAAAAATTATTATATACTAATTAATCCATCTATAGGGTCGAATGGGAATTACAAATGTAGGAGAAAAAATTACCTTTTTACTGGAAAAAACATTGGACTAAACAGAGCCACAGAGGGTCTCAGGTATCCAATTTTATCCTTTAAAAAAAAACAATGCTGGTTAATGGGCAACATCAAATTATTTTTAATTTTGATATTTTGGCGTGATCATTGTGGGAATCACATCATAACATCATTTATATTTAATTACACTTTGTTTCATCCATGTACATGTAGCTACAGATAACGAATAGCTGCCATCTTGTGGGGCAGTTTCTTTGTTCATTGGGGAGCATGGTTGTCACATTTTGTGCTTCCATTGTTGATCAATTAAAACAACAAAGGTTTCCCTTCAAGATGGCAGCTATTCGATACAGGCGGTGGTGAATAAATAAAATATAGTTTTAACATTTGTTCTGTCAGAAAAGCGCATTCATTTTGATCATTCCATTTTCATTATGTCTTGCCTGCCTTTCTACACTATAATATGCAGCATACATGTTACTGCAAATACATGTATCCTTGTTGTACATGTAGGCATAGACATTGCTCTATGTTGTAGGCAAGTTTGACCATGCCATATGGCATTGTCCTGTAGAATACCTCACTGTGAGCATGTTTGACCATGCCATAGGGCATTGTCCAGTATAACCTCACTAAGAGCACGTTTTGACCATGCCATATGGCATTGTCCAGTACCTCACTGTGAGCATGTTGACCATGCCACTGTTGCCTGCCTGGGGCATTGTCTCCTTAGTACACAAGCCTAAATAAAGCAATAATGCAAACCTGACTTGCCTTGTTATAAAGCCAGAATACTCAGATTCAATCACTCCATCAGTGATCTCCACTGCCGGGTTTGTCCGGCCGCCCGGACAAAAATAATGAATTTTCCCCTCAAAACACTATGATAGTACAGCCAAGTCATTCCAAAATGTGATGTAAATTCACCAAACATGATTCGCTTGCTATTATCGATCACTAAACACGCAAATCTATTGCATCAGCGTCGATATCACGGCCATGACAGTTGCATGCATTTGTTTGGAACAGCGCCCTCAAGTGGTGATTGTGTACATCTTTTGAGGGCGCTGCATGCTCAGCGCAGTGGCGTAGCAAGGTACGGGTGGATCCTTGCGAGCGCGTGCGTGGCCCATTGGAAATCGTCACTGACGACCTCCACCCCACCCCACCCCACCCCACCCCACCCCACCCCACCCCACCCCACCCCACCCCACCCCACCCCACCCCACCCCACCCCCTTCCTGAGTGACATCGGCGCGCCTGGACAAAATATGGACCAGTGGAGAACACTGCTCCTTGTGTGGCCTTAATTATACGCTCATTTACATTTATTGACACCATGATGACACTGATAAGATTTCCTGCAGTATAAAAACCAAACAAGCTGATGATTCTGAATTTCCTTGGATTTAGACAGCAAATGTGAACCGGAAGTGAGCTCTCCCCATTCCCACCCCACCCCATCCCACTTTATCCCCACCCCACCACATCCCATTGTTCACTGTATAATGACAGTGATGAAATCCCATCCCTGATTGTAGATATCCATTTTTTTTACACACCCAGGCATGCAAAACCATTACTTCTGCCTGGCACTATTAGAATACAATTGTGCCAACCATACATAATTTGCATGAGTGTCTTGTGCCCTGGGATGTACTGCTTCTCTGATGTAGCCTATTGTTAATTACTTCCATGTACTTCAACAAGATGTTATTGCACTACAGACTATTTGTTACTATTGCCTATATTTAGAATAATGCAATTTCAATTCCTATTGGCCAGTTCCATTATGTACTGACCAAAAGGCCAAGGTGACTGTGGTATTTCACAATTCCTTGAAAAACAGATGACCTCATTATAATCGCCTTTTGGCCAGCTAGTGTGGTCACTAGCTATTGTGTCCAAATAAATATTAGTCACAGGTCAGAAAGATGACCAAACTGACTTGAGGAGGAGGGGTGTGTGGGAGTCCTCTATTCTTTATTCAGAAGCCTATGCACAGTATCTGTACAAACCTGAATAATTATTAATTAAGGTTTGTTTTTGCTCTTAACACTGTATACTCGGTCCTTTCCCGAGACACTATGAAAAACTTCATAGCGTGCTCAGGTGGGACTCGAACCCACGACCTCCTGCAAACAAGGCAAGCTAAATCAATTTCTGAATTACCTTGTGGAGTGCCCCTTCATAATACAATTGACCTTACTCCAAGTGATTGTATTAAAATTATCCTTCCTGACCCTAGACCACCTGAAAAGTTTTTGTTGTCTACTGAAGTGGAGGGCAACTTGTATTTAAGCAGGCTTCTAGAAACTTCTACACCAGTCTTTTGGTGGGCTGGTCTTGCATCATATTGTTGTAATGTGGACAGGGTTGAAACAAGTAGGCAATGTCATTTGGTCTATGCATGTGGTTTGACCTGTGTACAAGTGTATCCTATGTGTGTCCTGTTCAAATTGTCAAAGTAAACAAATTGCCATTCAAGTTGCAGATACCTGACTCGTTTGCTACACTGTACACTGTAGGTTCTTCCTTTATATTTAGGCATTTTGCACAGCCACACAAGACTACTTGCAAAGGATATTTCCAATTGAAAGCAAAAAGATGTACCACCTTAGTGTCCTCAGTAAAATCGCTTTCGGTAAAATCCATGTTCCTGCCACTTATTCAAGTATAATCTGTCATTCACAAAATTTCAGCAGTGCTTAAAAACTGGGCCTGTTTAACTTGGCTAGATTTTTTGTGCATATTCTCAGGGAAATTGTTTGCTAATTTGTTGTTCTGTTTGTTTACTTGTTTGTATACAGGCTATGCCAGGGCCGGTGAAGGCACACACAAACGTAAAGCAGCAAGAGATGAACCCGCTACAGAGTGCATTTACTGTGAGTAACTTTCCTCAGTTAAATTTTTCCTGATTTCAAATCAAACTATACTACTCACAATAAGTTAGGGATATTGTGAGGTGTACACAGATATTTCATTGAGGGTATGCATTCCGCTTTAATGATTTTCGCATATGATTAGACAATTGTATCTGCATGACAGACACACCTTGTCACAGGAATAGGTGAAAACAGTCATTTGAAGACACAACATACCAAAAGCGAAACATGCCAATTTACCTAACCTTTTTGTGAGTAGTGTATAATAAAATATCAATCAGAATAAGGTCATGTTCAAATTTAATGGCTGCACCTTAAAATTATGGAAAGTGGTCAAGCTGTCTGCCTTGCATCTTCCATAGACTCGTGTGTAATTTCAACCTACAACCAATAAGTTTGTACACGGCCTTAGATTGAATTCACATTCACTTTTAACAAAATTACTGCCTGATTTTCTTAACTAGTTCAAGACCTCGAACAGTCCAATGGATGACAACTACCAAGCTGTATCAAGTCGCTTAGTGTCACTGCCAGTGGACATTAAACAGACGACTTCAACATCTTGCCGTCATGATGCTAACCTCATCAATAACAACTTACCAGTCATCCTTAACAGTGTCATCGGTAAGCAGTATTTCCTAGCATATAGACAATGTGCTCTTTGTTCATATCTAAACCGCCCTCTGTTGAAAATTGGTCGTCGTTATGCGCATGCATCCTGTTTTGCATAAACTTGGTTTGGTAATGGTGTCAAGGGTCACAAACCAAATTTATGCAAAACATGATGCGTGCGCATAACGCCGGGCATGTTTTTGGTTTGTTGTGACGTCAGAGGATACATTGTCTATAGTCAAGGCATCCTTGATGAGAAGTCATTTCGCACTCGGCTTTGAAACACATGTATGGAAATACTGGCGCACATGGGCCACTACATTACGGATACCTTTACCATACTACATTTGTGAGATAGTTTCTTTTGTTGCATTTTTCGTTCCAAGAAAGGCACCGTTCAGACACCGTTCTATCGAAAAAGAAAGAACTCCTAACTTGTGTTTCTAGATTGCACATTTAAAGATAGTATACACGATTGGTAAACTGTTACAAATAGTTTTATCCCCCTGTGTGATTGAAGATATGCATGATTAAAACCAACCTGAGCAAAAACCAGGTCCGTACTTCGTCTAACTTTTGAAAAAACAGTCAAAAAAAGGTTTGCAGTCATTTCGCCCCAAAACCACTTCGCCCTGAACCATTTCGCCCGGAACCACGGCCTGTGCACGAAGTGGTTTTGGGGCGAAGTGGCATTTGGGCGATATAGTGTTTGGACGAAGTAACTTGGGGCGAAATAACACTCGGGCGAAATGGCACTTGGGCGAAATGGTTTTGGGGCGAATTGAGTTTTCGTCTCATGAGACGAAAACTAATTGTTTTACTCATTTCTCAAAGACTATAGCACTTCAGACAAAACCATTTCAGGGGAAGTTTTCCACGGTCATCGTGTTTATATTGTATAAGTTAGGCGTAAATCTGTGAACATTTCTGATTTTCGAGATTACCAATGATGTATACTGCCTTTAAGACTGCCAAGTCTTGTTTCAAACTGCAATTATGAATTTCTTTTCTTTTTTTCCAGATTCCACGGAGAATAAGCTGTCATCATCTCCTGAAGACGCGGATCAGACTGTAGTGGGTATGGAAGGAAACCAGAACAGGCGAAGGAGAAAGAAGAAGAGACGATCTGCTGTCGGACCCAGCAAATTTGAAGGTAACTACCTTTTAAGTATTTTAGATAAATCCACCAATTTCAATATAATTTCACATGCACCTTCCAGGGCTAGGAAGTGTTTTGTTTGTTTGCCTTTGGAAAAAGTGTTAGCCAATTCCAAAAGACTAATGAAAATTAGGCCTTGAAAATATTGAACTCGAACCGTGGCTTTAACAGATCAGACTCGCAATTTGTATTTTTTTATGCTTTAAATCATAAGATTTATCAAAACTTGACAAACAGAACTTAATAAAGATGTAAGAAGTTCAACTTTCTCCAAAATATCTCTTTTAAAAAAATACAAAAACAATTACAGTATAATACTCCCTTAAAAGAATCGTGTTCGATTCTTTTTTTTCTCTCCAGTTTCTTCAACACATACAATCTACATTGTGCCACAATTTTGATTTTTTTTCATCATCCTTTAACTTGTTTGTTCACACAAAGTCTCTGAAATGGCCCCATTAACTTAATAAACTAAAAGGGAAACTTGATCCTTGCGCGCAAACAACCTAAAATGAGGACAACTAGAATGGATCGCACTCGCCTCACAATGGACCGGTAGCGCTGACATTTACACGATGGGTAACTTGACTCGTTTATCACAGGATCTATGCCTAATAGTCGGCTATTTGTTTGTGTCTTGTATTTAACCTTCTTGGATCCATCTTAGAAATGTAATCCATCCCTGCACAAGAAGTGCAAAATACGGTATATACTGTTTGTTCGGCATCACAGGAACAAAACATGACATATAGCTGGCACTGTTTAGACAGATATCCTTATACAAATGAATGTTTGTTTTGGCGAAGATAATCTTGAGAAAAATATCTCTGTAATGAAATTGAATCATTTCCGTGAATAAATTTCATTTTAGTCTTGTGTTTTTAAGGACCATTTCCCTTTTGAAAGTGAAATACAAATTTATTTTAGGAACTTATGCTTAAATTACCGATATTGTTTTTCTAAAATATTCTATTTTAAAAAGTGATATCATCTTTTTCTTATCAGGCTCGTGATTTGTTTTTGATTTTCTTCTTACTTCTCCTCCAGTCTCTTTGTATTAAAATTATACAAGGCTTTCCTTCTTTCTACATTTTAATGTAGAGCTGGATTCCATTTTTCAATGCTCAAATCCCTGGATTATGAATCGGTGTTTCCGAATCCAACACGACTCCATGCAATTCTTCACAAGTCTTAACAAGTCTTTGCAAGTTTTGACAAGCTCACAAGTCTGTCACAAGTTGTGATATGGTATGTCAAACAAAGACTTGTGATGAGACTCGTGGTGAATGTTTTAATTTTTGTTTCAAATTCCAAAATTCAATTATAAATAATAATAATAATGAATTTTTATATAGCGCAAACTCCGTCAAAAGTTGACGCCCAAGGCGCTTAACATAAATTGCAGATACTTTAAAACAAATTGAACATTTTAAGAACATTTAAAAATGCACAATAATAATCTAAAATTTACAATTAGGTATACAAGAAAATTTAAAAAAAATAATAAAAAAAATAAATAAAAAAAATAAAAATATATATTTATTTTATTTCCTCACCTGTAGATGTCTACCTCATGACTGATGAAGTACTTGGAACAGGTGCATATGCCTCAGTCGTAACCTGCACTCACATACCATCAGGGAAAAACTATGCTGTTAAGGTACGTACCAGCTGCCACTTTCACTGAGTGCTGGACCAAATTCATCACAATCCAACACTCTACACAGTCAGGTCTCGATAAAGTCACTCCAACATCAAACCATTTTACACCAGTTTTAGCTTGAACTAAAATTAAACTGTTCTTATTACGGTGTCTGATATAGCAAACTCACAGAAACCACAAAGGTTATGCCAATTTTTGTTCTTGGTCTTTGTATTTCTTTTTACAATCTTTTTATAGAATTTTTAAATACCAAACATGGCATTTTGCCTAATTAAAAATGAAGGTGGCAAAATGAATGCCTTTTTTTTCTTCAGATTATTCAAGGTTTTGTTGGAATTGTTAAATCATATTATTGTTTTGTGATGAAACAAATCGTTTAAGTGACAGTCCTTTACTTTCCTCCCAACAGATGATCCAGAAGAGACCGGGATACAGTCGTTCCAAAGTTTTCCGCGAGGTGGAGACACTCTACCACTGTCAGGGTCATAAGAACATTCTACAGCTCATCGAATTCTTTGAGGATGATGAAAGGTAAAGAACGCTTGCAAAATAAAAAATACAAAAAAAGATTAATTAATTTTTGAAACAAGCAGAGAAGATTTAACTGAACTTTATGTTTTGCCTTCTGGTTTAACCTGCAGTAAAATTACAATAGGTCAAACTCGGATAACTAAAAATTTGTGTAAAATTTAACGTGCGTCGCTTTGAGAAAAAAAAGACGTGTAGGGAATTTGTAGTGAAACGATGCGCGTCGCAATTGCGCGCACACGAAAAGGCTGTGTGAATTTACCATTACAACAAACGCGCAAATTGTTCAAAGTGACAACACAATGAGCATCATCACATCGCATGTAGTTCATGCACTGACTGCGTCCCAGCAATGGCGGACATACAGGGAAGGTTTCCATGGTAATGGGAAAGGTCTATAGAGTTCGCAGAACCCAAGATATGTTCTAAAGACCTTGGCGGCATTTGTCCATATTTTGAGTCGCTTCCCACTAAGGATAGCTTTTCCACTCTTCGTGTTTCCACAGGTTCTACTTGGTATTTGATAAAATGGAAGGCGGTGCCTTATTGCATCATATTGAGCAGAGACGAACATTCACAGAACAGGAAGCGAGCATGGTGGTTCGGGATATTGCTAGCGCCCTCACCTTCCTGCACAATAAAGGTAAGCTCTCTCTCCAAGTTTCATCTCTTGACAATTTGTAGTTTTAATGCAAAATATCACAAGATTCTGTATTGCATTTTGTACATTGATGGTTTCTGATTGCAAAAGTATGCATTATCTTTTGTAGGGAAACTGACTGGACACTAAATAATAAATTCCATAGTAAAATGTGGTTTGTACTTCACACAATAGCAAACAAACTGAAATAAACTTTACAAAATATGCAGTGTGATTATTGGTGTGTATGACCTCAAATTCGCATTTGTGCAAATAAAATTTTGCCAAGTCGGGACTAAAATCTGAACTGTTCTGCCTAATATTGTTGCAGTCCCATAATATCTATTGTTTTTGCATTCAAGATATTTTGTCCCAGGGTAAAGGAATTATTTCCTAAAAAACATAATTTCCAGGTCCTAAGTAGGGTCATGTAGAGAGCGGTGAGGGTAGAAAACAGCTCAAAAGTCATAAACAAATGTCAATACATAACGATGCAAACGGCCAAATGTAGCCTTGCTGCTAAATTTGCACTGGGTCAATTTATAGCAGGCCTTTGTTCGATAGCAGACGGGTCAAGAGGATCAATGTGTGTTGTATACAAAGCCAAAGTCCATAAAAATAAACGAACAATGAATCGCCTGATTTTAAGCTGTATTGATGTTGTATTATTGGGTGCCTCCTACAGTAGGAAATGTGTGAAGAAATGGATTTGAAAATAGACAATTATTCAAGGTTGGTTTCTATATATAAACCTTGGAATGCATTTGTTTCTTGATAGTGTGTTGACTTTTTTTATCGCACCTTACCAAATATTGTATTTGATATCATAATAATAATAATAATAATAATAATAATAATAATAGTATCTCTTAATGCAGCAAAGGGGCGACACGCCGGAAAGACTTTGCCAAACTACCACAAATTTCGGCTAAAAGACATCGATTGGACACTAAAATGATGTTACCCAAAGGTTCCGAATATGGTTCTAGACCTAATAAAAATGGTTCTCGATTTTTAAAAGATGGTTTTTGACCTTTAAAAAAATGGTTTTTGACTTCCAAAATATTGGGGCTACGCCAAATTGTCGTCCTAACCGACC
This sequence comes from Henricia sp. BOLD:AAB3569, assembly GCA_037783545.1. Classification (NCBI taxonomy): domain Eukaryota; kingdom Metazoa; phylum Echinodermata; class Asteroidea; order Spinulosida; family Echinasteridae; genus Henricia; species Henricia sp. BOLD:AAB3569. The sequence goes on from JBBELK010000329.1 coordinate 3,906,851, forward strand.
GCGTCGCCCTAACATGACTCTCTACACAAAAAGTGTCGCCCCATTGGATAAAATAGAGAAATAACTGTACTTATATAGCGCGAAAATAAAGAAAAAGAAAAGGAGATGAGAGAAAGACAATTAACCAGCTATGATCAGGAGCCAATTTGCTTTATAAAAATGAGTTTTCAGTCAAAATTGTATAAGATGTGTATTGCAATTGACTGGTGTTCTGCTAATCTTGCTAAAAACACAAGTTGACATGCGAGTTTGACGATTAACCCATTTTTATAGAGGAAACAAATTTTGGATTAAGCAAAGTTTTTTGCTTAAAAGCTTTAAGAAATTGGCCCCTGGTTAATTATCGTAAACCCCTTTGATTGTATGTGTTTTTTAATGTTTTCCCAATCCAGGTATCGCTCATCGAGACCTCAAACCAGAAAACATCTTGTGTGAGAGCAATCACTCAATATCCCCGATCCAGATTTGTGACTTTGGTCTTGGCAGTGGAATTCACATGAACAGTAGATATAACACACCGCTTACCACCCCTGAGCTGCTAACACCGGTAAGTTAGCCACTCTGAAAATTACCTTCACTCATAAGATAATAACCCATTAAAAATCCCCATAATTCCTGCTAGGAAATACATCTTCCAAAAACGAAATGGGTCTTTCCACAATAAGGGAAGCATTTTGGCAACACAGACCATATTTTCGAGGAAATACCTTTGTCTGGTCTCAAAATAAATAAGTTTCAGTTGTTCTGAAGAGATAACTTAGGCCCAAAAAGGGTTACAAATAGTGTGGCAATATGCCTTTCTAAAAACCCTGTGTACAAATTTCCAATATACGCTCGTAACCGGGACGGCCTAAAATGTAACACAAGTGTCCGTCCCGGTTACGAGCATATGTTGAAAGACTAATTCTTGATCAGAACAGACAGAACAGAAGTCTGTTGAATACAGTGAACTTGTGGATAGCAGGGTACCAATCACGGTTCCGCTTCAGTGATTTCCTCCAGGTCCAAGAGGACCTGTTTGAACAAAGTGATTCCTTTAGTAATGAAATATGGCATTTACTGTTTGGGGGAAAATCTTGCAGTTAAGGGCTCTCAGAAAACCAATTTTGTTGTGTTATCAACCTGATTAAACCTACGTGGGATGAGCTGACCACTGCATCTGCACATCTCCCAAAGAGCCCTAGACGTGCAGTAGCTCAGGGAGGCACTTCAGGCAGAGTGGCACACCCTGCCTGCCTCAGTGGCTCTTATGGAGGCTGGTGCAATCAGCCATGCCACAAGGTGTTCATACATGTTACTGACTGATGAAATATGTTACGTCTCTCAGCCTCCTCGATCTTTTGGTCAGATTTGCCTTTTTTTTAACCGTACATATATCAGGCATCAGTTGGGTTTCACTGTAGAATGTTGTCTTAGGAGTTCTTGCCAATAAGAAATCTTGTTATTGGGGTTTGACTGGGTTGTTTATTTTCCCCCAATGTTTAGGTTGGCTCAGCCGAATACATGGCGCCTGAAGTAGTCAATGCTTTCATCGATGACGAGGAGGCGTCGGCATATGACAAACGCTGTGACCTGTGGAGTCTAGGAGTCATCCTGTACATCATGCTAAGTGGACAGCCACCATTCGTGGGTAATTGCACCGAGGATTGCGGTTGGGACAATGGTGGAGCGTGCCAGGAATGTGAGGTTGGTACAAACAGTCTCCCATCCAAAATAGACAGTGACTTAATAATAATAATAATAATTTAAACAACGCTGGATGCCGCAATGGGGCGACATTTCGGGAAGACTCTCGCCGGGGACCACCGAAATTTCGGCAAGAGTCACTCAAAATGACACCTTATTTTTTTACCCGAAGCTTCCGGAGATGCTTCCAGACCGAAGAGAAACACCTCCAGTCCCAATAAAAATGGTTCTCGACCTAAAAAAAATGGTTTTTTACCTAAAAAAATTACTTTTAAACTCAAAAATATTAGGGCGACACCAAAATGTCGCCCTATTGAGCAGGTCGCCCTAATATACCTTTTTTACACACGATTTGTCGCCCTATTCTAGCATTGATAGTAATTTATTGTTTTAAGACCATTACACTTATAGTCTCAAAAGTCTCGTACTGTATACAACAATTCATAACAGTGTTATGTTCAAATATATATGTAAAAGTTGAATGATTTTCAGTCACCGCAATGTAACCAACTTTTTCATATACAGTCGAGCCTTGATGATAAGAGCAATACAAGATTCTGCTTATAACAAGCAAAATGTCAGGTCTCAATTCCTTGCTGTTCATTGTTTTCATTCCCAGTAATGCATTACAATGTTTCTGATATAACAAGGTAACCTGCAAAAAAGTGCAAAGTCCTAAGGACCTCTTATTAACAAGGTTCCCATCGGTGAGACTGAATGTTAATTTGGGCCCTTTTCCGATGTAATTATTAACACTTTCCCAGGACACTATGAAAAACTTCATAGCGTGCTCGGGTGGGACTCTAACCCACGACCTCCTGCAAATGTCTTAACCAGGTTCTCATGTCTGTTTTGCTCCATTGAGATTTTGCACCAGGCAAGGAAATTTTGTCCTGAAACAGAAATGTTGTCTTTTTCTCAACAGGATATGTTGCTGCACAGTATCCAAGCAGGTATCTACAACTTTGACGGTCCAGAATGGGACAACATCTCGGACGACGCAAAAGACCTAATCTCTAACTTGCTAGTCCGCGATGCCAGCAAACGCCACACGGCTGAGCTCGTGCTTAACCATCGCTGGATCCAACGCGCCCCAATGACGCCACTTCACACGCCCTCAATCATCAAACGTAACAACAGCGCCAAGGATCTCTGCCAGTTTGCCGCCGAGGCCGTGCTCTGCAATCGCTTAGTCGCTCAGAAGGAAGAACAGGAAGACGACTTGTCCGAATTGACGCCAACTAACGATTGGAATATGCGGCCGGCGTTGCCCTTCGGTTTGTCGCCCCCTGGGGAGTCCGCATTGGCTAAACGCAGGGCGGCACTTCACAACAACAGCAGTGGTATCCATATTACTGTTAATTCCAACGGATCTTGATTCTTGATACCAATGGTCTCAAAATCCCTTCTGCTTTTCTCATACTTCTGGTGCTGTTTCTCATTTCTGTAACAAATTCTTTCTTTACTACGTGTATATCATTTCTGGCTGTTCCATGTTAAATATCTAAAGTCGTGCTCATACGACTTCAGATATTATTTTGTGCAATGAAACACTATGGTATTGATAGCAGTGTTCAACTTTTCAAAGGTTTGACAAAACTAAGATTTGTCGAATGGAATTGTCCAGTTTTCTGACCGTCTCATTCTGAATTTTGGATAATTTGTTAATGTGACAAAAAAATTCACTTAACAGAGCTAGAAACTTGGAAGTCTTAGTTGGACCTCCGTGGATCAATTTTTCAGTCGCTAGGTGCTAGTTAGCTCCTAGCTCTCGTTAATTTCAAGCCATTTATGAGTTCAACTTAGCCAAAAATTCATGAATTTCAGATCTTCCATTTGAGAAAAAAAACAACTATATTTTCCACTACATTTTTGGAGCATCTTTATCTACAAATGTCTTATTGGCAAATGATTCCGTTTGCCAAAAGATAATTAACACTAGATTGTTTTGAATATTCAGATTTTGTAGATCTTGGGTTGAGGTCCCTGTGATGAGTTGTATACTGTAAATATTTTGAAAAGAAAAAAACAAGATTTTTATCTTAGGAAAAATGGGACAAAGAAAAGTAATATGACTTGATTTTTAGTGTTTTCTTTGTCTCCTTATTTTGGGGGTAAGGAAAACAGATTTATATTCGCTGTGCGGACAAAGCAGGATACAGCTATCCATTAAGTCGCAACCCCAAAAATCAACAAGATTTTTTAACCCTCTATTTAATTCATAAAGTTTTTATTTGATCCCTCAAAGCATGGGGATATTTATAAATGGAGACTGCTTTATTTATTACATCGCATACTTTCATAGTTTTATAATTTACTAAATATTATTCAAGTTTCCCTCTAATAATTGTTCATTTTTAGGACTAACTGCAGGTCTTATCAACTTTATACTAGCTGCATTTTGGTGAGCACATTTTAATTTCGTACCGATTTTGATATTTTCCCACCTTAAATTGGCTAATTTTTTTGACATAATTACCCTTCGTGCAAGATTTATTTAGTAAAATATAGAAGGCGGTTTAAAGTGGACTATTATTCACCAACTGTTAACTGTATTTGTTTTTATTTTAATTTTAATTTTTATTTTCACTTGTTTAATTTTTGGTCTGAGAAAACATCTTTTGTGAGAATGGGGATGACGTTTTTTTGCGATCAGTATTAAGATTTTTCTGCCCAGTTACTTTTTGGGATGTCTTTGTAAATACCGCATGTATGATATTTTGACAAGAAAAAAAAAGGAAAAATCCAGGTGTAAATTTTTCTAAACTCTGCCCTATTTTTGGTCGTCATGTTCCTGAGCTACATCAACTGTACTGTTTTCATCTTTTCAGTTATTTATATATCTTGCTGTGTCCAAGTTATATGGCTCCAACTTGGAAAGTGTAGACTTGTGTGGTTTTAAAGGCACAGGCTCGTCAGCAATGCGCGCGCGACGGATTCGTGTCGCGAAATACGCAGCTTCATAGCAAAGGCATGGACCTGCGTGTTTCCTTGCACGAATTTGGCGCACGCGCGTTGCTGACGAGCCTGTGCCTTTAAAGTGGGCCTCCCACTGCAATTTTTGCCACAAATTTCCAACGATTAGCTATGATTAAGTACGATTGTCTATAGAGTCTATTAGACAGTCTCTAGTAATCTCATCAAATCTTACCTAATCGTTGGAAATTCGTGGCAAAAATCGCACAGTGGGAGGCCCGCTTAAGATGTAGCCATATATTTCATACAATATTGTGTGCATCCAATATAATTAGTTTAACTCAACATAAACTGTTTACACACACAAACAGTTTAGACTGTTTTTGTTTTTCCACCAAGAATTATTTTTTATGTAATATTCTGTAACCCTAACAAAACTACTGCTGTTTATTTATTGGTTTTTTTTTTAAAACCTGCATAAAGACCTAACTGAGATTTGTCATACCCAACCAGTGCAGAGGAATTTGTAGAGAATGTTTTCTTTGTTATAGCTGAGAAAATCTCAGGAATTGGTTAACCTAAAAAAGCAGGACTTGATTTGTTTTCTTTATTTTTTATCAAAACACAAGGAAAATTTCGGTTATAAAAAGTGCAATTCAGAATGGAGTGTTTTCCTTTTTTGAGTGGTAATAAAATTGTTTTAAGGTTTTAAGAATTGTCAATGTTTTACATTATGTTGTTAAGAGAAGCAGGCATGATTTAATACATGTACCCCATTTTAAACCATGCTTGCCTCCTAATGCTGGATTCACACTAGAGTCTTTTCATAAAGGGACGTGTGTCATATTTACACACATCAACAGGTTCAGTGTGAATCCAACCTTAACCCCATCCCTGTGGTGACATGTACAGCTTACCACAGAGAAGGGGTTTTCAAAATTGGGGTGCAGGTATTGGGATTATTTGTTATTTTATTTTTTTGGGGGAGGGGTGGGCAGGGCGGGGGTTACACTAGATTATTGTAAATTAATCTGAAGTACAGCGATAAAGCAATGTGTGTAATGACATATGTGACGGGCTCTAGGAAAATGAGTCACAAGTCGCGCTGGCTAGTATTCTTTTTGCGACCATAAAAAGAAATCTGTGGCATTTCTATGCTCATTAAAACACAAAAGAAATTCCAGGGGGAACACAGACATTCCAGGCGGTATCTGGGCACCGCCAGGAATTTCCATTGTGTTTTGGTATTTTATTGAGCGTGGATTTGCCGCGGATTTCTTTTTATGGTCGCAAAAAGAATACTAGCCAGCGCGACTTGTGACTCCTTTTCCTAGAGCCCGTCACATATTGCAGAAATTACTTTAATCTGGTACTGTGCATTTTATAGTGACAGACAAAAGTTGGTTATTTTGTTTGTGGAATGGGGGTTGAGCCTTCCTTTGATAGGGAAGGATTGGGATTGTTAATAAAGAGGCATTTAATAGGGTTTTAGTTCAGTGGTGTGGGGTTAGTTTGGGTTGGGGGTTATATTCCAGGGAAGGATTGATGAGGAACTGGGGTTATGAAGGCATGATATGAGGCATTTAGGGCTGTTGGTCAGTCTAGCTGGACCAACACCAACTATGGCTGCCCACTTCAGACTGTATTTAAAATTGCTTTAAGTTTACTGCTAAAACAATTTTACTAAACAGCAGCAAATAAGTTTACTGCTAGCAATACATTGTGTTGCACATTATGCAACACGATATGTGGCAGAGGGTATCGCCCCTACCATTGTGTCTCAAACATCCAAGGAATTCCTTTCAGTTTTTAGGGGGCGTTGGTGCATTAACAAAAGGGAAGTGTGTTGAGGGAGAGTCCCTTTGCCACATATCGTGCAGATAATGCACCGATCATACCCAACACAGGGAAGATGAGAAAGCAATGACGTAATAAAATTTAAAAATCTATAGACTCTTTGCACCAGTAACCGGCCACGTTGGGGGCAGGTATTCTAATTTAAATGTGCCAAGTGCCCACTCATGACTGTTGCACAAGGACAAAGCATTGGCTGCCATGTAAAGGGCATATACTTGGGCAAAAAGTCCCAAGAAAACCTAGACTTATCAGAGTCTATACCAACCATTCTCTGGCACAAACGAACAATGCAGAGAATACAAAAACAGAATTACTGTATATTACTTCATTTGTTGTCAAGGTTTTTCCGGAAAGTTTACCATGCACGGACACTCGCTGGAAGAACTCTCAACAATTGTTTTTTCCCTCTTTATTTTGCGGTTTCATCCTCGATAACTTTTTATGTCATAACAAGGAAAATCCTGAGTGTCTGTGCATGGTTTTTATGTTAAAATGGCAGTTTCCATGGAAATAATCTCCTGCTGGTCAGGATGTCATGTTGAGACTTCGTGTATCACATCTTTCTCCAAGTTTGACTTGGGGGAACTTACGTGTACCTGTAAGAGGTAGACTTTTCATTTTTTGCCCAGCATGGCATAATTTTGTTCTACTGTTGGCTTTCAACAATAGTTCAATCCCGAAATGTTTACACCGCATCCCCAAAATAATTCCACTGACCAATTATTTTGGGGGACAATGGTGATCCATAAAGGCCTGTCTACACAAGCCAGCATTAGTTAGCCAACAAGGTCCAACATGTCGGCCAACCGAAAGTTGGATGGTGTGGACACCACTCCAGACAACATCCAACAAGTTGGTCAAACGGGCCAATAGCAGATTAGAACGCATGTCACATCAACTGCAGTTGAGATATGCTGGAACATGTTGGTTCACATGGTCGAGCACATCCATGTACTGCCCAACAAGTTCCAACTTCATGTTGGCCAACAAATGTTGGCTCATGTAGACGGCCTTAACATCCATTAACAGACTATCGAATAGTTGCCATCTTGAGGGGCATTTTTTGTTATTCAAATCGGTCAAAATGTAAGCACAAATTTTGCAACTATGCATGTCCTCGCCAAATAAAAACTGCATTAAAAGATGGCAACTGTTTGATACAAAGTAGTTTGTGAGGGGGCTGCATGGATCAGTCTATTTTGGCAAATTTTAGGTTCATCATATAAAATACACCAGTCACATTGAAAATGCTATTTGGCAGAAATGACGGAATTTTAATTTTCATAATTTGGTACTGGCAATCCTTATTGGATAGTGGTGGCTACACTGTATTCATAATAATATATCATTTTTAATTTGATCACTTTACTAATTGACATTGAAAATATTGTATTCCTTAATTATATTTCTTTGATGAAACATTGTTTTCGTCGTTTCTTTTCAGAAAATTTAAATTATCCATCAAAGTCTCACACTACGAACAACTAACAATGGAAATTTAATTGGGCACACACATTGTTAATAACAATGGTTTGTGCCCAATTTCCATTGTTAGTTGCTCATTGTGTCAGATATTCTCAATTTTGATGGATTTATATTATTTTTTTTAATTTTTACAAATCAATGGAATATACTTTGGTTTAGGTTACTAACATAGCACATAATATGGTGGTGCAATTTCAATTCATACTTGAAATTGTGTTATCAGCTATTTTCATCCTAATTTTGCGGCTTTTTAACAACTCATTGTTGTAAAACCTTCGTTCGAAGGACTCCTGTAGTTAACCATAGTTCAACAAATGTCTCTCGAACGATGGATATATGTACCTGTCATCCATCGTTCGAAGGACTTTGCTTGAACTAAAGTTAACCATAGTTATTGCTGAAATGTGCTGTACGAATGACGCACTTCTTATAGTGTTAACACAACGGGCGTAAACTTTAAGACCGGTCTTTGCTATCGACAACAATATTGCTGTCTATAATTATAGACTTAGCATGACCCGCTGAGTGAATAGACTAATCTCAGACTGCTTATTGCATTCCACACCAGGGTCCTATTTCATAAAGCAGTTAAGCAGAAAAATTTGCTTAATCACACTTGTACGTCAACTTGTGTTTTTAGCAAGAATAGCAGATATTCTTGTGAAAAACGCAAGTTGACGTGCAATTTTGACTATTGACTCATTTTTATTAAGCAAATTTGTTTGCTTAATTGATTTATGAAATTGGTATTTACATGCAATGGCATATTTGCCTGCAACAGATTTGCATATACCTAGTAACATTTACATGTACAAGGACTAAACCAACGCTAATCTGAATTTGGCACAATAAATAATTATTTTTAGCCACCAGTTCCGTGTTTAACTGCTTGAGTTTATTTTTAAGGACTGTGTTTACATATGCAGATGTGCCAGCAGTTACATCTTATCAACTGGGGCCAATTTCATAGAGGTCTTTAAGCACAAATACATCCTAAACAACTTTGTGCCTAAGCTTTGCTTCATAATGACAGATTACTTGTTCTGCAAGACACACTATTGTTCGTTTCGATGTAAATTCAATAAAAGGTGGCCTTTTTCAACTTTGAAAATTTCACTGCAATAAATCACAGACAGAGGGCGCTGTTTTGAGTGCATCACATAAGGAAGACAGAAGGGAAAAGTTAAGAAAAAACATAAGACTTCAAGCTGGACTTGTGGCAAGTTGCCGCAGTTTCTACCCCCAGTTTTGTCATGGCTTACAGCAGGCAACATGTAAAACAAACTCAAACAGCCATGGATTACAAAAGTTTCAGGAAAATTGGGTAAAAAAGTGGAATCTTTTGTGCACAGTTCAATGCGATTTTCCTGTGTTTGCCTCTTGTGACGTCGTGACCTTGGTCATGAATATGCATATTTTCATTAGCATAAAAACTAAAAACCTTTGTTTTAACCCCCAAAGCAAGCTCCAAATAGGATTTTTATGACTTTAACTGAGTAGAGTGGTTTTAAAGCATAGATTTCATTGATACAAATCCTAAATAAGGGGCCCTTTAAGCACAAAAAACTCTTGTTTAGTAGGGAACATTACCAGTGAAATCCTCATGTGATAGAAGTAAGTGTATGACCAGTGTTAGAGGACTGTTTCATTACCATGACAATCTCATAAAATGTTTGCTGGTAACCTAATTTTATCATAGTTTTTCATACTTAAGCAGGTCTATGAAATTGGCCCCTGGTTACTATCCCATCAACATAGTGGATAGCTGCCTTACTGGTTTCTGTATACATGCTCAGTGCCATGCATGTTGATATATAGCTGGTCTCAATTCCCTTATTCAACCCAACAGGTAAGCTTTCAGGTGGCGGTTGCCCCTCTGCCATCTTGGCAACTAGTACTTCACTCCTAACTGGTTCCCACTTCGTCGGCATAGCTAGCAGCTATGCCTTTCTTTCCTTCTATCACTTTGGATACCGGTGTTTTGCCCAGTTGTTGCTCCAGACCTTGCCACGATCTGCCTGCCAGAAATTCACCTGAAAATGACACAGACAAAAATGTGAAATGTCGCCTCATGATATTTTGCCCTTAATTTTTATCCAAAGGCACACATAATACAAAATCTCCAAATTGTAATTTTTGGTACCTTTACTAAAATGTCATACGTACTGGCATTGGTATGCACTGTCCCCACTGTCAATGTTTCGTCCCGTTTGACCAACGTTCCCGAGGACGGATCCATTTCGGGTTTTTCCTCCGTTGTCCCAAGAGTTCTTATTTTACCCGTTACCAAGGAAACGTCAACGCTAGATTCATTTTGAGGGTCGTCTGCAGGTAGGTCTACATGCTTCGCTGCCCCTGTGCATGGAAGTAAATTTGTTTAATTTAAAAAGGCATGTTTTAGCAATAACTGATGGATAATTGGACAAAAAAAAATTGTTCTTGGTACATGTACATGTATTTAAATTGTATTTAGAATTTTACATTGGACCTCTCTTTTAATTTGTAAATGGCATTTTTTTGTACAAACAAACGTTACCTGGCAAAATTTGACTGAAATCCGTCACATATTCGCCAGTCCATTCCCTAGCTTTATTACAAGCTATCTCCATCTCAAACGGTGTCACAACCGGTTTGTAAAACTCCGCCGAATCAATAAGACTGTTCTCAGGACACGAGACGAGCACATAGATATCCACCTCCATGAAATTCGCCAATTTGGCCACATTGAGTTTGCCAACAACGAACGTGTACGTTTTCTTTCCCGCTCTCTTAAGAAGAGTCTTTAGGTGGTCAATGACGGTTAGGTAATCGTTTACACCAAGCGTTCCAGCAACTATTCCAACCACGTTAGCGTCCCGTGCCCTTTCAATCAAGTAATAACGCTTCATGAGGGCGCGATTGACGTTTAATGTCTCACGCTGTCCGTGCTTCGTTTCTGGGTCGTACGTGAAAAACGGACATTTATTGTACGTCATGATAAGGTTGGTGAGTGTTCTCGTCTGGCCTCCAACGTAAAACACCGAATAGTCAACCAGTGAATGTTTGCACTCGATTGTGAATCGACGCCCAAATTGGCAATACGTGTTGGAGCTAGACAGCATGGCGAAGTCTACATCAGTTCCTTCATTGTCCCCACAATTCTGACTGTCAGTTGATTCATTTCTCCGGATGGTAAATGCAGGATCAACAAGTCTTGATGTAACGAGCGACAAGTGAACTGTTTGTAATCGTCTTGACAAAGAATCTGCAAGATATAAGAATTATCAGTTACTGTACTGCAATTGCAAAATCAAAGCTTAAAATCACAATCCCACAACAAAATTGTGGAATAATTTTTTTAAATACCAGCTACTGGAATACCCACAACTTTGTATCAATGTTTTCTAAAGGCCTTTAGTACAATTCCAACAGTATATGCTCCACAGGGAACTGAGGTCAAATTAAGAAATTATTTTATTGAGCTCAATGGCCAGGGGTAATAATAACGATGTGATAGGTGCACTTTTTTGTATATGAACATAGCCACACAGTCCACTTTCTTTTCAAGCTCCCAAAACACAACGCTTACCGATGCAATAAGCGTAAACAACATCGTACATGAGTACGACTGGTGTGAAACGGTCCGTGAATAACTGTTGGAAGATTTCACTGCAGTGATCCTCGTCAAAGGGTCGTCGACCAAAGATATACAGAACTGGAAGACGTGAAGTTGGGCTAAGACAAGCCTGGCCAAAATGGATAATACTGTCTGCACTACCATGCTGGGCCGCTATCTCATCCACGCAACAACTGAAAAAACAAAATTCAGTAAAGGTGATGAAAAAGAAATTATTATAACTGTGTCTCTGCCGACTTTATTGTACTTGTGAATGGATTTTTTACCTTCCGTATGAAGTATCTGCCAATATGAAAACAATTGCACCGGTTTCTTTCTGAAGGATCCATACAACTGACGTAGAATCCGGAAGCAGATCGTCAGGAAACTGCAATGCAACCTGGGAAAATATTCAATAAAAACCATGTTTTATTGGACTGTTTCTGACTTTCTGGACAGTTTTCACATCTGTGAATGTGATGCCTTAAAATTAAACACGGAGGAATTGAAACATTCGGCAAAATCCAATTAATCTTTAATACAGGTGTACCAAACGGCATTTTACTGCTGATGAAGCTTGTCAAGCAATAACAAAAAAAAATTCCGTCTTTTTTGTTATTGTTTAGTTACCCTTTTGTATGAATTCTTCCGGATGAATTCTACACAGCGAGGTATCTCATATATGGAATTCAAGTCACTGTCAGTCGATAACCTTGATGAGCTGACCTCCAGTGACCTCTGAATGACCTCTGACCCATCACTACTGAATGCTGTTGCCATGGTTTCTGAAAAGAGCAAATGTTGAGGTTAATTTTCACTGATAACTTTGATGATCCCAGTGTGAGTGTTCCATTTCTTTAAATTTTGGCTTGATGGCTTCGACTTTAGTTGGAGCACATAATGGCTGTTGATTTAGTTGACTGCAAAATGATTCAGGGCTAGAATTTCGTACCCAGCCACTGCCTAGCCTGGCTGGATGTACAAAACATGTTATTAAGTAACAAGTCAAAACGTTTTTCCATTAAATTCGGGTGTCGTTGAAACCCGGAGGTCGGAGGTATTACCCGGAGGTAGAATTTGTTGTGACCGTGTAGTACATGCTACAACCTACCTCCGGCTTGTTATTTTAATACTGCGTAGCTCCGGGCCACCGTCAACGCACCAACTACACGTTAGCAAAAACAATCTACCTCCGGGTACCTTTGGGTACCTCCGACCACCTCCGACCTCCGGGTTTTATAAATTTCCATTAAATTCTGACATTTCTCCCACCTTCTCCCTAACTTTGTTTTTATCATCCAACTCTGAACTTGCACGTGGTTTATAGTCATTGATAATTCATTGGTGTCCAGAAATCACCAATAACTGGAATTAACTGCTTTCATAAGCATGAATTTAGAAAGGCTGAAATTTTATTCCAAAATAATCAAACCCACCAAGGGCTGTCAATGTGTAATGTCAGTGTTAGAAGAAGGGCGCCCTCATTTGGCGTGACTTGCCATTTCAATTTCCGATACACGGCAACCTACTTTTCAAACAATATTTTTCAAGGACAGGAATACGTATCTTGTTTAAAAAACACAATTCAAGTAATGGTGAAAAGTACTCTATTAGCTTGAGTATGTAAAATTCAAATTGGGAGGATCAATGAGACCTTTTATTGACAAAATATTGCCACTCGAAGCTACGATAAAGTTTACGTGGGCGCTGCCATTTTGGAGTCAGGTCAAGTCGACCGTTTACCAACTCGACTCGTACCAACTCGACCGCGTACCAACTCGACCGTGCGCCTCTAGGCTCTACTGTTTGCCCATTGTTGGGTTTGTGAAATAAATGGACACGGAGACAGGCAGCGTCAGGAAAACAGAACGTGTATTCGGAACAACAAACATGTGAAACGCGAGCGAGCCGACATTCAACGGCCGAATCCAGCGACGCGACACGGCGTCTCCTGTTTTGCATTTGTATGGTCGAGTTGGTTTGCGGTCGAGTTGGTTGACGATCGATTTTTTTCCCGGTCGAGTTGGTACGAGTCGAGTTGGTATTCGGTCGACTTGACTGACATCCGCCATTTTTATCGCAAAGGTTTGTGGGAACTTTTTACGGGATCCCCTTTTTACGCATGCGCACATTCATCCGCCATTTTTATCGCAAAGGTTTGTGGGAACTTTTTACGGGATCCCCTTTTTACGCATGCGCACATTCATCCGCCATTTTTATCGCAAAGGTTTGTGGGAACTTTTTACGGGATCCCCTTTTTACGCATGCGCACATTCATCCAACCGATTTTGCGCCGATTTTGACTCATGCGAGCGCGAGTTCAGCTCAGTTCTTGTGAAACAAAACATATTTTCAGGCATTTTTATGAAATTTTAAAAGTATTAACGATGTTTATCAAGGAGATGGTGATAGATGGATTCAAGTCCTATGCACAGAGGACAGAAATAAAAGGATTTGACCCACTTTTTAACGCCATTACCGGCCTCAATGGTTCAGGAAAGTCGAACATTTTGGACGCCATTTGTTTTCTGTTGGGAATCTCCAATTTAACTCAGGTGTGAAAATAAATGTCTCTCTTAAAAACTACTTTAATGAACTGCAAAAAAGGGAAGGGTACTAAGAATTGAGAAGTTGACCATTAGTATTTTCTTTAACTTATCAAGCATCAACAAATGCAAATTTGGTAAAAAAAAATCCCAAATTTTAGAAGTGATAAAAAAGGAAGATTTTCTTAGTTAGTTGGTTAATACTTATTTGACATTTGACGTTCAATATAAGGAGCTGTTACTTATTCGACATTCAATAAGGAGCTGTTACTTATGCACCTATTAATTGGTCCCCCCCCCCCCCCCCCACTTATATTATACCCGTACTCTAAAGCCAGTCATAGTTTTAATATGGAAGTTTAATGTAAAACTAATTGTAATAGCAATTTATTTCCCACATTTTCCCAATTTTTCTAGGTTCGAGCTGGTAGTCTGCAAGAGCTGGTGTACAAAGGGGGCCAAGCAGGCGTTACCAAGGCAACCGTTACCGTCACATTTGACAACCGAGACAAGAAACAGAGTCCTCTTGGATATGAAACCTTTGATGAAATTACTGTGTCTAGACAGGTTTGTGGACAGATTTCCAGGTTCAACTAAATTCAAATTTTGTTTTAGGTTCTAGGCCTACCAAATTAAAATAAAATAAAGGTATTTTTTTCGTATACATTGAACAAAGATTTTAAGGAATCAACAGATCATCAAATTCTAAGATATACTTCCCACTTGCACTTCTGTCGCAAATGTTGCATTTCTAAGATAAATAAATGATAAAGTTACTGCACAAAGTAATGCACAAAATTACGAGGCGAGCGGTCTGTGTGTAAGCGCGCGGGAATGGTTATCTTGTGCACTAACTGAATGCAATTTTTGAACGAGAAAATGTGATTTTTCTACAGAAAGGCAACGTTTGCGACAAAAGTGCAAGTGGGAAGTATATCTTAAAATTACATTATCTGTTGATTCCAGGAGGTAATTTCCTTAAAATCTTTGTTCGATGTATACGAAAAAAATACCAAAATAAAATATAAACTGTTGTCATATTGCCAAAGTTCAAATTTTAAATCGAGCAAAATTTTGAGTTACCTACCCGCAGTTACACATGGCTTGTTAATCCTAAGAGATAACAGGATTTTCAATTAGAAGATTTTTAATCATCAAGATTTCATTGATTTTTGTTTTCATAAATTTAATTGACAGGTTGTAATCGGAGGACGTAACAAGTACCTAATCAATGGAAGCAACGCCAACAATGGCCGTGTGCAGGATCTTTTCTGCTCTGTCCAACTCAACGTCAACAATCCACATTTCCTTATCATGCAGGTTTGTTTGATAATAAATAAATAAATAAACATGTGAAATTGTTACAAATTTCATGTAGTTTAAAAAATGTAGTTTTAGGCTAAATTAGTGACCATATAAACTCCTCAAAAAAAGTTCGGAAAGTCAAGTTTGACTGACGATTTCTCTCTTGTTACTAAATCATTTCCCTTGAATTTTGTATCATTGGAAAGCCCTGTTATTCCTCTTTACAGTGGTGTGTCATTTGTTATGATTAATCAATTGGGGGATGTGCAGTATAGCGGAATACAGGGGTGTGTGGAAAGTGAAATGTCACAAAATTCACTGCTATTGTCATGCAGTGCATTCCCCTTTTGCTTGGAGGATGGTAATGTGTCAGTGCACTTTTTGACAATAGCAATGCATTTTGTGACATTTCACTTTACACCCGCCCCCGTATTCAGCTGTGCTGCACATCCCCCCCCCAATTGCTTAATCATAACAAATGACACATCATCATAAAAAGGAATAAAGGGGTTTTCCAATGATATAAAATTAAAGGAAAATTATTTTGCAACAAGAGAGAAATCGTCAGTCAAACTTGACTTTCCGAACTTTTTTTGAGGAGTTTAGTTGTTTTTCAAAGCAGCCTAGTCAAACTTAATTAACCGTAATGCACCTGTCAATTGTAATCCCGGCCCTGGGGGATCCGGGACTAGCGGGGACTGGGCCGGGGATGTCCAAGTGGCCCAGTGTGATACTCCTGCAACGTCCCCGCACAATCCCGGCCCCGACATGCGGGGCCGGTAGGGCGGGGCAGCAAATTTGTACAAACCCGGCTATTTCCCCGCTATTGTCCCGGTAGAGCGGGGCAACAAATTGTACAACCCGGGCTATGTCCCCGCTATTGTCCCGGCAGAGCGGGGCAACACAATCGTACAACCTTGGCCAAGTCCCCGATATTGTCCCGGTTAGCGGGGCACGGTTTTTTGGACATCCCCGGCTATATGTCCCCGCTACTTTCTCCAAAGTCCCGGGTCCCCCAGGGCCTGGATTACAATTGACAGGTGCATAACTCCCTAGGGTGTATGCAAAATCATATTGATTTTGAAGGGTTGAGGAGTGTTAATTAGGGTTAATGATATCTTGATTGAATTTCATTGTTACAAGGTAAATAAATTATGTGTGTATTATAACCTTTCTTTCCCTGTGTTTCATTGTTTAGGGTCGGATTACTAAAGTGCTGAATATGAAACCACCAGAGGTAGGTCTACTAATTTGTTTAATTATTTTCCCATTTTAGGCCCTATCTCAATTGATCAGGAAATTCTACAATCAAATTCTCTGCCATTTATTGGTAATTAATGTTTTTTTAATGTTAATTATCAATTGTTTGTCTTTTTTTCAGATTTTGGCCATGATAGAAGAAGCAGCTGGCACCAGAATGTATGAGAACAAGAAGGCATCTGCTCAAAAGACTATTGAGAAGAAAGACGCAAAACTCAAAGAAATTGACTCGGTAATTATCATTTCTTGCCTACTGTACTCTGGCTTTATATTTGAACTTAGTTCTATGCACTGTATTTGGAAAAGATTTTTACATTTTAATACATATATTGGTAGTTTTAAGGTTAATGTAGTGGTGCTTTCATCACTTCCACCTCAGTGACTGTGGTTCGAATCCCGTCCTGACCACAATTTGTTTGGGGGGAAATGACGGCATTTCTCGCTTTTTGATCTGCAAATTACATGCACACTTCAGCATGTTCTTTTGGGAAATTTTGTTAATGGGTTTTGAAAATGTATGGTGGGGACTTTTTTCGGAAAAAAATACCATACACCCTCGCCAGTTGAAACTCCATGCACTAAGTCTATGGAGCATGACATAAAAAGTGTTTTCAAAGGAAAACTTGAATATTTACACTTTCTGGGGTGTTATCATGCAGAGATGTGATTGTTCCGGTTTTTCCCGGAACTTTCTTTTGTCTCATTGGTTTGTGACAAAGATTATTCCGGGAAAAACCGGAACAAATCACATCCCTGATCATGTCATATTATGAAGAATTAATGGCGAGGGTGTATGGTATTTATACCCTTTTTTCCTTCGACCAACTTGAAGAAATTTCTTAAATTTTGACATAAAAAGACATCTGAAGAAAACTAGGACCTCTTTTCTCAACTTTCTTAGATCATGTCTGAGGAGATCACCCCAACCTTAACTCGTCTCAAGGACGAACGTTCCAACTACCTCGAATACCAGAAAGTCATGCGTGAGCTGGAGCACCTATCCCGTCTGCACATCGCATTTCAGTTTTTCGGAGCAGAGGATATGTCCAAGAAATCGGCTGAAGATTTGGCCAAGATGGCTGAGCAGATGAACCAGCTGAGAGAGCGACTCAGGGAGGTAAGACTGTCAATTTGTTGCCTCTTTAAGGTGGATTCACACTGAACTTTTTTACACATTACGTACGTAAATTTGATTGATTGATTTATTTTATTTATTTATTCACCACATCCAACAGCGGAAGGACCGCCAATTTCACGAATGGGATCAATTAACAAAGATATTCGAATAACTATCAACTTCTAAGTTGAATTAGAAACGGCCAGAGACACCAGGGATTTCCTCCCCTTGCTCTTCACAAAAGAATGCTCTGGGATCTTTAAAGTACGTTACCTAACACACTGGACCAACGGCTTTACATCCCTTCCGAAGGACGGAACAAGTGTGATTAAGTGCCTTGCTCAAGAGCACAAGTGCCACAACCCGTCACGGCCCGGAATCGAACCCACATTCTTAGTACTGGCACAGGAATTTGAGTTTGACGCACTAGGCCGCTCGGCCATAACACCCCATTTACACGCATGCTTTGAGTAAACGATGTGGAGAGAATTTGATCTGAAAATCACACAGAATCACAAAACACTTTTCGCCCAAGTTGATTCTGTGGTTTTCAGTGCATAATTTCAGTCTAAATTCTCAGTGTCCTATATAAGCCAATTAAGTCCTATACAACGTCTACCAATTGAAAGGTCTGGAATTTAAAAAAAAAAAATAACTTCACTGTATATTTATAATTATTGTCCTGTATTTTAGACTGATGATCAGATCACCGAGCTGGGTAACCTGATCAAGGAGCTTGAGCAACGTCGTGATGCCGAGGCTGGGGGCGCTATGCGAGAGATTGAGAAGGCTTTAGCTGAGCGGCAGAATGCAGACACTAAGATGCAGAGCTCTGTGCAGCATCAGAGGGAAACATTGGCTAAGGAGAAGAAGAATAAGAATACCATCGGCAAGAGTTATGATGAGGTATGCCTTGTGGGTAGCTAGGGGGTGACTTGCGGGTGATGTGCGGGCAACTTGCAGGCATTTTTGCGTGCGGGTTGTGAGTGTATGGCTTGCATGTAACCTTGGGCTGATTTCAACATTTTTGGAATCCATTTCGATTTCATTCCGAAACATTTTCAAAATAAACGGCACTAAAATTTTAAAAAAAAAATAAAATGTTACAAAATCTGTTACAAAACACTGCCAATTTCCTATAATTTTGTCATTTCTACATTCAGAAATTCCTCCAAAAGACAGATTTGTGATTCTGATTTTCAACTTAAAATCAAGTCTAATCGACTCCAGAGAAAATTTGCCCAAGTCTACTTGTGGGTGATTGGCTTGCGGGTGACTTGATGACAATTTGATTTGCTTAGGTTACAAACAAAAAAATATGAAAAATACACTGTGATTCCTGATTTAGGCAAACATAACCATCATAAAGAACTGTGGTGCATTTACTAGCAGCATTCACTACTGACTTTCGCCTTACTTTTCAGGATCAAGCTACTCTGAAGAGCAAGGAAAAGGACATTGAGAAGAACAGCGCCAATTTTGAGAAGGTTGAAGCCGCTTACAAGGCAAGCACCGAGGCCGTGGCGGCTGCTCAGAAACACCTCCAGGCTGTGTCATCTGGTCTGTCGAGTAGCGAGGACGGGGGAGAGGCTAAGACACTGGCTGATCAGCTGATGGGTAGGTTGCAAACGTTTTGAAAAATAAAAATAATAAAAATTAAAATTATACTAGGACCGAAAAATTGAGGAGGCTGTTCAATAACGTGTATGAACACCTTGTGGCAAGGCTGACTGCACCAGCCTCCATAAGAGCCACCGAGGCTGAGTGCGCCTCTGTGCCTGAAGTGCCTTCCTGAGCCTGAAGTGCCTTCCTGAGCCTGAAGTGCCTTCCTGAGCCTGAAGTGCCTTCCTGAGCCTGAAGTGTCTTCCTGAGCCTGAAGTGTCTTCCTGAGCCTGAAGTGTCTTCCTGAGCCTGAAGTGCCTTCCTGAGCTCCTGCACTTCTAGTACTGATTCTGAGACGCATGGACCAATGACTTCCCTCTCATCCTGTATAATTTGGTTATCCTGGTTGCCAGGGAAATTAATTCTCTTTTAGTAAAAGTAAATCAGGCATTAAAGCTTTAGTATATGCAGCGGCCCTATCATATATTCACTAGCCTCAGGCCAGTGTTAATTTAGACTTCTGTTTTATATTTGCCTTTCACCTTTTGCCAGCTTGCAAAGATGAGATGAACTCTGCCGAGACCGGCCTGAAGCAATCCCAGAGTACTCTGAAGATGGCTCAAGGCGAACTCAAGAAGAAACAATCTGAACTCAAGAAAACTGAGAAGGAATATCAGAAAGACAAGGCTAACTTGGAGGCCGTGCTCAAGAACAAGGCGAATGTAGAGGTAAGACTTAAAGGAGCGTGACCAGATCACATTTTTGACCCCCTCATTTTTCCCCATGGGTGTCGAGATTTTGATACCATATCATTTGTCATATTTTTCTCATTAATATTCTGAAATACATATTTTTGTTCGAGGATATTGTAAAAAAACCACTGCTGTTTTGTAAACTAATTTATCTGTTGCACAAAGCAGTGCAGTGATTACACCAACCTTTTTGCTTCCAGATCGAAATTGGAGATTTCAAATTTCATGTTTTCTTTCCATATTTTGGAGAGGTATTTTATATGATTGTTAGGTTAGAGCGAAATCCATTTTCTGGAAAAATCTGGACAAAACTTGAACCCAAAAACGTTGTCTTTTATAATTCCTAAATTTCAATTTCTAAAATTTAAACTTCTAAAATGTCATTTCTTTCCCCTCCGACCCCAAACCCCAAACTGTATGTTGTCAGCGCTTTTCTAAGGCATTCTAAAAGTTCCTTCTGTATTTCCGTGCAGGCGGAGATGAAGAAACTTGGCTTTGAAGACGGGAAGGAGGAGTCCTTAGTGAAACGTAAGAAGACGCTGGGAGAGCAGGTCCACCATCTACAAGACAAGGTCCACGCTCTGACTGCAAGGTATGCTAACTCCGGCCACAAGATTGCATGCTTTGAAATAACTTTCCTAGATTTTACCGTCTTGTAGTTTTGCATGTTGATATCTTATTATTTAAAGACAGATTACATGATTAGAAAACATTTCAAAACAGGAACAATTGCATTACATAACTAAAGAATAATGTTGATAAACTGCTTTGTAGAAATTTCAGCCACGTAGATGCAGTAATACTTCAGAAAACCTGGAAAATGCATGCATGGGTTTTGTGTATGAATGAATGGTAAAAAAGTTGTCTGCAGACAATTTTAAAAAAGAAACTTTTAGTTGGCAAGTTGGCAAAAAAAAAAATTGTTTCCTAACAAAATGTATTGCCAAACTATCATGACGTGTTTGTCTCAGTTAAAATGACATCTTAAACTCTTTGAATTATCCCTTTTTATTTCAAGGTTTCCAAACCTACAGTTTGAATATCGAGATCCTGAGAAGAACTTTGACCACTCCAAAGTTCACGGTCTGGTGGCACGCCTCATTCAAGTTAAAGATGTGCGCAATGCAACAGCGTTGGAAGTGACTGCTGGTAGAAAGGTAGAATGACGCCATGCCAACCATTGATATATCGATATGCATTGTTTAGAAAGTTTTTTGTGAATAGAGAAATTCTATTTTTTTTTCCTGAAAGTTTGATGAATTTGTTATTTGCTATCTTTGATTGACCTAGAAAATACTTTGAGTTTAGTTTTTGATTAACATTTTTAAACAGTGTTTCTTGAAATTTTGACAATTTTAAGAAAATGTTAGAATTAGAATAGATAAATAAAATCAAATGGTCTGCAGTGATTAGGATAGATCTATAGGATCAAAAGATCTATAGAAATTTCAGATGATCCTTTGGGTGGTTTCACGCTGTCATTGGTCACTAAACCCTCCCGTGTTTGTACTCCAGATGGGGAGAGAACAATAGAGCCAGGTGCAGAAACGCACGTGGCTGCTAGCAGAAAAGCATGAGGCTCTATTGTTCTCTTCCCGATCTGGATGACAAACATGGGAGATGCTTAGTGAAACCGCTCTATGGTGTTTGGAATAGAATCAGTGGAATCGATGAATCTGTGGTAATTAGAAACACTAATTAGAATAAATTTATTGAGCTCGTGCCAATGACGTCATTTTGGGAGTAAAACAATGCCGCGTCGTTGTGGAAGCAATGTGCGTGCGTGTTGTGTGTGTCCATAGCGTGCGTAACGCGCAATGATGAGGCTCCCATTGGTGAATTAAACCGCGTTACGCCCACCAGAGACACGCGCACGCACATTGCTTCCACAATGACTCAGCATTATTTGACTCCCAAAATGGCATATTCGCACGTGTTCGAAAGCGGTCAAAAGGATCTATTAGATTATCTGCTCTAATTCTTGCTGTTTTTCAATCATAGCTGTACAACGTGGTCGTAGACACTGAAGTGACCAGCAAGAAACTCCTGCAAAAGGGAGAACTGAAGCGTCGCTACACCATCATACCACTGAACAAGATTGCCGCTAGGTCACTGGCTCCGGATAGGGTCAAGGCTGCCGAGAATTTGGTAAGATAACAGCTTAACAGGTTTGCTTCTACGGTTTGATACAATTTAAAAAAACATATTTTCTGGCATGCTAAACTTGGGGGAAGATTTGAGTTACATATAAAACAAAAATATTTTCTTTTCTGTACTTTTTCTGGGGAGGCGGGGATGGTTTTTAAAGTGTTTTAATGCTTGTGAAAACACTCCCTCTCCCACCCCACTCCATCCACTTCTTGTTTTATCCTTTTCTAATCTCCTCCCACAGTCCTTTTCTCCCACTCCCCTCTTTTCTGGTACTCCTAATCCCCAATTTGTTCACCTTCCAGCCCCACACCTGCCCTTAATTGTTCCCCTAATTGGCTTTCCACTATTACGGTTACAAACAACCTGAGTTTTTGGCCTGCTAAGTTCCACCTTCGTCTCATTTCCATTCTGGTTACCTTATGTCCCAGGTCGGCCGCGGCAACGTACACAGCGCCCTCTCTCTGGTCGGTTACAAGAAGGACGTAGAGTCTGCCATGCAGTTTGTCTTTGGAGGGTCCTTCGTCTGCAGTCAGCCGGAACATGCCAAAAAGGTAACATCATTTCAACAACGGTTTGAGCAAGTCTTTGTAATGCCCGGTTAATATGTGAATGCGACCATAAACGTGAATTTGACGTCACAGCAAAAAAAAAAAAGATCTGCAAATTTAGCAGAAATTTTGACAAGTTTCAACTTGCATAAATGTTCGCCGCAAATTGTTGGATGTCGGATTTACTTTTTGTAAGTTTTGAAACCAACTAACACCGTCTTTGTAGAGTTTGTAGTCAAATTTGCTGAGCCATGTTCTCTGAATAGAATCATTTTATTGAAATTTGTAACAAAATCTTGTTATTTTTGTTAATTTTAGGTGACCTTTGACCCTAAGGTCAGAGCTCGAACTGTGACCTTAGCAGGAGATCAGTTTGATCCATCTGGGACTCTCACTGGAGGTGAGTAAAACGATAGAATGATTTTGTCACACTTCCAGTAATTACCATACTTTTTGTTTTTGGGCCATAGATTGTTTGCAAATGTGCGCAGACATTTTTTTGACTAAGCCCCTGACTACTGTGGTATTATGGCATTGTTTTCCATGTTGTATAGCCAGGGAACCAGCCTAAATAAGATGTTGGCTTCGTACAGTTTTGTTAAATCATGGAGTCACTTAGAAGCACAGCATCTGATTTCCTGAAACCTTACGCATTATGTAAGCCAAATTGCACGATTTTGTATTGCATAAGTTGCACAACATTCCTGCAATAATTCAGGGGTCGAAATTAACCTGAATTTTATGCTGGTCAGAAGGACCAGTAGATTAGAGAACTCTACTGGTCCTGCTGAAAATTTGGTGGTCCACCAGTGATTTCAAAAATGGCACCGAGATACCGCAACACTTTCTGGTTTAAGGTTATTGAGTGCAGGATGGATGGGATTGCTTTTTGATCCAACACTGGGGCATGTCTGGAGAGATCGGAGAAAGAAATGTAGTTATCTGAAGTGATTAGGAATTGTTTGTGGTAACCAGGAATTCTTCGCATTGATTAAGAAATGTTTACTGTGGATTAGGCATCGGGGAATGTTTCCATGAGTCATGAAATGTTTTCACTGGTCCATCGGACCAGTCCTTCCGACAGATCTAGTGGTCCTTCTGATTTTTTACTGGTCTCGGACCACGGGACCAGTGTTAATTTCGACCCCTGTATTTACACCCAAGCTATGGGGCGTAATGCCATTTTCAAAGGTTGCGCAAGCTATGCACTTTTTCGTGAGATCGGCTGCAGTTTCATAAAGGCAGTTTTTCATTGTTTTCTGGTACTGACCTGACTTATACACAGCTTGGTTTTTATCATACACGCCGTTTGTAACAGTTTTCCAATCCTGTAATCTATCTTCAACACCTTATTTCTTAATGTCTTAACCCCAAGGTGCCCGGGCTAAGGGAGCAACCATCTTAGCCAAGCTTAGCGAGTTACAAGAAGCCGAGAGTCAGCTTAGACAGAGCGAGGATGAACTAACCGCCGTGGATAAGGAGCTGAGTACACTGAAAGGCGCTGCTGACAAGTTAGTGTTTGTAGTATCCTATGAGTCCAAATCCTGTTACTGGATATTCGTGAGTTGTAGTGACTTAATTGTTTTATGTTGATGTGTCAACTAGCCGCTGTGGATAAGGAGCTGAGTACACTCAAAGGGACTGCTGATAGTTAGTGTTAGACAAAATCAACACATACTTTGGAGCCCTTGTTCAAGGATGTGATTTTTCAGGTTTTTTTTCCTGAAATCAGGTTTTCTTTGCCAAAAAACTTGACCCGTGTGAATCCCATGCCGTAATGGCTTCCCGCTGCGCACTTGCAATTTCAGGATTTTTTTCAACATCCAATCACATCCTTGCTTGTTGTATTTGCAAAGGGCACCTCAATAAGAATATCAAAAAGTCTGTAGTGTGAATTACAAGTGAAGAGCTTTACGGAAAACATTATATCCATTTTTGGCATTTTAATAAAAAACTACCAATTTGTATTACAACTAAGCACTACAGTCGATGGCAAATTCCAATAACACAGTTTGCCAAATGTATAGGACCACCAATCGAGAATGTACTGATACATTTTTTTTTTATTTTTTTTTATACAGCATTTATTGCGTTTTGTGATGAAACTCTTCCATTACAATCTCAATGCCTCTTTGCCTCTCCAGATTCAACCAATTAAAAGAGCAGTTTGATCTCAAAGTCCACGAGGCGACACTGCTGCAAGAACGACTCCAGCAAAGCACTCACCATAAGCAACTTGAAGAAATTCAAGCACTAGAAGCATCCATCGGTAAGCTCCTTTAAAGTCTGAAAGCAGAAATGATTGATACTGTGTTTCGAGACCACCAGTTGGGTTCATTGCTCAATAGACCTGAAACGTAATGACGTCACTCAATGTTGACCGCGGTGCATTAGGGGTGAAAAGTGGGGACGAAATCTCTGCATCTCCAGTTTGCGTGCGTTGCATGCATAGCGCCTAGCGTATTATGCACGTAACTTTGTGAACTTTACCAACAGCTGCGCTGGCAAAAAAACGTCAAAAACAAAGATCGTAAATTTCTAAAATGGTTCGTGTCAACTTAGTTGTGCCTGCGTGCGTTTTAAGCCTACGGCGGATGCCGGAACTATGGTTTTAACTTTTAAGGCCTCAAAAGGCGGCGAAAATGGCCCTGCAATGATTGTGCAAACTAGCGATGTAGAGATTTCGTCCCCATAATGCACTTCGGTAAACATTGCGTGACGTCATTATGTCATAGGTCTATTCGTAGAGAGTCTGCATGTTAAGCAGAAAATCCACGGTTTGAATCCTGGTGGAGCCGAGTTGTTTTTCACTGCATCCAGACAAACTAAAAGACATTTGTCCTAATTTCTATAGTAAAATTCCATAGTAAAAGAGTAAAATGTGTTCTTTTACAGCTGAGCAAGAGGCTGCTATTCCAGCAGTCCAGGAGAAACAAAAGGAACTCGGTGAGAAATGCAAGAACTTGGAAGCGAAGATTAAAGATGCCAAGTCGGTCCGAGAGCGGGAGCTCAAGGAAGCAGATGCCGATGTCACTAAGGCTAAGAAGGCTGCTGAGGAGGCCAACAAGGCCATGAAACTTAAACAAGAGGTAAGACTGGGAATTAATGTCTAGCCCTGAGCCAGACTAAAGCTCATCAGGGAATTGAAAATATAATTAAAAACAAAACGGACTCATCTGTGTCAAATAACACACTTATATTTGCATGTTTAAAAGCAGTATACATGATTGGTAACTCGAAAATCAGAAATGTTCACAGATTGACGCCTAACTTACACAATATAAACATGATGACCGTAGAAAACCTCCCCTGAAATGGTTTTGTCTAAAGTGCTATAGTCTTTGAGAAATTAGTAAAACAACTAGTTTTCGTCTCATGAGACGAAAATTCAATTCGCCCCAAAACCATTTCGCCCGAGTGCCATTTCGCCCCAAATTACTTCGTTTAAACACTACATCGCCCAAATGCCACTTCGCCCCAAAACCACTTCGTGCACAGGCCGTGGTTCAGGGCAAAATGGTTCAAGGCGAAGATGTTTTGGGGCGAAATGACTGCAAACCCTTTTTTGACTGTTTTCTCAAAAGTTAGACTAAGTACGGAGCTGGTTTTTGCTCAGGTTGGTTTTAATCATGCATATCTTCAATCACACAGGGGGATAAAACTATTTGTAACAGTTTACCAATCATGTATACTATCTTTAATTTTGATATTTTTTTCTTCGTTTGTGTAAGGCCTAAACAATTTTTTTTGTGTTATCATGCGTGTTATTTTCAACCCTGTGAGTCAAAGCTTTTTGGTTGTAAAATTCTTGCGAAGAAATGCGGAGCAAGGGCTTAAAATTATGGCAACAGAAATTGCCTCAACTACTCTTACCGCAATGCTCTTGTTTTAATTAAAAATAGGCTTGATGGCTAAACATCGATGAGACTTATTGCTTGGGATCAAATTCAGTTTTTAAAAAAAACCAAAACAAAACATTTCTTCTGTCTTTTATAGGAAATGGACACTCTTCGTCTGGAAGTTGAAGATCTAAAGAAGGAATTGAGCAAGTATGACGACCAGCTGGCGGCTGTTGATAAGGCCATCGCTGGGTTTGAGGAACAACTTAAGGAGACGGAGGAAAAAGCTCAAGAAACAAAGGTAACGTCAAGAATAATTAGTTGAAATACTGAAAATGTGAAATCAAGATGGCCAAGAAAAATATTTTAGCAAAAAGTACCATGAGGGTAATACCTTGGCCAAGTGGTTAGGGTCACTGACTCGTAATCTGCAGGTGGAAACACCCTAAGGTTGTGGTAAAAACCTTTGGAGTAATACCGCTGTGCCTCATAGCTCAGCTCGTAGAGCACATGACTGGTGTGTCAGAGGTCTTGGGTTCGAATCTCAATGAGAACCAGATGATTTTCCTTTATCCCATGTTTGGGTATTTCATTCCAATTGTGCATCCATCAAATTCCAAGAGAAAATGTGAGAGTGTATCGCTGTGCCACATACCTCAGCTGGTAGAGCATCTGACTGGTGTATCAGAAGTCTCAGGTTCGAATCCCCATATGATTTTTCTTTTGTCTTGCATTTGGTTTTTGATGTATTCCTCGAGTTGATTTATAAATAAGGAAATTTTGACTATTTCTTTTTTTTCCATTTTATTCAGAGAGTTGTTGCGGAGACCAAGAAAGAGCTGGAAAAACAGAAGGAGCTTTTGAAGGAACGAAACCAGGACATTCAAGCTAAGATAGCTCAGCAGCATGAAATGGCCAAACGGGACCAAGACATCCAAGTTGAAATGAAAGAATTAGAACACCAGACGGCAAAATATCAACGTGACAGCCGGGACGCCGCCAGCAAGGTAAGACGCTGTTTATCGATAGTTCTATTGACTCTCCGCCCCCTCTAGATTGAGACACTGATAGGGCTGGGAGAATAACTCGATTAATCGCGAGTAGTAAACTACTCGATTAATCGCGGCGCTGCGAGTACCGTTACATACTCGCGACGCTATACTGTGTGCAACTGTGTGCAACTGAATTTCAACACATAGGCCTACACGTACAATTACGTACATGTACATGGTTTTTTTATTTATTTTTTTGCCTTTATTTTTTTTTGCCAACTACTTCGATTAATCGACTAGTCGCGAGTAATTGCTGCAACTACTCGCGAGTAGCAAAATCCACTAGTCGCCCAGCACTAGACACTGATGGCCAAATACGAATGGATTGCGACTGAGAAGCAGTACTTTGGCCAACCAAACACAGCCTACGATTTCACTAACAATAGTTCTATTGTCTGGCATACTTGAACCCACCCGTAGGTCGAGACACTGATGGCCAAATACGAATGGATTGCGACTGAGAAGCAGTACTTTGGCCAACCAAACACCGCCTACGATTTCACCAACAACGAACCCCGCGAGGTCGCCAGACGTCTGCAGAAACTGCAAGAGACTAAAGAGAAACTAAGTCGTAATGTCAACATGAGAGCTATGAACATGCTGAGCAAGGCGGAGGAAAAGGTGGGTACAATAGCTTAGGAAACTCAAACATTTTTAGAAATGATTCCAATTGATTTTTCTACTCGAACTTGAAAGTACACGCGTGATCCAAATCCTCACGCGTGAGGGACGGAAATCAAGAGACAAATGCCTTTCCTTAGTCAACAATGAATGACAACTAAAGTGAACCTGTTTGTTTACCTGCTACTGATGTTAGTACACACACCCAGTTTATCATGTTGAAATTGACTTTACAGTTTTATGCGGAGGTTGTTTTTATGCGTGAGGGACAAATAATCAATAAAATTTACCAAAAAGGCAATTTTTTACATGCATTTTCAACTATTTCTTAAAAATGTGATGGCACAGTGTGCCCTGTCAAATTTATTCTGTTAATTTTTGTAACATGATTGTAAAATATGGACCTTTTTAAAACATTATTTTGATTAATTTAAGAAATGTTGAAATCTTCATCCATTGTTTACCAGTTTTGGATCACGCTCTGTAGGCTTCATGGTAATGCATGATACACTATGCGTATGCACAGTATTTATCTGTGGCCGGCCAGCAGAGCTGCACTTTCACACACTGTCAGTCGTCTCATATCACTTCACATTATCGGGTGGTTTCCACGTGCGCCATTGCTTATGCATTTGCACAGAACAGTCAACCAGCACCTCATGCCCTCAAAGACAAAACTGATTTGTTTATTACGAAGGCATTTGAGTGATGTTTGTGATTTATTGTCACTTATCCCGTTTCCTTTTCAAGTATTTATTTTGTTTTAATTTTAGATGTACATGTAGTATAAAATTGTATTTGCTCATGATCATATTTTAAAAGGAATTGGAGCGATATAATAACAAATTATAAAAAATAAAAAAACCTTTTAAAAAGGAACTTTTAAATGCTCCCTGTTATAAACTCCTCAAAAAAAGTTTGGAAAGTCAAGTTTGACTGACGATATCTCTCTTGTTTATAATAAATCATTTCCCTTGAATTTGGTATAATTGGAAAGCCCTGTTATTCCAGTGATGTGTCATTTGTTATGATTAATCAATTGGGGGATGTGCAGTATAGCGGAAAACAGGGGTGGGTGGAAAGTGAAATTCACGGCTATTGTCATGCAGTGCATTTCTCTTTTGCTTGGAGGATGGGAATGTGTCAATGCACTTTTTGACAATAGCAATGCATTTTGCGACATTTCACTTTACACCCGCCCCCGTATTCAGCTATGCTGCACTTCCCCCAATTGCTTAATCATAACAAATGACACATCGTGAAGAGGAATAACAGAGCTTTCCAATGATATAAAATTCAAGGAAAATTATTTTGCAACAAGAGAGAAATCGTCAGTCAAACTTGACTTTCCGAACTTTTTTTTAGGAGTTTATTAACACAACTTTTCTAGCAGCTCTGAAATTTAGTGACAGATATGTTAACTCAGACATCAGATGATAGAGGGGAAAAATGCAAATTTCATTCTGACATTGACTTGTGCTTTTTTTTCTCTGCTTGACTAGTACAATGACTTGATGAAGAAGAAACGCATCGTGGAAAACGACAAGAAGAAAATCATGGCCACGATTCGAGAACTGGATGAGAAAAAGAACGAGGCTTTGAAGAAAGCTTGGGCTCAGGTTAACAAGGTAAGGATCCAAAAGGAGTTCTTCCCTTCAACGAAATAAGCGATGTCTTAAAAACCCATTCCAAATTAATTGATTGTGTTGTTAAATTGCTGACTTTAATTGGTTGTTGAAGTCCAAAGTCTTGGGCTCGGGTAAACAAGGTAGGGTTTCAAAATGAGTTATTTTCTTGCAACGACACGAGCGATGTCTTGACAAGCTGTTTTTATTTCACTAACTGCCTTGACTCACTGAATAATGTCTGGTGAAAAATTGACTTGGTTAGAATACTGATGCGCAGTGCTCAACTTTGGCTATGGGGCCCTCCAAAGTTGTCAACATTTTCACGGTTCTACAGAGCGTAATATTTTTCAAGACCTTTTCCTTCCCCCCCCCCCCCCCCTCCCCCGAAATAGTACTTATTAAAAAAAAATTGTCACTACCGTGAAATGTCAACATTTTACACTGCATGTAAAGTCATAGATGGCCCTCAACACCCCCCTTCTCCTCCCCCTCCCCCTTCCTACGCTTTGTAGTTCCGTGAAAATGTTGACCTCTTTGGACGGCCCCTTAAGTGATATCAAGAAGAATATTTCACCCAAAAAATTTCCCTGTTCCTTTAGTTTCAAAACAACTAAATAATTCAAATCAAGAATATTTAAAGTTCTAGAATTTTTGTCCTGTTAAAACCAATTTTTTGGTTTCTTGACACATAATTAAATTATTAAATTAGGCAGAATTCCAGAACAGATTAAAATATAAGAAATTAAAAAAAAATCACCCCTCTTGCAGGACTTTGGTTCGATCTTCTCCACTCTCCTGCCTGGCACTCAAGCCAAGTTGCAGCCTACGGAGGGCCATTCCATTCTGGACGGGTTGGAAGTCAAGGTGGCGTTTGGCAATGTGTGGAAAGATAGCCTTGCTGAATTGAGCGGTGGACAGAGGTGAGTCTATTAACTTCTTGAGATAAAATACATTGCCATTTTTCCATTTTAAATAATAAAGGTGTGTCCACACTGCAGTGAATTGCGACGGAACGGCAACGGCAGCGCTGAAAATTTAAACTTTTCAACTTGTGGCGTTTGCCGTTAGCGTTTATTCTACCATCAGTGGAATGAAAAATGGGTCCAAACTGTGAACATACAAAATTGGGTGTTGCAGCAGATTTGTGGCAGTTGAACGGCAATGGAATGGCAAAAATGCTACATTGTGGATGCTACTAAAGGCGTGTTCCCATTGGACTTCTTTTTCCGCGCCCTCGTGGGAACTTTCCGCGATACCCTGTAAACATTCCTTCCTGTAAATCTCCCGTGCGTTCCCACTTACCATATATTTTACACGACGCGAGCGGAAAATTTAGCTACTCGGCTGGCCATATGTGGTCAATTGAGGGCGTGGTTTACATAACCTTTGACCTAACAGGATGTTTGACATGCCATGCGATGCACATATAGGCGCGAAATTATTAATTGTGTGCATGCTGCACGAAACCCAATCAAATTTCAAACAACTTTGATTAAACTTGCCATTATATTTGCGAAGAAAAGAGCATGAAAAAACACTTGCGTACGTACATACAGGGCCCGTACATAATAACCAGATTTTTGTCACGCAATGTGGGATTGCACGATGCAGGAAGTGACATCATCCATTTGGCATTTTACACAGCGGCAGCAGTAGTTCTACAGGGCGGCGCTGTTCCCATTGGACTTTTCGAGGGCCCTGTAAAACTCCCGCGGTTGAGCGAAAAGTTTCCGCGGCCTCTCTCGCCCTGTACGTTTTACATCGTGGTCGCGGTAATTTTACAGGGACGCTAATTCTCCGTGCGTCCCCATTGGACTAAATTTTGTTACTCTCCCGCACAACCACGGGAGTTTAACCAAAAATAGTCCAATGGGAACACCACTTAAGTTATATCTTGAAACCCTGATTAAAGGCTATTTTATCATTTGCAGATAACGTTTGTACAAATGCTTGGAATAACAGCATCTAAGAAAGAATGTAAATTGCAGCTACATAGATGCAGCGATCTTTAGAAAACCTTTAAAATCTATGCATGGTTTTTGTGTTGAGTGATTTGTTATAAAAATGTGTGAGAATTTTTTTAAAGAAACCACCTTCAGTCGGTAATATCTTCCACAAAGGTACAATTTTACACAGAAAAAAATGTTGTGCTTGTAACCATTGCTATGAACACTATTCAATTCAGTAGGGTTTTCTTGTCAATGCATGAAATAAAATGTTGGATCACTGCAAATGATTCAATGGCCTTTAACTTGATATTAACTGAGGCCATTGACCTCAATCCCTGCTGAGTTGGCCCCGATGCTCCTTCAAGATATACACTTTCTGAGGCCAACGCAGTGTATGTTGGTTGTAGTGCCCCTCCAGTTGCCCTTTGAAATTTGAACAAAGATGCAAGATTCTTGTTGTATTTTTGTTTTCTTAGGTCCTTAGTGGCTTTATCACTCATCCTGTCTTTGCTCCTGTTCAAACCGGCACCTCTGTACATCCTGGATGAGGTGGATGCTGCTCTTGATCTGTCCCACACCCAGAACATCGGACAGATGCTTCGTACGCACTTCAGACATTCACAGGTAAAAACCCCAGCGAATTTGTCCGAAATACGTTTTTTGGAAATGTTTGCAAAAATACACCCCTGCGTTATGTTTGTCTCCCTCTACAGTTCATCGTTGTATCTCTGAAGGATGGCATGTTCAACAATGCAAACGTTCTCTTCAAGACCAAATTCGTGGATGGCGTATCCTGCGTGACGCGCTATGCGCAGAATCCCTCTTCCAGCGCGGGTGTTTCCGGAGGGAGTGTGTCCAGTCGAGGGAAGGGAACGGCCAAAAAGCCCACGGGGGCCAAAAAGCCGAGGACAGACCCCCTGATAGAACAAGGCCAGTAGATATTTTACATTTGTCATCAATATGGATGTAAAAAATCTTCACTTAAATCTTTCTCTTGCAAACAAAAAAATAGGTGAAAAAATGCAGGAATAGCTGCCATCTCGTAGGGCAGTTTCTCTGTTCCTTGAGGACATGCATGGTTGCACATTATGTGCTTGCATTGTTCACTAATTTAAATGCCAAAAGTTGCCCTACAAGATGGCAGCTATTCGATATGGTCTATAGTTAATACTGCAGTGAATGAACGGAATATTTGCACAAATTCTTGATACTCTCAGGAAATTAAAAAACGATTACCATCTTATTTCATCAAATTCAAATCATCTTGACAACTGTGTATATATGTACATATCCAACTCCTATTTCCATATAACTGTTGTAACAACAATCATGTTTTTGAAATTTTTCAAGGCGTTAGTTGTAAAGAGGTAACGATTTTGAAGAATTTACGCAAATGTTCGTCGTTTTTGTGTTACCATTACAAGTTACTGTCTGCACATGTATAGAAACAATCTGTAGAAAAATGTACAAACTTTAGCTGTTTTTATATACACCCCTGTTTGGAATCCAGAATTTTAAACAGTTTGCAAGAATGAAAAATACAATGAACTTAATTATTTACAGAAAATACAAGGTATTGTTTAACTGACCCATAGCCGATTTCACAAAACCTTGCGCACGTCGCACAACATTTATGTGATAATTACACGCAAGCTATGGGGCCTATGCCATTTTCAAACGTTGCGCAAGCTACGGACTTTTTTCGTGAAATCAGTAAGTCAAGAAAAAAATTACTTTAAATCTTTTTGTGAGCAGTGTTCAATGTTTTTACAGTTTAACTTGATCCTGTTTTATGTTAATTTTCAGTATTTTTGTTGAAGCTATGCTTTTATATTAAGACTACTTACTTTACAGTTGAGACATTGAATGAATGAATAAGCAACAATTTTGCTTAGAACCCATAGATGATTGACTGCTCATCCAAAAAATGAAAGATAAGTTTCAAAAATTTCAGATTTAAAAAAAGAATGTGGAATTTTTGGCCAAAATTTACATTTATGTTATAAATAAGCTTGGGGAAAACTGCCAAAATAGGTTCCAAACGGGCTTAAATTTCTGAGACATTTTCAAAAAGATTTTTTTTGGCAATTTTGAGAAAAATTGCTGTACTAACCCCTTTTGAAATTTATAATTGTTTGCCATAAAACGTATGATTCTGATTTTCTTTAGAAATGTTGCTTGGAGCCGATAGTCCCCATTGAACCCTTTTGAATTGAACATTACAATGTACAGTTTTAAAGAAAATTTGAATCATAAAATGTTGGCCAAAAATTAACTTTTTTAAAAATGTCTCAGAATTGACTCCTAACAAAAATTTAGCTTGTTTGAAACCGATTTCGTCAGTTTTCCAAGCTAATTTCTATGAAAAATAGAATTTTTGCAAAATTTCTGATTTTCCCAATGAGCAATCAAGGTCAAATTCAAGAAATATTATCTATGGGCTATAAGTAACATTTTAAGAAAATCTGGAACAACCTTTTTGGCAAAAAATTTTAAAAATTTGTAAGGGGTTAGTCTAGCAATTTTTCTCATAAATGACTCCTAACAAACATTTAGCCTGTTTGAAACCTATTTTGGCAGTTTTCCAAGCTAATTGAATTCATCTTTACTTAGGCGTGTAGTTGAACTTCTTCGCCCAGCATCCTTTGAAAGATGACAATCGCACGTCAATTTCTCCAAGTTCTAGCTGCATGAATACATAAACAAAACAATTGCAAGAAATTAAGGCATATTTACACAGCACCTTTAAACTTTCTTACCATGCTGATCAGCCGATTTCCCCTTTTATTTCCTCATATGTCTCATTAAAAATTTAAAAACACTACTTAAAAGTTGGAGATTTTTGGCATTTTCCTCTTTTTTTTTTAACGACACAGTTGCACGCCTGCAATAAACACACCCAGGTTCATTTCGACAGTCTGAGAGACTGGTACTACTCATTATGTCTATGGGTTTACTCTTTTCAGAACCATACGTATACAAAAGAGATTCACATGTTGATTTCCACCATGCATAGCCTTAAGTGGTACTACTCATGTTGGAAGGCCATAGCTTCTGTCGAAATTCTGGCATGCATGCAATAGACTGTTAGACTTTATGAAACTTTCCCTCTTAATTTTGCATTTTTTATCATCAAACTAACATTTTTACATGGTTTAAATGGCATAACAAAGAAAATCCTGGGTGTCTGTGCATGGTAATCTACCCGTAACATTTAGACCTGGAATGAGCCAAGCTATACTTGACCAAGCCCATTATACCTCATCGCGGCCATAGAGTTCCTGAAAGCAGGCCGGTGCCAAGCATACCCGAGCACAACGCACTAGATCTAGGTCTTGCTGTTGACGGCACTCGTCCGTCTTTTCACACTTTCTTAAACCAATCTTGTATTGTCGCTCCTGAAAAAAAAAGCCATAAAATTATTCCTTCAAAAAAGTCATATTTTGAACACAACGTTTGAAGCCATGGTCAACCGTCAACTAGGCCTACTTATTAAATAAACCTTATCGACGTTCTCAATGCATCATGGGATTGGTTGACCCGCTAAGTGTGCGTAAACCTATGAGGCGGATGCCAACTCGGCAACTTTTTTACTCATTTTCACGAAAACCAAAAAGAGTTCAAGAATCAACTGCTCACCACTTTTTCTTTGATACATATCAAACATATTGACAAACATGTCCCGAAACAGAAATGCTGCAAATGCCAGAAATCATAGGAGATTCCCTTCGTGGTGGGGAGTCCGTGTAACACGGACTCGCAGTGCAGCACACTCAACCCAACCACGCCGTGGCTATACGGCGTGTGTTGCATTGCGCATGCCGAGCTACGAGCGCGGTACTCGGACTATTCCACTATGAAGGAAATCCCCGATGATTTGCAACATTTCTGTTTCAGGACATGTTTGTCAGTATGTTTGAAAGAAAAGGTGTTGAGAAGTTGCTGAGTTGGCCTCCGCCTCACAGGGTTACGCACACTAGTGCTGGGCGATATTTCTCTTCCATACCATGATGCACTGAGAACGTCGATAAGGTTTATTCTTTCCAAAGGTTGAACTTTCCAGCCTAATTTGACGTTTATAACTTCAAATTCACTCTCAGAGATGAATCCTTTTTCTCCTTCTCCCCTCACCTGTTTCCTTCATCCTACAAACACTTTATCATGTTTATCCCGCATGTTTATCCCGCATGTTCGCGATGCCCGCTTCATCACATCCTCTTAAAACCGTGCCTCTTTAACGCACTCCCTGATCGTGCGTACCGAGGCCCTGTTGAAAACAGCCCCAATTCGCTGGGGAACAAGCGACAGAAATCTTGTCGCCTCTCCAGCGTTCGAATTAGCACTGGTCCGTCGGCCAAATGACAGTTGAAATCATCTCGGGCCAGTTGGAAAGCCTCCCCAAATGGTCCGGCTGTCCAGTTGAAATAAAACTTGTACCGGGGAGAACCTTATGACTACCAAATTTTCCTAATTTATTCACTCAAATGTGGTTATTGCAAACATTAAAGGTTGACTGTGTGTAAAAAGAACAACCGGAAATTTTAACCGGGCCACTTGAAATGCTGACGGGCCAGTGAAGACTTAAGCCAACTGGCCCTGTTGGCCAGTTGGGAAAAAAGTTCAGGGCAAACGCTGCTCTCTGGACCAATCAGGAAGCTTGGCATTGCAGAGTGCAGACATTCAAATGTAATGCGCGCAAATTGTAAACACCGTGCATGCATACATGTACTCGGTAATGCTGGCGATTGGCTGCTATTTAAAGCATACAGGGGAATCTGTTCCATTCACATCAGTCAGCATGCATCCCTGTTATTAATTTTAAAAACTGCGGAGTAAATAAGATCGTCGCAGGAAATTTTGGTAGGAATGGGACAGTCGTATTAAAGGAACGGAACCCAATACAATTTCTGGAATGTATAGAAATCGTTTCTTTTCGGCATAACATGACCAAATTGATTAAATTACATCAAAATTACTCGGGCGTGTAGCTGAACGCAACAGCCGGCTTACTCCACAGATTTGCGTGGATTTCTTTAGGGTATTGTAACGTCGCTTAATTAGCAGAGTGGAAATTCCCTGAGATCTCAGGATAGCTTCATCAGAGTTTTATAGGAAATTTATAAAAACCCGGAGGTCGAAGGCACCCGGAGATAGATGTAAAATTTATGTTAGAGCTAGAAGAGATATGGAAACGATACTCTGTGAATATAGCAACAATATCTGTTTGTGTGCCGGTTGATCACATTTCGCCAAAAGATTTAATATAAAAAGTCGAAATTTTTTGCCCGCCCAGTCCCCACCGGGAGCTCCATTGCGCTTATGTCCCTGTTTTGTCAAACAGTCATTCCAATTTTGTTAAAGTTTTAAAAATTAATATCTAACTTTAAAAAAAAACATTAGACCTCCGGCTAGGCTACCTCCGGGTTTCAACCACATCCGTTTTATAGGTTTTACAGTCGGGCCAAACAAAATTAATGGTGCGTTTACGGTAACGACCTAAAAAAAATCTAGGTAGGTAGGTAGAAAAATAATTTTATTTTGTCTTTTTTTTGTTACACTTTAGTTCATGCATTTGCGTGTTGTTTTGCAATCTTTGAAACTCACTATTAACAATATTAACCATGTTCAGTGTAAAAAATGTTATGTTCATTGGAAATTATTGCAAATAATTTAAAATTATCAACTTGAAAATTGGCAATAAAAGGTTTGAGGTCGGCAATTTGGCCTTAAAAATAACAGGTAGGTCGGGTTACCGTAAACACACCATTTATTTTGTTTGGCCTCACTTCACCCCATTTCCACCATTGCCCACCGGTCCTATGCTATTATTTAGCTGGCAGTCGGTTGATAACATAGCATAGGCAGGATAAGACTAAGAGTATTAAACTTACTTTAACCATGGAGGAAGAAACTCCTCCATGCTTTAACACTGCGCCAGGGCAGCGCTGGTTTAAATTTACATTGAAATTGCTTTGTGTCCAATCAACAAAATCAGAAAATTTTCATCCAATTAATTTTAAGCCGAATTTGAGTGCAGTTAATTAAAGCAAGAATTTAATTTGACGGTTTCTTTTCTTTGTTTAGTTCGCAATTGGGCGGTCCGACACCCGTTTTTTATAGGCCTAAACTTAAAGGGCCCCTTATTTAGGATTTTTATCAATTAAATCTATGCTTTAAAACCACTCTACTCAGTTAAAGTCATAAAAATCCTGTTTGGAGATTGCTTGGGGGTTAAAACAAAGGTTTTTTGTTTTTATGCTAATGAAAATATGCATATTCATGACCAAGGTCACGATGTCACAAGAGGCAAACACTGGAAAATCACATTCAACTGTGCACAAAAGATTCCACTTTTTTCTCAATTTTCCTGAAACTTTTGTAATCCATGGCTGTTGAGTTTGTTTTACATGTTGCCTGCTGTAAGCCATGACAAAACTGGGAGTAGAAACTGCAGCAATTTGCTACAAGTCCAACTTGAAGTCTTATGTTTTTTCTTAACTTTTCCCTTCTGTCTTCCTTATGTGATGAGCACTCAAAACAGCGCTCTCTGTCTGTGATTTATTTCAATGAAATCTTCAAAGTTGAAAAATGCCACCTTTTATTGATTTTACATCCAAACGAACAATAGTATGTCTTGCTGAACAAGTAATCCGTCATTATGAAGCAAAGCTTAGCCTTAGGCAAAAAGTTGTTTAGCATGTCACAGGCCCTTTAAGTAAAAACAAAAATCCCCTGGCACTCACTATTTTCGGTTTCTTCCGGAAGGGATACCTCACAAACTCGTATACAACTCTCTGTCCTTCAACGCTGACAAAGCATTCGATTAGTACGAAAACACAGAGTAAAACAGCAAACAACGAGGATTTGTTACAAGAAAAATTTCCCTCCATTCGAAGCGAATTCACCGCTGTTCGCCAACAACCTGTTTTTTTTTTATTTGGCGGAGCCATAGAGTTATAAGCCTTACGGCTTAAAATACAACTCATTCCCAGCGCGCCCTCTCGATCTCCGGCGCGCTGGGAATTAGACTGGTTCCCGTCTACATATTTCACACAGGAGAATATAAGGGCCCTTTTCCAAATCTCGACTCCGTCTTCAGGCTCCGGCTTCATGCGGCTCCGGCTCCAACCGCCTCCGGCTTCACTTTAGCAAAGCCAAACCAAAAACCGTTTGGAACACTAGTCGGGCCTAGTAGGCATACCACTCTTTTTCACTGGGGCCAACATTACAAATTATTCGAAGTCGGACTTGGTCAAGTCTAGTGGCTGGTGTATTTTTTTCCGAAACGCCGGTTTTAGATTGGTTCCCGATCCCTATAGATCGGTTCGCTTATTGCAAAAATATTCTCCTGTGTGGAATATGTGGACGGGAACCAGTCTACCCCGGTTTCAGCTCACCGGGAAGAGGGCGCTATACAGGCGCTTGAAAAGCACAGCCTTAAAGTTGCATTGCCCGTGTTTCGGTGAAAGGATTAAACAAATTAATTTACACAAGCGAACGAATTTAGAAAGCTTACGTGTCTCTGTAACGAAAAATATCAAAAACTTAAATTTCCGACGTCGGGAATTGGAGATACAAGCCTTTTTCTTGAAACGTGCTTCCCATGTTGTACATGTGCGCGTACGCTCATATGTACATAGTATGTG
The DNA here is from genome assembly GCA_037783545.1 of Henricia sp. BOLD:AAB3569. Taxonomy (NCBI): domain Eukaryota; kingdom Metazoa; phylum Echinodermata; class Asteroidea; order Spinulosida; family Echinasteridae; genus Henricia; species Henricia sp. BOLD:AAB3569. Next base: position 3,946,406 of record JBBELK010000329.1, read on the forward strand.
TACAATGTACACATGTACGCGCACATGTACATTTACGTCATAACCCTGTCGATTAATTGACCTGCCAGCCTTTTAATCATTTCTTGTTTTTTATCGACTGGCATTAATCCTTGACGGATTTTTACGTTCTTGGTACCAAATGAAAGCTGATTCTAGAAAAATACCTATTTAACTTTTAAAAACAAATTGTACGCCCAAATCGGCCCAAACACGGGCAGTGCGACTTTAACAAAAGGCTAGGCACTGGATGGCCCCCAGTTATGGCGGACGTACGAGAAGAGGACTACAACTATCGGATTGGCAGTCTGTGAAAGTCGGACCCTCCGGATCTTTGTTAAATTGATATTTAACGAACAGAAAGTACCTAGTTTGACTTCTAAATACGCTTACATACCTTTTATTACCATGTATTGCACTAATTTGTAATCATACACCACATCGACTATCCACAAAGTGAAATTTTCGAAGAAATAGGCGTAGGAAGTGCAGGACACTAAGAAAAAAGAAATTGGTTTTTTTTTTCACGCCGGATCTTTAAAAATAAGGCCTGTACATGGCGGTAAAAGGTATGGAAGCGTATTAAGAATTCAAACTAAGCACTTTCTGTTCATTAAATAGCCATTTTTGAAAAAGATCCGGAAGATCCGGAAGATCTGGAAGGATCCGGAGGGTCCGTTTTTCACCCACACCCCACTTGGTGTATAGCTGGGCTGCGTTCCAAATACGCGAACGTTTGCAAACGTTCGCAACAGCTATTAAAAATACTTTTGTTGCAAAAATTCATCAAGCAGTTCCTGTTTTATGCTGGTTAAAATGTGCCAAATTTACGTGCGGAATCGTCAATAAAAATAAATAGACAGCAACTTTAAAAATTGTGATGTGATTTTGGTGATATTTTGGGGCGAAAAATCTCACTACTGCACAGGTGGATTTGCGTGATATTTGGCACAAATACAAAGAAAACCAGCCCCAATAGGCCTGTACCAAAAATAAATCAGCCTGGCAGATTAAATGACAGAAACTAAGGTGCAATTTCACGCAGCAGTCTATCAAGCTTGCAAACTTCGGTTACGGATTTGACCAAGTTGACGTAATTAGTCAAAAAAATTAATTGCGAAGTTGTATCTAGTGCGCGAATTAAGCAGCCTTTTTTCTAGCTTAGAGACATTATGAAATAAGAAGGGGTCTTAAAATCGATTTATTCAGACAAGTAGGCACTTTTTGTTACGATTTTTCAGCTGTAATATAAGAAATATTCATGTAGAATCATCATCAATCAGCTTTATCGTCATAGCAATCGATTTAATTAGTCAAACAAATTAATTGCGAAGTTGTATCCAGTGCCGGAATCAAGCCGCCTTAATCTCAGAGAAATTGGGAAATAAGAAGGGGTCCTAAAATGTGATTTATTCAGACAAGAAGGCACTTTTAATTTAGATTTTTCAACTGAAGCATAAGAACAACTCATATAGAATCACAATCAACCAGCTTTATAGTCAAAGCCATCGATTTAATTAGTCAAACAAATTAATTGCGAAGTTGTATCCAGTTGTAAACCGCCTTAGATATGTTTTGTGCACGCACATGCGTCGCTTGAGGGCGCTCTTTGCACCTCCTTCAAAATGGCCGCGAAAATGTCGAAATGGCCTTACGACCAAAAACAATGAATAAGACACGTTTTGTGTCAAATTTGGGGATTCCGTGGCCTGCTTTTTGGAACAAGAGATGTTCGCCTGCTCGTCTGTTCACGCCAAACTGAGGGGCGCCGAAGCCAGTTGGCACGATCGATTTTGCTTGCATTAATAAATTTCGTCATGAATCTTTGTGAACAACGACAACGTCGCGTCGGCGCATACCATGGTGGGTCGGCGCCTGTGCATTTGTGCCTGTGGCTGTGCAGCTTCGCCGCCGAGTGGATTAGGTAATGTTATGCACCTTGTACTGATACTGTCACTGGGGGTCAGACAAGTCGACCGTTGAGACAACTCGACTTGAGACAAGTCGACCGTTGAGACAACTCGACCGTTGAGACAACTCGACCGTATGTGAGATAAATGGAAAGACAAGTCATCATGGACAGTGAACGACAAGGGTGCAAAAGTCTTGAGATTACAAGGACCCCGATGGTGTGCTTTTAAATGTCTGATTTGGAATTTACGGTAAGGATTTACACATGTGTAGTTGACCTCTTGAGGGCGTGTAAGAACGGTCCACACGATCGAAGGGGGTTAAAATGTTAAGGGGCTAAAAGTGTATATAGAAAATGATAACGTCCCAATATAAACGTCCAACACTTTTAGCCTTCTAAAAGTAGGATCCACCAATCAAAACGACGGATTCAAGTTTGCTTGAAGATATATTAAGTTATCAACATTTGAAGTTATCAGAAAAAGTAGACACTCATAAAATTGTAGATAAAATGAAAATTGTAGTATTTTTAGAAAATTGGCTCACAAATATTGAAATATCGGTAGACATAGGTTTCGAGTAGACATAGGTTTCGCGGAAAACGGACGGAATTCGCGGAATCTGCCCTTTGAAACGGAAAACGGGATTTGAGTTTGAAGTAAAAAAAATTGTAAATATAGTGACAAAAACGTAGGTTTTTTAATGTTATTAAGGCCAAACCTATTGAAATTGATCAAGCTAACTTAACACTGCATTCTTTATTAAGCTTCTTTTTGTTAAACTAAAAAAGCATCAGAAATCAGACCGTAAAAAGTTACGAGATTCACCGTTGACTCGACCAGATGTACATGTACATGTACATTGCAAATGAATACACGTTAGACGCGAGGGCAAAATCATCACATTCACGACACGATCTTTACATTTTTTTTCACCCAAATTGCATTTTCTCCCTCCCTGTTATCAACAATTATACTCAAACTAGCTTACCTACGCTCTATATGAACACACACATTGATTTTTCATCTCGGAAAGGTCTAAAATCAACCATAAACTTTCAACATTTTGTCGCCAAAGCGAAAACAAAATGGCTGACAATTTGTTTCTGTGTGGAGGAGAAGAACACGGTGACGTCATGCAATGATACTGCAGTGCAACGGCTGTTACATGTTTCTTGTTTTTGTTGCAGCGATCAGTCAGTGAGTCAGTGCATTACGTTTTAGAAATTGCCAACTCCGGAACTGAATCGGCCGTTGATTTAAAAAAAAAAATTTACGATCTGCATCTCAATATAATTCCGTTAAAAAGTTTAACAAAAGTTTTTACAATTGAAAAAAGATATCACAATGCTGGCTTCAAAAAAAAGGAAAGCTGCACCACTTGTGAATTTGTCTGCATCTGCGCGGGCAAAGCAGTTCAGTGGCGATTTGTGCATCGTATACAAAAGTTATGTTTATAATCGACTCCCTGGGCATTAACAACCTTTTATCTATTAAAGAACATGAAACGGAATTTATTTTGTCTAAAACGGAATTCATGTTTTTCAAAAACGGAATTTGCCCTTTTCTGAAACGGAAAATCATTGGCCCTATGAACAGGGGCTAGTTTTGTAAACGAAGCTAAAATTAACTTGCGCATTAAAATGGAAGATGCAAAACAGGATTAAGGAGCACGAGAGGTCAATTTGACATGTCCTTTTTTTGCTATCGGCTTATCAGAAAGTATAGCTTTACAGAAAGTGTGTACCTTGAAGGGGCATCGGGGCCAACTCAGCAGGGCATGAGGCCATTGGCCTTGGTAGCCTTGGTTAATGTCAAGGCCTGGGATAGGGTATGCTGGCCAAGTTGGCCTCAGAAAGTGTATATCTTGAAGGGGCATCGAGGCCAACTCAGCAGGGCATAAGGCCATTGGCCTTGGTGACTTTGGTTAATGTCAAAGCCTGGATTGGTTGCATTTCTGTCACAGCAGTTGCTAATTTTTGTTCATTATGTATTCACAGATTGGAGATGGAGCCCACAGACTGTGGAGCTTCATATTACACTACAAAAATGGACGTGTTGCCATGGATACTGAAAACACAGGAGAGGTGAGTTTTTGGCCATCATTCCAATTTTAAACAAACACTTGTATGGTTCAGATACGATGCCCATTTATGGTGACTTTCCACTGTATTAAAACTTGTCTAGCTTCCGCTTATAGGCATGCATGGGTAGGGCTTCCTCAAATAATAATAATAATAATAACGAACATTTATACTGCGCCGGTATCCGTCATAAATGACGCTCATGGCGCATAACAATAAAACAGAATACTTAAACTAACAAAAGAAGGTTAAACATGTGTGTTTTGAGTGCACTCTTAAAATCAGAGAGATTTGTGAGTGAACGGATGGTCTGAGGAAGTTTGTTCCACAGGAATGGACCAGCATGTAAAAATGATCTATCTCCCCATGTGTTGGTGGTACGTGGAACTGTCAACTGGCAAGCACTGGAAGAGCGGAGGTAAAGATGATATAGTGCAGCAAAACTGTAATATAGCCCACCCATGCGAAATCAATTCAATAAAGTGAAGTATGTAAAGGCACCATTTTAGTAATAAGCAAACTAGACGCGCCTTGTGTCTGTTTGACATGCCTCTCGTAGTGTAATCTGTGCGGCATCCATACTTGGGATGAGAGAAAAGTCGTAAGGGCTTTATCTGGATTCCAACCTGACACATGTGACTCACTGGGCAGAAGCTCTACCATCTGAGCTATAAGGCACAGTGGTATACTCCCTCAGATTTTCCCCAAAACCTCTGCCACACCAGGCAGATGCTCTACCAGCTGAGCCATAAGGCCCATTGGTATACTCCCTCAGATTTTCCCCAAGACCTCTGACTCACCAGGCAGATGCTCTACCAGCTGAGCTATAAGGCACAGTAGTATACTCCCTCAGGTTTCCCCCAAGACCTATGACACACCAGGCAGATGCTCTACCAGCTGAGCTATAAGGCACAGTGGTATACTATGTCAGGTTTTTCCCAAGACCTCTGACACACCAGGCAGACGCTCCACCAGCTGAGCTATAAGGCACAGTGGTATACTCCCTCAGGTTTTCCCCATGACCTCTGACACACCGGGCAGACGCTCCACCAGCTGAGCTATAAGGCACAGTGGTATACTCCCTCAGGTTTTCCCCCAAGACTTCTGACACACCGGGCAGATGCTCCACCAGCTGAGCTATAAGGCACAGTGGTATACTCTGTCAGGTTTCCCCCCAAGACCTCTAACACACCAGGCAGACGCTCCACCAGCTGAGCTATAAGGCACAGTGACCAGTATAGTATATACTCCCTCAGGTTTTCCCCAAGACCTCTGACACACCGCGCAGACGCTCCACCAGCTGAGCTATAAGGCACAGTAGTATACATGTACACCCTCAGATTTTTCCCAAGACCTATGACACACCAGCTAGGCAGATGCTCTACCAGCTGAACTATAAGGCAAAGTGGTATACTCCCTCAGGTTTTCCCCAAGACCTCTGACTCACCAGACAGATGAGCTACATGTACAGGGCAGACGGTCTACCATCTGAGCTATAAGGCACAGTGGTATACTCCCTCAGGTTTTCCCCAAGACCTCCGACTCACCAGACAGATGAGCTACAGGGCAGACGCTCTACCATCTGAGCTATAAGGCACAGTGGTATACTCCCTCAGGTTTTCCTCAAGAACCCAATTGTTCTCTTATTGTTGCATGGGACCGCAACTGAGCAAAGTAACAAACACAATATTTGGTATGGTACCTAATCACCATTAGCCTCTGTCACACACTCAAGCGTGACCGACTAAAGCGGACAATTGTCAACATGGCGGCCGAACACAAACGCTAAACCCTTTGTTCCATTCGCCATATTGACATTTGTCCGCTCTCGGTCCTCAATGCGCAAGCGCACTGGTCACGCTTGAGTGATATGACATAGGCTAATTGAAATGAAACAACCAAACTATGGGATGAGAAAAAAAATCAGCAACCGCGAGAGTCATGTCAAACGGACATGAGGCGCATCTACCGGTAGTTTGCTTACTAAAATGGCACCTTGAATTTCTACGGAGGTCAGCCCCTGGTAGAGTAGTCTATCTTGCAGCAGGCATTTAACTTAAATAGTTTGTGTAGTATTCAATTGTTCGTATTCAAATTTATCCAAATAAATGCTTAATTTACATATTACTGCACCATTAATTAATACTGACATATTGATGTACTGTTCTTGCCTTAATCAAAATTATGCAAATCTGCTACTTATTTACATGTCACTGCAGCATGCTAATTTTACTATTTTTCCCTTGCTCATGTATGGTGTCCCTCTGAAACTGAGTTCCAGTTTTGTTTTTTAGAAGTCACATCATGGCCATGGTTTCATCATGATGTTACCCAGAATGCCCCAATATTTTCTCATGTTTATTCATGCATGGTGTCCCTCTGAAACCGAGTTCCAGTTTTGTTTTTTGGAAGTCACATCATGGCCATGGTTTCATCATGATGTTACCCAGAATGCCCCAATATTTTCTTATGTTTATTCATGCATGGTGTATACCCCTGAAACTGAGTTCCAGTTTTGTTTTTTGGAAGTCACATCATGGCCATGGTTTTATCATGATGATTCCCAGAATGCCCCAATATTTTCTCATGTTTATTCATGCATGGTGTATACCCCTGAAACTGAGTTCCAGTTTTATTTTTTAGAAGTCACATAGTGGCCATGGTTTCATCATGATGCTACCCAGAATGCCCCAATGCATTAAATGAAATGAGTTAATACTGACATCAGGTGTACTATCCTTATCAAAATTTTAATTTTAAAAATTGCTCATTTACATACCATATTTCCTAATGTTTGTTTCTACTACGGCATGTTACTCACAGTGGCTCAAGAGTCTAAAAACATTTACTTCCAGCCAAAAAGCTACAAGAGTTGAATACACCTTTCAAAGATTTTTGCAAACTTTGTTTTGTTGATCATCATGTCTCTGTTAGGGGCCGTCCATAAAGGAGGGGGGAGGGGGTTGTTGACATTGCGTACAGGGTGGCAGGGGGGAGGGTCCAAGCCAATGCGTATGTACGCAAACTGAAAATTTGCTTTTACTAAAGCGAGAAAGGAATTGGACAAGTTGACAAACATATTAGACAGGCCACACATTTTTGTCACTCATCTCACATTTTTTTCACTCCTCAATTTAGGTTTTTCCCACTGAGCACTGACGTAGTAGTAATTTTAAACAATACGATTCTCCCGCAAGTGACAAATACTAAGTTTCTCCCGTTCGTTATGAACATAATTTGTGGGATGAGCATCATCAAACAAATTTATCCTACAGTTGTTTTAACCACTCGCCCACTCAGTGAGCTGGTGTCGGACTGTCAGTTTGAATCATTAAAAACCAGTGCTTGGGTGGGACTCGAACCCACAGCCGAGCAGATCTTTTAAGCACTTTTGTAAGGCACATTTTTGTATTTTCTTTTTTAATTACTAAAACATCTTTGAGCAAATTCCGCTCAAACTCCATAACATTTTCGGGCCTGTTGTCTGTTTTGGCACCGATTTGGCTGTTGGCACCGTCATATTTAGTTAGATGATAGCATTTGGTTGTAGCAGTGTGGATGAACTAGCTAAAATAAACCATCTTTTGTTTGGATCAATTCTGCTTTTATAAAATGCATTAAGTTCATTCATACCTCCACACATTTTCCACTTTAGTGTTAGATATTTGGTTTGAAGTCTTACATGTAGCTCTGATTTGCAAGTACCGTAACTTAGTTAACTTATATATTTTCTTTCCCTTTTAGTCTGTGGCTACTGTTCATATGCACCACCCATCATGTTAAGATTTGCTGGGAGAAGAAATCTGGCCAGTGTTGACCTACAGTATCAGTAAGTCACAGTCCATTGTTCTGTTCATCTTTACTGCAAATCCATTTTGGGTCAATTTTATGACAATATTTTTTTTTTAAATCACAAGGGGTTAGTCCAGCAGTTATTTGCACAAATTGGCATAAAAATATGACTTTTTAAAAAATGTCTCAGAAATTATCAGGAAAACAATTTTTGCCCGTTTCCAACCTGTTTTGGTACGTTTCAAAGTTAAATTCTGAATCTTTTTTGTCTTTGCTGAAAATCCATACTGATGTACTCCGGTAGGGTCGTCTCTACCATCCCAATCAACTCTGATTGTGAATGTAGCCTGCAGTTTATACACTCATTGGGGAAGATTCCACTACACATTCAAATATTTGCGGAAATGCCTCTCATCTTGCATTTTAATTGCTCTACACTTCACGTTAATTTCTCCAAAGCAGTTTATTTGTAAACTCCACCATGCGTGAGGCAATCCATGATTTTAAACAAATCAGATGTGAATCTTTGTAAGCAACCTAACGTGTCTTCATTTTTCCAGCCAAATTGAAAAATTCATCAACTTTTAATTTTCTCTAAACTTGCAGCATTTTATAACGTAGTCGTTATGTTTTCTTAATTTGTGACAGGTGACAAAGACGTGTGTGCCAAGCGATGTCGACCAGGAGCTGAATATTTTCAAGATCTGTTTTGGCAGACCTCACTGCATCGTCTTCAGAGTGGCCAAGATTGACCCACGGTGAGCCCCAATATACTGCCATTTTCCACGGTAAGGGGGGAATTTTGGCAACACATACCATATTTTCCAGAAAATACCTTTGTCTGGTCTCAAAATAAAAGAAATAAGTTTCAGTTGTTCTGAAGAGATAACTTGGGCCCAAAAATGGTTACAAATAGTGTGACAACATGCCTTTCTAAAAACCCTGTATACCAATTTCCAATATATACTCGTAACTGGGACGGCCTAAAATGTAACAAGTGTCCGTCCCGGTTACGAGCGTATATTGGAAATTTGATCACAAGGTTTTTAGAAAGGCATGTTGTCACACTATTTGTAACCCTTTTTGGGCCCAAGTTATCTCTTCAGAACAACTGAAACTTATTTCTTTTATTTTGAGACCAGACAAAGGTATTTTCTCGAAAACATGGTCTGTATTGCCAAAATGCCCTCTTTACTGTATAAAGTATCTCCAGTTTTCGAAAAATGACCATTGGGCCTTCAGGAGTTGCAGTTTACAGGCATGCAACTTTTCCTCATCTGCAGCATCGAAAATTTAAAAAACACTGTACAAAGTCGGAGATTTGTTTGCATTTCCCTTGTAACACAGTTGCATGCCTGAGTTTACAGCATAAAAAAACATTATCTGATTCAACAAATATGGAAATGTTGCATTTGTGCCATCTGTAGATTTACTATACTGTTCAAAAACCTTTTACTTTTTCCCCGCAGACACAAGTTGAAGAAATCAGGATGATTGAACCTTCTGCCACAGAGTTCCCAAAAAAACCCAAAGCAACTTTCCAACAAGAAGCTCTGCTGTCCAAGCCTCTCTCCAAAAACAGTTTGTAAACATTGAATCAACTCAACTGAACCTTCCATCTATCAGTCCCAAAGCACACAACTCTTCAATGTCTCCAAAAATTGATTAACAGTTTGTAAACATTGAATCTTCTATCTGTCTCAAAAATGACTATCAGTTTGTAAACAAACCAAAACTTGCTCAAATTATTTTCTCAAAAAATGACTATCAGTTTGTAAACAAACCAAAACTTGCTCAAATTATTTTCTCAAAAAAAGACTATCAGTTTGTAAACAAACCAAAACTTGCTCAAATTATTTTCTCAAAAAAAGACTAACAGTTTGTAAACATTGACTTGTACTTAATATTCTTGTCTTCATTTAGCAACAATCAATTGTATTTATTTCTCTTGTAGCATTGTTAAATGTACTTTAACAAATATAGTAATGTTTGTAAACAATCTTATTTAAATAGTGTTATATAGTTAAAGTCAAAATAAAAGTCACTGACAACAAAAGTTTCATTTGTAAACAAGTCTCATTTTATTCTGTACTCCAATAAGTAAACCAAGTAATATATTCAAGTAAAATGTTCATTAACTTAATTTATGCAAGGTCCTAATTGCTATTGTCTTTACAGATAGTCCAGGGCACGGTGGTCCATTATTATAATTCGAAAATCGAACAGGGGTTGCCCCCTGTCCGATTTTCTAACATATTGAAATGGAGGTTTCCCTCCTCTACCTGTTAAAGAAAAAATTAATAAAAATGGTGTACAAAGAAATACAATCACTGTAAAACAAGAAAATATAATTACAAACGATAACTGCAATTTCAAGAAACAAATCAGTAAAACACAACATTTGTAACTTGGTAAATCACAATTAAGTTACATATTGTTAGTAACAACATGACGAGAAAATTGACTTTCTCAAGTTTTCTGTCTACATACCCAATTGACTAAAAATACCATCGGCAATTTGTTCCAGATTACGACGTACCACGGCACAAAGACATCACTCGCGAAAAGATATAAAAACTATTCCGTCTGGAACCGAGGTTGTAGTCGAGTCCGTCAAACGTCCAGAAGCAAAGGATGAGCATGCACAAACGAATGCCTTTGTTGGAGTTCATTTGAGTAGCCTGTGACTTGAATTAAGACCCAGGGACTTGTGGTGGACTTGACTACAACCCTGCTTGCAGCCTCATGAGCTCCCATTTCTGAAAAAGAAAATTACAAAAATTAATTTCAGAGCAACACAATTTACAATGCATTTCATACCAAAACAAAATGATTTTTGAGTTAAATTTCTCATAACTTATTCCATTTGCCTAAAACAATTTACCAGTCGTACAAAAAGTACCTTTTAGCTGGAAATCATGTGTAGCTTTTTGAACTGTATTATGTTCAATAAATTTCCTGTTGGTGAATACCTTTGCATTAATATAGCATGGAAGTCATCTACAGGGGTCACCTTATATAATAATACAGCATTTGTCTCAAATTTACTTGAACATTTCTTTTTACAGGGAAAACATTTCTGTGACATTTCTTACGTCACACACGTAACATACATTTTCCCCCTGTAAAAAGGAACTTTCAGATAAATTTGAAACAAATAATGTACTATTATAAGGTGCCCCCTGTAGATGACTACCATGCTAAACTCCTCAAAAAAAGTTCGGAAAGTCAAGTTTGACTAACGATTTTTCTCTTGTTACTAAATCATTTCCTTTGAAATTTGTATCATTGGAAAGCCCCGTTATTCCTCTTTACAGGGATGTGTCATTTGTTATGATTAATCGATTGGGGGATGTGTAGTATAGCGGAATACAGGGGTGGGTGGAAAGTAAAATGTCACAAAATTCACTGCTATTGTCGTGCATTCCCCTTTTGCTTTGAGGATGGGAATGTGTCAATGCACTTTTTGACAATAGCAATGCATTTTGTGACATTACACCCGCCCCGTATTCAGCTGTACTGCACATCCCCAAATTGCTTAATCATAACAAATGACACATCGTAAAGAGGAATAACAGGGCTTTCCAATGATATAAAATTCAAGGAAAATTATTTTGCAACAAGAGAGAAATCGACAGTCAAACTTGACTTTCCGGAAATGCTTCAAAATGTCACACACATAGGTTTATTTAAACATGTCCAGTTTACGTGATCACTAAATGGGTTGACAGGAACATTTCCACATGTTTAGTTTTATTAGAATGTAAAATGTAACAGCAAAAAAATTGCAGATTTGATCAGGAAAAACCAAAAATTTACCCGAAAAAATGTGACTTATTCTAAAATGAGTTGGATGTTGCACAGCCCGAGTCAAGTTTTTGCAAGTATAACTGGAAATCAGTGGCGGTTCTAGGCTTATGGACATTTCAAGCACTACCCAGATAGTGCCTGGATCCACTGCCAATTTCTAGTCATGATCACAAAAACCTGGCCCAGGCTCATGGACATTTCAAGCACTACCCAGATAGTGCCTGGATCCACTGCCAATTTCTAGTCATGATCACAAAAACTCATCCCAAGCTGTCAGACACATTTTTCAAAAACAAAATTACATTTTTTGGCCAATTAATCCTCCGGTTTTCTGATGATTGAGTACTGAATTCTTTCCTCATAAAACCAGGTTAATTTAGTTAAACTTTGAAAATGCACACAAACTTGTGTATGGTTTTTCAATGATTATCAATTTATAGGTAAGAATTAAGGGTTTTTTTCCCTATAAAAAAAAACAAACTAAATTTAAGAATTTGCTTAGAAACAATTTTTAGCCATTCTCGTGTTTTGAGCACAAACTGCATGTTACACATTTCATTTTCTACAAAAAAGAAAAGGTCAATTCATGTGGCGTGGATTGCATTTGAGACAATAGAGAGGTTTCGCAAGGTGACGAATACGAATACGGATAACGGTAACCGTTCACGTTGATGCGCTCACTGAACTGGGTTTCGCACTGTGTGACTACGTGCATACGTTCATCTGCTAAATATGCTATGCCCTATGCTTTGTTATGCAGCAGATTTTCCTCACTTTCACGTGGGAATGATTCATTAAATTCGATCGGTATTCATGGAAGATACATCACAAAGAAACAAAATGCATAAAACTTATTAATCCATCACGGAAAAAGCGAAAAATCTGCATAACCGGTATCCGTTTTTATGCTACGCGTATGGAGGCATATGAAAACATGTGTACTATATACGGTTACGCGTCACGAGACGCGCATAAAGTCATGACGTATCGGTATCCGTGACGGTGCGAAAACCTCCCTAATGATTAGTTCTAAACGTGGGTTCTCTCCACCCAGGAGTAAATGGGTACCTATAAGGACAGTGAATGTTGATATGTTTGCTGGAATACATGTATTATAATGGCAGACGGTTCATGTTGTAACATGCAGTTTGTACTCCAATTTTAAACCACTTCGGCAAGTAAATTCATTCCCTTCGCACATATGCAATAAGTAAAGTTTGTTTAATCTACATGCCAAACATATTTGATTTTGTGCTGTACATTTACCAGCATGTCTGAATGAAAATTGTGGCCATGCACAACATGGAACCTTCCGACTTTTGACACAGATGAGTAGGTGAAGTCTGTACGATGTATGTATTCATGTAGCCTTTTCGCAAATTCAACTTTATGTGCACAGGTTTCAGGATGATATACGGATACAAATACGTTGCTATATTTTCTTCTTTAATAGCATAGTGCAGGTAATTTGCAGAATGAGTTATAAGTATCGTGGCAGTTTGGGTCATCAACTTACAAACTTCAGGTGGAAACACCCGAAGGTTGTGGTTTTCAGACTACTTGAGGTACTTGTGCCCTTGAGCAAGGCACTTTACCCCAATTGCTCCATCCTGTGGATGGGATGTAAAGCCCTAGGTCCAGTATTGTGTAATGCATCTTAAAGATCAAAGAACATTCTTTCGGAAGAGAAGGGGAATTTTCCCAATGTCTCTGGCTTAGCCGCCACTTGCCGATCTATGTATCAATATTGAGGTGGTTCGCATTGAGATGTCAAGAGACATGAAATGCGCTATTAAAGGACACCAGAATTTTATCAGTAAATTCATTTGTGTACACTGATTTTGCCACTGATTTCTCAAGCAATGAAATTGCGAAAAGGCCAATAATTTAGTTATTTTCCTAACTTAGTTTTAAAATTATCAAAAATTAATGGTTTCCGGAAAATGCAGGTATTGATTTTCATCATCTCTCAAGCCAAGTTTCTTTCATGTCACTGCAGGGCCACATATTCCAATTTTGTTTTAGTTTTACTTTTTGCCACAAGATTTAAATTTGGAGGTTAGTTCTTTCCTTCAAAATATACGTGGGGTTCATTACCATGCATGGACACCCAGGATTTGCCTTTTTATGATCAATAAACCAAGTAAAAACACAAAAAAATGTCTGGGCCAATTTTAATATGAAATTTAGATATCCAAACAGTCAAGTGTCATGTACTCAATACCTTGGTTAATTCAAAAGGTTGTAGATGTGCCTTTGGGCAAGGCATTTTACCATAAATTGCCTCTCCACACAGAACAATATAGGTACCTACTTTGGTGGTGAATGTATAAAACTCCAGTACTATTTATATCATTAACATCAACCTAAGAATTGCATGCCCAGATATTCATGGTAAAATTGGCTCCAAGCTCAAACAATGCATCTTTAAAGTTACAATAGAGACTATATGATACTTACATTTAAACTGAACCCTTGGCTTGTGATCAAAAACCTGAGGAGAAAAGACAAAGTATTGTTGTTAATAAAATAAATAAAAGGTTCCCAAAACCCTAACCATGATCATTCAAAATGGCCTCATTTTGTTGAATTATTGTTTTGTGGTAATTTTAATTGTTCCTATGTGGATTAAATAAGAGAATTCTAGTTAAGAGTTGAGAAGTTAATCAGAATTGTTTTCCTTTAAAATAACTTATGTCGCGCTTACGCAATGTATTTTCAATGTATAAGGGAACAAATAATAATAATAATAATAATAATGAAAATTTACAATGCGCCGGTATCCATTAAAAAAGATGCGCATGGGTTTAGTGCAGGAAAGCTTATGTGATGTCCGACTTGTAAATTCTTTCCAAAATTACACTATCCACTATAAAATTCATGTTTCGGTAAAAGTTGAGAAGATGATCAGAATTTGTTTTGGTATGAATTCCGTTCACTGGTTGCCACTGAGACGCCGTGTGTTAAATCTATGGAACAGGGCAGTATTTTCAAGAAAAGTTTTGAATGTTTGTTACTGCACAATTCACTTCCCTTTCAAATATTTTGGAGAATAAGTGGCAGCCAGTAAACAGAATTCTTTCCTATTTTACTTAAATACCTGCATTATTTCATTCATACAGCTTATCTTCCGCTAAAAAAGTGAAATTTTGTTGTGAAAATATTATTTTAGCCTGAATAAAAAAAGGTATTTTTTCGTTTAGGTTGAACAAAGATTTTAAGGAATTTACCTCTTGGAATCAACAGATAAACCAATTCTAAGATATACTTTCCAGTTTCCACATGCAATTTTGTTGCAAATGTTGCTTTTCTAAAGAAAAATTACATTTTCTTCTTCAAAAATTGCATTTAGTTGGTGCACAAGATGAACCATGTACGCTTGCATGCAGCGGCCTCTATTGTCGCGCTTACTCGCTGTGATTTTGTCTTACTCTCTGCAGTACCGGTAGTTTTATTATTTATTTATCTCAGAAATGCAACATTTCCGACAAAAGTGCAAGTGGGAAGTATATCTTAAAATTGGATTATCTATTGATTCCAGGAGGTAATTTCCTTAACATCTTTGTTTAACCTAAACGAATAAAATAACAAAACCTTAATTTTGTTAATGAAGTCCATAAGACTTGTACAAAGAGTTGAAAGTGCAGGTATTAAAGTAAAATCTTTCAGGAATTTCTTCCAATTAAGAGTTTTAACAGATCCGCAATTTACCTTTTCCAAGAAGCTGCCATCATACGGTAGTACACGACTCCATCCTGAAAGCGAAAACAACAATCAGATTAGAAGGATGGTTACTTGATTAAGCCCCATTTAAGCAAGGAATCATAACAAGTTCATTTCACTCAACCCTAGACAAGGTTACCTCGGCTCGAAATTTTTCATGTGGTAATCTTTTAGACAAGGTTACCTCGGCTCGAAATTGTTCATGTGGTAGCACATGGAGGAAGGAAAGACTTTCCTTCCTCCATGGGTAGCACTAGCAGTAATCTTTTAGAGATTCAATACCACATGAAAAAAATCGAGCTTGTCTAACCATAGAGCAAGGAACTGTTCCTTGCTGACTATGGTCTAACTCAACCCACGTATTTTAAATCCCGAACCCCACATAACTACTTTTCCCTTCTTCAAGTAGGTAAAAGACCCAGACAAACTTTAATCTTTACCATTCCCACATAGCATGAAAACATGATAGGAATAGGATAACCGTTACAATCGTAGTTTACCGTACCTAAAAATCCCACTAACGTAGATTGTCGAGGACGTCCCGTATATCACCAGCATCTTGACCGGCCGTCGGCAGTTCGTCTGTTGCAAAATCTACCTGCGGCTTCCACGGTTCATTGCGTCCGGAATGCGGTGCAAGGTTACGTAACCGAAGAATGGAAACGCGGGCTTGGGCGACTCTGGACAGCATTTTTGGAATCGATTCCGATTCCAATCGATCGCAATTCTAGCTACCCGGAATCGATTCCATAAATGGCACTGAGCGGTACTGAACATTCATGATATGATATCAGAACCAACTGAAGCCGAGTGCTCTTGCAAAACCCCATCTTCCTTTCGCAAGAGTCTTTGCTGCACACCGGAAACTCGGTAACTCGGTGTGCAGCAAAGACCCTTGCGAAAGGAAGACGGCAAAACCCGTGTATTTTGGTTCGAATAAAATAACAAAAAAACTTAATTTTGTTAATGAAGTCTATAAGACTTGTACAAAGAGTTGAAAGTGCAGGTATTAAAGTAAAATCTTTTAGGAATTTCTTTCAATTAAGAGTTTTAACAGATCAGCAATTTACCTTTTCCAAGAAGCCGCCATCATACGGTAGTACACGACTCCATCCTGAAAGCGAAAACAACAATCAGATTAGAAGGATGGTTACTTGATTAAGCCCCATTATAAGCAAGGAATCATAACAAGTTCATTTCACTCAACCCTAGACAAGGTTACCTCGGCTCGAAATTTTTCATGTGGTAATCTTTTAGACAAGGTTACCTCGGCTCGAAATTGTTCATGTGGTAGCCTAATCTTTTAGAGATTACCACATGAAAAAATTCCGGAATTTCTAAGAATCGGCATTCGGCAACCTATCACTGGGGATCGAATCTAGATAAAAGGAATCGATTCCTGAAAATTTGGAATAGTGACTCAGATTCTTAAAGTGGAATCGATTCTACTCGACTCCAGCGTGGAATCGATTCTACTCGACTCCAGCGTGGAATCGCCCAAGCAGACGCCCACATAGCATCTGAGTACACCTGTTCCTATTGTTATTTAAACATCTTAGGAATGTATATGCAGCACGATGTGGCAGAGGGTATGCGCCCCTACCATTGTTCCCCCATTGTGTCTCAAACATCCAAGGAATTCTTTTCAGTTTTTAGGGGAGTTGGTGTGTTAACAGAAGGGAAGGGAGTGTTAAAGGGGAGCTCAGAGAGGGGAAGGGGGTGGGGGACAGTCATCCCGTTTTAAGACATCTCGACCGGTCACGGTCGAAAAATTCGGAGAGAATTTGGTGGTTGATCATGGAAAAAACTACCACGCACGTTCGCCAGTTGGAACTCCATGGACTAAGTCTATGGAGCATGACAAAAAAAGTGTTTTCAAAGAAAAACTTGATATTTTCTCATCGTGTTTCCTAACCAAACTTTACACTTGCTGGGGCATTATGATCATGACATTACTTTTAGTTTTATTAGGAAGAATTAGTGGCGAACGTGTACTACGGTATTTATACCGTTCATCATGTCTTCTGACCTTTTGCACAAAACATATGAGACTAAGTGTTTCCTCACAAACAAAAAATTTATCACTCACAATTGTGGGTATTTCCATCATATTTGCACTTACCGATGCTTGATGAGTCATTTCAAAAAAAGAAAAACATTCTGATCAACTTCTCAACCCTCAGTGCCATTAATTATTAATGTTAACTTGTTAAGGTGCATTAGGGGTCAGGAAGTGAAGATTTCACTTACCTGAACAGTGATTGGATCAAAACTGTCAAAGAGCGAAGACTTCAGATGCAGCACATATTGCCCAAATCACAAGTTGCATTGTTCTTTGGCGTTTTTCATTCTGACCCACACTCCTTTGTTGCATTCCTGTTCAGTGAAGCTTGCCATCATGATCTCTCTTAAGCTCTATTCCTTTGAGGGATATTTTCAGCTAAAATTTGATACATTATTTTCCTACATTAAATCCAATTTAATAATAAATATCTATAAATGTCTTACTTTTTTGGTCGAGTGTATATGACTTTTTGAATGTCGTGTTTTATGAATCTCTTTGTTTGATCATCTTTAATTTGCTTCAGCTCGCTGGCGACGTATTGACCATCGTCTGGATCAGCCTCTGTGACCTTACTTGGCCTATTGCCAATGTTTTCTAGAACTGTTACAGCTTTATTTAGCATGTTTCTTTCAAACTGATCCGTTTTCTGCAGTTTCTTGCGGATTTTTAGAGGACGTTTTGTCGATGGCTTCTCGAATAAGAAATCCTGATGAGTGTCTGCATTTAATATCATCCACAACCTCATCCACATGTAGTTGGCAAAAACTGTGCTAAATTACATACATTATTGTGTATACATACTGTCGTTCTGACAGACACGATATCGACAGACTTTTATCTGTCATGTCTGCCATCGCCAGACAAAAATATCATAGTGTGGACTGCACGTGTCGTCAGACAGACACGATCAGACAATAGGGAGGTTTTATCCGAGTCGGTAAGACAACACTTTTTGATTGATGTTTGACTTTGTCTGAAGACTTTGTCCACACTACTGTCAGACAATCTGATGACGTTTAAAGATTGTGTTCAATCATGTGGCTACTGAAAGGTCACATGTTATCAAACTGTCCACTGATTGGCTGTTGTCTGTCCAGACTTTTGTCTGAATGTGCATCGTTTGTCTGAATCGGATAGCGTACCCGTACCCACGCCATTCTTGCGTTTTGCTCTGATGAGTGCAAGTCGAAAAGCTTTAGCATGTCTTTGTCGTTACTCAATTCTATATTCCGATTTTGCAATACCAAATACTTATTCATGTTGTCTGAATGTTCAATCTTTTGACAAGTCAGCAGCCGATTTCACGAAACCTTCCGCACTGCGTAAGCCCGCGCTTGCGCAACTTTTTATTGCGTAAGCTGCGCAACATTCCTGTAATAATTACACGCAAGCCTAGGGGGCTGATGCCATTTTCAAAAGTTGCGCAAGCTACGCAATTTTTCGTGAAATCGGCTGCTGGGCCCAATTTTATGGAATTGTTTACCGTAAGCGAAGAATCCTTGCTTGCTGTAGCAAAACATTTGTGCTGACGGTAAACATATTTCATGGAATATTTTTGGCTTTGCTATATGGTAAGCATGGAAATGCAAGTCACTGCGCATGCTTATGCAGCAAAAGGAAGCAAAAATATGTTGGGAATGACTGTCTGCTACACGGAATTCGTCTGCTACGCTCGAACATACGGACAAAATGACCCAAATCAACCGTCGCGCGCTGAAGTGTGGATTTTGTAAATTCCCCAAGTACGTTTTTGTGTGTGTGGTTTTTTTCCCTCTCTGTAAAAAGATCGATGCTTCCAGTGTAATAATAAATGCATGTGTTAAAGAAAAGGATGTTTTGTGCTCCACTGGATGATGGATCCACAGCACTGTGAAAAATGAAATTGAAAAATGGCTTCATACAATTTTTGACTGGAACAGTTCGACTGTGCGTAAAATCCCTATACCGAGAGGTGAATTTGCCCATAGTTTTGTTTTAGTTGGGCGCGCAAATCACGAAATTTCGCGTAGTTTTTTAATAGGACCTGGTCGTCTATAGGTATATATGTCTGTGATTTGACCAGACGGATCCACTGATCTCCATCGGTGATGAGGGGATAGGACATTGTTTCCGGCGGTGGGGCATTGCAGCACGCGGTCGTATAAAAAACATCGTTTTGAACATTTTACCTTATTCAGTAAAATTTGAACGAATCAATAAATTCAGTGCTGTGCTATAAACTATGTTTTATGAGAACAAGAAAGACGAAAAAAATGCTGTTATAAATAACAAGAAAGAGACAAAAGCATGTATTAAAATGTACGACTAAATAAAATAAAACCTAACTTAGTTAAAAATAAATTTGTGACTTCGTAACTATACCTATGCCATAAAATATGAGCCTCGTCGCCCTAGAATTTTGTATCGTTGTGTATAAATTATATTTGAAATATGAACGTAAGGAATAAACAGCTCCGTATGCAAATATAGCTCAGTTCTACTGAAATTATTATAATTACGCATTTGGTAAAAATACAAAAATGGAAATACCTGACTAAATCATGATTAAATCTTCTAGGGCAAGCCCACTCTGCAAATTCTAAGAATTATACAACCGTTTACAAACATCTGGTAGCATTCTTTGTTCATGAAAATCCTCAATTCCTAAATAATCTAAATAATTACTGCCCAATTAAAAATTGGCCCAGTTTGGAGTTATATGGTGTGATGTGCAGCACTAAAAATTACTGACTTAAAATTTAGCTTTAAAATATATTTTCAGACCTACCTATATTTTATAGGCCTCACCGCTTTATAGTCACCCCATGTCAGTTCGCCCCATTACCACTTCGGCCCATCACCACTTCGCCTCGCCGCCACTTCAAAATATTTTACAACTTTTTTTCATCGGCTAAAGTTTTAAAAGGAAAAAAATGATGACAATTTTGCAGGAATTAAATTATCTGATGTCTAAACAGTAAAATGTAAGCAAAATAATGGAAAAAGAAATACACGTACAGACATATCCCTAACGTTCATAATAACATAAGTTACGGTCAGACTGAAATACTGTCAGGAGATGGGCAAAGTGGCGATGGGGCGAAGTGGCGTTGGGGCAAAGTGGCGATGGGGCAAAGTGGTGATGGGGAAAAGTGGTGATGGGGAAAAGTGGTGATGGGGAAAAGTGGCGATGGGGCGAAGTGGCGATGGGGCGAAGTGGCGATGGGGCGAAGCGACAATGGGGTGAAGTGGTATGGGGCGAACTGACTTTGGGTGAAGTAGAAATAGGGCGAAGTGACCGACAGCGGCCTCACCCATAAATATTTGATCACTTGGCTCAAATATAAAAAAGGACAATTTCTAAATTGTATGAGAAATGATTATGTATAAAAATGTGTTGCATACTGATAAACTTCTAGTTACATGAATATACAAAATAGAGGAACTCTTTGTATCAAAATTACTAGCACCAGAATTAATTAATGCTTAGATTAAAAGCAAATGGCTGACTGTGTATTTAAAAAATCAGTGAGGTACAAACAAATCAATTTCAATTTTCTACTAAAAATTTTGCTAAAATGCTGAAAATGGGCCAACGTACAAATAGCACTCTCACTCATGGCAGTAGATTTCAAAAATTAAAATTTTACAAAATTTAAAAAAAAAAAAATTTAAAGCCAAGTTTAGCTCACCTTTGCTGAAGTAAATCTTCAATGTTATCTGAATAATGCATATGCATACCATGAAATGCAAATTATTTCTACAAGTTATTTTGCATATTCATGATGCAAATTAACATGCATTTTTTAAACATCAGAATGAGACCAATTGCAGTACAGCAATAGGAATGCGAAATATCTCGTCATCATAAATATTTTTCACACATGTACAACAAACTATTGTTGTCGCATTTCTTTTCGTTCCACCTGGTGCGGCTGTTCTGTGATACGCAGTTGCGATTGCCGTGGGAATTCGTCAGCGGAGAGCCCACTTTCCAGCGGGTGAAGGACACGGGGTCACCTGAGGCCCACTCCCATTGGCCGATAGAGTGTTTGTCGTTCAAACCTGAAAAAGCGGAAAAATGTATGAAACTGTCAAAATTATTGTTATTAAAGCCTGTTTGACTGCAAAAAGACCTTACTCAAATGGAAGATACAATAATTCCACCCAAGATGAACTTTTTATGAGAAAATAATAGAGAATAAACCTTAACTGTTCAGAAGTATAATTCAATTAATCTTAATTTTAAACGCTTTGTATCTAAACTCCTCAAAAAAGTTCGGAAAGTCAAGTTTGACTGACGATTTCTCTCTTGTTACTAAATCATTTCCCCTGAATTTGGTATCATTGGAAAGCCCTGTTATTGCTCTTTACAGTGATGTGTCATTTGTTATGATTAATCAATTGGGGGATGTGCAGTATAGCGGAATACAGGGGTGGTTGGAGGATAGGAATGTGTCAATGCACTTTTTGACAATAGCAATGCATTTTGTGACATTTCACTTTACACCCGCCCCCGTATTCCGCTATACTGCACATCCCCCAATTGCTTAATCATAACAAATGACACATCACCGTAAAGAGGAATAACAAGGCTTTCCAATGATATAAAATTCAAGGAAAATTATTTTGCAACAAGAGAGAAATCATCAGTCAAACATGACTTTCCGAACTTTTTTTGAGGAGTTTATTTTGTTATTGCGCTCATTTTTGTTTGTACAGTGTACTCTCTTTTGCAAGCTATTAATAGGTCTCACCAATCCATATTTCTCTCATTTCCACCTGAGTGCGAACCCAGTTGTAGACTTTGCCAGTTGCTATGGTTATTAAGTTGCCTTGGTAACTGTAGAGAAAACACGAAATTCACCATAAAATAGTTTAAAAGTCAAGAAAGCCTGAAGATAATATTTTACAGGACTTTAAACCTGTCAAATTATCCATTTAGTGAAACAAGATATATCGCATATTTCACAGGCTAGCCAAAGATACAAGCAGTCAAACTTTTGTATCAAGTTGATGTAAAAGTACTTTTTGTTGCTCTTCACTCGTGTGTCGCAGGTTCGAATCCTGTCTGGGCCAGCATGTATTTTTTTAAAGTTCCAGCTCGATTTCAAGAGTTTCCCTGTGTACCCACCATACAATATTTTCCTCCTAACTCTGAAATCGACTATTTCTTTGCTATTTTCTTCTATAAAAGTTTTATGTTAATACAAGCTATAGTGCTACAAATCATTGGTTTTAGTATCACAGGCCTTGACATTAACCAAGGCCACCAAAGCAAACAAGGCCAATGGCCTCATGCCCTGCTGAGTTGGCCCTAATGCCCCTTCAAGATATACACTTTCTGAGGACAACTTGGCCAGCATGCCCTATCCCAGGCCTTGACATTAACCAAGGCCACTGTGGCCAATGGCTTCATGCCCTGCTGAGTTGGCCCTGATGCCCCTTCAAGATATACACGTTCAGAGGCCAATAAAATAAAACATTGAAAACACAACCCAAAACAACGTACCTTTCTCTACAGATTCTCTGAGCATCATTCCAAGTCTTCGGCTCAGTCGCTAGGAGGTAGCACGTTCCATCCAGTTCTAGCCAATCTATTCAACACCAATAAAATATCAAATCGCTTAAGTTTGGGTCTAGAACTGCCTCTAGTTGATTGGGACAACTGTAGCATGGCCTCCGACTACAGCATGGTGTACTGTGCCATACACAGAGTATTTATTTTTAGCCAGCCAGGGGCCAATTTCATAAAGCTGTTTAGCAGAAAAATTTGCTTAATCCAAAATTTGTTTGCTTTATAAAAATGGGTTAATAGTCAAGATTGTATGTCAACTTGTGTTCTTAGCAAGAATAGCAGATATTCTTGTGAAAAACACAAGTTGACATGCAATTTTGAATATTAACCAATTTCTATAAAGCAACCAATTTTTGGACTAAGCAAATTTTTCTGCTAAACAGCTTTATGAAATTGGCCCCGGGAGAGCTGCATTTTCACTCACGATAAGTCTTTCCAACTCGCGGCATTGCTTTTGCGTTTTTACAACCAATACATTATGTCCCCAGCTGTGAAAATGTGTCAAGTTTTCTTTTTATTTCTTATTAGACAACTGTTATTTTATTTCACCCCAAAATCACAGTACCCCACATGGAAATATACCACAAACTTCAATCAATAAAGCAAACTCTTTAAAACCCCATTGATCTGTGTGGACTTGCAGGGCCTTGTACATCCTCTTAAAACAGTGCCCCTTTAACGCACTCCCTAACTCCTGCGTACATTGGCCCTGTTGAAACCGGCCCCATTTCGCGGTGGAACAAGCAACAGAAATCTTATCGCCTCTGCTGGACCAATCAGGACGCTTGGCAGTGCATTGCAGCATGATTGCAGGCATTCAAATGTAATGCGCGCAGATTGTAAACACCGTGCATGCATGTGATACATATACTCGGTAATGCTGGCCGTTGTCCGCGTCGGCGATTGGATGCTATTTAAAGCATACTGGGGAATCCGTTCCAGTACATTTGTCAGCATGCATCCCTGTTATTAATTTGAAAAACTGCAGAGTAAATTAAGATCGTCGTTTGAAAGTTTGGTAGGAATGGGACAGTCAAAAGGAACGGAACCCAATACAATTTCTGGAAAGTATAGAAATCGTTTCTTTTCGGCATAACATGACCGAATTGATTAAATTACATCAAAATGACTCGGGCGTGAGTTGGCTCAAGACAACAGCCGCTCACTCCACAGATTTCCTCAGGGTATTGTCACGTCGCTTTGCGGAGTGGAAATTCCCTGAGATCTCAGGATGGGCCTTGTAATGGTCTTAGTTGAATATTTGGAAGGTCAGTTCGTAAAGCACTGCAGCCGATTTCACGAAACAAATGCGTAGCTTGCGCAATTTTTGGAAATGGCATAAGCCCTATAGGCTTGTGTGTAATTATCATAGGAATGTTGCGCAGCTTTACGCAGTGCGTAAGGATTCGTGAAATCGGCTGCTGGTGCATTAAACCATTGATTTGGTTCAAATTTAAATTTAGTCAACTTTTATATTTTTGTAATAACGATTTTAAAAAAAGGGAAAAAAAGGTCTGTCTGCCTCACCTTCCCCGCATACTGTCTCTTGATTGGTCGTATCATCGGCTTGAATATGACTCCATTCGACGCGGACCCACCGGTTCCCATCGCACATGTACCTGGTGCCGGTAGTCGCTTCAATCTGGAACACGTTCTTGCTTGTGTTTGTGCAGTCTGGGGGAGGTTGTAGCTGTGATACCAGACCAATAAACATAGTTAAGATTGTGTCCGAATTATTTGGGTGTGCCTTGATCTCAAACAAGATTCTATGGAAAGTGATTAAAGGCCCTGTAGATGATCTGTTTTTGAGCGATTCTGCGAATAAAACCATTATAAATCAAAAGACAGACATCAACAAACTCATCCCAAGAAATTTCAGCTTTGTCAAATGTACCACGTTTAAAAAAACCATGAAAATCCATATGCATTTTCCTGGTCTTGGCGGGGTGTTTCAAATATTCGTTCTCAGTTGATCGGGTACTATGTGGCTTGCGTCATGCACTCTGTGGCGCACATACTGCATGTGCGCGCGATCCATAAAAATGCATCGCGTTGGAACACGCACATGCAGTACACAGCGCCCATGCATTTTGGACCGCGTAGATGCGAACCAAAAATAAGTAAATCATTTGCAAACGATCTGAATAATTTCATCTTTACGGATTATTTTCTGGTAAAATTATATAATTTTGAGCGAAAACCTTTCATTGGATAGTTGCTGTTAATTCAATCTTTACTTTCAGAACTTTTCCCCTGTAAACTCGTCGATTACTTTTTGGGGTCATTGCAAATGATCCACTGGGCCTTTAAGCCATCAGCCTAATATCTACCAATTGACTGGGTCTGTAGTTTGGTACAACATAATCTGAAATGAGTATTGACTGAAGTAGCTGGGTTGGAATGAGACATGGTTTTTGAGATATGGTACGTCACAAAACATGACCCTCCTTCATGGAGAAATCCAATTAGAAATTATCATCAAATTTATTCACCTCGGAGGTCCCTGGGTTATAATCCCTAAAATATAATCACTTATTCCCACTTGATAATTGGGGCAACCTGGGCAGGAGTTTGGGGCGTATGATATCTGGGAGGGGTGGTTATCTCATTGTATGGCTTGTTAAGCTCACGTGATAGCCAATCCCAATCAGTGAGGAACAACTGCATTACCGCGATTCGGTACTACCAGTTGGCTTCATAGCTCAATTGGTAGGGCGTCTGCACGTTAAGCAGAAGGTCCGCGGTTCAAATCCCAGTGGAGCCAAGTTGCTTTTCACTGCATCCAGATTTCCCCAAACTCGATCATGGACATTTGTCCAAATTTGTATCAAATTAATTCACCTCGGCGGTCCCTGGGTTATAATCCCTAAAAATATAATCACTTATTCCCAGAAATTATTAAAGCAGAATTTCTTAATAAACACCAACTACGTGTATTTTTTTCCTGAGTAAAATCCTTTAAAGGTAAAAACTATCAATTTTTGTGCTATTCGAAACTTAGGAGGAAAATTGTAAGGCCTTATCAGGATTCCAATCCGAGACCTCCGACTCACCGGGCAGACACTCTAACCAGCTGAGCTATGAGGCACAGTGATATATTCCCTCAGGTTTAACAGTAGACTTACTGACTGATCGGATACTCCTAACTGTGGTACTTCAGGCTGACCATGTGACAAGTCCGTTAGAGTTTCACTTTCCGTTTTCACAGATGACCCAGTGACGGAAGGTTTACTGGGACGGCCGTGCACAACTCCTGGGAATGGTTGCAGCTGGTGGGACTTGGAGGATGAGGATTGAGAAGAGGGTCGGCTGTGGGCTATGGTTTGGGTTGAGGCTATGCTATGCAGCTGTGACAGAGGGGAAAGTATGCAGAATAACAAGAATGACAAGGATAAAATGCAATCCTGGATGGCAGGTGGTAAACATACGACACGAAAGGGGAAGCGGGTAAAATTCTTGTTACATTAGCACAACTTTATTGATGTCTATGTATCTTTTAAAGAAACCCTCTGAAACTTTTTCTATAGAGTGAATCAGCCAGTATACTACTATATGAATACGACTAAGAGTATGTTTTTACAAAGCACGATTACTGTTTCCGAATTGCTTTGGTGCCAATAGTACTTAAACAGCTTTGAACTGCAACCTACTTGGAGAAGTTATATTGCCAGCTGATAATTAGGGAATAAAAGTGGGTTTGGCCGGTCTTAAACATACGTTTAAAACCAGCTAGGGGTGCCTGGACGCTGATAATGATTCATAAATATTTGTGTGTGTAAATCGGTAAAACTCACCAAATTTATTTGTCGTTTTGCATTCATTTTTTTCCTTCATCGCGTTGTTCGTTCAAACTGCTAGCTGTGACTCGAGTTGTTTGTTAGATCTCGCGCATTACGCGTAATGCAGGCGTTTTGTGTACGCGCATGACCGGATAGATTTTGTCACAGTGCACATTTTGCTTTCGGGAGCGTGCAGTTTCTGTGTGCGTGTGCCATACGCACTGACTAAGACGCAGGCACAAACGCGAGCCAGCCGGCCGGTCTTTATCACTGGTCTTTATCATACGTTTAAAACTGGCCACGTGATTTGCTCTCGGCCAATAGGGATGCATAAACTGTATAAGGTATTTATGAATGCTTTTTAAATGGGGTACTTTGCTTTAACTGCCATGCGCACATAGTGCGGCTAATACTTTCATCTGCATTGGCAAAACATTTTTTGCCAGTAGAAACGTGCTCTAAGAGCATTGCATGATCTATCCTGTAACTTGCCATTTTTAAAGTGGTCAAATGCAACGTAAAATCTTCTCTTTGCTTGAAAAGGAAGTTCAAGCAAATGTACTGGACAGAAACTTCTGCAAACTTACTGTCCACACAGTTGTTGAGCCATTCCTCCAGATACTAGCAGGTTGACTATCCACCCTTGAACTGGGTCTTGATAGAACAGATTGTCCATTGGAGACTCGACCAGGAGTCTTGGGATGACCTCCGGCAGGAGCAGGGTTGGGGTCTTGGCCTGTGAAGGCTGTTGCTCTACCAGACCCTGGGTGACTGCTTGCTGACTGTCGATCAGGATAATAAGGATCCTGAAATCCAGGATTTTGGCCTGCTTCTGGTGGAGGATATTGTGGATTCCAACGCTGATTGGATGGGTATTGAGGTACAGGTCCCTGGTTCTGGGGGTTACTGGGTCCTTGGTTTTGAGGACGTCTGCCGTTAGAACTAGGATTGAAGGTACTTTGACCTTGGAAGCTGGGTCCCTGAAAATTGGTGTCAGGAGTGGGATAGCGGTCTTGATTAGGAACGTATGGCTGAGGGTTCCTATTGTGAGCGGGCCAAACTGGATTTCCCTGGGAATCAACGTGAGGTACATATGATCCGTCTGGGTATGTCCTGGGTGGGGTTCCTCCATCGTGGCTTTGTGGGTAGACTTTGGGGTTATGTGGGTAGACTTCGGGGTTCTGCGGGTACACTTCAGGGTTCTGCGGGTACACTTCAGGGTTCTGCGGGTATACTTCGGGGTTCTGCGGGTACACTTCGGGGTTCTGCGGGTACACTTCGGGGTTCTGCGGGTACACTTCAGGGTTTTGTGGGTACACTTCGGGGTTTTGTGGGTACACTTCGGGGTTTTGTGGGTACACTTCGGGGTTTTGTGGGTATGTTTCAGGGTTCTGCGGGTACACTTCAGGGTTCTGGGGGTACACTCCAGGGGTCTCTGGGTAAACTCCAGCATCCTGCGGATACACTTCAGGATTTTGTGGATACACCAGCGGATATTCAGATCCAAATCTTGGATTTGGGTTGTGGGGGTACGGGTGGCCAGTGTCTCCCTCTCCTGGAATAAGATCAGGCGGGCAGCATTCCACCCCGTGCTGTGGCACAAACTGCCCCTGATGGGTACCGCTCTGAGGCACATTTGGGGAACCTGCGACCTCAATAGGGTACCCGTCAGGGTATTGCGGGGGTAGACCTGGCTGTTGGGGATAGACCACGGCATCTTGTTGTTGAATGGGGGGACCTGGGTAGGGGATCCCTCCATGGTTAGGGCAACATGAGGAAAGGACATCTGGATGAACGTCACCTTCGCTTGGACAACATGATGGTAAAGTATCGGTTACGGTTACTCCGTGATTTTCACCCTTGCAGGCACCTAGAAGATAAAGACAAGCAATTACTTGTCAGATTGACTTTAAGCCTTGGTCACATTTCTGCTACAATCATTTTTCAGAAAAATACAAGTAAGTTTTTCTGACAATAACTAGAAATTAGTGGTGGATTCAGGCTCATTCAAACATGAACATAAATTCCTTGTGGTACTCTATCGGACACCTCCTGGAATTTCACGGTACCACGCAAACGTTTCGTTCTATTTTCGTAGTGATGGTCTCAAAAACTTGGCCAACTGTGTGTGACATCCGACTCATTTCTTTAGGACAGTCACATATCCAAATTATTTTTAACAATGTTTTGTCACAGTAAATTTTGTCACATGTTATTCTGGCTAGCGCCTGCTGCACACCTTTGCGATTTACCGGCCAATCGGACACCGGACCATTGGATTCGGAAAAATCAAACAAGTTTGATTTGCTCCGGTCTATGGTGTACGGTCAGACCGGCCCGAATTCTTTTAGCGCACACCTTTCCGGTATGTGGTCCGAGGTGTGCAGCGAGCTTAAAGGGACACACCGGCTTTGTTGGGCTATTTTGGGCTCGAAATAGACCCATACATTATTCTGAAGCGCTTTCCAGAGTAAATTAGATATATCCTGAAAAGACGTCGTCAAATTTGGCCGTTTTGGAGCATTTTTTTAAAAATTCAAGGTCACGTGACTTTTCGGAACCAGATTCTGGTTCGGAAAAGTCACGTGGTCTTGTGAGTTAGTTGTATTTCCAGCCGTAAAAACCAGCGCGAAGTGAGAGTTGCTTTTGTCATTCGCGGTTGGTTTCTCTTCTTGTTGGAAAATAATGTCCTACGAACACTATGTACATAGAAGGGTTTCTGGGTGTCGATATGGAGTGAGGACGAGAGATGATCTCTCAGATTTTCGTGTCTTCGCTTCGCGTTCGCGGCAATAAATAATATCCAAAGAAAAAACAGCATAGGCCTATTGAGGGCGCTAAAGACACCAAAACGTTGCGTTCGGTGTGCTTCCTCGAGTCAGCGCTGACCCGAGGGATCATGCAAGGAATCAAGGTTAAACACGTGTCGACCCATATCGAACGCCACCTTTATTTACAAACACATGATACGTAATACATCGCGACGGCTGGTAAAGCGTATAGCCCAACATTTGTCTCTTTTGATAAAGTTTAAACATTTCTAGTTAATTACGTGACATTTTGATAATTTGTTTCCACAACGACCATTGAAATATTATTTTCAAGGATGCTAGATTGCTACATTATGTAAACAGTAAGCCGGTATGTCCATTTAAGACTGCAAAGCAATATATTACCATCTTTAGAGTCCTTAATAATCACAGTCAGTTTGTCATGTTCTCCGAGTACGGCATTCACAGGTGAGTTCAACCCCAGACGGAACCGTTCCCGGTTTTCCTCAAATTCATCTGCGATGATTTCAACGTCCCACGTCGCCACGCCAACACCGGGGTCAAACTGCAGCTGTCGCGCTCTGGGCGGTGCGAAATCCTGGCCAGCCACGGCCGTGAGATCGCCAACTTCTATGTCAATGAACGAGGATAACGCGAGGTAGCCGGACCGCACAACGTTGATCTGAAGTGTACCGACAGTTTCGCATACCATGTAGTCGCTGCGTGTGAATTGGATGTTTGGCCACTTGAACTCAAATCTATGGAAAAGCAAAAATAACACCATCAAACATGCATCTCTTAATTAAAGAAAGTAAAGGTCATGCTTGTACATTGTAATTACAAGCCCATTACAGTGCCCATCTCTCTTTCGTTAGCGAGGCCAGACTCCTCTAGGTCGAGTTTGCTGTGGGGGAGTTCACCACTCCTCCCACACAATGAGGTAAAGTGCCTTGCCCAAGGGCAAAAGACATTGGTTGCAATAGGACTTGCACTCACATTATTTAATTGTGAGTCAAACACTATCCATTACACCACATCAGACATCAATCTTATTGTTCAAATAAATTACTCCGATCCCACTTGACGATGATGGTATTTTTATTATTATTAGGAGACATTTAGATACACATGAATGCTGTTCACATTTTACAGTAGTACAGTAAAATATGTTATCTAAAAAACTTGATTCCTCAGGATTCCTTTTCAGCAACATTACATCTCTTACCTTTGACTCATCAGGGCGTTCCCACTGCAGTCATAGACAGAGAACAAAAAGCTGTCGCTATACACTCGGACGTTTTCTTTCAGGATATACATGATGCTTCGGTCATTGACTTGCTGTTGGGTAAACTGACCCTGGACACGCTGTCTTGTGGCAAGATCTTCCAGGAAACCGTGTTGCGGTTCTTGAGTTATCGTGTACGTTATTCCGTCGGCTGTGCATTGGTCTTCCGCGTAGAGGGTCTGTTGACTTAGGATGAATGCGTATCGACCGTTGCGAGTCTCCATTTTTATCGGAACGAGATTGGTGACCAATCGCGGGGGTTCGCTGTCCAACCGGTCGATATTGATGGTGAAAGTTACGGGGTGGTTGATGACTGAGCCGCGGACTTGGAAACCTTCGTTGGTGTTGTCCGTGATGATGAATGAAAAACTGTCTGTGTCGGTCTGGCCGAGCCGCGGGTCATGTTGGTAGGAGAGATCGTGGGTGTTTACATCGTGCTGGGTAAATTGGTTGGTAACTGGTGCTCCGCCAAGAATAAGGCTTCCAAACTGAGGAGGGTGCGTGATGATGAATGTAACGCTTTGTGGAGGTGTGTCTTGGTCTATGGCTTCTAAGTTTGAGGGTCGTATAACTTGCAACCCACCCTCTGGGATCTCAAGGGGCTCTTTTATGACCAGAGCGGGGAGAGCATTGTCAACCGGTATGACTATGATATGGAAAGTGTCGTTTCTAGTCTGGTATCCGTTAGTGACGCTGAACTGGAAGTTATCATTTTGGATGCGGTCGGTCCGTTTATGAACGTAAATCACACGTTGCCCGACGATTTCCAGTTGGGTGAAGGACGAGATGGGAACACCAGGGTGTGAAATGTCCTCCAATTGGCCTTCGGTCGGTAGGTTCTTTATCGCAAACGAAAAATCGCCCAGGTTGTTGCTGTTATCAAAAGCCGCTAAACACTCGGGAGGGATAATCACAAATTCCCCTTCCCGTACCTCTATGCCCCTGTTGATCAATTGTAATGGTTCCCGTTTAGTGTTAGTGATGTCAATGCGAAAACTCTGCTTCCCCGTTGAGTGCACGCCGTCAGTTACGGCAAAACGAAAACGGTCAAGACCTTTGGAGCCTAAATCCGAGGTGTGGAGATATCGGATGCGGTTTAAGTCCAAGTCTTCCTGAGTGAAACTGGAGTTTAGGGCTACTATGTCTGACCAGGTATTATCTGGGAGTTTGCGTTGCAGGACGCCTCGTTTTGGAAAGGTAAGGATCGTGTAGATGAGGTCATCAGCTGTTGTATCCTTGTCTCTTGTTAGAAGAACCACAGGTGAGATAATCCGACTCTCCTTTAAGTCTATCGTGATGCCTGCATTTTTTATAATCTCAGGCGGCTCATCATTCACAGGAATAATTGTCACAAAAATTGATTTCTGCACCGTGTGCTTTCCATCCGTGACTCGAATGGAAAAATCATCGCTTGATGTCTCGGAACCATCATGGACGTATGTGAGACGTAGTGTGTTTAAGAGTTCATTGAGGCTGAAATCAAAGATGGGAACACGGGATTCGAGAGGCGTGGCCCAGTCGACGAGGCTTCCGTATCGCGGGGCCTTGACGACGGAGAACATCAACATCTCCATGGGAACGTCTAAATCACTGGCCATGATGTAGTCTGTACTCAGCTTGAAGAAAGAATTCTCATACACACTGAAATTACGAACAGTTAGAACCGGCACTTCATCATTTCTAGGGATAATGTTAACAATGAACGATACATTTGGGGAGGGGTGTTGGCCATCAGATACGTAGAGGACGAAAGAATCTGACATGGGTTCAATCCCGGAATGGTTAAACTGAACATAGTTGATGTTACCGTCTAGGATATCTTGGTAGTGGAAAAAAATGATTGGTTTGCCAGCGTTACTCTTTTCGTATCCGGGGCTAGGGAGGATATTCTCCACAAGTCCCCACTGAGGCTGTCCAACGATGTGGAACGTTAATTGGTCAAGGTCTGAATCACGATCGATAGCGCTCAAAACATCAATGGTCAGTGGAGCTTTGTCCCCTTCGTTGACGAAATACGGATTACCGAAGACGATACCGGGAGCCTGATTGTCGACCGGGGTTATAGTGATCTCAATGTCGTGAACTGGAAGGTTTGCCGACGCAGGGACGCTTTTATCAGACACCACGAACGTGATTGAATCCAGCACTGCTTCTTTGCCCGTTTCCCCGCCCATGTGTACGTAACTGACACTCCCTTGTTTAACGTCTTGCTGCGTGAAACGGTTGACAATGATTCCATTCCGCAGCACCACGCCGCGCTTCGGATGTTGAACAACGATGAAGTGAAGAAGCATGTCGTTAGTGTCTACGTCCGTCGCAGCCAGAATGTCCGACGTGATTGGGATCTCACCGCCTTCTGCCACTGTCAGCTGGGTGACCAGTCCGGGAAGAATTTCTGGAATTTGGTCGTTAACAGGAGACACACTCACTAAGACCCGACGAGATACGCTGTGCACTCCGTCCGAGACTGAGACTGTGAACTCGTCACGAGGCACTTCAGATCCACCATGAATATATCTAAAGTAGAAAAAATGTGAAACATTCAAATAATAATATATACTTATATCATGCACTCATTCAGGAAACCACTTAAAGCATCTACATGTACATTATTATTACCCCTGATCATAGAGCTCCATTACATCACTCCATACACCATCTCAGCTCCCTGGGGAGTATACAGCCCTGCCAATCATGCGCTCAATGGCTAATTAAACATCAAAATTCACTACCCTCTCAGGTACCGATTTACAAAAGAAGACACTAGTGTCCTCTATTTGTTATTGTAAAATTCATAAGTCACTCAATCTCTGTAACCCTAATTACAACTTATCAAAATTTAATCTCCCTTAATTTTTAAATTTCACTTCCATGCTTACCTTACTCGACCACCATTGATATCCGCAACTAAGAAAGTTTGCCCTTCCGTCAGATTTGTATTTTCAACAACTAGCACTCCATATTTAGGTAATGAAGTGAGCGTGATAGTTAAATCGCTCATTAGCGTGTCCATGTCAGTTATTGTGAAATGCGTGGGCAGAATCTTCAAGATTCCTCCTTCAGGTACAATAAGATTATTTGTGAAGATCACTGGAGCTTTGTCATTAACGGGAAGAACCGTTATGTCAAAAGCTTGTCCAAGGACGAGGTTTCCGTAAAGGTCGGATACGGAGAAGAGAAAACGGATTTCACGAGGATGTGGACCAATTTCTTTGAACGGAGGCATGTAGGCAATAGTGTGGTGGTCGATGTCACGTTGCTGAAAAGTCCGAACACCAGAGACTGTGGGATCTTTCATAGGCATGACGATCCCCATCCTTGAAAACACGCGACCTGCGTCTGTGAGGCTGTGAGTTGCAACTACATGGGGAGGTGTTGTGATGGTGTAGCGGATATTCGCGTCGTTGGATTCGGCATCCGTGTAGCGAAGGTGTTCTCGCGTGATGTATGCAATCTCTGTTTCCTTGACGGAGATTGAAGACGTGATTCCGGGAAATGGTTCCGGAGGGACATCGTGGACGGGAGAGATGGTGACGAGGACTACTTGCGTCGGGGAGACGTTGGGTGGAATGCTGTTATCCAAGAGTATTAAATCAAAAGAATCCATGAATTCCTCTCGTCCAAGATGGTGGTAGTAGATCATGCCACGGAAGAGATCGCGCTGGGTGAAATCAGTGATTGGATACCCAAAGCTGTCTGCTGAGTACTTCTTCAAGATTTCACCAAACGCTGGAGGGTTGGTGATCCGGTATACAATGTAATCGTCGTTTGAGTCCTTGTCTGAAGCCAGTAGGGCATAGCGAGTGATGCGTACAGTCTGGCCCTCATTGACCTCAATCTGGATGTTGCGTATCAACATGGGGGCGCTGTCATCATTGGGGAGGATGTTAATCGGGAATGAGGTATGCACGGTCTCGGACATGTCTGTAATTCGTAGCTCAACACTGTCTTTTAACGTGTCGCTGTCGTCGTGACGGTAGACAACAGATCCGGCTTCAATATCGCGAGGAGTAAACATGATCATTGGACGATTGTTTAGAAGCAGCCTCCCGTGGTCTGGTCCACCAACAACCTTGATTCTGACCATGTCTAGATTGTCGTTATCTACAACTTCAAAGTTTTGTGGGAGGATCGGTCGGGACTGTCCTTCTAGTAATGTGAGACCGCGATTCACAGAGACTCTCGGAGCATTAGTATGTGTCGGATGGACGGCAACAGTTAATGTAATTGGCTCACTCTTGGAAAAGTATTCATCGTAAACTACAAATTCGATTTCAATGAGTCGGATGTCGGGGTAGCTCCTGTCCGGAGCTTTGTAAGCGATGTTAAGTCGCATCAACTCAGCTTGGGTGAACGATTCGATTGGTTGACTCTGATCGTCAAGGTGTACAATACTGCCCTCGCCTGGGCCTGGCGGTTTGCTGATGTAAAACACCAAGTCACCAGCCCGTGTTTCGTCATCCGTTCCCGACATGACATCCGGAGTGATCGTAGTCAAAATAAACTGATCCACGTCAAGAATATACTGGGCAAGGAATGCCTCAACAGGGTTCTGATTCTGAAACGCCGGGACAATGTTGACTCTCAGATACAACCGCTCCGTAAACGGTCGATCGTGTTTCTGCGGGTCGTCGACTTCGACAGTCAGTGGAATATAATCTATATTGGGCGAGGGCGGCAAAATATGTTGATAACGAAGATTCAAGTACAAGAAATCGTCGCAGTTTTCGTACAGCACTCTTACATCCCTGTTGTTATCTGCGTCGCCCTTGATCAAATGCCCATAGTGTGGTAATCTACTCGCTACCGTATCAACTCTCACGAAGCAGGATGAATCAGGAGAACGTTCAAAGTCAAAGTCCAGAATCCGCATATCAATTGGATCTGAGATTCCATTAAATTCGTCCACTTCGATACTCATCATGGGGCGTACGACACGATACTCCTCGCGAGTCACGTTAATAGTGATATAGAATGTCTCCGTGATGGTGTCGGTGTCTGTTAACATGTAGACGCGGAGTTTGATGCGATCTTGGTCGAGTAGAGGAGACCCTGAGTGGATGTAGCGTATGGTGCCTGGAAAGAACTCGCAGTCAAATGCCTGTGGGAGAAAATGAGAGATGGGGCAATTAAACATAAAATATTTCTGAAT
Organism: Henricia sp. BOLD:AAB3569; assembly: GCA_037783545.1. Lineage (NCBI taxonomy): Eukaryota > Metazoa > Echinodermata > Asteroidea > Spinulosida > Echinasteridae > Henricia > Henricia sp. BOLD:AAB3569. The sequence goes on from JBBELK010000329.1 coordinate 3,982,331, forward strand.
TTTCAATCATGAGTCAGTCACAAACCAATCACAGATTTGCATTTGGACCAAGAGAGGGGGAAAACAGTGCTAAGAAAGATTAGACCTTTTATTTCAAGAAATGCTAAACATTTATTTCCTGAAGAAAAAAATTGGGGATGTACAATCACTGTCAATGGATCCCCTGGCTAGTGATCGAAGGTCACAATACAATTTCTGACAACTTGCATGAGAAGTCGAATCACAAGGTACAATATCCAAACTTTGACAAATGTTTGTGATTGTGACCTTACAGTAGGAACCGTTCCCATCCCATTGTAGATATTATTTGTGTTAAAAACAATTTTTAAACCTGATCAACTTCAAATCAAAATAAATTCTTGCATTTTATTTTTGATATAAGGTTTGTATTTTTGCAAAGACTCGTTTGAATTGACATTTGTAAAGCTCCAAATACATTTCACATACATTGTGTAAATCATTTCCAGTTTTTGTTCTACAATATATGGGATTGACACACCAAAATGTCAAGCGTTCCTTTTTGTAACCTCAAATGTCACAGGAGTTCAGCACCCTTTCAATTAAAATTCCACTGGGGGCACTAAGAATTCCTCTTGGGTCTATTTAAACTACTGGTACATGTGTATCTGGTTAAGGGTACTTGAACATAACCTGTCGACCTTAACCCCGTCAATCAAGCTATGGGATTTATATGTAAGGCCTAAATGGTAAACTTACAAAAGTATAAAACTTTACACATACACGTATTAAAAGCTATAGGTTTTGACCTCTTCAAGTTGGGTTGACAAAATTAGGTTGAGGCAAGCCCAAGACTCCAGATTCTGACTCACCAATTAGACAGTTGAAAAACCGGCAAATGGGACACAGTCTGGGAAACACTAATAGAGGAAGGAAATCTCACAAGACGTGACTGATAGTCTGAGGGAAGGGTTTTATGGGAGAGCTAAAATAAAATGTCTGAATGCATCACGAGGACCGGTACATGTGGTTATCATATTTGAGGAAATGTACTACACATCGCAAATTTGTGAATCAAAATGTGAAGTTCATGATCCGTAAATGCCAAGGGGAAAAAAAACCTGCCAAAAAAATGATAGAATTTAAAAAACAAAAATGAAAAACAAATTTACAAATTTCTTACTTTTTTTAAAAACATAGTATCCAATTTGCCAAAAATACAAATTATCAAAGTTTCCTAAACAGAACTTTCAAATTTTGTCTTCTTCTGATTTTTTGCTTCAGTTTCAAGTCTTAGCTTATGCCTAGGAATTCAGGGTAATGTTACCGAGTTGGACAATATTACTGTACATACTTCAAAAAAATGAGTATCATGCAAACTTCACTAAATTGTGCCAAAGGATTTCTCAAAACAAAGCTTTTTTTTCTGCCATCATTCCCTTCTTTAGTATTTGAAGTGCATTGAAAAGGAAAATACAAGCTGGAAAAATATGAAGACTCACTTTAAATTTCAACCACATACATGTAGGTGCAGTAATACTTCTGAAAACTTGAAAAATCCATGCATGGGTTTTGTGTCGAGTTGAACATGGTATAAAGGTCTTTTGCAAAAGACTTTTTTAGAAAACCACCTTCAGTTGTTAATTTCTCACACAAAATACCATTTTGGACTGAAATACCATTTTGCACTGAAATAAAATAATGTGGTGTTTGGTACCATTGTTATTAACACTTTTAGTAAGGTTTTTCTTGTCAACTTGTCAAAATTGGCGTCACTACAAATAATGTGTTCTACCCTTAACAGATTTGAGGCAAGTTTTTTTCCTTCTCAGGAGAATCAGTTTACGGATCACAGATAAAGCCAGTGAAGGGCAAGTTAGGGGTTGAGGTCATTGATAAGGTTTTTATTGAAGTCAAGTCCAAACTCCTGAGAGCCGTGGGACAACTTTTGGCTTTTAACTGTCTACTGGAAGGGTAAACTCTATAAATTAAATCTTGTGTTTTCACTAAAACACAATAAGAATCATCTTCACCGTTTCCTCAGATCTTGTCTGTTTTTTTTAAGAAATCAAAAAGGGTCCAAATTACTTAGATGGTGGTCTCTGGTCTTGAAAATCAACAAACATTGCTATTTGGGAACTCAAATTCCTGCTGTTTTATGTTTTTTGCTCCATTTTATTTTTTTGCTCATTTTTTTGTTCATTTTTTGTTTTTTACCGAACTTTTTTTTGGGGGGGGGTGGGGTGGGAGTTGTTAATCCCAAAGAAACATCACTGTTAATTTAAATAAAAAGGAATTTGTGCAATTGAAGAAGTGTATTGCCATTTTTCCCGTCCATGTTTATCACGATGCAGAAAATTCAAGACTTTGTACAAGTTTGGAACTAATTCCTCAAAAAGATGGAGTAGAAATTCTGATTCTCAACTTCAAGTGAAAATTATAAATTTTGATACCTGTGGCTCTACTCTCCCCACACGTTGGTAAAACGGTTCCTCCACTGCAACCTCTACTTTGCATTCCTCGTCCTCCGAAGGTGTCTGGAAAACGAGGGCGCTCTCGTCCAATACGACGGTCCGACCAATTGGAACCTCCAATGGCCGATTCACAAGCACCAGTTGCCCTGTGACGGTAGTAACTATCGTCAGGTGCAGTAGTATGACTAGGACTCCCCGAGTTGTCTGTGACGGCAGTGCAGCAGCCATGTTGGTACAGTAGTACCGGAACTACGAGGGCGCCAGACAGGTGAATCAAAGGATGACTTGGCGGAAAGTGCAGATTAGCTATGGTATTCTGTTGCCCATATTAAAACCTGTGTTTAAAAAATTGAAATTGTACAATCCAGATGACATGTATCATTTTCAACAGCAGGCCTACTATCTCAAGATCACCTGGGGACAACAGTTTGCACCATTCACCTATCCCATGAACAATCAATATTTATACAGTCTACTCTTCTCAAAGGAAAACAATATAATTGACACAGGTGGAAATACTAACATTTTGGACTATTTTTACTATTTTTTTTATCATTTAAATGTTAATTAATTTATAAAATGTACTCTAAATTTATGTAATCTCAATCTCTGAACATGTAGCTCAGATGGACCTTCAAAATATACAGTGTATGGAGTTAGTTTTTTAATTGTGCACATTTCCAAACTGTTGCGCAAGTATTGTTTATGCTGAAATGAATGGCTTTGCAGGAAATTACAGATATAACAAGGATGTCGATTGTGGAGGCTAAACCACAATGAGTGAGTTTACTAAACTTGTGTAAAACTACAATGCTGAATACAAAGCCATTTTTAGCAACATTCTTGAGAGTAGGCTAAACCATTTCTACACATACACACATAAAAATGCAGTTTATTTCTAAGTTTTTAAGCTGCCAAATCTAACCCAACATAAACATAGACAACATCTTATATATTTTTTTCAATTCTTATAAAATTTCCAGATTATCTGTGAACTTAAATTAAGTGCAAAAACCGTCTGGCAAATACCTCAATTGGTGTGTATATGGACGTGCGCTCCAATCCACAATATGGGTCAATGCATTATTATTTATTTCCGAACTTATTTGTTACCTCCACAAAGCCAGTGGCCCGCGGCAACATTTTATTGCTATGGTGATTACTTCCTCGGCTATTCAGGCATGTAATCGATCATCAAGCCCATGGGTAAATTTTTTAATTTTCTTTTTTGAGAGGCTAATCCGTCAAAAGCTCTCTTTTGGAGGAAAAACTTGGTAGAGAGCATTGATATGTTTATTTAATATTCTGGGCTATTCATCTGAGATTTATTTCACGACCAATAACTTTTATAAGAGCCAAACTAAAAAAAAAGTGCAGTATTGTAATTATTTTTACTCATTTTGCCAACTTTGTTGGATTTGGTTGTGAAACTCCTTACCAAATTTACTCTTTCTGGGGCATTTATGTCATCAGGAATTTTTAGTGGTAAATGTGTATGGTATTTATTATCGCAGTGGCTATAGTTACGGTAACCGTAACGCGATAATGAATGGCTATAGTTACGGGATTGCAACAGCGCAAGTGCAATGACGTGTTCGATCGATATCGTTATGCAGTACGTATAGGGCATGCGCGTACAGGTACTCATTTTGCGTGTGCTCTTGGCCGCATGCAGAAACTACAGTGCAAAAATAAATGGCAAACTTTACCACTGTTGGTGTTAGTAGTTTTGAGGCCTTGTGAAATACATGTAGTATTAAAAATAGGTATTTTGTTGTCTTAGCCAATGAATACAGTAATGTGCATAAAGTAATGAAAGTAACGGCAAATGAAATACAATTCGATCATGTCGATTTTGTTGCTAAACTTGCATTTATTTAGCCCTTGGAGGAAGTTAAGCCACACGTATTTAGGCATTTAAAGGCACAGGCTCGTCAGCAATGTGCGCGCAAAATTCGTGCCACGAAATACGCAGCTCCGTGTGGCAAAGGCATGGAGCTGCGTATTTCGTGGCAAGAAATTGGCGCGCGCGCATTGCTGATGAGCCTGTGCCTTTAAACTTGGCTGATGAAACACATATTTGTCATATTGTTAAAATAACATTTAGAATGTAGGGTATTATGACTGTATTTATGACTGTGGTCAAAGTATTTCATTGTGTCCTTTTAAAATTGAAATCATGATAAATTCTGCTACATGTATACAAATAATACATGAGCAGGCGAATTTATTCCATCGAGACTGGTCGAGAGAATGTGTTGATTTTTTTCTTCCGTTTCGTTATTTCGGAGTCGCAGATTATATCATGCACGCAAGACACCGCGAACAATGGTCAGCAATGTTGTGGTCGATTATGTCTTGCCGCTTCGATGAACATGTCACCACGTTTGCACAGTTGCAATCCCTTAACTATAGCCATTCATTAACACGTTACGGTTACCGTAACTATATAGCCTCTGCGATTTATTTTAGGCTACCATGGCTACTGGATAATGTTGTTGGTAACCTGGTAACTAACAGGGTTGTTTTGGGGTGCTACCAACAATTTCCCTACTAACCCCCTTGCCCCTTAAAAGCACACTGTGCACCCACCGTGAAACCTTCATGGGTGGTTAACCCCTATATTTCTGAATGTGAAAACCTACAATGAAGGGAGGGACAACAAGAAAACAAAAGAAACCCATTACATTCAACATTGAATGATTTTCCCCTTGTACACAAAACTAGGTTAGGTAAGCCTATGGTATGTTCTCAAACTTTCATGCATATTTTCATGATAAAACTTAAAAGTTTAAGCTAGCGTCAGGGGGCAAGCTCGCTAGGGGAGCAGTTTGAGAAAAGAGTTAGTGGTCGGTCCGATTGTCAGTTCGGTCACCTCCATGGTTCGGTGGTTACCGGTACCCGGGCTTACTCGGGGCGAGTTGGGCCGGGCCGCCCGGCCGCACGTACGGCCGCATTGCACTCACTGTTGTTGGTGTCTCGCGGTGCGAGCTACCGCTGCAAATGCCATTTCAGAAACTTGCAAAATACGACAGCAGAAACGTAAAGAACACAGTCGATTAAACAATCAAACGTCTAACGTTTTGAGACACAATACAATCTCTTTACACTGACATTATACTTAAACTTACCTTTCTTTTTTCGTGTTTTTGACCCTTCTTAATTCTTCCAAACAAACTCGATCAACGTACAACTAACTAGACAACCGTGACACATCGACAACGTGTACATTATTTTATACTGTGCATATGCAATCGAAGCAGAAACCTTTGTATGGAACGCAAATTCATATTAATATACTACTTAAATTCTGCCATTGATCACCTACTACTTGTACATGCATCATATGACGCTAAAAGTGAATATCTTTGATTTTATTTGCCGGCCGTACACAATTGTCAAGGTATTTGACAATGTACAGGAAACAGTTTGCGGTCCCGTAAAAAGGCCCTTAAAATCTTTCAGGAAGTACAAAGACAATGATCGCCATTGTCTCATTATTTTGATTAGCAGCCACTTAAACTTGTTTTGACCAAAAGATGGTCGGAAGTGCAGTAGCCATCTTCCTGAAAAATGTTTTGATAAAATCCCACGTTTCGACAATTCAAAACAAACTACATTGTAGGCCTACATGTAAAACAATCAAACAAACATAACAAAAATGCAGACTACAACAAAAACACCATGCACCGTTCTTCTTAAAAACATTCAGTTTTCTTTTTTTCATTCAGCATTTTATTACAAACATCAACTTGTTTGTTTCAGGCGAGTGTGCTGTACACTGCAGAGGCAGCTTTCTTCCTCCATGCTTAACTCAAACTTATAGCTAAAACAGAAAGACAAAATCATTCGAATCGTTCCAAACCAAGTGTTACTTCAGTGACACGTCCCAATCTAAATGATTTTTAATCACCAAATGCAGCCTTAAATTTGCAAATGAAGTGCCAATATAAACTCCGATTTTTTTTAGAAATTCACTGCTATTGTCATACAGTGCATTTCCCTTTTGCTTGGAGGATGGGAATGTGTCAATACACTTTTTGACAATAGCAATGCACTTTGTGACATTTCACTTTACACGCACCACTGTATTCATGTGCTGCACATCCCCCAAATTGCTTGATCATATAACAAATGACACATCATTGTAAAGAGGAATAACAGGGCTTTCCAATGATACAAAATTCAAGGGAAATGACTTGGTAACAAGAGAGAAATGTTGTAAACGAGTGGCATTATATTTTTAAAACATTTTATATTTACTGGTTTGTTTTACAGGCTGGAACACCTCAAACCATAATTTTAAGGCTACATAAAAAAAGTGTCGCTACTTCGGATTTCACAGGGGCTGGGAATTAGATTTTCTTGGAAAAATAATAAAATTACTATACTCTAAATTCTTTGGGTCTTCTGTCCTAAATTTAATAGGGACCTTACTTTAAATCAAGATTTATACTTATTAAAATCAGTATCAAAATGGCAGCTTTCATGGACAGATATGTTCAAACTTTTGTAAAAAGGGTTTTCAAGACTGTCCTCTTTGGCACCTGGGCAAGCAATTAATTTTAAAGAGATTCACTCGTGTTTTAGAAGTGAAAATGGCAGATTTCACGCATTTAGGAGATGAATTTTAATGGCAAAGTATTCAAAATTAAAATTTGCAACATCTAATGAGGATATTTTGCATACTTTATTTTTTTTTTGGGGGGGGGGGGGGAAATCTAGTCAGCCAAACAATTGCTATAAGGGTCTTTCCACAGTGAAGGGGGAATTGTAGCAACACATACTATATTTTAAAGGAAATACCTTTGTCTGGTCTCAAAATAAAAGAAATAAGTTTCAGTTGTTCTGAAGAGATAACTTAGGCCCAAAAAGGGTTACAAATAGTGTGACAACATGCCTTTCTAAAAACCCTGTGTACATATTTCCAATATACGCTCGTATTTAAACCTGGACACTTGTGTTACATTTTAGGCCTTTCCGGTTACGAGTGTATGTTGGAGATTTGTACACAGGGTTTTTAGAAAGGCATGTTGTCACACTATTTGTAACCCTTTTTGGGCCTAAGTCATCTCTTCAGAACAACAAACTTATTTCTTTTATTTTGAGACCAGACAAAGGTATTTTCTGGAAAATACATTCTGTGGAAAGACGCATAACAGGACTCTTGTAATACGAAGAACAGGGGCTGTGGACCTGAAATTGCCCTTGTCATAATCAAAGTTGCCTTGACTGTATACAGTGGAAGTATTTTCCAAATTACAAAGGCACAAATTATAAAACACGCCAGTTGGAAATATCATAAATGAAATATTTTGATTTGGTCTGGAATTTTACAGGATAAATTTCTTTCAATCTGGTTCACTGTCATATCCGGATAGTTTAATACAATTCAACTGTGTCCAAAACTGATTTTTTGTTTTTGGGGGGTGGGGGGATGGGGGGATAGGGGGGTGGGGGGATGGGGGGATGGGGGGGGGGAGGGGGGGGGGAGGGGGGGGAGGGGGGGGGGAGGGGGGGGGGGGGGGGGGGAGGGGGGGGGGGGGGGAGGGGGGGGGGGGGGGGGGAGGGGGGGCGGGGGGCGGTAGTGTTAAAATTTATAAAACAATTATCCTCATTAGACATGTACAAAGAGAAACTACTTCAGTGAAGAAACATGAAAATGATACAATGAACTTATGACAGAATACAAGGATGGTAAAGGCAAATTCCACAAAACACTTCAAAATACGAATGTCTAGATCCCTATTCATTCTCTCTAAAATGAATGGCGAGGTGAGAATGGTTTAATTTGGTGGGTTTTAATATTTCAAATAAACAAAATTCCTCTCCGAATCGCTTTTTGATAAATTACAAGCTGTCATTATGATGCTTAATGTTTTTGCATATCTTTACAAATAAAATCATTAACAACTTAGATCTTTGCAAGGAATATAAGATTTAACACTGAAGGGGCGTTCACACTATCGCGAAAAAATGGCTTTGCGCGCAGCTGCTCCATAGGTTTGTACAGAAACTGGTTTGCCGCTTGCGCGCAGCCTATTAAAACGCGCAGAACGCTTTGAGCTGTTGAACTTTGACGGCAGTGCGCAGACCTTTCCAACACTCAGCCAATGAGGTATAAAAAGAAGCCCCAAGTTACCAGAGTTGAATTTTCTATTTTGGAGAGATCAACGCTTGAGACCTCATGCAACGCGGTGAGCGCAGCGCGACAGTGTGATTTTTCCGCGATAGTGTGAACCCCACTTAAGACCAGCGAGTCTTACAAATCTGCTCAGCAGTTTTGTCCAGAAGCAACCAAATTAAACCTAATATACATATTATAAGAGTTTTGGTCGATAACCACTTTCAGCTAAACATGTATTTTTGTGCTGACTGGATTTTTGAGGTGGATGGGATTAAAGTTTGGAGGTAACACGCCATTAGCTTAAAAACAAAACTGAAGATATTAAACACTGCATGAACTTTCCCAAAAATGTAAACAGCCTGGCAATGTTTCCCAAGCTTTATGAAATAACCCCCTAATATTGATTTCTTGCATAAAACAATGTTTTGAAAACTGACATTTTAACACATTTTGTTTCATTGGAATGTAACAAAAAGGTCAAACTCTATGCAGTCAAATGTCTACAATTGCCGGCATTGTGCACGATGGGAATTTGGGGAAAAATCAGTAAAATTTTAAGTAATTTCAGCCAGTTTTAACAGTGACTGCTAAATGTAAAATAAGCAGTTTACATTCCATGGAGACGAGTCAGGGAACAGGGCCAAACTGTCTTCCATATGAATAGTATCTATGTTAACTGTTAACCTTAATTAGATGCTTGTGACCTGTGTGTGACTATTTTTGGCATGTAACTTGTGACGTAACGTGCAATGTGGCGTGTGACGTAACGTGCTTGCAAAGCAGCATGTAACTTACTTGCAATGCTACATGATTATGATTCCGCCGTGGTTTTCAAGGAATGATGCTGAGGCGCTATAATGATACATGCTTGCTTTTTTTACTATCAAGCCAGTTTAACAAAATAATTCTCCTTAATTACTCATTCAACAAGACTATTGCACATTTTAAAACAGTTTTATTAAAATCATGTTGCACAAAATTACAACAATATGCAATTCTTCGCTCCTTTTTGCGTGACTGTGCTGTTTTGCTACAATTTTGCTGAAAAAAAAATTGTTATTTACAAATCTAAACAACACGATTGCCTGCCATCTGTGGAAACCATGGCAACGCGAAAGACAAGCCGAATCACTTGCAACCTCGATAACATTTTTTCTTTTTACATAATCGGGTGAAATATAAGGGATCTCGTCTGCACTGGTCGACCCAAAATCATGGAATAAATTAGAATATGACAATATTACATAATCAGCTATGTACACACATATATTTTCCAATTTTGATGTTTTTATTTTATGTTTCCATTTTCATGGATTTTTCATTTTAAATTACTGAAAATCAACTCACTGATCAAGAAAACAGAGGCGAATTTTTCGGCAATAAAACATTTTTATGATGCCATTTTTGTCTTACGAAATAATGAAATCAAGCTACATTAGGTTCCCATTGGTGGGGCTATCTGGTTTCCTCTGTGGGCGGGGCTAACATACTGCCATGTGGGTGGGGCTAACATGTTGCCCTGTGGGCGTGGCTAACATTGCTTGGTGGGTGGGCTTTCTAGACTGGTCTACTGACAGACAACTGATAAAACGTTGCTTGTTTCTTCAAGTTGTTTCTCAGTTTCCTGCACTCCCTGGATCTCCTTCGCCTCCTCAAATAACTGAAAAGAACAAAGTTACATCAAGAATTAACATCACTTGCAGCACTGCCATCAGGACATCACCAGAACCATTTCGCTTCAACTAGGTGGCTGCCTGGCCAAGGTGCACAACCCTATCAGCACTTAGATTGTGGCATTCCCACTCCTGGCACTGTTGCCATTATTATCACTGCCATCAGAACATCACCAGAACCATTTCGCTTCAACTAGGTGGCTGTCTGGCCAAGGCGCACAACCCTATCAGCACTTGATTGTTGCATTCCCCCTACAGGGTCCTGGTGCTGTTGCCATTATTACCGCTGCTATCAGGGAATCACCAGAACCATTTTGCTTCAACTAGGTGGCTGCCAGGCCAAGGCGCATAACCCTATCAGCAGTTAGATTGTGGCATTCCCCCTACAGGGTACTCCTGGCACTGTTGCTATTATTACCGCTGCCATCTTGAAATCATCAGAACCATTTCGCTTGAACTAGGTGGCTGCCTGGCCAAGGCGCACAACCCTATCAGCACTTAGATTGTGGCATTCCCCCTACAGGGTACTCCTGGCACTGTTGCCATTATTACCGCTGCCATCTGGGAATCACCAGAACCATTTCGCTTCAACTAGGTGGCTACCTGGCCAAGGTGCACAACCCTATCAGCAGTTAGATTGTGGCATTCCCCCAGCAGCTCCCCAAATATTGCTTGGGTTGAGGGCGCTCAAGTCACCGATATCATTATTATCCCTGGTCATTGGGCTCAGTTCAATAATTCAACTTCAGACTAACAGCAAATGTTCAATGAGAGAAAATAAAGAAAAAGTTGAAAGCAACCAACCTCTGTGTATTTTAAATCTTGGAACAGTTCCTGTATAAACCGCCGAGCTGACAGACGATAACTGCAGTTGCCGAGTAGATACGCTATGTCGGAATACAGACAGACGCTCTCAAACGTAGTGGGGAATTTTTCCTTGAGGCTGAAGGGATAGAAAAAGTATATTAGTTTTGCACAAATCAAAACAAATCAAAAGATTAAAGCGACATTCACATTATCTAAAAAAACCAAACATTTCATGTGCTTTGTTTACCAATGCATAGTTCCGAGTTTGCCCAGTTAACTCCACCCCCTTGGATATTGTTGCTATGGCTCACACGCTATCGTCAAAATGGCGACACACAACGCACAAAGCAATGGAACTTTCAAAGGAAAGCACAGATTCATTGGAGAAAACTCAAAGGTATTCATGTTTCAGGGTCGACAGTTATCTTAGAACACACAGAGTAAAGGGCCAGTAATACAGGGATGTCATATCATGACATACATGCTTTCGTACCTTTGAACAACGAAATGCATACAACACTGTACACATTGTATGGGACAGAACATCGCGTGATGTTGTTGTACGGACCGTGGACTTTGACCTATGTGGGTGATGTCTGCTAGCTCTGTTGTGATCGGTCGGCGGGTTCGGTTGATTGACAAGTCGGAACTGTGCATTAGTATGAACTCTGAATAACTGCAGACGATTTCACGAATCCTTACGCACTGCGTAAGCCCGCTTGTACAACTTTGTATTGCGTAAGCTGTGCAACATTTCTGTGAAAATTACATGTAAGCCATTTCAAAAGTAGCGCAAGCAACAAAATTTTTCGTTAAATCAGCTGCAGATCCTTCTACAAGCGCGCTTCTCTGCGAGTTAAAATGCGTAATGCATTTTAGGTGTGTGATGCAATTGGGCTGTTCATTCACAAATTACAGTGATGCTGTGCCTACATGCGTACACACAGTATTTTATTTGTAGCCAGCCAGGAGAGCTAGATACTTTCACACTTGGTATGGTCATGACACAATCACATGTGGTTCTCACTTGTTTGTACAAAGTAGACAACCAATACATGATGCCCGAAAGACGAAAATGTATACATTTTTTTTCGGGGCGACCAAACAAAATTGCCACGCAAGACAATATATTAATGTGTATGTTTGTGCATGGCCTTTTTCTGGAGGTCACCCTGTACTTCACATTTGGGTCATTCCATGAAGTTGAGAAACACGGTTTCCGTGTTACATCCACAACCATTTTTACTTTTTTTTTGCCCTCGATAACCCCATTAATCAATACTATTCAGAAATTTAAGCTGTTGGATGAGAGAAATTTAAAACATTCATTACTTGTAACAAAATCCTCATGGATTTAAATTTAGATGTCAACTAAATAGAATTTTGTTCAAATGTAGGTGTGACATTTGGTGCTTTTTAACAGATTTTCTTGAATCACACAGAAATATAATCTAGAATCCTTCAAATTCAAATTAAAAAGGATTGTTTAGTTTGAGAACCGTGTGTTTATTTCAAATTCAACATGAAAAAAATTGTAGTTGGAGTAAAAGCAGTTGAACTGTATTGGTTTCCAAGTTACATCCACAACCACCACTTTGTTAAATAATTCAAAATGGCAGCACTTTGTCAACACTGAAGACTCCCAAATTACCCCCAAACAGTGTAAGCCACCACATCATGCAACATCGTTATATAAATGGTGATTCATTGCTCTCTTATTGACCATTTTTGTGGAAATGAAGAAATGTCACACTTTGTTCCTCAACTTCATGGAATGACCCATTTCCTATTAGACAACCATGATTTTGTTTCAGTCAAAAGTCCGAGTTCCCCACAATGACAAACACTGCAAGCTTTAACAAGAAAAGGTTTCTTTCTTTGCACAATGAATAAAGTAAACTGCATCCTGTTTTACACATCATTTTATAAGTTTCAACTTTCATTCATAAATACCTTGGACCGTTTACGCATCTCTATTGGCTGAGAGCACGTCACGTGGGCATCCTTAAATTAGCGATAAAGAATAGTGATAATGCCCGGCTGGCTGTCCCGCGTTTGTGCCCTAGTCAGCGCGTATATGGAACACGCACATGCACAAAGAAACTGCACGCGCCTGAAAGCAAATTGTGCACTTATATCCAGTCGTGTGCGTGCGCGAGCAACACGCCTGCGTAACGCGCGCGATCAAACAAAAACAACATCAAGCACAGCTCGCAGTTGTACGAACGCCGTGTTGACACTAGACTGTAGGCATAGGAAAGTGAATGCAAAAGATGGCAAAACGACGAGCTAATTTTTGTGAATTTTACCGATTTTACCGATTTACACGAAATAATTTACACTGATAATGCCCTCGCCTGGCGGCTCGGGCATTATCAGTGCCCAGGACCCCTAGCTGGCTTTAAAGGTGTGTTTAAGATTGGCCAAACCTACTTTTAACCCCTAATTCCATCTTACCTCAAGAGCCCCTGTTCTTGTGCTTTCATCCCGACCGAGCTACCCAGGTTAATAACCAACCGCAGCACCTCTTTACGAATCATAGCCCGTCCTCGTGGCGTGTCTTGCCTCATACGGGTGGACTGATTGGAATCTGAGCTGTGTGCACTTCCCGTACTCGCTGACGACATATCGCCGCTAGTCGATGTGTAGGGGCCGCTGGCGGCGCTTGAACCACGCAGACGTGGGCGGGTTTGCGGGAGGTTGGCTTCGGTTTCGCTGATTGAACGAAGTCTGTCATCATCTGTAATGACAGACAACCAAAATCATGTCAACATTTTCCAAAGTACTTTTTTTTTTAAATTACAGGCGACCCGCTTTCATAAGAGGTTCTTCTTTTTATTATTTATTATTATTTCTTTCTGGTATTCATACCAAGGATTCCTCAAAAGTGCCCATTGCACTGTCACTCGCAAGCGTAAGGAAACCCATGAAGAATTATAAATTAGAAATGGCCAGAGACACCGGGGAATCCCCTTGCTCTTCATGAAAGAATGCTCTGGGATCTTTAAAGTACGTTACCGTTACCTAACACACTGGACCAACAGCTTTACATCCCTTCCGAAGGATGGAGCAAGTGTGGTTGAGTGCCTTGCTCAAGGGCACAGGTACCGCAGGAGGTTCGAACCCGCAACCCCAAGTTTTCACCTATGATTGCGAGTCAATGACCCAAACCAATCGACCACGGTACCCCTGTTAATTTAGAGGCCTCATGTTCTGTCTCTAGCAGAGTCTTCATCAAAGGCAAACTGACTAGGACATGTATACAAAACAGTACATTAAATCATCATGCTGGGAGGAACACAGGGAGAAGCAGTCAGGCAGAAAGATGGGTTGGAGTGAAAAGCCAGTTAGGGGAACAAAGGGTAGGTCTGGGGCTGGAGGGTGAACAAAACAGGGATTAGGAGTACCAGGGGAAAAAAGGAGATATATATGCATCACGACATGTGAAGATAAACCACCGTTCCAAACCATACACATTGTATGGTCTTTGCCACTGGTTCCCTGTTGCATCAAAACCAGCGGATTGACGTAGTCTCTTCTTCGTGCCGTTTGCGGTTTAGAACCTTGTCTCAGAGGCGGTCCTGTGTGCATGCCCCAGGGGTGGGGATTTTGTCACCAAAAAAGTGACAATCCCCACCTCTTAGGTGGGGTAGCCTGGGGGGGGGAGGGGGGGGGGAAACAATTGATAGGTGCATTAATTACAAGGACGCACATAAATTAAATCGGTTCGATTTAGATGTTATTGAAGTCCGATCATGATGTACAAATGTACACAAAAGGGTGTGTTACGACGACTGAAAACAGACTAGTTTTGGAGCACAACCACCGTGGTTTATCTTCAGACGTCGTGATGCATATGTCTCGAAAAAAGTGGGAGTGGGAGACAAAACAACAGATTGACCTCTTTTTCTTTAAAGCCAATTCAATTCCCTGACTCTTCCCAAATCGGAAAAAAGGGAAACTCTTTTCCAAGTTTCCCCTGATTTCTAGAATTGCTGGGAACCCTGCTCTAAGTAACCTACCTTCATCTTCATCTTCAAATGTGGTCCGTGTCCTCATCTTAGTACAGACGAGACAATGTTCCGCCTGATGCTTAGTATCTTCCGTAAACTCCACCTCTTGTCGCATGGCCGGTCCACTACTCCCCTTCTGACTGCGATACTCGCTCTGCACGCCATAACTCCCATCCACTTGCTCCTCTACAAACAGGGTGATGTCGGTAGGGTCCATCGGTTGGTTGAGATTCCCTGTGCCGTCGCGGGTGTTGTGAGCATGTCGTAGTCGGCCATCGGGAACCAAGGCCGAGGGATCTAGGCAGTATAAGTCTTGAAAGCTGGCCGATTTGCGAGTGGTTGGGCGTCGGGCACCGCGGTATTGGCTCTCGTCCGTCTGAGGGGAAAATGTAAATTAATTTTTTTACGAGCTTAGTGTCTCATTTTGCAGTTACTCATTCCCCGCTTTCATAGTATTGATGAGAAACATACAGAAATGGCCCAAGAGGTGCAGGATAATTTTGGCTGGACAACGGAATCTTTGGAATTTACAAAATTTTACAACAAAGAGCAAGTTCAAGCAGGGACTATACCATCCTCTTGCAACAGTGCCCCTTTAACGCACTCCCTAACTCCTGCGCGAAACAGGCCCCATTTCGCAGTGGGACTAGGGACAGAAATCTTGTCGTCTCTGCTAGACCAATCAGGATGCTTGGCAGTGCATTGCAGCATGATTGCAGGCATTCAAATGTAACGCGCGCAGATTGTAAACACCGTGCATGCATGTGATACAATAGCATTACCGAGTACATGAATCATGTACTCGGTAATGCTGGCCGTTGTCCGCGTCGACGATTGGCTGCTATTTAAAGCATACTGGGGAATCCGTTCCATTACATTCGTCAGCATGCATCCCTGTTATTAATTTGAAAAACTGCAGAGTAAATTAAGATCGTCGTTTGAAAGTTTGGTAGGAATTGGACAGTCATAAGGAAAGGAACCCAATACAATTTCTGGAAAGTATAGAAATCGTTTCTTTTCGGCATAACATGACCGAATTGATTAAATTACATCAAAATGACTCGGGCGTGAGTTGGCTCAGGACAACAGCCGGCTCACTCCACAGATTTGCGTGCATTTCCTCAGGGTATTGTTACGTTGCTTTTCAGAGTGGAAATTCCCTGATATCTCAGGATGGGACTATACAGGGTGTCCCAGAAAAAAACGGAACAGTTAGAAAAATCGTGATTGTGGGGAAAACAAATACAATAGCCATAAAAATTTGGTTTTGTTAGATGCACCAGAGCATAAGCTATAACTTCATACCAATTGCAAGTTAATCCAGTTCCGGATGGCTGCACAATAATTGTTTAACTGAGGTGCGGTGAAATTACAATTGCCGCATGTTTTCTGATTGTGAATTTCATTGTATAATCCTCTGCAGAATGGGCTTTTTGGCCGATTACATAAGCACAGGCATACAAAATTTGCCATGGGCTCTCTGCTGGTCATTTCACAACATGGTGCAGTTAACTCATCAGCAAAGGTCATTTGTGGTGACTGAATATGCACGACTTGGAAGCCTTGCAGCAGTCAGAAATGCTTTTGCCCTTCGTTACCCTGGTCGCCGTGTCCCTTCAAAAAGTACCATTCTCAGGAATTATCAAAAGTATCATTGAAACATGCGGCAATTGTATTTTTACCTCACCTCAGTCAAACAATAATTGTGCAGCCATCCGGAACTGTACCAACATGAAAATGAAGCTTATGCTCTGGCACATCTAGCAAAACCAATTTTACATGGTTGTGATTTTTGGTTTCCCCACAATCACGATTTTCCTAACAGTTCCGTTTTTTCTGGGACACCCTGTAGTTAACTTTATCCTTTTCTTTATCGTGACCAATTGAAACCACAGATTTCAATTATGTTATTGAATAGCATTATTGCATTATTGAACAGCACCGCACCACAACCGGATTTGGACGGTTTGTTTCACATGTGTGTGCAGTGATTTTGCATTCTAACATAACATGCGCAATCGTGAAGAGAAATACCACCTTGAAATTTTTGCAGGCTAGTTTACCAAGATTCTTCTTTAGAGATGTCGATTTGTGAACTTACATGAAAAATGAGACTAACATCCACAGGGAGACAAAGTCCTTGATACTCTACGCTCTGTGACTGTGACTGTGTGTTAGAGCGAGGTTTGGGGAGACCCCGTAGAATGTCTAGAGAATTCATGCTCACTGTCCTGTGGGGGAAAAAAAGAAAAATACTAAAAAAAGAAAGAAACACCCATTCACTAAATACAAATCCTCATATATTACAAACTAAATAAATATGCGGATGGCTAGTTTTAAACTATTTGTTTCAAGTTTAGAACACATAATTGGTAATCTTGAAAATCAGAAATGTTCGTAGATTTACACATAACTTACACAATATAAACATGATGACGGCAGTAATCTTCCCCTGAAATGGTTTTGTCTAAAGTGCTATAGTTTTTGAGAAATGAGTAAAACAATTATTTTTCATCTCAGGACGTAAATTCATTTCGCCCCAAAACCATTTCGCCCTGCACCACTTCGCCCTAAACCACCTTCCCCCAAACCCCTTCACCCTTACACCACTTCGTCCGATTACCCCTTCACCACCAAATACCTCGTGTACAGGCTGTGGTTCAGGGCGAAGTGGTTCGGGGCGAAGTGACCGTAAAGCCTTTTTTGACTGTTTTCTCAAAAGTTAGGCAAAGTACGGAGCTGGTTTTTGCTCAGGTTGGTTTTAATCATGTATATCTTCAATCACACAGGGAGATAAAACCATTTGCAACGGTCTACCAATGTGTTCTGCCTTTAAAACCAGCTAAGACCCTGGATGCGAATAACATTAAGTCAATCTCAAAGTGGAAAGTTTCAGCACACAGACGCTTTATGCAGTCATGCATAATGCAGCTGTTATGTGAACATTTCGATATCAACTTAGAAAAGAAATTTTGAAATTTTAATTAAACTGAAAATGTGCCTTTCTTTTGTTGCTTGGTACAGTTTTGAAATGGTTGGTGACTGAAGCCACATCATACTTACTCCACTAACAGTCCCCTTTTCCTTTCTTCAACGTGGTATGCAAGTTCATCCCGACTACTAATAGAGGCTGGGCGTTGCGCGTTTTGACTGGTAGGATCACTGGAGACCTGTCGGTGTATGCGTAAAGCCTTGAGGGCAGCGTAGCCGTGAGCATCGCGACTGGTCGTGAATACGGCGCTGGTTTCCAGCACGTTAGAGTACGGCGTGTTGAAGTTTGACGAGACAGTCTTTGACAATCGTCTCATGAAACTGGGAGTCCGCGTCAAGTTATGTTTTCGTCGTAGCGTGTTGGACGAGTGAATTCCCTTGACGGTTTGGCTGCTGGTGATCGTGTTTACGCTCGTGTTGGAGGATTCTGTTGGAGGGCTGTTGGTGTTGGAATGCAAGGAGCTGAAGCCGCTGGTTTGCGTGGTGTCCGTCGCGAAACTCTCACTGCGACTCTTAGTACCGAAACTGCTACGTCCGCTCTCGTTGCTGTCGCAGCGACGATTGAAAGTCCGTTCGCGCAGGGAGTGCGCCCGTAGACGCTCCGGGGTGCTCTGCGATTGAAACCGCGCCATGTTAGGGTTCGGCGAGGCGGACCGGTGGGGCTTAGAGCTGGCGTCGCTATTGCTACGAAGTTTAGTCAGCCTTCCATTATTCTTCTTCTGTACTCCATTGGGTTCTTCCATCGTAGGCATGGTCTGAACACGTCTTAGGATACTGCTTCGTGGCATGACCCCAGCATGTCCGATGGTTGCATATTTGGCATATCTTGCATTATCCAATATGGGGTTCTTTGGTGGCAAATCGCTCTGAGACCCCGACCTCGTCCGAACCTCTAAATCGTTGCTACTAACTCCACTCCGCATCTCAATTTCACTTGAGCTGATTCGAGTTCTTTGTTCGACGGCCGACATTTTGGTCGGGCTTGATTTAGTTCTGTCCCTTCGACCAATTCTTGGGACGGGAGGAGCCAGGGAGAGCGCCTTTTCCTCAGCTGCCGGTTGCTGTTCATTTCCCAGATCATCATCATCCTCCTCTGAAAACCACGGCTGTGGGCTGGCACTCCGACACGGACTCGTCTCACCGCTAACGCTACTAACAGTCACTTCCGCATTAACAAAAAACACATTCTTTTCCTCAGGATCATTCTCGACAACGAGCTTGGGACTTTCCAATTCGGGCAGTTTATCACTAAGTTCCAATTTTGGACTTTCCAGGGTGTACATCGATTCGCTCATAGTAGAGAACGGCGATGCTGGGGGTCCAAACGAATCTGTAAATCGACCGAGCTCATCGAAGATAATATGCCTTTCTTCTAGAACGGGGTAGTAGTCCGTGCGACTGTGCCGTACGCTCTCCCAACCAAGTGAACTCAGGAGGTCCGCTCCTTGACGAGTCTTGGAAAACAAGCCCAACACGTAAAAACAAGTTCTGCAACAATGATAAAGGAAACGGGAATTAGGAATCTATCAAATATTGCACTTGTTACTTTGCTCAGTTGCGTACCCAAGCAACACCAAGAAAAAAATTGGGTTCTTGGGGAAAACCCGAGGGAAAATACCAGTGTCTCATAGCTCAGCTGGTAGAGTATCTGCCTGGTGTGTCAGGGGTCTTGGGGGAAAACCTAAGGTAGTATTCCACTGTGCCTCATAGCTCAGCTGGTAGAGCATCTGCCTGATGTGTCGGAGGTCTTGGGGAAAACCTGAGAGAGTATACCACTGTGCCTCATAACTCATCTGGTAGAGCATCTGCCCGGTGTGTCAGGTGTCTTGGGGGAAACCTGAAGGAGTATTATACCACTGTACCTCATAGCTCAGCTGGTAGAGCATCTGCCTGGAGAGTCAGAGGTCCAGGGTTCAAATCCCCATGTGGCCCATATTTGTTCTCTCGTCCCTTGTTTTGTGATATACATGTAGGCGTCTGTCAAGAAATTTCCAAAATATTTTTTATGGGGCTTAGATGACCAAGGGAAAAAAAATACTGGCGATTATTCTTACCCTCGAACTGAAAAAACGTCACATTCTTCAGCGAGTCTGATGATTTCAGGTACGATGGATTCTGTTGAAAGCAGCTGTAGTCCGTAAGAGGATGTTCCTGTGTGACCCTTGGTGAAGAGAGGGTAAAACAAATACATAAAAAAGTAACTTGAGTATCTTTAATCTAAGCTTTAGAGTAGAAGTTTCTGGAAATGTAGTCAAGTAATGTTTTTGCTTCAAAGAGAAAAATAATGGAAAATAGAATTAAGTAACGACAAAGAAATGCTAAAGCACTTTTCGACTTGCACTCATCAGAGCAAAACGCAAGAATGGCGTGGTGACGCTATCGACATTAGTATAAGGCTAAAGGCAGGAATGACGTGTTCAGAATGCTGAGCGCTAATTGGTCAGCTCGATAACAGCAGGGAGCACACTACTGCGCATGCGCAGTTAGATTACATGTGTACAAGTTCTTTCTGACGACACAACACGGGTTTTTCGTGAAGTGAATGAATGTAGCCTTGAGCATGTGCAGATGCATGATACTGCGTGCTCTGGCCAGTATAGTGAACTTCTGTTCGCTGTATTGTTTCGAGCATTCCGGGTGATCAAGCAAGTGTTGTCCTATAGCATATGTGCATTCGGGCTGTGTGGCAGCTTTGCGAGCATTCTTGCAGACACGCGACGGCTGTTTGCAAGAAGCAGGCAGGTTGCTACGGATGGAGGATGGGACGTGCTGTTTGATGCGATCCGCTAGTCTTTGGGACGTTTGACCTACGTACCGAGCTTCATGGTACCATAATCAACAAGCAAATACTTACCAAAGCCCAGAGAGCTGCTTTAAGATTAAGAATGCTGGAGTAAGAGCCAATGTCCGCATATCGAATGACATCACAGAGTGTGTGCAGGTATTGCTGTTGGTAAGACAAAATAACAAATGAAAAATGAACACAACTTTTAAACATTTCACCAGAAAAATAAAAACTACAGAAGTGGTCCCAACTGTCGAATGCAATGATTCCGCCCGAGATGTTATTTTTTTATGAGAAAATGATAATTGACGATAAATTAATATAAATACATGTGCACACTCATTTTTTATAAACCAGGGCTTCTTATGCAAATAAAACTACCTTGGTATTATGGCTCCGTTTTCTGTGCAGTATAGACCGTATCGAATAGCCGCCATTTCGTGGGGCACCTTTTGTTACTTAAACCGTTCAACAATGGAAGCACAATATGTGCAACCATGCATGTCCTCAAGGAACAAAGAAACTGCCCTTCGAAATGGCGGCTATTTGATACGGTCTATAGCCAGTCCTAAATAGGACAGTGGCTTTGCACAATTTCTTGAAAGCATGGACGCAGTTTCTCATTGTTTTCTTGGAACAAAGGTGAGGTACTAAGCTGACTTATACACAGGTTGGTTTTTATCATACACATCCTCAATCACACATGGAGGTAACGCTGTTTGTAGCAGTTTTCCAATCACGTAATCTATCTTTAATAAATCCCTAACAATCACCTGTTTTTCAAGGATCTCACTACCGCCCCTATGTTGCACCAACTGCCCGTATAGGTGCACAGGGACGTACACATCACGTCGTTTCTTTCTCTCATCGCGAGACCGTCGTACAAACCCACCCTCGAGGACAGGTTTCTGGTAACAGGTGAAAGCCTCGTTAATCTCGCTCTCCACTAACGAGACGTATTTGTTGTTGTATACCGTCTGCCATTTCTCCAGCTCATGAGCGACAAAGTTGACTTCTGACAGATATTTAAAGCCTTTCTGAGTTGATAGAAACCTAAAAATGAAATTAGGAAAAAGATACAAATCCTGAATTTCTTTGCTTACTGCATCTGTCCAGTGAATTTTTAATATGTTAATATTTAATATTTTTAATATGTTAATATATTTTAAGTAATGGCCCAGTCAAATGGGTATATGGGTGAAAATCTTAACAAAGATTTCTATTTTTTTGGGTAATTTTAGGAAGTATAGTTATCACAGATTATTTTCATTATCGGCATTAATTATTGCCATGAAAAGTGATTATTAAAAGATTCAGCTTTAATTATTGTTTTTACATTAATTGCATTGATGACGATATTCTGTAATAAATATACTTCCTAAGACTACCTAAAAAAAACTTTAAAAAAATGAAAATCGATTTTATAAAGATTTTCACCCATATACCCAATGCATAGTTCCGACCTGTCAATCAAGCCGAACCCGCCGACCAATCACAACAGAGCTAGCAGACATCGCCCACATAGGTCAAAGTGCATTGCCTCACAACAACACAACAACATACAGTTTGTACAGTGTTGTATGCGGTGATCCGGGTGAATTTTTTGCTTCAAGGCCGGGCGATTCGCTGTTCAAAGGTAAGAAAGCATGTATTTCATGATGATATGACATCCCTGTATTACTGGCCCTTTACTCAGTGTCTGCTACAGTAACTGTCGACCCTGAAACATGAATACCTTTGAGTTTTCTCCAATGAATCTGTACTTTCCGTTGAAAGTCCCATTGGTTTGTGCAGTGTGTGTGGACATTTTGATGATAGCGTGTGAGGCATAGCAACAATATCCAAGGGGGCGGGGTTAATTGGGCAATCTCGGAACTATGCATTGACTGGATCATTATTCCAAACAGCATCAGTAACATATTCCTGATATATTTGAAAATTCGGTTTTGACATTGAATATTGATATCGTACATTGACTTTTGAATTTTGATATGGTATCGGAGTACTGAGTGACAAGTGCTGCCCAGTACCTTGAGCCCATGTGTAGTGCTTAAGCTATTTTTATTTCTTATTTTTTTCAATTTCATTGTACTTATTTTTTGTGGCAGCATGATCCCATACCTTGTCAAAAGCAGCACTCCTCTATCCCCCATGTGGAGCAGCGAGGGCCTAATCTGTACCAACGTGTGGAGGTTCGAATCCACCTCGCATGCCTCTTCGATGATATCAATGGCCTCCGAAGCGACCGCCGAACTCTTGTCGTAGAGTTGGGTGACTAGGAGCTCCATGCCCCAGTTTTGGAAGAAGGGAATCTGGGCTCGGAGTTGGACGCGGAGGTGACCGGTAGAGTAAAGACGAATCGACTAAAATGTCAAGAAAAACAGACAGAATGAAAAGTTACGATGCACAATTTGGTAATATGTGCCAATAATTTTGGGCAAAACAGCTTGGAACGCTCCTAACAACCACCCTTGTTTAAAGATAGTATACATGATTGGTAAACTGCTACAAATAGTTTTATCCCCCTGTGTGATTGAAGATAAGCATGATTAAAACCAACCTGAGCAAAAACCAGCTTCATACTTCGTCTAACTTTTTAGAAAACAGTCAAAAAAGGGTTTGCAGTCATTTCGCCCCAAAACCACTTCGCCCTGAACCATTTCGCCATGAACCACGGCCTGTGCACGAAGTGATTTTGGGGCGAAGTGTCATTTGGGCGATGTAGTGTTTGGACGAAGTAATTTGGCGCGAAATGGTTTTGGGGCGAATTGAATTTTCGTCTCATGAGACGAAAACTAATTGTTTTACTCATTTCTCAAAGACTATAGCACTTCAGACAAAACCATTTCAGGGGAAGTTTTCTGCGGTCATCATGTTTATATTGTGTAAGATAGGCGGAAATCTTTGAACATTTCTGATTTTCGAGATCACAAATGACTTTGCATAACTAGACTGCTTTTTAGACAACATATTGCATGGAGGAACACGTATGGTCTTAAAAGAAATATAATAATATAATAATAATAAATTCTTATAGAGCGCCCTCCATATAAATTATACTTGGACCAAAAGATCTAGTTTCTGTAAGAACCGCTGAGGCAGTTAAAAATGTTATTTCATGTTGGAAATTGACAACCGAAGGTGGGTTTCTTTTACCATTCACTTTTACCAAAATCTATATATAGATTTTCAAGGTTTACTGAAGCAGTGATGCATCTAAGTAGCTAAAATATCTTCAGGCTAGTTTACCAACATTCTTTCTTAGATTGTTTACACTCTTATTCCACGAATCTGCAAAAAGTTGTATCTTGCAAATGATGCATAGGGCCTTTATTAAAACTAAAGGATCCTCTCAGAAACAGAAAAATGCCACATTCCATTGCTGTGGGAATCCCATTGCTCAAACAGGTCTACTTGAAACTGGACGTAATGACTGCAGCAGAACAATCTTGAAAATTTAACAGGTCCTCCTTTGACCAGGAAGAAAGCAGAACATTCTAAAATTATTGGTCGATCAGTGCCTTGTTATCTTCAAATTCAAACTTCTGTTCTGATCAAGAATTAATATTTTACGAAAAATGCATTTCATTTTTGGGAGAGTATATTATTAGCCATACCTCTGATGCGGATGTCAGTAGTTTACTAAGGATGGTCCTCCCTAAACCTTCTCGGCTGCAGTCGAGACAAGTGGTGACGAGTTTCTGGAGAATTTCGTGGCCTTGCGACGAGCAAAGGTCGAGGATGCTGTTATAGCATAAAGGAGAGAGACATTGATGAGTCACAATGGGTGACTGAGTAGCACTGGCTAGCGAGTCAAATTAGAGCAAGTTTGATTCAAGACTATATTGGGGGCGTTCGAGATGCTGACACCGGTTAACACCAACTTACACCGGAGCGTTCTTTTAGCCATCACGTGATACACGAGTCTGCCCTAGTGGCAGCCACCACTGCCCTAGCTCGCGGCTGGGTCTATGGTGTAAAGCAAGGTGTAATGACGTCACCTAGTAACCGCGAGTAGTAAAACATGGCGGACAGTTTGGAATCGTGACGCGAGTACGAAGAAAAACACAGATTTATGACACAAAACAGGAGGGAATAGGGCCGTAAATACATTTTGCTGAATCAGTAGATGTCTGTGGGCATTGACAAAGTTTATTGCGGTACTTTAGGGCAACTATTTTTGCGTGGCGTCGGTTGCATTTTTCATCTTGAGTCAAACGATAACGGCGTTAATAAAGCCCCACCCGGCAACAACCTTTGACCACGTGTTCCAAGAATTCAAAGCGAGACCCTGTGTCGTTCGTTTTACATCTTCTGGGGCTTTTCCCTGTGTAAACCCCCTGTTACCCGGTGTAAGCGTCTCGAACGCCCCTTTTATGGACTGGCAATGATGTCACTAGTGCACGTCTATGGGCCCCGAGGGACTGTGAGTCACCACAAGAGGATCCTATTTCCTGGAGGCCGAAGCCCGAGGGAAATAGGACCCTCTTGTGGTCACCCATAATCTTGAGGGGCACATAGACGTGCACTGAAAATAGAATTATGCCAGTCGAGGTGTTGACATGCGGGCTTCAAAGTTTGATATGCACATCTAGTTCAGGCTGGGACTAATTTCATGCACTAGTCTATATTAGTGAACCCCACGTGACTGCGTTTCAGCCAGTCAGGATAAAGAATGTTAGTGTGTGTGGGTAATTCCCAAAATTAGGGGTCCTAAAGTGTAACATGCTTTTAAAGATTTTCAAGTGTGTTTAGTGATTGAAAGTCCTTTTCCAGTAGAAAATATTTATTTTTATTTCCATAAATGCGACTTAAATTTAACGTTTGTGTGTGAATAAAGCACCAAGGTTAATGCAAACTCATTCTACAGCTAATTTTTATTAGCGTAGGTAACCCGGGACACCAAATTCCTATTCAATATAATGTAACAAATTATGAGCTTTTACGGTTTTTTGTTTCAAATATTTGTCAGTAATCACAGAACAAAATATTCAAGAAATTGGTGCTGTCCCCTGTAATCACAGGCCACAGTCTATTACTGAGAATCTGTGATCATGAGTGGCGATTTTTGATGCACAGGGTGTCGTACATAACTGGGACACCAAACGTTTTGGACCCCTAATTTTGGGAATTACCCATTAGGCCAAATAATATAAATTACATGTTTCTCGTCCGGACATTTTTCAACAGTCGATAAGGGGGGACTTTACTATGTTAAATAAATTGCTGTATCCAACCATGTCATTCATATCATTCGATGCCTTTCTGTCATGTTTTGTCGAGTTTTTTGATGGGATGAAAAAACTCTCTTTTTAACGACGGCCACACACCCGGTGATGTCGATGTTTGGCGGCTTAAAAATACGGCAAACAGTGCGATTCCAAGTAAAAAGTAATGCATCAGGACATCCTGGACGTGGACAAGTACACCACAGCCAAAATTACTAAAGAATTATAAGGGATGGCAAAGATTGAACAGGATATGCAAAACCTGGCGACAAAACTTGAAGAAGTTAGCCACACTTTTTCAAGTTTTGCTGCGCATGCGCAAACCGTGACATAGCCCCTTTAATCTACTTGTCAATCAAACTTGCTATTTGAGTCACAATGGCTGGTAAGTCATGATTACTTGAAGGGACATTTTGAGGGTACTTACTACTGGAACATGCCCGTTTTCTCCATGAGTTTCTCTCCTTTGGAGGTGTGGCATATTTTCCCAATAAAGAGAAAGTAATCTTGACTAATTGTTGACTGCACACTGATTGGACTAAAGACGGCCTCTGGGGGTACGTTGTTGTTAGGGACCATCGTTATCTCTAAGAGACAGTCGGCGATGTCTTGGGATAGCTCACGCAGCAACTGATGGGCATCAGCCTGGTGACAGAATAGCAATATCATATCATGAACGACAGTATTGGTAAAACCAGCATTGTTATTAAATAACACTGAAATAATAAACATGGATTTATATGCATTTGATACACAATATGAGACCGGGTGACTCCCCCTTCCATTGTTTCCAAATTGTGTGTCAAACGTCCGAGGACTTTGCGTGTCAAACATCCAAGGAATTTGTGCGTTAAAAAAAGGGAAGAGTGTGTCGAGGTATTGATTGCTTTCCGGTGACGTCACCCCTTCCATCCACCATTTTGGTGGGCATTTTTCATGACCCACGTGGCTCGAGTAATAACCGGCAAACAGAGCAAGAAAAGCGCATTGGTTGCACTTACTTTTGTTGCTTAACCTTGCTTTATGTTGTTGCACCATGGCTGTTGTATCGATAAAGATAAAAACGTATTTCTTCAGGCTAAAAATCGCGATCAAGTAGAAACACTTTCGTGTTTACAAGCTGACTGCATGCTCAATATTTTGAACCTATCGCAACGCGCGTGTGTGGCATCTTCGAACGCGTGTTCATGTGTGCTATTGGCACGCGCGTGTATGCGCGCGACTGTTGCCCACCACACATTCCCGGATGTTCTACGTCATCGAAAGCAATCAATAGGGGCGATAGAGGGAGTCACTCAGTCTCATATCTTGCAGCATATAATAATTTGTGACCCTCCGGCACAAAAACCAGTGACATGGGTACATTTTTGAAAAATGAAATTTTGGGGTCTCCTAAATTTGAATTTTGAGAATTTTTGACAACAGACACAAGGGGGGAATCCCCGTTTGTGTGCAGGAATCCCCGATATTGAGCAAATGTTTAGACGCAATGTTAGTTTCCGAAAGATTTTGTCGTGGAATATTCTACACCCTCTCATTAAAAGCTTTAAGGCCAGTTTTGAGTTAATTACGTGTTTTATTTTAATTTTTTTTTTTTTAAACGAGGGTCTCTGTGCTTTCTTTTGTGATGAAATTTGCAAATGAACAAACGTGACATACGGTAACACAATGGCTTAGCATCTTAAACTAGGCTGCCAGTGTTAATTTGAAATCTGTCAGTAGCAGCAATCTCCACTACCGGTTTTGTCCTGGCGCACCGCCCGGACAAAATCATCAGAAGTACCATTAGCGCCCGGACAAAACATTTCCGCCCGGACAATAAACCAGGCCATCCGGACAACAAATTCATATTTTCCACTCTAAAACTTTAAAAGTACAGCCAAGTCATTCCAAAATTAGGTGTAAAATCACCGAACGTGATGCGCTGGGCACTGGTGTCATTATCGTTCACTTTATACAACGCATATCTATCGCATCGACGACCCAATCCGTGGTCGTTAACAGCCATGACAGTTGCATGCATTTGTTTTGAACAGCGCCATCACGCGACCAACACTGATTCGCCATGCCAGGGCGCTGCTCAGCTCGCACCCGGACAAAAGTTTTAACAGTGGAGAACACTGAGTAGACTACCTTTTAATGCTAAAATCTGAATCTCCATATATTTTACCAATTAGCGGATATATTTAGAAATACAGACAAGTAACTTCTGACTGGTTTTGTATTGGAAAGTCGCATATTAATATATAGACTGGTTCCCGTCCACATATTCCACACAGAAGAATATAAGGACAGGTAAAGGGCGCTTCATCTTGATCTGTAATTGGTCGTCTTTGCGCGTGCGCATTGTGTTTTTTATATTTAAAAATTGGCCAAGCCCTTTGCTTTAGGCAATGTACTTTATTTACATAATTAGATATGTTCGACATGCACGGCCAAGTTACAAATGTCAATGCAAAATCTGCGCACTTACTAAAAAAACAATAATAATAATAACCACGAGACGGGCAGAATTCTGCCCGTCATGGCTGCCCTTTACCGATATTTTCGCAATAAGCGAACCAATCTATAGGGATCGGGAACCAATCTAATTAATATAGACCAATTGGAATAAGAGCACTGACTAATGTCTGGTGCCCTACCTCCTCTCCATCAAAAAGGAACTCGATGAGCTGACAACCAATGAGCGTGTGCATCTGGAGACTGGCTGGTCGGACCAGGGCCTTGGGTAATTCAATGGCTGCGAATTGCTTACTTGTCGGCCTGTAGAAATCTATTAGTCGCCGGAAAAACCTGAAGGGGACAATACGACATTCAGTTTTTATGGTTCAGTTTCTCTAATGCCTAGCGTACATCGACATTGCAACTGGAAGCAACTCAACTGATCAGTTGCTGTCGATGTGTACATAGTGCGCTCATCGACAGCAACTGATTAGTTGCTGTCGATGTGTGCGTAGCACGCTCATCGACAGCAACTGATTAGGTTGCGCAACTAGCGTGTCCAGTTTTGAGAGCGCGCACATCGACACGGCAACTCGATAAAGCCTAGAGTACACTGACCTTGCAACTGGAAGCAATTGTTGCTTTCAGTTGCCGTCGATGTGCGCGCACGTATTCAGACACAAACGTGCAACTGACAGAAACTAGTTGCAACTACGCATACATCGACGCAACTGACGGACTCTGGGTACAACCAGTTGCCAGAAAGTAGAACATGAGCAACTCGCGGCAACTGGGATTTTTCCAGTTGCCAGTAGTTGCATGTACGCGCACATCGACCTTTTTGAGCAACTGATCAGTTGCTCCCAGTTGCCGCGAGTTGCTTCCAGTTGCCGAAAACACCAGTTGCCATTAGTTGCTTCCAGTTGCAATGTCGATGGCTAGGCTTAAGAGAAGAAAACAACAAGGGGTGGAAGAGGGGTGGCTATGGGGGTAGGGCTTTTTGGAAGGGGTGCAGAGAAAGGTGCTTTAAGCTCTAGATTGAAGAAATCAGTCAAGGAATCAATCGGGGGCCAATTTCATAGCACTGCCAAGCACAAAAGTTTGCTTAGCGCAGGTTTTGTTTAAAGCTTAGCAGCATCAAGAAATTGGCCTCAGTACTTCAAGGATTTGAGACTTGTAACTTGGAACTTGAAATAAAAGACTTGTAAAATGTCTTCATGCTTAAAATGCACATGAGTCTTTCCACGGTAAAGGGGGGCATTTTGGCAACACAGACCATATTTTCCAGAAAATACCTTTGTCTGGTCTCAAAATAACAGAAATAAGTTTCAGTTGTTCTGATGAGATAACTTACATGTAGGCCCAAAAAGGGTTACAAATAGTGTGACAACATGCCTTTCTAAAAACCATGTGTACAAATTTCCAATATACGCTTGTAACCTGGACGGACACTTACGAGCGTATATTGGAAATTTGTACACAGGGTTTTTAGAAAGGCATGTTGTCACACTATTTGGAACCCTTTTTGGGCCTAAGTTATCTCTTTAGAACAACTGAAACTTATTTCTTTTATTTTGAGACCAAACAAAGGTATTTCCTCGAAAATATGGTCTGTGTTGCCAAAATGCCCCTTTACTGTGGAAAGAGCCACATCTAGGTGATTATCAAATTCACATTTCAAAAGGCTTACCTATTGATATTTGCATCTTCAAATTTTCTTAATGATGGTCCTCCTTTCTGCAAAGCAGAATAGAAAACAAATTTTGGTCTTGTCATATTTTATAAATTTCTGAAATAATTTCTGAAATATATCCAATTAATGTTGAAATACAAAACCCACTCGAATTTATAAGAAGGGAACACATACTACCCACAATGTAACCAGTTACTGCCTAGCCTTTTCTTGTTAAAATTTTCATGAAACCCAAGGTGTTGGGTTCGAATCCTGATGAGTAGGCCTGTGCATTTTCAAATAATTTACTATTAGAAAAATCGGTTTCATTTTCGATCGAATATTCAATTTTGACCAAAACAAATTTCTGTGAAATTAATTGATTTTGGCACATCCGAAGTCACAGCTTACAGGAATACAGCAGCCTTTTTATTGCCGAATTTGCCGTCTCCAAAAATAATCTGTGCTCAAACTATAGACTTCATGTTGTAACTTGCATAGCAGTCTCTCGCCCGAAGAGGTTTTTGCAGAATATATCGTCTGTCCTTGTACACTGGACTCGTGGTTGGACGCAAATAAGTATGTTTTCAATACTGGAGAGACTTTTTCACCAGGATCATAACTCTATGCAATGCCAGTTATCTTCTCTCAAAACAAAAGAAATATCTTAATACAGATCTAAGGAGATAACTTAAGCAACAAATAGTGCGACAACATACCTTTCTGAAAACTCTGTGTACAAATTTCCTATTTAACGTATGTAACATAGGACACATACTTTGTGACTTTTTTGGTGTCCTTGTTACATACGGTATATTGGAAATTTGCACACAGGGCTTTCAGGAAGGTATGTTGTGGCACTATTCGTTGCATTTCTTTAGCTGAAGTTATCTGCTTAGATCCATTTTAAGAAATTTCTTTTTATTTTGAGAGAAGATAAATGACATTGTACAGAGATATAATCCTGGAGGAAAAGGTCTCTCTAGTATTGAAAAAAGACACAAATATGACATCAATACTCGATGGACGACTGAATATTAGAATATTCGATTCGTTAGACACAGCCTTACTGATGAGGACCAACTAGTGCACTTCCAGCCTTTCTTGATCGACTTGTCAATCTATCCCTCAACAATGTCAAACTTAACACCTTGGTGGCACGTCCGAATAAAAAAAATGTAAATTTTAAGTTTACAAATTTGGGAAAATGAATGATAATTCTTACCTTGATTATACAGTTAATGACGTCCCAGTCCCACTGACTGTAGTCTTTGGCAGAGAGCACAAGGGTTTCCTTGATGCTGGTCTGTGTAGCAAAGTCATCCAATTCCTATACAAATCAGAGACAAACCATAATGACTATGGACTGACAGGGCAATATACAAATATTGCCTGGCAGTGAGGTCAATAGTGAGCATCTATGCAACTTATAGGACTGCAGGAGAGGACAATTCTATTGCCCTGACAGGGACACAGATTGGAGGTGGTTTTTACAATATGACTGTTTGGCCAGAATATGACTGTTTGCTGGAAAACAAAATGACTGTTTGCCAGAAAAAAATTCCCTTAATGAACATACAGAACTTTGAAAGGGATATATTTAGCTCCAATGTATTGAGACATTTTTGTGAAAAGAAACTGCAATTAAGATCAACTTTGTCATTCTTTGCCAATTTTTAATAATGAAAACCTTCCATATTCATAGTTCTTAATGCACCCAAAACCGCCCTGCAGCTTTCTCCTCAAAGTGCCCCAAACCGCCCTGTATTCCTACCATGTTCAACAAGCAGTGAAATTCGAATTTCTGCAAACATACCCTTAATTGATAGGCATGTACTCAAAGCGTGACTCATCCTCTTTCAAATTTCGGGGTACTGTGGCCGAGCGGTTTAGGTCATTGACTCGCAATCATAGGTGAAAACCTGGGGTTGCAGGTTCGAACCTCCCCACGGCTACGGTACCTGTGCCCTTGGGCAAGGCACTCAACCACACTTGCTCCATCCTTCGGAAGGGATGTAAAGCCGTTGGTCCAGTGTGTTAGGTAATAGAAACGCACTCTAAAGATCCCAGAGCATTCTTTCGTGAAGAGCAAGGGGGATCATCCCCGGTGTCTCTGGTCATTTCTAATTCTAATTCTTCATGGGTTTCCTCACGCTTGCGAGTGACAGTGCAATGAGCACTATTGAGGAATCCTTGGTATGAATACCAGAAAGAAATAATAATAATAATAATAATAATAATAAATTTTGTGCTCAGTAAGGGTGGCTACTATTGGATAATATACAAATATTGACTGCAATGAGGGGCATGGTTAAGATTATAGGCCCTCCGCCTCGGGGCATAGTCATGGCTTCGAAATCAGCGAGGGCCTATAATCTTAACCATGACCCGAATAAACAGCAGTCAATATTTGTTTTATATACCGAATGTGTAGATTTTTGTCATCTGGTTGGTTAAAAGTAACGATACACAGTCACAGTCATGACAGTGGTCCTTCGAGTTTCGATTTCGGAAGCTGGTCCACTTTAGTAGCACAATTCACCTGACACAGTTTTCACTGTAGGCCACTTCTCTTATTTTCTTAAGGACTTCATCATCTACGACAGACGACAAAACGACTTCGTCGCGAATCCGCCATGTCCTGCTGAATGTTTACGTGAAGCGCCCAGCTGCATAGTTGGTGCACAGCTATGCTAACACATGTAATGCGCGCGTCTGGAACCCGCTAAATGACTATGCCCGGGGTATGGCAAAGACTATGCCCGGTGGGCATATACGCGCCGGGTCTAGCTGATTCAATGCCCCCACTTTTTACCAATCAGATGACAGGAATCTACGCATGAGGTATATAACTTTGGTTATTGACCATCTGAGAAGTAATGACACACTACTTGTTACCAGAGTAGGGGGGTCTGCTGAAAGTGGCCCTGGAGAACACTGGGTGTTTAAAAATCATAAAGGGTGGGCGAAAATCACAAATAAGTCAATACTTTTTTTCAAATTTCAAGAGTGCTTCAGAGTGATCCTACCTTGTTCATACACTGTGTGATCTTGTCCTTGTTTATCTTCGACTTTCGCTCGGCCATGAGAGTTTCAGAACAACTCATGATGAAACTCAGAAACAGACTACAGGGAACTGGCCCTCGTTTGTTCAACTCGTGTACCCGGTCGAGATGCGTAACAGCAGCCGTCGCACGACTACGGGACAAATAATTAATAATAATAATAATGGTGGATTCTTGTAGCTTTCGACCACGTGCAACATCCGGGAATGTTTGGGTGTCACCGGCCCCACGCGTGTACACGCACGCGCCAACAGATGAACATGCGTAAAAAATACCCACCAGCGTATTTTCATTCGAAAATGCCGCACGTGTGCGTTGCGATATGTTTGAATTATTTAACATGTACTCAGCTTGTAAAAAACGAGTGTTTTTACTTGATTACGATTTAGCCTGAAGAAATAGTTTTATCTTTCTCGATACAACAGCCATGGCGCAACAACATAAAGCAAGGTTAAGCAACAAGTGAAACCAATGCGCTTTTCTTGCTCGTTTTGCTGGTTAGCACTCGGGCCACGTGGGTCATGATAGTCGAATGACACCCAAAATAGTGGAAGGCATGACGTCACCGTAAGGCAATCAACAGAGCACTGTTGCCATTATTATCGCTGCCATCAGGGAATTACCAGAACACTTTTGCTTCAACTTCAACCATTTGGTTGCCCAGCCAAGGCGCACAACACTTTCAGCACTTACATTGTGACATACTTCTAACAACTCCCAAATATCATTTAGACTGATGAGGCAATTGAGATTAAAGGCCCAGTGTATCATTTGCAATGACCCCAAAAAGTAATCGACGAGTTTATAGGGGAAAAATTCTGAAAGTAAAAATTAAATTAATAGCAACTACCCAATGAAAGGTTTCCGCTCAAAATGATATAATTTTATCAGAAAATAATCTGTAAAGATGAAATTATTTAGATCGTTTGCAAACGATTTACTTATTTTTGGTTCGCATCTACGCGGTCCAAAATGCATGGGCGCTGTGTACTGCGTGTGCGTGTTCCAACGCGATGCATTTTTATGGATAGCGCGCACACGCAGTATATGTTATGTGCCACAGAGTGCATGACGCAAGCCACATAGTACCCGATCAACTGAGAACGAATATTTGAAACACCCCGCCAAGACCAGGAAAACGCATATGGATTTTCATGTTTTTTTTAAACGTGGTACATTTGACAAAGCTGAAATTTCTTCGGATGAGTTTGTTGATTTTTTAATTTTATTTATAATGGTTTTATTCGCAGAATCGCTTAAAAACATATCATCTACATGTCCTTTAAGTGTCTTGACCAAGAACACAAACACGTTGGCACTAGTGGGGCTCGAACCCACAACCTCTACATCACGAGCATGGCTGTGTATCCACTAGACCACACATACCTCCCACAAATGAACATGTGTAGTTATCTTAGCTAGTATGCACTGTCAATCCAAGAAAATCTATCCAAAATTATTTATCTGGCAGTCAAAAGCAACACAATCTCTTCTTATTTCACTAACTGGTCAATTTTGAAACTTACTTTCTTTGGAGAACAGGGACGTCACACGAAGCAGCCAGGATCATTAAGGTTGGCAAACAGTGATGATGCTGTTCACATTCCGGAGGGAGGAGACGATCAGCCTAAGCATTGGCAAAGATACATGTAGATTATAGGATTGGAAAAATATTAGTATTACCTCCAGGTAGAGATTTTTGCAGCACAAATTTTGCAAATTTGTTGGGGATTTGGGGCCGTCCATAAAGTACGTACGCACGAAGGGGGAGGGGGGTTGGAGCCAATGCGTAATCCCAATGTTAAAGTATATGGGTGACGTCACGAATTTTACGTACGGGGGGAGGGGGGTTGGTCTAAAAAGTCGGCATTTCGTGCGTACGTACTTTATGGACGGCCCCTTAGTGATTTTCAACACAAACAAAATCTGGCTGGCATACACCACTAAACACTCACCATATGCAGAAGTTCGCCTAGTAAGATCGTTGCCATAATTGAGAGATGTAGGCTGCCCGACGTTATCACCTCAACGGTACTCTGAAACAGATCCAATCAAATTCCTTAGTTGACAATTTGTACTAACTGGCGAGACCTGTTTGGAGGCTTTTGCCAACATGTGGACTCAAATGGAACAAGGCAAAGTAGAGACACTTTAACATTCAGGGGTGTGAGCGGAGAATTTTAAAGATTAAAAAGAATCTCGGCAACATCGATCGTTAAAGACAGGCAAGCGAAAGCGGCCAGTAAAATTGGTTCGTTGCCCGCGGCTTGCCGCATCGAGCGCGGGGTTCGCCCCGGCCGAGAGCGGTGTAGCGCCCCACTGCACTACACATGCACACACCACACACGCACGCGATGCACGAACAGCCGCTGCATGCCGGTTTGCGATCACGTGCAGGAAAAGATGGTGCTTGCTGAGGGATTAGAGTTGTACAAGTCTGTTTAGCCACTCGCTGCAGTCACACACGCAGCACCACTGCACATTTAGCATACACTACATACACAAATGGAGCGTGCCAAAGTACTTGCTTGGGGACTAGACTTGCACAAGTTTACTTCACGAAATGAATCAATTGAGGGCGCTGTTTGTATACGTACTTGGTAAAAAAATAAATGGCACGTTGGTACATGGTAGGGCAAAAAGCGGAAATTAAAATACGGAGCGCAAAACAAAAAGCGGAAAATAAATTCTGGCACGCTCATCAAAAAAGTGGAAATGCGATTAAAATCGGAGATTTCACACCTCTGAACATTGGAAGAATCCCCCTCCTCCAAACAAAAAGGGGCAGGAGGTAAGAGGGAGGGGGGCATTTAAGCTCTTACCTCCAACAGCCCAGCATTAGCGAATGCTAGGAGTATCAGGGCCAAGTGATTCTCAGTCAGGTTGGTCCTTGTTGCAGCTCGATGTGGCAAGATAGCTTTGCCCTCCTCCATGACGAATCCTTCGCTCAATGCCCACGATGGCTGCATCTCATAACGATCTGAGGTCAAAGGGCGAACAATTACGACAATGATCACAGCTAAATTGGTAAGGTGGTCTGCGGTTCGAATCCCGGTGGAGCCAAGTTGTTTTTCACTGCATCCAAATTTTCCAAACTCATGAACATTTGTCCATATTTTTTTATATAAGTGGTGGAGTAACATTTTATTCTTCTTCATTCTTTTAAATTGTTTCCAATTTGGAAACTCTCTCCACAATAACGTTTAAAGGGCCCCTTATTTGGGATTTTTATCAATGAAATCTATGCTATAAATCCAATATACTCAGTTACATTCATAAAAATCCCATTTGGAGCTTGTTTGGGGAGTTAAAACAAAGGTTTTTAGTTTTTATGCTAATGCAAATATGCATATTCATGACCAAGGTCACGATGTCACGAGGCAAACACAGGAAAATCACATTCAACTGTGCACAAAAGATTCCACTTTTTTCTAAAACTTCCTGGAACTTTTGTTATCCACGAGTGTTTGAGTTTGTTCTACATTTTTCCTGTTGTAAGCCTTCAAAGTTGAAAAAGGCTACCTTTTATTAATTTTACATCCAAACGAACAATAGCATGTCTTGCTGAACAAGTAATCCATCATATGAAGCAAAGATTAGGCAAAAAGTTGTTTAGCATGGAGTCCATTAGAATTCATTCCAAGTTGGGAATGAGAATCGTTATTTCCATCTTTTGGAGGAATAAATTCCAAACGTCTTAGCGATTCCAGAAAGTATCTAGCAATTCTGACTGTTATTAGCTGTGGATACTATGCAGAAATTACAAAATTCCAAAAAAATTGGCAGTGTTCTTTTTCCTAAATTTGCCAGATTTGTTTCAAATTTTGGTGCCAGATTTTATTTTGAGGCTAGAATCGAAGATGAATAGAATCGATTAAAAAAATGATGGAACCGTCCATAGCTACTTCACAGTACTGGATATATCGAAGGCAAGGGTTCAGTTCTTTATTCTTCAGTTTTCACAACAGGTTCATAATCTCAGATAAAAATCCTATTTACCTATACTTTGTAGAGCAACATCAAAGTCGTCTGTCCACTCTGGTATGGGGATATAGAATATATCATAGAGGACTTGAAGGAGATACCTCTGAAAATAGACCAGAAATAGTCAACAATAATGAGTATTTCATAGAGGATATATGTAGAATATATCAAAGAATATCAGTAGACTATCTGTAGAATATAGCATAATAGTAGTAAACATTGCTTACAGAATATCTGCAAAATATAGCGACAAAGTCATCTAGACACTCTGGTATTGTAATATAGAATATATCATAGAGGACTTGATGGAGATACCACCGAAAATAGACCAGAAACAACCAAACAGTAATGAGCATTTTACAGAGGATATATGTAGAATATATCAGAAAGTATATATCTCCAAGAAATACTTAACTGGAGAATAGCAAAAAATTGCTGTAACATACCGGTAGTTTATAGAATATAAAGAATGTAAAAATAAGAAGATAATTATATAATTATAAGCAGAATACATGTACAAATATCAAAACACAGCTACTTGTTATAAAGCAAATATATCTAGAATATATTGCATAAAATGAGAAACCTAAACTATTCCAAAATTAGAATATTACTCCACAAATCTGCAGACTATCGGTAGAATATAGCATGATAGTTGCAAACATGGTATACAAGATGTCTATAGGATATCTGTAGAATATAGCGCATGTGATGGTTGGACTCACCCGATGCTCTTCATCCGGTATACACATGATCGACATGAGGGACTGCAGTCCGCTGGCCTCTGGCCGACACAATCGTATCATACCTGGTGAAAAAATTGGGCAAGTGAATGTAGAAGAAAGGGGGGTTATTTTAGTTATTTAGAAATTTGAATGTGGTTATTTCTTAGGCCTTAAAGTTCTTTTGGCAAACTATATTTTCCTACAAATGATTTTGTCTTCTCTAAAAATAGATAAAATAACTTTAAATTGTTCTAAGAAGATAACTTAAGTCCCAAAATGGTAATAATTAGTAAGACAAAATACCTTTCTGAAAATTCCCTTTACGAATATCCCATGTAACTTAAATAACAAAAACAGACACTTGTGGGACATATCAAGTTAACAGGAATTTTGTTTTGGGAGGTTTTGGAAAGGAATATCATTCTATCAGACACTAGGACGAAGATTTGGTCTTACCGGGCCATGACCTGATGAGCGTAATGATCGCCATTCGACTGGCTGTGTATCGCATCTCTCTCTCTTCGCTGGTGGGGGAAAAAAGTGGCATACATTTCTTAAAAAGGAAAAAATTTTGTTGCCAATTTTCTGTTAAGATTTTCACCATATTCCCAATGCATAGTTCCGATTTTGCCCAGTTAACCCCGCCCCCTTGGACATTTTTGCTATGGCTCACACGCTATCGTCAAAAATGGCGACACACAACGCACAAAGCAATGGGACTTTCAACAGAAAGCACAGATTCATTGAAGAAAACTCAAAAGGTATTCATGTTTCAGGGTCAACAGTTATCTTAGAACACACTGAGTAAAGGGCCAGTAATACAGGGATATCATATCATTACAAAATATAGCTTTCGTACCTTTGAACGACGAAACCACCAAAAATTCACCCGGATCGTCGCATACAACACTGTACAAATTGTATGGGGCCAGCAGAACATATCGCGTGATCATGTTGTTGTGAGCGTACAGTGCACTTTGACCTATGTGGGTGACATCTGCTAGCTCTGTTGTGATTGGTCGGCGGGTTCGGTTGATTGACAGGTCGGAACTATGCATTGACTAGGCAACAAAACTCTCACGTTGGACGTCCATCATGAGTCTACAAGTTTCAGATAAACTGTGATGTTAAACTAACTTACTTTGTTTGTTCATTAGAATCTCCGTTGTGCCTGTAGTGCCGATCTGTGTACGGTGCTAAAACTTGCTGTGGGCCAAACGAAAGATATTTTGAAATTTTGAAAATTCTCTACTACATAAAAAATGAAATTTCTTTCCTGTAGATGTAACTCATGTTATGTTTAAAAACATGCATGTATCTCCCACCTGTTACCCGTCAACTCCCCCATCCCCCATCCAGGAATGAGATTGTCAACTGAAATATAAGTCTGAAAATTGAAATGTCTGCAAAATGCACATCTTTCGATATTACTGTCTTTCTCTCTGTTTCAAAGAGTCTGGTTTCAGATAAATGTTTAAAAAATATAATGTCTGCTCACCCCCACCCCAACACCCTATGCCCCACCCTTGTCCTCCACCCATCCCCCAACCCCTTCCAAGTCCAAAAATCACCCACTAGCTACTGCTAGGTGAAGAACCATACCTCAATGTCCATGTTGATCCTGATGTATTTCCGAGTGTGCGGATGATTGAGTAAATGTAAAACTGTCAACATGATTGATTCGTTGATGCGTAGATACTGCGTGTCCAAAATGTTGGTGATTAATGTAGATAGACCGCCGCCGGCCGCAAACACTTCAGTGTTTTTTATTGCTAAAACGAAACACACCAGAAATGACAATAACTTGTAAGATCTTAATGTGGTAACATGGCATTGTTTAAAGACATATTACATGATTGGAAAACATTTAAAAACAGGAACAGCAGCATTACACAACTAAAGAATAATGTTGATAAACTGCCTTGTAGAAATTTCAGTCATATAGATGCAGTAATACTTCATAAAACCTGAAAAACCCATGCATGGTTTTTGTGTATGAACGAATGGTAAAAAGTTGTCTGCAGACAACTTTTAAAAAACACCTTGAATTGGGCTTTAGAGGCCGTCCAAACCCCCCTCCCTCCCCCCGAAATATTACTTATCAACATTTTTCGTGTCACTACCGTGAAATGTCAGCATTTTACAGTGCATGTAAAGTCATATGCGGCTCTCGACCCCTCCTCCCCCTTCCTACGCTTTGTAGTTTCCGTAAAAATGTTGACAACTTTCGACAGCCCCTTAAAGGCCCTATGTATCATTTGCAAGATAAAACTTTTTATCAATTCGTGGAATAAGAGTGTAACATATCTTAGGAAGAATGTTGGTAAACTAGCCTGAAAATTTTAGCTACCTAGATGCACCGATGCTTCAGAAAACCTTGAAAATCTATATATATGAATTTTGTGTACAAGTGAATGGTAATTTTTAGAAACCCACCTTCGGTTGTCAATTTCCAGCATGAAATATCATTTTAGACAGAAATAAATTCATGTGGTGTTTGTTACCATTGCTATCAACACTTTAAGTAAGGTTTTTCTTGTCAACTCATGAAAAACAAAATTGGGTCATTGCAAATGATACAATGGGCCTTTAAACTCAAGATCTGGTTGGTAAATCTGCATCCATGACACATGTAGATCGGATGCAAGTCACAATAGACTCTTTGCAATCACATCATCTCAATGCGTTTTGCATGAGTCGATGCCCTGTTGATCTATTGTCAATTATTTCAATAACAAAATCTTCCCCTAACATGGCCGCCACTGCAAAGGCTCTATATCTCACCTAGTTCACTGAGCGTTTCCAAGCACGGTTGGACCATCCTGTCCCTTTCTTTGGTTCCATCGTTGCCAATAGCAACCAGAGTATGTACAAGTGAGATGGGGCATAGTGAGGGCGCAACAGCGATAATCTGCAATGTAACAAAATAATAAAACCCCCAAAAATGTTCTGAAATTTTTGTTTGGTCGATCATGTTTGTTGTTACTAAAAAACTGGTAGAGCATCTGACTGGTGTGTTAGACATGTCAGGTTCGAATCCTGATGAGGACATTCTGATTTTTCTCTCATCCAATGTTTGATTATTTCATTTTTGATAACAGAGCATTTATAAGGTGCACATTATCTAATATGTCTGTCATTCAAAGGCACTTTGGCTATTAGTATTATCGCTGCCAAGGCACACAACCCTATCAGGTTCCCAAATATTGCTCGGGTTGACGAGGCAATTGAGATTAGGTGTCTTGCCCATGGACACAAACACGTTGTCACAAGTGTTGAATAGCGTAAGCTCACTTAACAACTTTGAGATGGCTAGGCATTTTCCAATTTATTCCCCTGGAGCGGGAGACTGCACTAGCAGTTTTGGTTATGCAGTATACATGTACATGCATGTCTCTGGGGCTGGAGACTCGAGGACTAGTTTTTATTTCAAGTCGTAAATCAATCTTATTTCCAAAGTCCAGTCACAAGTCATTTTCTCCAGAGTCAAGTCACAGGTCAAAAACAAAAAACTGACTTAACCCCAAGCCAACGAGATAATAGTGACCAGCTCTGCCCTGGTCTAATTCATGGGCTAATTCTGTATTTACCGCCCCCAAGACACTGCACTCAGAACTGCATATGCAGTTCCCTGTTGCGAAGTGGTTAATATTTTTAGATAGTATTTGAACCAACAACCACTACCTTTGTGTACTGTAGATATCCATTCTGTATTAGGAAAACTTGCCCTTCTTATAAAGTGGATTGCCTGAAGTCACTTAATATTCTTAGATGGGATTCGAACCATCAACCACCACCTTACTAGAGTACCCTAAATATCTATCCTATATGAGAGAAATTTAACCTTTGTATGAAGCGAATGGCCTGAACTCTGAACTCACTCAATATTCTTAGGTGGGATTCAAACCAACGACCATCACATTACCAGTGTACCCTAAATATCCACCCTGCATGATGCAATCTTACCCTTCGTATGAAGCGAATGGCCTGAACTCGTTCGATGTCATTAGCTAGGCAGATATCTATTGACCTCATAATGAGGTAGTCGATGTGTAACGTCATCATAGCTTCGACGGCTGCTTCGTCTTGTAGAAGGTAGCGTAAGGCGCGGATTCCAGCACTGCGGACCTCCTTGGTGCTGTGTAGGAGGGACAGCCGCAAGCTGGAAGGACATGATGAGATGAGACAGGTTAATACTAACTAACTGGTGAACCGTAGCCGAGTGAAAATTTGGTGCTATGGGTTTGATACCGGGGGTCGATTTCACGAAAAACTACGATCCCTCGTAACTCGAGATTCTGTTACCCAAAGGTTCCGAATATGGTTCCAGATCTAAGAGAGATGGTTCTAGACCTAATAAAAATGGTTCTCGATTTGAAAAAGAGGGATTTTGACCTAAAAAAAAAATTGATTTTGACTTCCAAAATATTGGGGCTACGCCAAATTGTCGACCTAATAGAGCGCGTCGACCTAATAGGGCTCTCTACACAAAAAGTGTCGCCCCATTGGATAAAATAGAGAAATAGGCAGTTCTTATATAGCGCATTACATTATTACCCCTCGTCATTGGGCTCAGTAATATCATTCCTTAATCCTTCTCAGCTCCCTGGGGAGTATGCATCCCGTGCAGCTTATGCGCACAGGGACTAATCAAACACATTAGCTTTCTCTACCCTCACAGGTACCCATTTCCTCCTGGGTGGAGAGAGACAATTCATGGCAAAGTTCCTTGCCCAAGAGCGCACGCACCATGGACAAGCCGGGATGGGATTCAAACCCACGACCTGTACGTTACTCGAGACGCATATTATGGTGGTTTACCCTTCGCAACTGGTGTTACAAAGGATCTAAGTGCTACTTGAAATTGCCCCCCCCAGCAGCCGATTTCACAAAGCCTTAAGCACTGCGTAAGCCCGCTTGCGAAACTTTTTATTGCATAAGCTGCGCAACATTCCTGTGATAATTACAAGCCTATGGGGCTTATGCCATTTTCAAAAGTTGCGCAAGCTGCGCAATTGTCGTGAAATCGGCTGCTGGTCATTGTACCTACATGTATGCCCTTGAGAAAGGCATAAACAACAATTGCTCTATCCTTTGGAAGGGATGTAAAGCCACCAGTCCAGTGTGTTGTGTAACGCAGTTTAAAGGCAGTATACCGTACATTGGTATCTCGAAAATCAGAAATGTTCACAGATTTACTCCTAACTTACACAATATAAACATGATGACTGTAGAAAACTTCCCCTGAAGGGATTTTGTCTGAAGTGCTATAGTCTTTGAGAAATGAGTAAAACAATTAGTTTTCGTCTCATAAGACGAAAATTCAATTCGCCCCAAAACCATTTCGCCCAAGTGCCATTTCACCCCCAAACCACTTCGCCCGAGTGCCATTTCGCCCCAAAGCACTTCGTCCAAACACTACATCGCCCAAATGCCACTTCGTGCACAGGCCGTGGTTCAGGGCGAAATGGTTCAGGGCGAAGTAGTTTTGGGGCGAAATGACTGCAAACCCTTTTTTGACTGTTTTCTCAAAAGTTAGACTTAGTACGGAGCTGGTTTTTGCTCAGGTTGGTTTTAATCATGCAATTTCCTCAATCACACAGGGGGATAAAACTATTTTTAACAGTTTACCAATCATGTATATTATCTTTAAAGATCCAGGGCACTCTTGTGAAGATTAAGGGGATTCCCTGGTTTCTCTGGCTGTCGGCTGCCAATGGCTCTACCCACCTATGTATCTCAATGTTTAGGTGGAAGACACTTGTAATCTTAGCCTAAAGGCTGTGAATTGAAGCCCCATCAACTCATAAACAGATACGTTTTTTTTTGTTTTTTTACAAAGCACTTGACCAAACTCATGTTTTATATGCATGGATATGAACAAGGAGCTTGAAGCTGCAAAGAAAAGTTTCGAAACCGACAAGATTTTTGGGAAAATCCTGACCCTAACTCCCTAGGGTGTATGAAAAATCTCTCCGACTTCAAAGGACTCAGGCTTGTTCTACATGTACCGGTAGTGAAATTAAACTTAGTTAATTTGAATACACTGTTAAAGTCCGCATACAAGATCCGCAATGTCCCAAAATATTAATAGACCGATCCAGTAAGCTCCGCCCATTTAGAAATTGCCTAGCAACATGCCACACGTGCCATGCACGTGTGCAGTAGAGTCGCGTGGCCGTGCCGTGCGTCAGCGTCCGCGTCCTGGTCAGCGCGTATTGAAACACGCACACGCACACAGAAACTGCACGCTCGAAAGCAAAATGTGCACTTAAGTATCCAGTCGTGTGCGTGCACGTACAATACGCCTGCAATAGCGTAACGCGCGCCATCTAACAAAAACATCTGGACACACATCTAAAACGAAGTGAATGCAAAACTTAGCAAAACGACAAGCTAATTTTGGTAAGTTTTTCACATTTACACAAAAACACATTTATGAAGGGATTAAAAGTAGGTTAGGATAGTCTTATACAATCCGTTTTAAACCCGCTAGCCTCCTCTGCGCTGATAAAAATGATGTTTAGGGTGTTTTTGCGTCACTCGTGCTGCATTTGCCGTAGCTCTGTGCACAAAATTTTGAGGACTCAGGTAACCA
Organism: Henricia sp. BOLD:AAB3569; assembly: GCA_037783545.1. Taxonomy (NCBI): domain Eukaryota; kingdom Metazoa; phylum Echinodermata; class Asteroidea; order Spinulosida; family Echinasteridae; genus Henricia; species Henricia sp. BOLD:AAB3569. The sequence continues at coordinate 4,026,873 of JBBELK010000329.1, forward strand.
AAGATTTTGGTTACCTGAACCTGAGGCTGTGATTGGTCAATTCCAAAATGGGCGGAGCTTACTGGATCGGTCTATTGAGCATTTGACTGGAAAAACCTTACTCTGCATGTATGTGTTTCAAATTAATCCCACTAGCGGTCAATGAATATGAATGTCATGCACCTGCGTCCCATATATACGGGATGCAGACAATATAATATTCTACATGTACACGCCACTCACACTCCTGGGATAACTAATAATATACACGTTTGATGGTCCATTATCGTATAAACCTTTTGCACGGCAGCCATCTTGGGGGCAATCACATTGTCACCGTGCATGATGCATTAGTATAGACACTTTGTGGATCTATTGTCACATCATTTAAATATGAAAAATGTCCCCTAAAATGGTTGTTGATGCAAAGGTCCTATGCTGTGTATTATGTTATGTGCATAGTCCACTGTGAATTTAAAAGCAGTGTGTGTGCCTCCAATGTTGATAGTCACATGCATTTAAAATAATTATGCATGCAGTCGCTGCAGCTCCTAGTGTATGTGTATGTACACGTATGCATGTGCAGGTTTCTGTATACAAATGGGAGTCGTTTAACAATAGGAACAATAGGGTCCGCGATTGCCAAGAGGGTCCATGATTTGGAATCGTGTACAAAACAAATGAGACCAGTCGCCAAAAACACTAAGTCCAAACAAAAGAGGAACAATGGGACGTCCACGGTGGGAGGTGGGTACAAGACTGGGTGCATGCATGTTTGTATACTGGCTTTGTGCAAAGCATGTGTATTCTACCTTTACGGTGCGTAAAAAAATTGCTTGAAGAAAATTTGTTATCCCACAAACAATGTAGAACATCTACATGTATGCTCTATATATACCCAACAACAAGAGAAACACAAACAAATTTCTTCACTTTTTGATTGAAAAAGCAGTCAATCTGAGAATGGGAACCGGAATTTTCAGTGCACAGAAGTTTTATGCATTCATACACGATGACATACACGATGTTGTGTGAATGTGGACAAATGTCCATGATCGAGTTTGGGAAATCTGGATCCAGTGAAAAGCAACTTGGCTCCACCGGGATTCGAACCGCGGACCTTCTGCTTAACATACAGACGCCCTACCAATTGAGCTATGAAGCCAACTGGTGGTCTCGAATCACGGTAGTGCAGTTGTTCTTCACTGAATATTTATTAATTACCCCAAAAAATATTCAAATTTGTATTAAAGTTTTAAACTGGAAATGTGCGTTTCTTTTGTTGCTCCGTATACTATAAGGACAAATGCACTACATTAGAGTAATTCCCAAAATTAGGGGTCCAAAAGTGTGACATGCTTTTAAGGATTTTCAAGTGTGTTTTGTGATTGAAAGTGGTTTCCCAGTAGAAAATATTTATTTTTATTTCCATAAATGCCACTTAAATTTAACGTTTGTGTGTGGATAAGGCACCAAGGTTAATGCAAACTCATTCTACAGCTAATTTTCATTGGCGTAGGTAACTCGGGACACCAAATCACTATTCAATATAATGGAACAAATTACGAGCCTTTATGGTCTTTTGTTTCAAATATTTGTCAGTAATCACAGAACAAAATATTTAAGAAATTGGTGCTGTCCCCTGTAATCACAGGCCACAGTCTATTACTGAGAATCTGTGATCATGAGTGGCGATTTTTGATGCACAGGGTGTCGTACATAACTGGGACACCAAACGTTTTGGACCCCTAATTTTGGGAATTACCCATTAGTTCCTATTCCACTCATGTTCATACATGTAGGATAACATTTATCATTCGCTACGCACAATGATTAAAATGTTAAGAATGTTTCAACTTCAGAAAGTTCACACGTACAGTTCACCTGGTACATGTAAACACGCTCTACCACGCACGGCTAAAAACCAAAATGTCTTGATCAATATAATCATCGTGCATAGAATGGAATCTACCAGACTGACTCAGTAGAAATGAACTTTGTTCTGCGGCGTGTTTATTTTGTGCGAGATGTGCATACATGTATGCAATGATTATCAGTCTTTGTAAAAAAAAAGATAATTTTCGCCGTTTGTTCTGGAATATATTCCCAATTGCTAAAGTAATTGTTCCTTTCCTGTATGTATTGTATTCATGTCTGTGGCAAAAAACAGAGTTTAGTTACTACTTAGTGACTAATCATAATTTTTTTATAACATAATGACCAACAGAAAGAGTTTATTTGATGGTAAAAACTACCGCTGAGCGAATAGCTCGATTAATCGATTAATCGCGAGTAGTAAACAGTACTCGTGACTATCATTTTTAAACTTTTTAAACTTTTGTGTCCTTTGTGCTGGCCGAAAGTCCGACAAGCATGTTTTGAACCACAACAATCGAGTACAATGACTGCAGATATCCACGTGTCATCTGCCGCGTACGCCCGCTTCAATGAACTGTTTCATTGCGCTACTCATAAATTCGCGATTACTCGCGATACATGCCATGTTACAAATGTGGCAGTAGCTACATGCACAGGTTGAAAGAGAATTATGGCAAACTTATGCCGTCTAATCGAGGAGCAAGACCGTTTGATTTTCATTTAATAAGCAACCGGGGTACAGTAGTAAAACATTTGAAGTTTGTTCAACATGAGATGAAAATGTGCACATACATGTACATTTAATGGCTTTGTTCTATATTGTGTAAAGCCAAAATAAACTGACTAAACTGCCATGTAATTTAAACCACTTTAGGCCTTTTCACACGACACTTTAACCCCGAGATTACCAGGGTAACAGAAAAATTCAACCCCGAGATTACCCAGGTTAAGAGCTCGTTTCCCACAGCAAATCATGGGGTAACGAATTACCCGGGTTAACTGGCCAAAAATGCCACTTAAGCCGGGTAACCTCTAGCCCTGCTCGGGAGGTGGGTTAACCCACCAATCTCGGGGTTTCCGTTAACGGCGGCCTTGAGACGATTCTCCGGGTTAACGTTTACCGTGGGAAACGACGACACTGGCCAACCGGGTTAGCGAGCAAAGCAGGTTAAAAGCTTCTGCGCTTGCTTGCACTTGTGTACTGTGTTTGCGATGGAAGGTCAAGTATAAAATACAAGAAGCATTATCGCCAGCGATGTCTTCATGTTGACTGCCATCTTGTTTCTAAACATAATGCATGGTCAGTAGATCAATTTTTCACTCTGTACTTCAATCATGGAGGAAGTTTCCTCCATGCTTCAATAACGCGAATTTGCCAACGAATTAACACAAAGTGGAGTTGTGTTCTTTCGTAATAAATCGCAAACGTGCTGCCAGTACTTCGTAACTGAATTCGTTTATCGTCGTAATGATTCGTATGACTAGTCCAAACAAAAATCATTTTTCATCAATTTTGATTGCCGACGACTGAAGCTGACAGTTGAATCAGTAATCATGTCAGAAATATACGTTTCTTGATGTTCGTAAACCAAGCCCCTGGTTGGTGTACACGGGTAGGTGCGCATGCATGACTTCAGTGGGAAAAGGGTCGCTAGTGACCCGTGTAACATGTGTAAGGGACGACCCGGGTAAGTGTTTCTCCAGGTTAAAATTTGACGTGTGAAACGAAACTTCGGGTTAAATTTAACCCGGGTTATTTGCAGCTACCCGGGTAGAAAGTTACCCGGTTCGGAAGTGGGTACTGTGAAATAGCCTCAAGTTTCTGAGAAAAACAAAAACCAGGATAATGGAGGAAAAAAAACAAAAAACTCTCGCAAAAGCTACTTTCTCGGAAAAACAAAAAACCACTCATTCACGCTTTCAAGCCACGAAATGCTAAAGTAGATGACGCGAGGCATGCACGCTGCATAAAAGCTTTCACTGCACAGGAAAACCGGCTAACAAGATTAATTATTAAGCAGAGTACATTGTGTGTTTTAATGTGTGGCCGAGGCGGTGTGCACTACAACCGTGTGTAGTGAGTGTCCGATTCAATTCCACACCTCGGTAATCAATGTGTCCAAGTGCTTAATGATTTGTGATGGCATTTTTAGTCGTCTTGGCGGGACAACAGAGTGGGTGTTCTGTGTTGGGATTTTTGAAACGTAGTCTAAATGCCAGAACTTCATGGATTCCAGTGTGTAGGAATCGCAACTGAATTTCATATATTATTTAACTCTTGGTCTCTTCAAAATCACCCAGCTGAAACTGTCGGTGACTTCGGCAAAAAAGATGATTATGCATTTTCATTGAGCAGTGACATTCATTTTGACTAAGCACGTAGCTCATAAAGCTTCATAAAGCTGTTTAGCAGAAAAATTTGCTTAATCCAAAATTTGATTGCTTTATAAAAATGGGTTTTCAGTCAAAATCTTATGAGATATGTATTGCAATTAACTGGTTTTCTGCTATTCTTCCCCAAAACACAAGTTGACATACAATTTTGACTATTAACCCATTTTTATAAAGCAAACAAATTTTGAATTAAGCAAATTTTTCTGCTAAACAGCTTAATGAAATTGGCCCCTGGTTTGTCCACACACAGTGAGGTATTTGTTCTGTGAGGAAAACAAATCAAGATGGATATATTTGTCTCATAGCCTTGCAAGGCAGAAAAAGCAGCAACAATTTACTGCACACTGTGAGCTACGTTCCGAACATGCAGTACATTCCAAGGATTAGGGGAACAAATTTCAGACATGGATGTCTAATACTAAGTTTTAAGATAGGTTTAGAGAAATCCCTTGAACACCTTAATCAAAATCAAGCAATAGACCCTCTGCACCGGCAGCCATGACAGGGGGCAGGTTTTCATATTAAGATGATGCAACAATAGATCCACAAAGTGCCCTACTCGTGCATGACACACAGTGACAATGTGACTGGCCCCTGTCATGGCCGCCGATGCAAAGGGTCTGTTTGGCTAATTTCAATTGCCACGGACTCATTTAAAACAAAATTACATGTTTATGGTCTTTCCACAGTAAAGGGGGCATTTTTGCAACACAGACCATATTTTCGAGGAAATACCTTTGTCTGGTCTAAAAATAAAAGAAATAAATTGAAGTTGTTCTGAAGAGATAACTTAGGCCCAAAAAGGGTTACAAATAGTGTGACAGCATGCCTTTCTAAAAACCCTGTGTACAAATTTCCAATATACGCTCGTAACCGGGACGGACACTTGTGTTACAACAATCAGCATATATGTACCAGTACATCAATATCCAATCATTTAAAACTATTTTGCACCTAACCGATCAAAGGTTTTATAAAAACTCGGAGATTGTTTCTAAAAATAACTCGTGCCTCCAACATTACCGCTTAGAATAGATGTGAAAGGGCACGCCTGATACCCTCCGCCCTAATTTCTATCAATTATTAGCAAAGATAACGAACACGTACGAATCTACTGTAACCACTGTCGTTGGCTCGCTTCTCTGACTCCAACCTTGATTTAAGCAGATAACAATTGTAACTTTCGTAACGGGGTTTACATGTAGTAAATGGCTACAATTCTGTTGGTAATTCTGAAATGATGGAAATATCTTTTCTGAAAATATTTGAAATTATTAAAACAGACACTTCACACTAAAAATACTTTTGAATCAAACCTGGGGAGAAAACAGGAAATTTGCAACCCCCAATTTAGATGTGTGGGCAAAAAGATTGGTGTAATCACTGCACTGCTTTATGGAACAGATGGTATTTTTTTTGTATACATTGAACAAAGATTTTAAGGAAATTACCTCCTGGAATCAACACATAATGTAATTTTAAGATATACTTCCCACTTGCACTTTTGTCGCAAATGTTGCTTTTCTGTAGAAAAATCATGTTTTCTTCTTCAAAAATTGCCTTCATTTACCGTAGTGCACAAGATAACCATTCACGCGCGCGCGCAGCGCCCTCCGTTGTCGAGCTTACGCACAGACTGCTCTCCACGTCATTTTGTGCATTACTTTATGCAGTAGTTTTATCATTTATTTATCTCAGAAATGCAACATTTGCGACGGAAGTGTCAATGGGAAGTATATCTTAGAATTGAATAAGCCATCGATTCCAATATATAAATTCACCCAAATCCGTGTTCAATGTATATGAAAAAAATCCGAACGGATAAATTAGGTTACAAAACAGCGGTGTATTTTTTTTTAGAAATCCTTGAAAATATACGGAATGAGAGTGCGAAATGCTGATGAGAAAAATGTGACAAATGATCTCAAAATCTCAACACCCATGATAAAAATGGGGGTAAAAAAAAGTGATCTGGACATGCTCTTTTAACATTATTTTTTATTCTACTTACCAGCCGACCATTTCCATAATGGGATGCCCCAGCTTTTCAATATTTGACACATGGTTGATGACCTACAAACAAAGAAACAAAACAAAACAATCAGAACATGTTCGAAACCTTCAAATTAAATGAACGATTAACTGTCAAAATATTACAAGAGAATTCAAATCGAAAGAATACATGTAAACATGATATACACTATTGAGCATGTATGTGCGTGTTTCTGTATTCAAATGGGGGACGTTTAACAATAGGGTCCACGATTGCCAAGGGCATCTGCGATTTGGAATCGCGTACAAAACAAATTAGAGTAGTCGCCAAAAAAAAGAGAAACAATGTGACGTCCGCGGTGGGAGGTGGGTACAAGACTATGTGCGTCTATTTTATGATATTTACAAAATTATTTGAAACTGAGCAAAGAACACTTTAAAAAAATAAATATAAATTGTAGCCAGTCCATTTTACATGTAGTTGATGTTATTTAAATTCAAAATTCAAAATTTTATTTATCAATAAACAAATAAGATTTTCTTCTAATTTTCCAAATAAATTGCACAACATACATTTTTAATGTTAAAATTATGGTCAGTCCAAGTCTTTCCAAAATTCCTTAAAACTTCCAGTTTGTTTTGTTTGCATTCAAATATCGCCATCAAATAGTTACATGTACATAAATCATGTCGGTTAGAAGAAAAATAATATAATAGCCAAAACAAAAAGGACATGCTGCTATTATGCCGGGGAAGGGGAAAAAAAAGATAATTTTTGATTCCTCGCCAGACGCCAGCGATGTGGCCCTCAAGAGAAATGATGGCAGCAAACGTAATACTTCTTGTATTCAGTCATTTCCTCCCAGCCACGGGGGACGCGGTCGCCTAGACTATGCCATCTCATTCATCATAAATACTTCCATATTATGGGCTCATTCACCGAGCAAATGTCAATGAGCTCTTCGCTTGCAAAACAGGTATCTAATTCTGTATCCCCCGTTGCCCCCACGCCCCTCCCCCATAAGGATTTAAAGGCAACTGGGCCTTAATATATCAGGGTTTTCACCGGTTGTTATATTATTGAATTACATTTTATATTATGCACTGTTTCAGAATTTTGGCAAAGATAGTTTATATGCACAATATTTTTATATTTTATAGATAATGTACAACTACTTTATCAGATGATTTTTGACGATTGCATCTGTTTAAGAAGTTGTTGAAACGAAAGCTCATGCAAAACTTGTTCCTATAGTTAGTCTTTAAAGTGCTACCTTGTTTTTAATTTTGTATGTCATAGACTAACACGGCCGTTTAGTTCATAGCTAGTGTATTAAAGGCACAGGCTCGTCAGCAATGCGCGCGCCAAATTTGTGCAATGAAATACGCAGCTACATAGCAAAGGCATGGAGCTGCGTATTTCGTGGCACGAATTTGGCACGCGCGCATTGCTAACGAGCCTGTGCCTTTAAATGAAAATGAGGATTTGTTTATATACTGCTTACAACAAAAATAACACTCCAATAAATTTTCCCCCAAATTTGCATTTTTCTCCAGTCTTGAATTGTATTTGTTTTCCACAGTAAATCATAATAAGGCATACGCATAAACTCATTAGATATCAATTACATCATTTACATTATATCAATGACCATATGAACAAAAATTTTATTTTATTTTTTTCAAATTTATTTGGAAAACAATTGGGGAACATTTGTTTAAGTTCATTTTTTGTGAGCGTCTATTTTTTTTTTAAATGCTCACAAAAAATAATATTTACTCCTTTTTAAAAGACAATGTTTGAGACATGTGTACGCCTTCCAGACAATTTTTTAAAAGCTTTCTTACCCCCCACCCCCAACCGTACCACCCCCCGCCCCCAACCGTACCACCCCCCAACCCCAACCGTACCCCTACCCCCAATTATAAAGTGCACAATCTTGATTGAGCACAAGAAAAATTACCTTGTTTTATTTTGTGCACTTCAAATTGATTAAAAATCAGACTCAGTCAGTTTCCATTTCAGTGATTTATCATTTAATAAAATCTAAATTAATGACAAAATGTGCAATGTCATTTCCCTACGGCACCGCCCACTCTCTGCCTCATTTTCATTAAACAATGTCCCAATCAAAAAGACGCAAATAAATGGAGACAAATTACGTGATTTTTTCAACATCAATCAGAACCTTCCTCTTAAGTCAAGATGGCCGTTGACACAAATGACAAGACCACTGTTTTATATAAGATGACTAGCACTCGATAAAGCGTGGGCGTACAACCATATTCACAGGGGAAAAAAGATTAACTTGGAATTTTTTTTTTGTCTTTGAACAAATTGATGATCAGAATATTAAGATGTCATATTATTCAGGTTCCTTTATTTTAAACATGGGCTACCGGTGATGTATAATATTAACTTACGACAAAAACAAATCCCACATCGTTTCAACAGTAGGGGAGAGTGGGGTTAGTTGGAACATTTTTTTTACAAAATCGTCTATAAAACACTAACAGAATTTATATATATCTTACTACAATTGTTCGCCTTTAAATTTTCCCCTTTTGGGAAACAAAACAAAATGTATAAGCCGAGCTGTACAAGTTTATAGATTATAAACAAGTGAACAGCAAAATGTTACCCCCTTGCACAAAATGTGAGAAAATAAACTAAAACTTCTATCCAAAAGGCACTACCTTCACCAATGGGTTAGTTGAAACATGCTCCAACTAACCCCCTCATTTTGTTCCAACTAAACCCGCTGGCCTGTTTGACATTTGCAAGCTTACTACCGGTACGAAAAACAGGGACTACAATTTGACATTTTGTTAACCTCATTTTGTAGCGTTAAAATACTAAAAAACTAGTCGAGTGAATCAATGAACATCATTAGCAAAATGCAACATTTCTAAATGGTGAACAAATTAGGTCAATAAACAAACATTCCTTTCTCATTTTAATAGGGTTGAGCACAGGTGCTGTTGAAAATATGGGGGATAGCTGTTGCTAATAGCAACATATGAGTGGCATAATTTCATAAAAATAACTACAGCCGTGGAAGAAAATATCAATGTTTCAACATACATGTACCTACTGTTCCAACTAACCCCACTCTCCCCTACATCTTAATATTTTGTAATGGGCAATATATTTGGTAAATATTACACTTTATGATTTTTTTATAAAAGGCATACAGCGAAATGACTGTTGTCAGAGGACTCATTTTGTGAAAGATACTCTTATCCATTTTGGGGCACAGCACTTTGAATTTAGAAATCTCACCTTTACGAAATTGTTGAGAAATGCAACACGCCTCCCGCGGTTAATGTTACGCTCCTGCACGACATGAACAAGAATGTCTCTTACGTTGTCTGCGGGATCTGAATATTTCAAGAAAACCATGACAGAAAAAAAAATTTTTCTTGAGAATTGGATGAAATTCCAGATTTATCGGACAGGGTGAAATTCCAGAACAGAAGGAGCAAAAGTACAGCCGACTTTAGTAAATCGACTGGGGCTTCATCCAAGGAGACATGGGTAGGGAAATCCACAGTACGTTTTGGACAGTAAAATCAATGAAACTGCACGTAAAGCAAGTTCATAATGAATATGAGACCAAAGAGTTGACTAAAGGTCAATGGATTAAATCATCATTAAATAGATATCAAGTGCAAATACACGTTGTAGAAAAGATACAGAGGTTGGTGGTTTTGAATAATAAACTCCTCAAAAAAAGTTCGGAAAGTCAAGTTTGACTGACGATTTCTCTGTTGCAAAATAATTTTCCAAAATGCATTGTTATTGTCAAAAAGTGCATTGACACATTCCCATCCTCCAAGCAAAAGGGGAATGCACTGCATGACAATAGCAGTGAATTTTGTGACATTTCACTTTCCACCCACCCCTGTATTCCGCTATACTGCACATCCCCCAATTGATTAATCATAACAAATGACACATCACTGTAAAGAGGAATAACAGGGCTTTCCAATGATACCAAATTCAAGGGAAATGATTTAGTAACAAGAGAGAAATCGTCAGTCAAACGTGACTTTCCGAACATTTTTTGAGGAGTTTACATGGGCACTTAGATAAAAAACCCAATACAAATTGTCAACGATATGCAAATTACAATGACAAGTTAACAGAGGAAGGTGAATAGACCCTTTGCACGAACGGCCATGACAGGGAGCAGTCACAGGTATCATGCACGAGTAGAAACACTTTGTCAATTGTGGATCTATTGTCACATCATTTAAATATGAAAACCTGCCCCCCCTGTCATGGCGGCCGGTGCAAAGGGTCTAGGCCTATATGATCAAAACGTTGTACGAAAAAGCTGTTCTATGAAAGACAGATAATTTGGAGTCGAGTTCAAAAATGTATTCCGTTCCTTTTCAACTGATAAAAAAACAAATTAAGCAAACAGACAAACTTGTTTCCTAATTTTGACTGTTGCAATGCATAGTTCCGAGATTGCCCAGTTAATCCCATCCCTTAGATACTGTTGCTATGTGCTCACAAGCCATTGCAAAAAAATAGCGACACAACGTACAAAGCAACGGGACTTGGCATGGAAAGCACAGATTGATTGGAGAAAACTCAAAGGTATTTATGTTTTAGGGTCGACAGGTACCGTAGCACACACTGAGCAAAAGGCTAGTAATGCAGGGATGCCATACCGGTATATTCATAAAAATGCGCTTACCTACCTTTGAACAGCGAATCCCCCAACAAGAAATTCATCCCGATCACTGCACACAACATGTACAAATTGTATGTGCAGAAAATCGCGTGATTGTTTTTGAGGCAATGCACTTTGACATATGTGGGCGCTGTCCGCCAGCTCTGTTGTGATTGGTCGGCGGGTTCGGCTTGATTAACAGGTCGGAACTATGCATTGGAGATGACTAAAACTGACTGACCCGACTTTAAAATATTAAGACCACCCTGGAAAACGTCTCTGTCACATACTTCTCCCTACCCCCAAAACCCTCACCCTCCTCCCCCCACCCCACTACCCCCATACCCTTTCCCTTCATCCCCCTCCCACTAGCCCATCAAACAAATACAACTTAATACAACACCATGCCCAATGCCAAACAAGACCCACTGAGCTCTACTGGATCATCCCATCAAAAATCAAGCAAAACCATACGCTGGAGTCGGATGTTTTTCTGGATTACTTCCCCAACACTAGCCAAGACTCCAGTTTATTTTGGCACACATTCTCAACAACTCATTTTTTCCCCCTCTGGCATGAACAAGTTCTTGTACAGTGCACTTCCCCCCGCATCAAGCGTGAAAGTTAATACTGCAAAAAAATCCATCTTGGTCAAATGAAACCCAATGGCCGTCTTAATGCAATCTCTTAATGAAATGTAGGACACGGCAAACATTGAAAGCTCAGAGAGGGGACGCCATCAGTGTATTAGATTTTAACATGCGCATGCTACAGTATGTGCTCCTTGCACACATTAATTCAATTTGTGGTAACCGCTAATGTAGAGTACTGGCTCAACATGTTTAATCATTTGCTTTTAGAAGGGGGAGGGGGTGGTTGGGGGAGGGGGTGGTTGGGGGAGGGGGTGGTTGGGGGAGGGGGTGGTTGGGAGGTGTCCTATTACACTCGTTAAAATGTTATACTAATTTTGTGCCGTGTTAAGGGATCACAAAAACTACACAGTGCCTTGGTAAGAGTTTCACAATGGGTCATACATATGGTGCTTATATCTACTGCATTCTGGGGCGCTAATTATGCAAGGCCAAAGGTCACAAATGATACCACAGGCACACCTGATCTGATCTCTGCACTATAATCTGTGTAACAGATTAGGATTGGTGGCCTTAGTAGAGGTTGAAAAACCGAATAGTTTCCCAGGCTTCAGTTACCAGTAACAGTGAAGAGACATTACACATAGTATAGTATTTACATGTATAATTCTGATATTAAAATGTTCAATCCCAGTGCGCAAGCCGCGGTCGGGCCGTCAGCGGCCCGCTAGCGGCACCACTAGCGGGCCGCTGGTGGCAGCCACCCGCGGACCGCGGACCGCTAGTGCTCCGTTGGCGATTGAGGAGCGGCAGTGGCACTGGTGGTTTGCCACTGGATACCGCTAGTGGTTCGCTAGTAGCTCGGGAGCTGTAAAACGCTGTTCGCGTGCCACTTGCAAGCCACCGGCGAACCGCCGGTGGTTTTTGGTCGGTGTGCCGATGCCGACCGGCCGCTTCCCAGCCGACGGCAGCCGACGGCAGCCGACGGCGGTCCGTCGGTGGCTTGCGCACTGGGATGTTATGAAAATAAGGAGGCAGGTCCCTCTGGCCTTGATTTTGTCAATGTTTCAAAAGGCACTGAGGCCAACTGAAGAGGCACTGAGGCCAACTGAAGAGGCACTGAGGCCAACTAAAGAGGCACTGAGGCCAACTGAAGAGGCACTGAGGCCAACTGAAGAGGCACTGAGGCCAACTGAAGAGGCACTGAGGCCAACTGAGGTGGCACTGAGGCCAACTGAGGAGGCACTGAGGCCAACTGGAAAGGCACCACAGCCAACTTTGTTCCAAATGTGTACTGTTTATTAGTGTACATACAAGCCTCATGAAATTTAAGAGGGTAGGGCATGCTGGCCGAACTGGCCTCAGAAAGTGTGTATCTTGAAGGGGCATCACGGCAAACTCAGCAGGGCATGAGGCCATTGGCCTTGGTTAATGTCAAGGCGCAGGCCTGCTATCCATGCACCTATATTTTGCAGTTATGCATGCATGTAGCACGTGTACTATTACACATCATGACATGAGATAATCCTGATAGTTGACAGTGACACACACACACAGGGATGAATGCACTTTTTCAAGGAAACACACCAGTATTTACTTCCTGAAATGCTTGTATGGAAAAACACTTGACCAGGTATTTGTTAAGAGATTAACTACATGATCGGTGTGTCTTTAGTGGTGTTCCCATTGGACTATTTTTGGTAACAAAATTTAGTCCAATGGGGACGCACGGAGAATTAGTGCCCTGTGAAGTTACCACGACCAGTTGTAAAACTTACAGGGCGAGAGAGGCCGCGGAAACTTTCCGCTCAGCCGCGGCAGTTTTACAGGGCCCTCGAAAAGTCCAATGGGAACAGTTTTGCACTGTAAAATGAACACAACCCTGCAGTAAACTATGGGCCTGCACGGCAAAAGTTTACTGCAAGGTCGCGGTAGCTTTTTGCATGGGCACTGAAAGCAATTGCAAATGGGAACGCATGGGAAGATTACACGAAGGAATGTTACCGAGGGTCGCGGTAACTTTCCGCGGGGCAGCGGAAAAGAAAGTCCAATGGGAACATGCCTTTTGACTCTTATTTTACCAGTGTGAAATCTGAAAACCATTTTTGAGAACAGCGAAGCCAGACTTTAGGGGGATAGCAAACCTGGACATTAACCAAGGCGACTGAGGCCAATGGCCTCATGACCCTGTTGAGTTGGCCAGCATGCCCTATCCTCTTAAATTTCATGAGGCTTAATTAACACTAAAAGTAAACAATTGGAACAAAGTTGGCTATGGTGCCCCTCCAGTTGGCCTTAGTGCCCTTTAAAATTCAGACAAAATCAATGCTGGACTTGCCCTCATAAAAATGAGGCCTAAAAAAGGAATACAATTTCAAGAAACGGTGACATTTGACAATGTTTCAACATTACAAGCATGTGTACAATAGATTCCTCAAAACGCACACAGTACATTCCTCAGTGCCCTGGGCCCCTGACCTACGACAATTAATTTGTTATTTCCACGTTTTTCATTCAGAGGATGAAACACCCCGTCATAACCCCTTCAAATTAAATCCTTCCTCCCCTCATTTGCCAAACAACATTTTTACTTGCTTTAAAAACATGGTTGACTTGTCAAAACCAAAGATCTTACACGAGGCTGACATATCTGAGAAAAACGTTGGCTGAGCTGAAGTTCAATGTCAAAATCAATACAAAAACAAAAACTGTTTATCATGATTTTAAATCCTTTAAACATTTAGTGATATGGATACATGTCATCCGGTGAGTCAGAGGTCTTGGAGAAAAACCTGAGGGAGTACTGCAAAGACCCGTTTGTAAGGCACACTTTTTTCCCCGTGGCAAAAAATCAAAGATTGCGGGTGCGCTTATGGGTACGCCTGCGCCTTATGCCCATGTACTGTATAAGGCACATTGTATTGATTTTTAGGTATACCACTGTGCCTCATAGCTCATCTGGTGGAGCATCTGCTCAGTGTGCCAGAGGTCTTGGAGAAAAACTGAGGGAGTATACCACTGTGCCTCATAGCTCAGCTGGTAGAGCATCTGCCCGGTGAGTCAGAGGTCTTGGGGAAAACCTGAGGGAGTATACCACTGTGCCTCATAGCTCAGCTAGTAGAGCATCTGCCCGGTGAGTCAGAGGTCTTTGGGAAAACCCGAGGGAGTATACCACAGTGCCTCATAGCTTAGCTGGTGGAGCATCTTCCCAGTGTGTCAGAGATCTTGGGGAAAACCCGAGGGAGAACAGCTGCACTGTGCTTCATAGATGGGAGAGCATCTGTCCAGTGTGTCAGAGATCTTGGGGAAACCTAAGGGAGTATACCACTGTGCCTCATAGCTCAGCTGGTAGAGCATCTGCCTGGTGTGCCAGAGGTCTTGGGGAAAACATAAGGGAGAACAGCACTGTGCTTCATACATGTAGCTTAGATGGGAGAGCATCTGCCCGGTGTGTCAGAGGTCTTGGGGGAAACATAAGGGAGTATATCACTGTGCCTTATAGCTCAAGTGGTAGAGCATCTGCCCAGTGTCAGAGGTCTTGGGGGAAACCCGAGGGAGCATACTACTGTACCTCATACTAGCCGAGCTGGTAGAGCATTTGCCCGGTGTGTCAGAGGTTTAGGGGAAATCCCGATGTACCTGGGACAACTCGTACCTGGGACAACTCATACCTGGGACGACTTGTACCCGGGACGACTCGTACCCTTTCCATCATGCACACGTGTGCCACTTTTATGAAACTGTTTCACTGATTTGTTTTTTTTCTGCCGGGACTTTTGGCGCGACATTTGACGTGACTTTTGTCGGCACTTAGTTTCACGGACACTTTTTGTTTTACAGATGTTTGACCAGACTTCTGCCGCAATTTCTGCCTCATCTTTTCCTGGCACTTTTGCAAAATATTTTGCTGGGACATTTTCCGGGACTTTTGCCAGGACTTTGTCGCGAATTTGCTGACTTTTGCCGTGATGTTTGCTTGATATTTAGGCGGGACGTTTATAGAGAAATTTTTCAGGATGTTGAGAAGAGAAAATAAATGATAACAAGAAAAGGGGTACGAGTTGTCTCGGGTTTGAGTTGTCCAGCATTCATTTTAAGATATAGGCTACTTCCCACTTCAACTTGCACTTTTGTCGCAAATGTTGCTTTTCTGTAGAAAAATCACATTTACACCTTCAAAAATTGCGTGTGCAGTGCCATCTGTTGTCGCACTTACGCACGGACCGCTCACGCTGTAATTTTGTGCATTACTTTATGCAGTAATGTTATCATTTATTTACGTTACCTCAGAAATGCAACATTGCCGACAGAAGTGCAAGTGGGAAGTAGCTTAGGCCTATATCTTAAAATTGGATGATCTGTTGATTCCAGGAGGTAATTTCATTCAAATCTTTGTTCAATGTATACGGAAAAATACTTATCAAGACAAGGAGTAGTAACCGTAACATGTTGTATACCGGTATATCATTGTGACATTGATTGTTCTAGTCAGTGAGCTTTTCTTTCATACAGTGGATTGTTGTCATTTTGCCTCGAAATTAGAATCACACCCAAATATTTCCAGCTGGTTGTGTCCTGCATTGGTTTTAGATATTCTTGATTAGAAAACAAACAAAAAAGAACTACTTACATTGCCGTTTTTCAATAAAAAACGTCTATTTCCGACAATCTTCGACGAGAAAATATGCTGTTACGATGTGACCAGCTAAAATAAAGTTGGCTAGGCTTAACGCTTGGGGGCGCTCCAGCATTTTCGGAGTCAACTCCGATTCCAAAAAAGAATCTAAATTCTATTCCAGATCGATTCCATTTTTCGTATGAAAACATACGTGTACACTGCGATTTCTTATTGTGTCCAGGACAACCCATTCTAATCGATTCTAGTGTGGAGTCGCGCTAAAGTTCGACGTGGTCTTTTGTTTGCGAACGTACAGTTGGTGTGCCTCTACGGAGGCCCAATGAGAGTACGGGTGGCGCTCTTATGTCACGCGCATTTATACGGCGCGGCATACAATGTACAGTTTCGTTTGACGTTCTCTTCGGGCGTCCGTCAATGCACAACTACACGTTTGCAATCGTTTTTATCGTGATAAGGAGTCCGAAAAATTTCTTCGTCGAAGATTGTCGGAAATAGACGTTTTTGATTCAAAAACGGCAATGTAAGTTGTGCTTTTTATTTGTCTTCTAATCAAGAATATCTAAAACCACTACAGGAAACAACTAGCTGGAAATAGTTGGGTGTGGTTCTAATTTCGAGGCAAAATTACAACAATCCACTGTATGAAAGGGGTACCTTCTGTCCCTACGGGATTTCCCGTAGGGACAGAATCATTCTGTCTAAGCAACATACTACATAGGCCTACCTCTACTTAAATCCAGTGGAACATCCGCTTCTCCGCTGTCATGGCGACCTGAAATAAATTAACAAAGAGTTAACAACTTCCTTCGTCAGACTCATATAAAAATTACAGATTTGGGGTAAGAATTCGTGAGAAGGAGCCAACCTTTTGAGCGCCTTCCACTTCGCCTGGGGTACATGGTCGCCGCCATACTAGATGACACATTTGCGCATGTGCAGACTTTAAGCGGTGACACACCGCATGTTTGTCACAGAGTTTTAAAATGTATTTTTTTACACAACAGCCTAGGCGCAAGCGCAAATCTGGTTGACATAAGTTAAAGGAGCGTGTTCAGATTTTTACAGAAAATGAATTTTACTCTAACCTAACAATTATATAAAATACATGTACCTTCCCAAAATACTATTCATGAGAAGAAAACAGGAAAAAAGGATTCCTCAATAGTGCTCATTGCTCAATGATTGCACTGTCACTCGCAAGCGTGAGGAAACCCATGAAGAATTAAAACTAGAAATGGCCAGAGACACCGGGGAATCCCCTTGCTCTTCATGAAAGAATGCTCTGGGATCTTTAGAGTGCGTTACCATTACCTAACGCACTGGACCAACGGCTTTACATCCCTTCCGAAGGATGGAGCAAGTGTGGTTGAATGCCTTGCCCAAGGGCACAGGTACCGCAGCCTGATTCGAACCCGCAGCCCCTAGTTTTCACCTATGATTGCGGGTCAATCCACGCTCATTAAAATGCAAAAACACAATGGAAATTCCAGGCGGAACACGAACATTCCATGCGGTATCTGGGCACCGCCATGAATTTCCATTGTGTTTTTGTATTTTAATGAGCGTGGATCTGCCGCAGATTTCGTCTTTGGTCGCAAAAACTCGACCTAGCCTGCGCGACTTATGCTACCTTTTTCCAGAGCGGGTCGCAAATATGACAAATGATGTGGTACCAAAATATCAACACCCATAGGCCTATGGGGAAAATGGGGGTCCAAAAAAGTGATCTGGACACGCTCCTTTAAAGAATCTGAATAGGATAACTTCCATATTCATGAGCAGAGTTGTGATGTCACATGAGAAACTCACAGCAATTTACTATTCATGGTTTGAGCACACTTTTGAACGTTTTTGTGACCCTTGGTTATTTCCTGTTTTAAGTCCTGCTGTCAATCAAGAACAAAAAATGGGGTGGAAACTGCAGCACCTTTTCTGCAGTTTGTGACATAACAAACATCGCCCTCCTTGGAGAAGAAATTCTCAAGCTAAAAACAAAAGTGGAGCCAAAATAAAACCCAAGAATCTGTACGTTTTCTCGCCTATGTTTCGATATTTAAATCAATCTTTGTTTTGCTTTAATGGCGTTGGTTTTTTGGAAGCAAAGACGAACTTTGGTGGTGGGAAATATGGTTTCGTCTTTAGAAGAGCACTTTTTGTGCATCTGCGTGGTTTTTTGGGGGGTAATTAATTACGGTCTCTAGCAATTGCGCCCTCACACTAGTCACCTCAGCAAATTTCTGCATGCTCTGAAAGTTCGCAAGGGACTAGGTTGAAGTCTACCGAAAGTTTGTGCACCGTCGTCGCCGTTTTAAAAGGTCTGCTTAGAAATCGTCTAAAAATGTCGATGCTAAGAAATATTCTGAGGATATCCGGCAGTTTACAAACATGTAGAAGTAGTGTCAGAGTATTACAGCCACTTCGTCATTATGCAGAAGACGCGGCGAAGCCGGCAGCGCCGGCAGCGGCGACACAAATGTCGTTTACTTTCGGCATGCCAGGAAAGGTGAATTAGTGTGTACACACACTATTGAAAAGATTATATTTCCGACACTTGCATATATGGCATTAAAATATTAACATGACTTGTCTTTTTGTAGGGTAAAAATAAACCTTATCGACAAATATTGCCCGGCCAAGTGTGTGTATTAAAGGCGGAGGCCAACTCTGCAACTTTTTTACTAATTTTCACAAAAACCAAAAACAGTTCAAGAATTAACCTCTCACAATTTTTTCGTTGATACATATCAAACATACCAACAAACATGTCCCGAAACAGAAATGTTGCACATGCGAGAAATCATCGGGGATCCGTTCGTGGCGGGGAATCTGTGTATCACCTTTTTTTTCAGCCCAACTCTTGAAGTTTTGAACACACTGACAATGTCTCAAGCATTGGTCAATTTCTCAATTCTTTCAGATGCATGGCCAACTAGATATTTCTAAACTCCTCGAAACAAATTCGGAAAGTCAAGTTTGACTGACGATTTCTCTCTTGTTGCATTGCTATTGTCAAAACGTGCATTGACACATTCCCATCCTCCAAGCAAAAAGGGAATGCACTGCATGACAATAGCAGTGAATTTTGTTACATTTCACTTTCCACCCACCCCTGTATTCCGCTATACTGCACATCCCCCAATTGATTAATCATAACAAATGACACATCACTGTAAAGAGGAATAACAGGGCTTTCCAATGATACCAAATTCAAGGGAAATGATTAAGTAACAAGAGAGAAATCATCAGTCAAACTTGACTTTCCGAACCTTTTTTTAATAGCAAGTTGTAAAAACTTTTTTTTTTTGTTAAGAGTTCCAAAAAGGACCTTGCCTCTGAAGAAAGCAGCATGGTGAGCAATTTCAAACATTGATATACTTTCCAGATGTTTTACAGCGATGCCGACGTGAAGCAGATTGATGTTCCTTCGACAACGGGAAGTTTTGGCATTCTGGCACAGCACGTCCCCTCACTGGCGGTCCTAAAGCCTGGTGTGATTACCATCTTTGAGCACGATGGCACTGCCAATAAATACTTTGGTAAAAACATTGCCCTGCCTATTAAAACTTCTAGCTGTGTCACCTTTCTGTCTTGACTTTGTAGTACATTTGAGTAAAATGTTGCTCTTTAATGGTCTTAGCTGGTGTGATATTGGCCGCTGTTTGAGATCGAATTCTCAGGAAAAATTGTATTTGTTCCAACCTATTGGCGGTAACAAGTACTACAGTGACAGGGCATTCCAGGTCTGTGCACCGAGACTTTGGAATGCTCTGCCACTGTTAGTACGTGGTGCCGTTTCATATGAAATTTTTAAACAATCTCTTAAAACACATTTTTTTAAGGAAGATATAAAATCGTTAAATTATTTGTGTTTTGTATTTTTTAATGTGATGTATTTTAATGTGCTTTGACTGTACATGTACAGCGCCCTGAGATAATTTGTATGGAGGGCGCTCTAAGAATATATTATTAAAAGAAGTTAAAATGGAACGATTACCATGCACAAACACCCACTGGGAGCCCAAGCACTAAACCTTTTGGACAACTGAAAAATTACATGCTTTCTTCAGGGGTATTGGTCAAGAAAATTTGCAGACATCCACTAAGGAGGGTAGGTCCCGTCGTTTTTAGACTTATTTCAAGTCTAACTCCGTGTATAGTGTACCAGTTATGCATAGGGTACTTCCCATAATTGGTGAAGTATACGCGATCTCGGACTTGAAATAAGTCTTAAAATGACAGGACCTACCCCCCTAAAGGATATCTGCAAATTATCCTACCAGTGACCCCTGCTTTCTTTAGTAAAATAATGACATCAAACATTATGTCACAACAAGGCAAATCCTGGGTGTTTGTGCATCTTGATCAACCCATCAATTTGTGTTATTTGAAAAGGCCATATATCACAAAATATTTAAAGATATATGACAAAAAAGTTGTATTTCATGTTAAAATGCTTAAAAAGCCCTTTAAAATGAGGGGTCTGTCATTGTCGGAGGGTTTTTGGAACTATTGTGTATTTTCTTCAGCCAGTTTGAGCTGCCTTGTACAAAATGAGGCAAATTTTCTTGACCATGTTAAGAACCTTCAACTTTCTTTTTATATAAGTCAAGTTTGACTGACGATTTCTCTCTTGTTACTAAATCATTTCCCTTGAATTTGGTATCATTGGAAAGCCCTGTTATTCCTCTTTAGAGTGATGTGTCATTTGTTATGATTAATCAATTGGGGGATGTGCAGCATAGCGGAATACAGGGGTGGGTGGAAAGTGAAATGTCACAAAATTCACTGCTATTGTCATGCAGTGCATTCCCCTTCTGACACATCATCGTAAAGAGGAATAACCGGGCTTTCCAATGATATAAAATTCAAGGAAAATTATTTTGCAACAAGAGAGAAATCGTCAGTCAAACTCGACTTTCCGAACTTTTTTTGAGGAGTTTATAATGTATCCTTTTACCTTCTTTAAATGATTTATACACCATACATTCCACGATACTGTTCGTCTTCCAAATAAACGGCAGGTTCATTACATTGGTCAGTGTGAAGGCATCAATTATGGTAAATTTTTACAATTATTGATTCGTGGATTTTTCTCTTTCCAGTGAGCAGTGGGTCTGTGACCATCAATGCCGATTCATCTGTACAGATCCTAGCTGAAATGGCTGCCCCCTTAGACAACCTAGATCATGCAGTAAGTATCCATAAGCTCCCCATGTGGGAAAGGGGAGGGGGGTGGAGAGAGATGGTCGCAATAGACCCTTTGCATTGACAGCCATTTTAGGGGCCAAGTGCTTTGTGCATCCACTGTCATACGTTTAAACTAAACAGCCTGCCCACAAAGACAGTCACCAGTGAGAAGGGTCTAATCTAGCATATCAGATTTTTTGAAAATTTCCCAAAACATGTACACTCAATGGTGTGCAAATGCCAGAAATTATATTCTTTGTTCATAAAGCGTTATTTTGCACTATTTATTTTGAACAAATTTAAAACTTGCTCAAGCTTTGACAAGAACGCTTGCCCACAACTTTTGCTATTTTCTGTTTTGCAAGCGACTATTAAAAGGCACAGGCTCGTCAGCAATGCGCACGTGCCAAATTCGTGCCACGAAATACGCAGCTCCATAGCAAAGGCATGGAGCTGCATATTTCGTGGCACGAATTTGGCACACGCGCATTGCTGACGAGCCTGTGCCTTTAAAGTGTGACGTCAATTGCCAGGGTAACTGGGTCTAAACATTCCCCTGGTAATCTGAAATGTCTATTGCTAAAGTGCAGGGAAACAGTTCACTGGTTTTTGTGTAGACCCAGTAACCTAGGCAACACACAAAAGGTGACTTTTCAATGACTTTCCAGTGTAGAGACGTCTCTCATACTAAAACTAAGTCCCAAGATGCACTAACATGAATCGACTGTTAATTAGGGTTTATTTTGCCCTGCCCTACCCAACGTAACTTGATTAGCACTGTATGGCCGAGCGGTCTAGTGCGTCGAACTCCAGTTCCTGTGCCAGTACTAGAATGTGGGTTTGATTCCGGGTTGTGGCACTTGTTTCGTCATTCGGAAGGGATGTAAAGCCGTTGGTCCAGTGTGTTAGGGAACGCACTTTAAAGATCCCAGAGCATTCTTTCGTGAAGAGCACGGGGAGGGATTCCCCGGTGTCTCTGGCCGATTCTAATTCAACTTAGAAGTTGATAGTTATTAGAATATATCCCATTCCTGTAATTGGCGGTCCTTCCGCTGTTGGATGTGGTGAATAAATAAATAATTTAAACAAATGAAATACTCGGTGCTTCTCCAAGACACACTGAGAAAACTTAGCGTGCTCGAGTGGGACTCGAACCCACGACCTCCTACATACTAGGCAGACATCTTAACCACCCAAGTTCTGTTGTGTAGGGCAAAACAAACCCTAATTAATATTCATTCTCCCCGACGCAAGCCAAATCGCATTCTCTCATGTATTCTCCCATTAACAGGCAGTCAAGGAAGGTCTCTCCAAAGCCCAACAAGAGCTAGCAGCAGCAAGCACAGACCTGGCCAAAGCTGAGGCCCAAATAGCTGTAGAAACCCACGAGGCTATGGATCAAGCACTCGCTGGAAAATAGGAACCCGAGTATTGGCCATTTAGTGTACAGAAATAGATTGTGTAAGTTGACATTACAACTCATTCATGAGTAGGGTTGTAGTCGAGTCCACCACAAGTCTCTGGGTCTTAATTCAAGTCACAAGCTATTAAATGAACTCCAACAAAGGCATTCGTTTGTGCGTGTTCATCCTTTGTGATGGACTCGACTACAACCTTGTTATAAACAACCCTTGAACTTCATACACACAGGCTACATGTATACCCAGCACGATATGTGGCAAAGGGACTCCCCTATACACTTCCCTTTCGTTAACGCACCAACCACCCCCTAAAAACTGAAAGGAATTCATTTGGTGGTTGAGACACAATGGGGGTTACACCCTCTGCCACATATCGTGCTGCATAGGCTGACATTATAATTAGTATGTGTACTTCAGTTTTAGGCTTGGATGAATAAAAATAAAATAAAAAATCCTAGCAATTCTGAAGACTGGTAGAATCTGTTTCAAATGTTGTCCATAACTTTGGGAAATCTGGATGCAGTGAAAAACAACTTGGCTTCACCGGGATTCGAACCATGGACCTTCTGCTTAACGCCCTACCAATTGAGCTATGAAGTCAACTGGTGGTCTTGAAACACGGTATTGCAGTTGTTTCTCACTTAATTGAATCTGTAATGAAACCAGCAATACCATGCTAAAAATACTTAGCTGTGTGCAAACCCGTTTTGTTAACGCAATGGTTTTAACACCTCAAAGAGTACTGGTATTTGGCTGTAGTTATTTTTACAGACTTTCTTTTATTTCAGATTTGAGATTGCTGGAATTATCACAAGTCGGATTGTTTTCCTTGCGTTAGAGAGCGACCAGATTGTGAAAAACTCCTTCCATTTGTCCAAAAGTAACACATGTCACGGAATCTTCTCAGACGTTTGTTCAGTGTTTTTTGTGAAGAAAAAAACACAAATATCTTGACCTCCTTGCACTAGACTTTAACCAAGGCAATCGAGTGCAGTGCGGGCAGTTACAAATGCACTGAGAAATCCCTGCTCAAGGTTGGAACCCATCTGCAGCCTTGAATGAAGGCTAGTGTTAACTGAACAAAATATTCTTTGCACATGGGTGTTGTTTCAACTGACGTTTTACAAGAGGTCAGATTTTTGTGCACACTTAATGTGGAAGAGAACAATCCTGATTTACTTATCTGAACCCGTTTGTAGAAAAGGTTCTAGCCCGAGTTTTTGTTAAAAGATGAATGTTTGAAGGATTTTGATGTGAAATAAAAGATAAATTGATCTTTATCACATGCATTTGTGTGAACTTTTTTACAAATTGATCTTCACTACAGGGCCATGTTTAAACACTATCAAACTACTTTAATAACATCAAATCAAACTAAGACATGGGATGGACAAGACTGTCAGGAGGACAATGTGATGTGTGAAAGAAGTTTCAAAATCCATATTAAATAAGATAATTATTGCATCAGTCCATGGGTGTTTCAATGTAATATTTCATCATTAACCTACCCCGCTATTTCTAGTAGGAATGTGGGGAAATGACATCCAAATTATGTGTAAAGATTTTCAATGAAAAAAACAGTAAAAAAGGAGAAACAAAATCAACTAATTGTCGTTTCAGCCAAAAGATACAGAATGCTTCAATTTTCTTGTGAAACAAACCACTCACAAGGACTCAAGTACAAAGTTGCTACCCCAATGGAACATGGCGTATTGCGAGCATGGTACGCAGATGAAAACGTGGGTGACGAGGCTTTACAAACTGGTGGTGTTCGAGAGAAATGGGGTTGAAACCAGGGTCAAAACAGCTTGGAGTTGTTCACGTCATTTCACATGCTTGAAGATCTTTTCTGCCGCCTAGAATATTAATACAGGAGTAAACAAAAAATGCAATAAAATTGGTTGGTTTTCAGTTACATGTGTACTTTGAACAAAAGATGGATCTGAGGGTTTCTAGACAAAGTACCCCCTGAAGGGTTAGGGCTAATGAAGGAGGCCATTCTGGCCTGTATTTTAAAGGGCACTGGAGGGGCACCACGGCCAACTTTGTGCCAAAAGTGTACTGGTTTTTACTGTATACCATCAATATATAATCACTGGATGAAGTATGCAATAGCAGTTGGCTATACGAGAATTAAAGCCATGATGCGCCCCACGAACAATGCTTTGCCTAGACTGGTCCATGCGATCGCTTGCATTCCACTTAACACATGTGGACTAGTGAAGACAGTATGACCAGTCTAGGCAAGGCATTGTATTTGGTGGGGTACAATGGTGGACAGTGGCTTCAATTTTAGACGTCGTTGCTTCATCCAGTGATTATATATCGATGCTGCATAGGATAGGACAAGTTGGCCTCAGAAAGTGTATATCTTGAAGGGGCATCAAGGGCCAATTTCATACTCGTAGCGCTGTTAAGTACAAAAATTTGCTTGGCCCAGAATTCAATTGCTTAATATTGCAAAAATGGGGTGCGCAGCGAAAAGTGTGCGATACATTTACTTCTGTTTCTAAAAACACAATTTGACAAGCAATAAATGTCATGCAAATAAATTATGTGCTCAATAAATTTGTGTTAAACAGTGCCATGAAATTGGTCGCAGGGCATGAGGCCATTGGCTTGTGTCATAAGTTAAAGGCAGAGGCTAGTCAATGCGCACGCGAGGCCAAATTCGTGCCACGAAATGCGCAGCTCCATGCCTTTGCTATGGAGCTGCGTATTTCGTGACACGAATTTGACTTCGCATGCGCATTGACGAGCCTCTGCCTTTAATTACTGTCAAGGCTTGCTAACGTGATAACCATAATAGCCCAAGCACTCACACAATGGTCAACACAGTGCAAGAAATCAAACAGCTCCTGTGTGCATGTCTCCTCCGTCTTGCTGCGGCTATTGACACGTTCTGTGCATGTTTCTAATTCTTGCTTGAACCCGACGCAGTGGTCGTCCTGCCTGCAGTTTTCAAGCACCTCATCACGAGGATCCTACACAGGGAAACAGTATGAACAAAGGGTGTACTCAGACCAATAACGGCACTTGAAGGTATATGGTTCAAAAAGAGAATTCACACAATTAGCCTTGTGCGTGTAATCTTTGCACAATGGCTGGCACCCTGAATTATTCACATTCAAATGGAGGTGCAGTTTGGAAAGTCCACATACTACACTGTTTTTGCTACGTAGTGCACTCCAATGCTTAGCAACCAATAGTCTGGTTACTTTATGCCATTCTCTTCTAAGGTGAACACGGTATTGATTCTGTACTTCACACCTGCGGTGTGTACCACAGAGCAACTAGGGTTATAGTCGAGTCCATCACAAGTCCAGTAACAAGAAGCAAAGGATGAACATGCTCAAAAGGATGAACATGCTCAAAAGAATGCCTTTGTTGGAGTTCATTTGAATAGCTCGTGACTTGAATTAAGACCCAGGGACTTGTGATGACTCGACTACAACCCTGATAGCAACAAAAATTTAGTCTGGTCAAGTGAATACCAAGTGTGCTTGTCAAAGGAAGTACAGGTTCATTACCATGCACGGACACCCAGGATTTTCCTTGTTAAGACATATAAACCATGTAAAAATTTTAGTTTGATGAGAAAAATGCAAAATTAGGAGGGAAAGTGTCATGAATTTACTAAGGAAAAACTTTTGAGAGTTGTCCCATGGGTTTACAGCATGGGGTCTCAGAGGGTGTCCGTGCATGCTAATCTTTCGGTTTGTTGAATACTTTAAAACAGGAAAAGAGCAACTGCAAAATTCTCATCCCAAGTTCTTAACACTTTTAAAGGCAGTACACATGATTGGTATCTCGAAGAATCAGAAATGTTCACAGATTTACATATAACTTACACGATACACATGTATATACATGATGACGGCAGAAAATTTCCCCTGAAATGGTTTTGTCTGAAGTGTTATAGTCTTTGAGAAATGAGCAAAACAATTATTTTTCGTCTCGCGAGACGTAAATTCAATTCGCCCCAAAACCACTTCGCCCAAGTGCCATTTCGCCCCAAATCTCTTCGTCCAAACACTACGAAGTACGGAGCTGGTTTTTGCTCAGGTTGGTTTTAATCATGAATATCTTCAATCAAACACGGAGATAAAACTATTGGTAACAGTTCACCAATCATGTATACACTTTTAAGACAATTTTCTTCTCACCACAAGATCCTCTTCCTCCTCCTCCTCTTCCTCCTAAACACAAAATGCATAATAAATGAAAAGATAAAAGTTGTATTTGTACAAAAATGAATAGCAAAGGAATTGAGACCTAGGCCATCAGAACATTGCAGAATGACAAAAACAAAGAATTATGAAGTGTTTGGCAAAGTGGCGCCGGGCCATCGTGATTCTTTTTGCGATATGTAATAATGGCAAATAGTACACACACGGCTGAATACAATGTAGGTTCTTGACTGCCGTATTTCCTTATAATTGTATAAACATTTTCCAATTCCAACCTTGAAAACATTATTCGCCCATAACAAAATGTTTAAAATAAATAAATAAATAAAATTAAAAAACAAAATAAAGCCTTATGTCATGCGGATCCGGCATTGTAAACACATTTCCCTTTTAACGTTTGCTATACTAATATAATGGGGAAAATGCAGCCGACAATCGCCTAGCGCCTACCTGCAAACTATTTAAACTTTCTGCAAATTCGTGCGCGCAAACAAAAACTTTGCACGTTCAGGCCACTTTTTTCAATTGGGCCGGAGGGCGAGTTGGTCAGAAGGCGAGTCGGTCAGGCATCAGGGGGCGACTTGGTAAGGGGAGAGTCAGTCAGGAGGCGAGTCGGTCAGGAGGCGAGTCGGTCAGGGAGCGACTTGGAAAGGGGGCGAGTAGGTAAGGGGCGACTGGGCCAGGGGGCGGGGTGCAGGTCAAGTCGACCGTTTGCCAACTCGACTCCTACCAACTCGACCGTCGTACCAACTCGACCGTTGTACCAACTCGACCGTCGCGCGCTCGACCGAAGGAGTCAACTCGACCGTTGTACCAACTCGACTCCTACCAACTCGACCGTTGTACGTTTAACTGCGGAAGTCAACTCGTCCGTTGTGTCCCACTAAACTAGTACATCATGTAGTAGATAGCCGTTTTTATAAATGTTACTTCTTAATTTATTTTAACATCATTAAATTATTACCACAGTTTAATTCATTTTCTCGTTCTATTTCAAAGTCAAACATGTGCCGGTTATGAGGGAAATAGGTCAAACGTGCCAATTTTTGTTATGTTCATAACAAACGGTCGACTTGGCCAACGGTCAAGTTGGTCAACGGTCGAGTTGACTCGACCGTGAAGTCGAGTTGGTCAACGGTCGAGTTGGTACGACGGTCGAGTTGGTACGACGGTCGAGTTGGTACGACGGTCGAGTTGGTAGGAGTCGAGTTGGCAAACGGTCGACTTGACTGTAAACCAGGGGGCGACTTGACCCACAATCCGACTCTCTTTTGCGTGCATGCGAGATTGATTTGGTCTATAATTATAAATTTGGGTACAAAATACCCCAAAATACATCGTATTTCAGTCAGAAAACCATGACATACAGAACAAACTTGGGAAATTCGTCATAAAATTGGGAATTCACTTGTATTTAGGTTGATTTTTTACCTCGGGCGGGTCGCTCTCGAAAAGTCTTTCGTCGTCTATCGCCATTTTCTTGACTAACGATTAACCAACCAACGATGTTACCGCGTATCTCATTGGCTTTCTAGTCCGCGCAATGGCATTTTATCCAATAAGAACAGTTGTTTCATAGTGCAAGCTCCAGAATGGATATCCCGCCGCTTGAGGGCGGTAGAGCTATTTAACGGAAAACAGTTCTTGACCAATGCGCGTCGTCTGCTCCGCAAGTTGTACCACCTCAGCTCAGGTCAAACAAAAGAGCTTCGTGTATAATTTGATATACCCAGCACAATATGTGGCAGAGGGACTAACCCCTAACGCCCCTATACCTCAACACACTCTTTCCTTTTGTTAACGCACCAATCCCCCCTAAAAACTGAAAGGAATTCCTTGGATGTTTGAGACACAATAGGGGAACAATGGTAGGGGCAGGGGAGTCCGTTTGCCACATATCCTGCTGCATATGTAATTTTAGGTCCTTCAAAAGATGATAAATGGAGTGCGGATCTGGAAACATGCCAAAATGTATTTACTTTTTGGAGGTTATAGAAATTTGGCAACTTATTACCAGAAAACAAGTCGAAATAAATGTACAAAATAAACAAAACGAAACAAAGAAAGAAAGATGGTTGGTAGGTTACTAATACTATACTTTTAAAATGTCAGGATGACAACTTTTTAAGCAAATAGCTACCTCAATTTGTTGAAAACCAGTTTGCAAAATTAAGTTAAAATTTCTAATCTGATATACATGTATGTAGGCTTAAACTCATTGTCCCATTTCTTTCAAAATTGTTTTTTTGTTTATTCTTTTTCGGTTGCTGCTGCAGTGCTGCAAATTATTTTTCAAATTCAGCTGTTTCTTTAGTGAATTATTAAAACTTTAAAAAAACTGAGAAAAAAAAGGTGTCGACTAAATGATCAAGCTTAACTCTTTCACTATACGGCGCGCCGCTCCCAGCGGCTCGATAAATGTCTACTTTCGGACGGAAAGCCGCTGCCAGCGGCTCGCCTTGACACACATAAACAAATGGTGGCTTCAATTAATGACGACACAGACCATGAAAACATTCCGTAGTGAAAGAGTTAAGCCTCGTCTATACTGTACTGGCAAACATTTCACATAAAACGTGACCAAACTTCATGTTTTGCAGGTGTGGACGGCACATAAAACATTAGCAAACAGCAGAAAACTTCACCAAACTGTGTTTGCTCGTGTTTGGACATGCTGCTATTGGCAAACATTTTTTTGCTCATGTTTTATGTCTGAACCAATCAGGAACCAGTTTCAGGTCATGTGATTAGAGCCAGCCAATCGTGATCACATGATTGTTTCAGAAGTTTGCTTCTGTTTGCCAATGTAGGCATACAGAAAAACATCAGACAAGTGTTTGCCAGTGGAGACGAGGTTTTAAGCAAGCTCAAATGTACCAAATTTTTACTGCAGTTTGTGGGAAAAATATAAGAAAATATATTGAATTCTTATTAACAAGAGTTCTATCAGTTTTATCTGTGCAATGTGTTATGCTAATAAGTAAATTTTCAGGTCACGAATGTTTTTCTCCGTTTTGCAGGAATGTCTGTACAAAACTTGCTATTGTTAACAAGGTAATTTGCAAATTACAAGGTGTTTGACTCAATGTATATACACTCGACCAAACAAGTTGTGTCACCAGTAAGACATTTATAGATATTTATTATTAAATTGGATTTAATGTAGGAAAATAATATATCAAATTTTAGCTGAACATATCCCTCAAAGGAATAGAGCTCAAGCGAGATCATGATGGCAAGCTTCCCTGAACAGGAATGCAACAAAGGAGTGTGGGGTCAGAATGAAAAACACAAAAAAACAACGATGTCAACTTTATTGCACTCAAGCAAGGGGAATTACAGTTCAGTATTTTGCTTCCACCATACCTAAGTCAATGGCACGATTCAGATTGGACAATTTAACTATTTTGATTTGGATGTTTTTGACAAGACATTGATAAATCCAAACTCACTTAAAAATTTCCTAATTGTCTACACACAAATTGCCCAAATCACAAGTTGCATTGTTCTTTGGTGTTTTTCATTCTGACCCACACTCCTTTGTTGCATTCCTGTTCAGTGAAGCTTGCCATCATGAGCTCTCTTGTGCTCTATTACTTTGAGGGATATGTTCAGCTAAAATTTGATATATTATTTTCCTACTTTAAATCCAATTTAATAATAAATATCTATAAATGTCTTACTGGTGACAGAACTTTTTTGGTCGAGTGTATTTGATCACTGTAGTTTAAAAACCCCAGTCTCCGAAAATTTGTGGTTTTTTTTCCCAAATGTTTTTTTCCTTTTTGGATACAAGAAACTAATAATTTTGATTGACTGGCCTAATGAGTTAAACATTTGAATTTCTCAATGAAAACAAAAATTAAAACGTTTTAAAAACCCTAAAATGTGTTATTTGGAGGGGTTTTGCATGGGCATACTTGTTTTTTTCGATGCATGCAAGACTTGTTTTCCGTTAAAAAATTAATCAGCAGTGCATGGCTGCCTTAAAAACTGGGTCACTGCCCTACATTTTAAAAAGACAAGTTGTTAAAAATGTTTCTATTTTTAGTTTGGTTTACAGCGAGACAATAGACCACTAAAGTGTGATGTTACTTGCCAGGGTTACTGGGTATAAACATTCACAGGTAATTTGAATGTCCATTGCTAAAGCGAATATAAATAGTTCACTGGTTTTAGTGTGGCGACACACACAAAGTATGATGACCCCGTTCTCACTGGAGAAATCGCTTCGTTCGACGAAGATTAGTTAATTATCGTTAGTTAATGAAGCGTGCGCTCATATATCACTTAAAGGAGCATGACCAGAGTTTCTGGAAAATAGTTTTCGATGTAACTTACCAATATTATCAAGTAACTCCCATACACACCTCCCATGTCCCAAAAACCCGAAAACATTCGCGATTTCCAGTAAAAAATTGAACAAAACTATCGAGTCGGCTTTCAGTGGATAAACGTTGATACTGGAAAATTAGTTTACAAATAATCGGTGGATTTTCGACGATATCCTCGGAAATATGCGGCCTAGAAGCGCGGGGGTTTCAGTTTCGTAATCAGAAAAATATAACGGATGTTACATAAGGTAAGTCCCGGGGAGTTATGGGTAAAAAAAAGTGATCTGGTCACACTCCTTTAACGAAGATCGAATGAAGAGCGACCGCTTACGAAGATTGAATGAAGCCGTGGGAGGTTGTACATGTGCGTCGCGCATCAAGCGCTGAGCTTTAAGCGTCTAGACGCGCTGTGTGGTTTTCCAGCGGCGCATCAAAAACAACTCTTGCTAGGCGCTCGACGCATAACGCGCTTGTGCAACAGGCCCGCCAAATCGCTTCGTCAAACGAAGGGAGCCGTTCACATTACAAATTTGCTTCGTCGAATGAAGCGATCGCTTCGTCGAATGAAGCGCTTCTAATCGTCAAATGAAGAGGTGTGAAATCTCTTCGTCGAATCATCGTCGAACGAAGTGATTTCTGTGGTGAACGGTGTCTATGTCACCCTTTGTATGTTGTTAAGGTTACTGGGTCTAGACTAGAACCAGCGAACTGTTTTCTCGCACTTTAGCAATGGACGTTTAAGATTACCAGCGATCGTTTAGACCCAGTTACCCACACAACTGACGTCCAACTTTAGTGCTCTATTGCAGCAATCTGATGTTTTTCGTTTGATTGTTTTTCGTTTGACGAGGGCGCTGTTCAGCGGATGCTTTGCCTGAGTTTGAGTGCACTGGACGTCGCTATCTGCGTACTGCTTTTAGCAGCTTTCTTTCGCTCAGGGTCGACCTGGAAACATTTCCACAATCTCAGCGTTTCATCGCCGGCTGCTGTGGCCACTGTGGTTCCATCTGGACTCAGGCACATGTGCAAAATGCGTGATGTGTGGCCTTTGGAGGGAAAATAAAGAATGTGGCTAAAGAAAGGCCAACAAACATTTTTCAAAAAGTTTTATTATTACATGTTTCGATTAGCCTTTTGCGTGTTTTGCATGATTTGATTGCTTTCCGTGACGTAGAACATCAAGGAATGTTTGGTGGTCAACAGTCTCACCACTAGACGCACATTGACACGCGTACAATATACTACCAGCGTACTTTCATTCGAAGATGCCGCACGCGCGTGTTGCGATATGTTCAAATTATTGAGCATGCACTGCAGCTTGTAAAAACGAAAGTGCTTTTGCTTGATCACAATTTTTAGCCTGAAGAAATACATTTTTATCTTTATCGATACAACAGCCATGGTGCAGCAACCAATGCGCTTTTATTGCTTTTTTGACCGGTTTTCTCTCGAGCTATGTGGGTCATGAAAAATTACAACCAAAATGTTGGATGAAAGGGGTGACGTCACCGGAAAGCAATCAATAGCGTCTGATGTATTGACGTACTTCCTTTCACATGCACACTTAGTATCCACATGACCAGACAAAATTTTTGTTGCTATGTGGTGAACATGCATGGCAGGTGTGAGGTACAGAATCAATACTGTGTTCACCGTAGGAGAGAATGGCATTGCTAGGCAATGGTGTGCACCACGTAGCAACAACAGCATAGCATGTGATTTCATAAACTGCATCCCCATTTGAAAATGAAGAATTTGGGGCGCTAGCCATTATGCAGCTAGATGTTACTCGCAAAAAGCTAGGTACTCACAACTGGTTGACTAAGGATTTTAATTTATAAACTTACCAAGTAATTCAGCTATTCTGACCATTGTTGGGTACTTCCAGATAACGAGTTGATTCTGGGCAAAGCCGTGTGCCGATACCAACTCGCGATGTTCTTTAGACCACAGGACCGCACACACCTGCAAAGGAACCCAACCATATATAGATAATGCACTTCTGTCTATGTCTGTAACCACTGACATAAGGCTCATTGGGCGATTCCAAGACATTTGCAATTGATTTTGGTTCCACTTGATAATTGTGATTATTATATAAAATTAATCTTTTGCGGACACCGTGCGTTTCTGTTACTGTGCAGCACAGAGCCCAGATTCGATGTGCGTGTATGCTGGGCGCATCACAAACACACGCGTACGGGCGCATCATGGATGGAGGAAATGGATTGCGTGCGTGCGCATCGAGCGCCAGAGTACAGTAACAAAAAATACTGTACAACAGTAACAAAAGCGCATGCATTTGTAAACTGAAGTTTTCAACACCAAACAGACAAAAATCTCACGGAAATCTTTCAAAACAAAGCTTCATTTTATATAACAATAATAATATTGGATGTCTTTTCGGGTGATATGAGAATATACCGCATTCGTCATAAAAAAATACCAAACTCGCCTTCGGCTCGTTCAGTATTTTCATGACTCGTGCAGTACATGTATATTCTCATATCACCCTCAAAGCCATCCAATATTATATAATTCCATTCATCCATTTTTTAAAAAGGTGACACTAAAATTAGATAAATCTTGCAAAACACTGCAAAATTTCAGATTTTGCGTAATTTCCGCAACCAATAGCATTTAGAATTGCAGAGATATCGGAACTGATTTCTTTAAAAAAACAAAATTTTCAAATGTTGCAATTTCAAAAATGTGGAATCGATCATCACCAACCCAATAAGAAAGTGCGCATGTTCCAGGTCTTGTATGCCACCTAATGTGAAAGTGACCAAGACGATGCAAATGAATGCCCAAAGCCTAAATGAGGTGCCCAAAATCACATGCTCATGAGAAGGCGGTTATGCACGTCACGGCCAGTATTCGGTTCTTGCCATTAACGGAGTCTTCTGCACAGTACTGACCTGTGACTTGGTGTCTATACTGTTCAGACACGTGCCGTTGTTAATGTTCCAGAAGTGTAGGTGTCTATCGGCCGTGCCTCCTCCACTGACTAGAACACTTGGCTGCCACGGACACCACGCTAAGGCCTGCAGAAAGAGGCAAATTATAAAAAGTTGACGTGAGGGAATTAAAATAAATTAGAGGCAGTGTGACAAAAAAAATTGCGTGCGCACATATAGAAGAAAACATGCACAAAGGAAGAAAACTGTGCAGGGATGTGATTGGATGTTTGGAAAAAAAATGAGCGCGCAGCGTGAAGATACTTACGGCATTGGATTCACACGATTTACAGGGGTCATGTTTTTTGGCTAAAAAACCGGATTTCAGAAAAAAAAACCCTGAAAAATCACGTCCCCGACTGTGCAATCAAAGAAAACTTGTGGAATCAAAGAAATGTGTGGTTTAAGAAAAAATAATGAAACATGCAGCATTCTGAATGAGTGCAGTGTGTGTAAACAAGACCTCTGGCAAAGTACACGAAATGGCAAAAAAGTTAAGTTTACCGTTGAAGAAATTCAGGGAGTATTACAGATTTACATAAACAGGTACATGAATTTATGAATGGTAGGAAATAAAGATATTGTTAGTTGGTCTTAAACAGAACAATTAAAGGCCCAGTGTATCATTTGCAATGACCCCAAAAAGTAATCGACGAGTTTACAGAGGAAAAGTTCTAAAAGTAAAGATTTAATTAATAGCAACTATCCAATGAAAGGTTTTCGCTCAAAATGATATACTTTTACCAGAAAATAATCCGTAAAGATGAAATTATTTAGATCGTTTGCAAACGATTTACTTATTTTTGGTTCGCATCTACGCGGTCCAAAATGCATATGCGCTGTGAAATCCGTGTGCGTGTTCCAACGCGATGCATTTTTATGGATCACGCGCACACGCAGTATATGATGTGCGCCACAGAGTGCATGACGCAAGGCACATAGTACCCGATCAACTGAGAACGAATATTTTAAACACCCTGCCAAGACCAGGAAAACGCATATGGATTTTCCTGGTTTTTTTTAAACGTGGTACATTTGACAAAGCTGAAATTTCTTCGGATGAGTTTGTTGATGTCTTTCTTTTGATTTATAATAGTTTTATTCGCAGAATCGCTCAAAAACAGATCATCTACAGGGCCTTCAAGCCTGGATGCTGATAATGGACCATTATTAAAATCCAGGGTCCTTTTTCATAAAAGTTAAAAACATTCTTAAGTGGATTTAGGAACAATAAAATATATTTTTCCTATCTTTAAAAACATGAGTTAAGAATGTTTATTTAGGAATGTTTTTAAGTGGGCTTTATGAAATAGGACCCAGGTTACTACAGAATTTTTTCAAGGTCTGTGACATAATTAATTGAAGGCCACCGTTTGTTTATGTGTACAGGCGAGTCGCTGACAGCGGCTTACTGGCCGGAAGTAGGCATTTCTCGAGCCGCTGTGAGCGGTGCGCCGTAGTGAAAGAGTGAAGACCGACCACCCATGTCTTTATTCCCCCAGTCAATGCCTTGCAATGTCTTACCTTTACAGCCGCTTGATGTCTCGTGAACGTATAAACCGGTGTGCTCTGGTTCGCATGTCCCACCGACGGCCATATATTTAGCAGATTGTCGTTACCACCGCTGGCTAGGAACCGTCCCTCGGGGGACCACTTGAGACCGCACACCTCCTGGTTGTGTCCCGTTAGTGACCCGACTTGATGGTTCTGGACTCGGACGTCGTGATGATGGATGGCGCCTGAACGGGAACCGCTAGAGGGTGAAGGAGGTTTAAAGATGTTACACAAATAGTGTTAACTCCACATGTGACCGAGGATGTGTACGTACATTACATAACTTATGTGGACTTATGTGGAAACGGACGTTATGTGGACTAGCACATAACGTCCACAGTCCACAGTCAGGTTGTCCAAGCTTGAAAAGGTAACTTTTCCCAAACAAAAAGTCCAATGCGGACACAGCGAGTCGGTAAAAGCACTCTGGAAGCGTACGTCCGGGCCGTGAAGGTCAAACTGCGAAGGGACACTGCGCATGCTCTCCCACGGTCTCGGTAAAATGTTACTGTGTCAAAAAGTCCAATGTGGACACAGCGAGTCGGTAAAAGCGCTCTGGAAGCGTAAGTCCGGGCCGTGAAGGTCAAACTGCGAAGGGACACTGCGCATGCTCTCCCACGGTCTCGGTAAAATGTTACTGTGTCAAAAAGTCCAATGTGGACACAGCGAGTCGGTAAAAGCGCTCTGGAAGCGTACGTCCGGGCCGTGAAAGTCAAACTGCAAAGGGACACTGCGCATGCTCTCCCACGGTCTCGGTAAAATGTTACTGTGTCAAAAAGTCCAAATGCAGACAGTAGTAACATTTAGTCATCTTTCATTTTACCATAGTCTCGGTAAAACCTCCCAAAAAACAAGTCCAATCAAATTTTTGAACATTTTTCTTAACTAAACGAGAACAAAGGAATGTCCACATAAGGTATGGAACGTAAAGCTGTCTGTATGATAGAAATCAACCTATATAAGTCAGCTCAGTACCTCATCCACGTTCCGAGAAAACAAAGGCATGGAGCTGCGTATTTCGTGGCACGAATTTGGCGCGCGCGCATTGTTGACGAGCCTGTGCCTTTAATTTCGACCCCTGAGTTAACTTGTTTGGAGGACAACTTTTGTCCTTTTTTTAAGCTACTCTCTTGTATTACACATGAATAACTTTTAAGGCACCCTGATTATCAAACACCAACCTGCTTAGGATGTGGCTGTTCCAAGCGAGTGAGCTGGCCCTGGCTGCATGCCCAGTCATGTTGCGTAGCCTCTTAGTAGCTGTAACATCCCACAGCTAAAGAAATGGGGCAAACAAACAAATGTTTATGTCACTAGAATTATCTTACACAATGTTAAAGATAGTATACATGATTGGTAAACTGTTACAAATAGTTTTATCCCCCTATGTGATTGAAGATATGCACGATTGAAACCAACCTGAGCAAAAACCAGCTCCGTACTTCGTCTAACTTTTGAGAAAACAGTAAAAAAAAGGGTTCGCAGTCATTTCGCCCCAAAACCACTTCGCCCTGAACCATTTCGCCCTGTGCACGAAGTGGTTTTGGGGCGAAGTAGCATTTGGGCGATGTAGTGTTTGGACAAAATTATCTGGGGCGAAATGGCACTCAGGCGAAATGGTTTTGGGGCGAATTAAATTTTTCGTCTCACGAGACGAAGACTAATTGTTTTACTCATTTCTCAAAGACTATAGCACTTCAGACAAAACCATTTCAGGGGAAGTTTTCTACGGTCATCATGTTTATATTGTGTAAGTTAGGCGGAAATCTGTGAACATTTCTGATTTTCTAGATAACCAATGATGTATACTGCCTTTAAACAGCAACACCCCATGCAGTGAGGTGCAAAAGTAGTGCCGGGGGTTATTTTCCTCATGTTGTCAAACACAGACATTTTTGAAAATACAGCGTACTGGCACAAACAAGTTTATTGGAGAGTCAAAATGGCTGCTGTAATCTGCAGACAGTTGACCCAGAGGCTAACGTCGAAACCGGAAAGATTACCATCCATGGACACCCACGTGGACCCCATACAGTAAACCTATGAGACAACTCTCAAAAAGTTCTTAGTAAAATCATTATCCCTTCTTAATTTTGCATTTTTATCATCAAACTAACATTTTTACATGATTTATGTCATAATGGAAAATCCTGGGTGTCTGCCGATGGTATATCTACCCACAGTGGACTAACCAAAGGCATTTGTACTTGATTGTTTGTACGCATGCATGTTACTAGGGTTGACGTTTGACAAGTGGTTAATTCTAGTCGCCAATCGAACATGCTCATGGTTGACAATACTTACTTGGACATCTCCAGTACTGGTTCCAATGGCTAGGAAATTTCCTTCTTGAACCCACGAGACCGAGCAGACGTAATCCTCTTGTCCCTCTAACTGCATGAGGTGGTTGATATTACCACTGCCTGCATCCCACAGATACACATTGTTTGCTAGGGCTACTGCTAAGTGGTTGTTGATGCTCCAGTCAATTAGATTCAAATCTGTCAATGTGGGACAAGTGATCAATGTAATTACCAGAAATCAAACATTACATTGGGAAAGCCAAGGGTATATGCTCAAAGATGCCAACATCGCAAATAAAAAATTTAAAATAGTAAATTGCTGTACCCACCTTAGACAAGAAATTTCCTAAATTACACCGGAATACTTGCATTTTATAATCACATCACAAAACTAATCATAATTGCCTGAAAATATTTTACCAAGTATGCCTGAATTGTAAAAATGTCAAAAACTTTCAAATAGCATCGATTGAAGGTTATTGGGTAAATAAGGTGTAATTTGGGAACTTCGATGTCTCCCAAAATTTAATAAATAGTGCCAGCATTGTTGTCGCCAAGACCAGTTTTGAACTCAGGACTACACTGCTGGTCTCAGAATACCTGGTCTTGCTTGGTATTACTCTCAGAATGTCACTTTTGGTTCTGATCTTAATCTCAGACTGCCTGGTCTAGGTCTTGGCTTCTTACTGTCTGGTCTGAATTACTCAAAACCTTTTTTTCATGGTCAAATTGGCCCTGTACACAGTGAGTATGTTTAATGAATCTTTGATGAAACTACAACACTGGACTTGGCTACAGCCGAGATTCTTACAATAGTCATCCAGAATGTCCGGAGCATCTAAGATTCTCTCAGGAACCTGTGGTATGTGTCGAACCGACTTCTTAGAGGAGCCTGGAGTTTTACTTTGGCTGTACAGCACTCGTAGGTTGTTCTGGAATCCTGAATGAAAACAAACAATTTTCAGTAGGCAAATATGAAATTATATAGAGCTATCTCTTTATCGTCAGTTTATCCGAGTCATTGCCCCAAATCTAACAAAATATTGCAGAACAAAACGTTTCAATTTTTGAATTGCAGGGATGAAAATCAGAGGCGACAAAAGCCACATGGGTCTTTCTATAAATTAGGGGTCCAATGTTGGTGTTACCTGTTACTTTTTACATCTTGTTTTTGTAAATTCAGGACGCATTCTTTAAATACTTTCCATCTCAAAGAGTGAGTACATAAAGTACAATTCATACAAAATGGTTTAAAAGCCATTTTAATGATTTTTGTACGAAAAATAACATTAGGTGTAACAGGGGACACTAAATGTCACACTTTTAGACCCCTAATTTATAGAAAGACCCAAATGCATCTCTTGCCTTGTCTGAATTTGCCATCTCCTTGCTTTTTTTTCTTTTCTTTTTTTCAAATGAAGTGCCCTTTCAAAATTACTTAAAAATACCCCAATCAAATGGCAGTGTCATTTTCTGAAAACGCTCAGGTGATTGTTGCAAATTGTCAATTAAATATCTTCGGATGGAGTTCTAAAATTGAACTGCATGCCAACATAATAGACCCTTTCCACTCACAGCCATGTTAGGGGACAGGTTTACATGCGACAATTGTCACAAAGCACCTGCTCATGCATGACAGATGGTCCCAATGTCCCCTAAAATGGCTGCCGTGTAAGGGGATTATTGGTCAAACAACTCATTTTGAACTTGTAAGTACATGTACAGAGCCAGTTCACTTTTTGAGCCCTCCATCTTTCCCATGGGCGTTTAGATTTTGATTCCATATCATTTTTCATATTTTTCTCATCATTCTGAAATTTTGTGCTGTCAATCCGTATATTTTCAAGGGTATCGTAAAAAAACCACTGATATTTTGTAAACTAATTTATCTGTTCCATAAAGTAGTGCAGTGATCACACCAACAATTTCTCTTTCACATCCAAATTGGAGATAGCAAATTTTCCGTTTTCTTCCCATGAATAGTATTGTGGGGAGGTATTTTATATGATTGTTAGGTTAGAACAAAATCCATTTTCTGGAAAAATCTTAACAAGCTCCTTTAAAGAATGTTTAAACATACCTTCGGGAGCAGCAGGTGGCCTACTTTTATACGACAATATCTTGGCATTTAGCAGGTCACCGTTCAAGTTTTCGGACATGGTTTTGCAGAAGTCGATTTTCTGAGGGCTTTGCAGTCCTTGGTTCTCCTGGTTGGCCACAGAGCTGTTTAGGAGTTTGAAGGAACTGACGTCAAAGTTGGTGCCACTGCGATTTGGGATGAACCGGTCGCCTACTGGCATTTTGGAGGGGGTCTTGGCTGTTGAACAGAAAGTCAAGACGGCTATGATATAATAATAATAATTGATTCTTATATAGCGCACATGTCCACCCTGCGGGGTGCTCCTGGCGCTGTATGTCTATACGTCTTAGTTTGAAAGTTTCAACGGTTGAATGTTTTTTTGTTCTTTATTAACATTCAGAAAAATCTCTATACACTGTCGCCAAAAACCCCGTGCATGAAATCTGTGGGAGATGACAGAAATTTTTTTTTATAGAAGATTATGAAATATTTCCCCAATGAATTTTCTCGACAGATTTTCACTTTTGATCACTGTCTAGCAACGATGTAGTAATAATAATTAAGTTAATAATAATAATAGACAGTTCTTATATAGCGCATTACAGATCCGACGGATCTCTCAATGCGCTTTCTGCATTATTACCCCTGGTCATTGGGCTCAGTAATATCATTCCTTAATCCTTCTCAGCTCCCTGGGGAGTATACTCGTTCCTGTACTCATATTCAAGTATTGTACTTTTTTTCTGTACTTGTACTCATATTCGTACTTATGAAAATGTACTCGACCATAACACTGTGGAATTTATACCAAACAAGATAAAGACAATTTCTAAGTTCACTGATGCTCGTGCCTCATGCACTATACCGTAAGTGACATTGAAAAAAAAGTCACAGATAAAAAACAACAAACCTGGTGTTTTCGACTTTCTTCCATTTGGAGTCTTTGACTTTGACGGTGTTTTGCTGAAGGATTGGTTAGACCCCTTCATGGGTGAAATCCCGCTGATGTTCCCTAGACTCTTGCTGAGGTTGAGGCTCTTGTTTAGACTTTTGTTGAGGCTCTTGTTGAGCGACGTGCTGCACATGGAAGTCTCCGATGCCTTGCGCTGCCATCGCATGGCGGGACCTCCTGTGGGGCCATCAAGCCTCAACAAGCTGTTGACGTCCGTGTCGAAGTTTAGATGCGTCATTGTGATTCCTGATGAAAAAAATAAGCTCTTCAGTTTTTCTCAAAATTAAAGATATTTCTTTGTACTGTTGGAAAGAATTTACAATAAAGCTGTTGCTAAAGTTAACAATTTCCAAGTTTTCCAAAATTTTCTCCCCGCCAAATGTTTGTTTCTCCTGCCAATTTTTGGTTTTTCCATTCACTTCAGCCCAAGATCTGCATCTACTGATGGTTGACAAGTCATTTTAAGAAATAAAATAGTGCCATCCGACTTGTAAATTATTGACGTCAAATTCTGAAATGGGAGTTCGTCCTGTTTCCATCATCGCTTCCGCCTTGTCTAGCTGGTTTTACAGTGAACGTGACTGTTTGCCAACTCGACTCGAACCAACTCGACCGTTGTACCAGCTCGACCATTGTAGTACTAACTCGACCGTTAAACCAGCTCGTCCTTTGACAAACTCGACTTCAAAGTCGGATCAACTGAACCATTTTTCAACTTGACTCGAACCAAGCCAAGTCGACCGCTGTGCGTACTATTCTTTCTTGTCGCACGCGAGTGTTGTAACTTCTCGCTGTAACAGTATATTGTACATACCTACTTATATATGTCACATTGTGCCCTCCATACTTCTGTGCTTATTTGCATATCATGTATATTCATGTACCAAGTGCATGATGGGAAAAACCATGCCTTCCCCTGGGTTGGCAAGATGGCTCCTGTGAGCTGATCAGACGCATGTGTGATTAAACCTGTTTGTCCTTCGTATAGTTGTCGTTAATCCTCTCTGTCTTTCGTGTCCTGTTATCCATCCGAACCTTAAAGTAACGCTGAGCCCGTTACACTGGCGTAGTCGGCAGGATGGGTTATGGTTTCGGAGATTTTTGAGGATTATTTTGACGTACTGTTCGTGTGTGTTTCGGCGAACCCACGCCACACGTTGCATCCTATGCGAGCTCGACTTTAAATGTCATACTGACTGGATCAGTTTGCAAGTCTTCAATTCTGCTGTTGTGTGACTGTGCCTGTTAGTTCTCCAAGTGTCTGCCTACGTCTAGTCTACCGTGGACATTGTCATTGTTGGTTTCGTAGGTATACTTTGCTGTTTTGTTGACTAAGTCACATGTCAGCATAGTAATTTCGACGAGCGTCGACGAGTCGACGACTGTTTAGTGACAACGTGGATGCTGATCCTGCGTTTCGTCACGTTTGGCTGCTGCTGAGTAGCGAACTGTACCTGTGGCATGAGAATCTCCCCCGTGAGCCTCGCCCGTCACACCCCGTGAGGAGTTCCCTAACTCTCACATGACCTGATGTCCTGATGACATATGCATGTTTTGATCTGTTTGAGCTGAGTGACAACATTCAACAACGAGTTCCCGCATGGTGCCTTGTTCCCGTCACGCCTGACTGTGTTGCTGTTTGGTCCTACCTGGCCCTATGTTTACCCTCTGTTCCTGTTGATGTCAAGATGACTGTCATCTGTATCGTCATGTTCAAGCCCCCTTGAACTGTTGAACTTGGTCAGCTCATGGGACTCATCTTGTCCTCCAACCAACCACCAATTAACCATAGGCGTCAACAAATCAACAGAACTGATCATGCCGATCAACCATATAAATGACTGTGAACTGAACTGTTATTCGAATCATTTATTGTAATAGACCTTAAATGAACATTTCTGTGTGCTGTATGAACATAACAAATTAACATAACATATGATTGCCGAGTATGATGCCGAGTCTTTTACTTAGATTCATTATGATTGCCGAGTATTGATAGTCATGATGCTGAGTCTTTACCAGCTGAATACTGAAATACATATCTGATTGTCAGAGAAGACGTTAATTCGAACTCTTTCTCCCACGTCTTATCTTAGTAGGGGGGAGTGTAACAGTATATTGTACATACCTACTTATATATGTCACATTGTGCCCTCCATACTTCTGTGCTTATTTGCATATCATGTATATTCATGTACCAAGTGCATGATGGGAAAAACCATGCCTTCCCCTGGGTTGGCAAGATGGCTCCTGTGAGCTGATCAGACGCATGTGTGATTAAACCTGTTTGTCCTTCGTATAGTTGTCGTTAATCCTCTCTGTCTTTCGTGTCCTGTTATCCATCCGAACCTTAAAGTAACGCTGAGCCCGTTACATCGCGACGAGTTCACTGTGCTACCAAACACAGGAATTTACCACAAAATATATTTCCACAAAATAAATTGCCGAGTGGACGACAGACTGCGCGGCGCCAGCACGCTCACAAATGTTAAAAAAAACCAAATTCGGCTTCTGCAAAGGTTCACAGGGAAACGTTTGACTTTAGTTTTATTAATGAGTCGCTTTTGCTTTCGCGAACCCAACAGTCAAGCTAGTAATGTGTATAACAGTTAAGCTGGTACAACGGTCGAGTTGGTACAACGGTCGAGTTGGTTTGAGTCGAATTGGCAAAGGGTCGAGTTGACCTGCACCCGTCAAGCTGCGTTGTTCACTGTTCACTGTGCTAAAGTGTAAGCCGCGGTGCATTTTTCGAACCCTTTTTCCTTTGTTTGTTTTTGACAAAATCATACTGATGATATAACAATATGTTTACAAACACATATGGACTACGAGAAATACATCTAAACAATATGAAAAACAATTCTAATATTTTATAACAGATTTTTTACCCCGGATTGTTACCAAACTCACTTGTCTCGCGATGCACGGTTTACGCTCGCTTGTTTTATTGACATGCGCACGCATTTGCACTGTCATTTAAACGCCCCGCGTTGTGATTGGTTCCTGGAAACGGAAATCTCGTTGGTCTCTGATTGGTCCGCTGTAAATTGGCGTGCCGAAGTTTTAACATTCAAACACAAAATTCACCATTTACGCATTTTAAATCTTATTTTACAAAATAGATGTTTTGTCATATTTTAACATTTTAAATAATGTGACTTGTAACAAAAGTTTGACGGAAATCTCGTTCATTACGAGATTTGGCTAAAAAGATGGCAGCCCCCATGAAGTTTCCTACGTGTCAAAAGCTTTCACATATTTTATTTACGTTTTATGCCATTATAATTT
This sequence comes from Henricia sp. BOLD:AAB3569, assembly GCA_037783545.1. NCBI lineage: Eukaryota > Metazoa > Echinodermata > Asteroidea > Spinulosida > Echinasteridae > Henricia > Henricia sp. BOLD:AAB3569. Next base: position 4,071,299 of record JBBELK010000329.1, read on the forward strand.
ATTCTTTTCCTTCTCTTGTCTTAGCAAACTATAACTTCTATTCATTTGCTGTCGATGACTCAAAAGGGAGGGAGATACCTTTGTCAATTTTTCGTGGAAAGGTGACGAAATTTCGCCATGCATGCTGCCCGAACCCAATCCATTGTCGAGTCATTGGCCATGTTGGCATGCACGATTTAATAACAACGTCCCCTTTCTGCGCATATATCGCTTGGACTATAAACCAACCCCAGTTCTAATAATACGTAGTTTTACCCATATGCATAACGTAAAAAAACCTGGCAATGAATAAACCACTTCTTGGTAATTGTTATACTTTAATCTAACAGAATAAAATCCAACTTAAAATTAGCAGACTAGTGTAGTATAAAGCTGTTTTGGAGACAAGTAATGTTTTTTTGTTCTTTGTGATTACATTAATATTTTTATGTAAATTATCTCCATAATTATGAAAAGTATGTGATGTTCCAAAGTACATAATTATACCTACACAGAATATCACAAACATCGGCACACACATTTCAACCTTTTGTTTAAAAAAATGTATTCATGAGCCTTGTTAAATTGTTTCTTTATTATTAAAAAGGAATACTTTCTATTGACGCCAAATCAAAAGTTGCAATCATACTTGAATTCCTTGCAGTAAATCACACATAATATTTCATATAAGACAAAGAAAACAATTATGTAAAGCGGTATTCGGTGTAAACTGTTGCAAGGGGAAAAAAATAATTCACCCCACTCTAATATTTTTGGCTAAAAAATTATAGCAAAAAGTTGTTAACAACCCACCCACACTAAATAAGCCGCTTTGTGTATAATAATCCATGATTGGTGGATTTTTTGGACCTTTTTTAGAATACAATATTCGATACATTTTGCATGCACCTTTTGCCTTCAAGATTATAAAATATGCACTGTTAACACTAACAGTAATTAACAAAATTCAAATTCACACTAAATAATTAACATCCTCGTTTATCTTTTGTGATAAAATTTGCAAATGAAAAGATGCGTGACGTATTACGTCACGCATCTTTTCATTTGCAAATTTTATCACAAAAGAAAGCACCAAGACCATTGTTTTTTTTGTAAAGATTTAAAGATAGTAGGCCTATACAAGATTGGTAAACTGTGGCAAATAGTTTTATCCCCCTGTGTGATTGAAGATATGCATGATTAAAACCAACCTGAGCAAAAACCAGCTCCGTACTTCGTCTAACTTTTGAGAAAAGTCAAAAAAAGTTTGCAGTCATTTCGCCCCAAAACCACTTCGCCCTGAACCACGGCCTGTGCACGTAGTGGGTTTGGGGCGAAGTGGCATTTGGGCGACGTAGTGTTTGGACGAAGTGATTTGGGGCGAAATGGCACTTGGGCGAAATGGTTTTAGGGCGAATTGAATTTTCGTCTCAAGAAACGAAAAATAATTGTTTTACTCATTTCTTAAAGACTATAGCACTTCAGACAAAACCATTTCAGGGGAAGTTTTCTACGGTCATCGTGTTTAAATTGTGTAAGTTAGGCTTAAATCTGTGAACATTTCTGATGTTTGAGATATCAATCATGTATACTGCCTTTAAGGGTGTGGTTGAAACCCAGAGGTAGAAATATTTTTTTAAAAGTTAGACATTAATTGTTAAAACTTTAACGAAATTGGACTGACCGTTTGACAAAACAGGGACACTTGCACACTTTGGGCAAATTTGCATAAGTATTCCAGCTGTATCGCGAATTTTACATCAACCTCCGGGTCGCTAGATATAAGCGCAACGGAGCTCCGGGTGGGGATGGGACTGGGCGATCAAAAAAGTTGTGATTAACCGAAATGTGATCAACCGGCAGACAAATATATTGTTGCTATTAAGTATCGTTTCTCTTGTTTGCAGCTCATCTCTTCTAGCTCTAACATAAATTTTACATCAACCTCCGGCAAAAAAAGAAAGAAATCTATCTCCGGGTTTTATAGATTTCCCTCCTTGAACATCCCACTTCACAAACACCTTACCCATACTCACAAGTACATAAAAACATTAACCATTTGCACTTCCTTTTTGCCCGTTTTTAACTTTTTAGTGACGTAACCGCCTGTACCCTCAAGGTCATGCTGTGCAAGTGATTTTGAAACCATGGCGTCTATTTTGTTGACACTCGCAATCATGTATGGTCAGAATAAATTTTATGAGGAAATAATTCTTTGGTTTCACTTTGTTGACAACCGGTTGCTATCCGCCAACACTGTGTCCATACTATGGCACGCCAAAGCGGAAATAATTCAACACTGATAATTCTGCCATCAACCCTGAAAAAACAAGTCTCAACATTTTTTTAAACTTGCCAACAAAAGCACGGTATGCCAGTTTCAAACAGTCTATCAACATAAAAGTCATGCCAACTTGTTTTTCTTGCGCAACATTTGCAAAGATGTGTCAACATTAAATTATCAGTGTTGAATTATTTTCGCTTTGGCGTGCCATAGTATGGACACAGTAATGGCGGATAGCAACTGGTTGTCAAGAAAGTGAAACCCAAGAATTGAGAAGTTTTGGCAAAACAGTGTTTCCTCACAAAATCTTAAATTTATCACTCAAATTTTGTTTTTTTCATCAAATCTGTACCTACCGATGAAGTCATTTTAAAGAAAAATTATTCTGATCAACTTCTCAACTGTTACCTTTTATGAAATTTTATTTGCACTGATTGATGTGTGTTACGTGTAAGGGGTGTGCTATAGACCGTATCGAATAGCCGCCATTTCGTGGGGCAGTTTTTGTTCTTTAAGGACATGCATGGTTGCACATATTGTGCTTCCATTGTTGAACGGCTTATGTAACAAAAGGTGCCCCACGAAATGGCGGCTATTCGATACGGTCTATAACCTTGTAGTCCGATAGTTATATTTGCATGAATACCAAACTCCTATATCGACTAGCTGCCAGGACACTTTACCACACATCAGTCAGCTTGCTTGGTCGGCGTATGAGATTGTGAGAAGGGGCATGTCCTGCCGTGGACCACTGGGGCCTGGCGTCTACTTGTTTTCAGATTTTGCAAAGTATGTTCTGGTCTAGTTCGCGATTATTTTAGGCTTATTTCAATATGTGAAGTCTTCAAATGAATGTGCCTTAATTTTTGTAAAGAACTGAAGTTTGAATTTGTTTTAAGTTGCTGTCTAACACCCAAGGAATGACTGACATTGCGAAACTACTCATCGATACCTAAAACCATCCAGTCTTTACCATTACGAGCTACGAACGCAATATTTTATTTTGGTATATCAGTCGCCATTGACAATAAGAACTATGGCACGAGAGAAAATATCATACGGTCTTCTTTGGGAATCGAACCAGAGACCTCCGATTTTTCGGGCAGATGACCTACCATCCGAGCTATAAGACGTGAGTAGTATACTAATTCCTTGGATTTTGCCATACCAAGATGGAAATTTCCCCGTTATTTTGCAGCCATCCTTGGTCGTGAACGTAGCCAGCAAGTGTGGCTACACCCAAAGTCATTACGAGGATCTAGTTTGGGCCAGCCAACAACCAGAAATCGATGAAAAGCTGCACATTTTGGCTTTTCCTTGCAACCAGTTCGGCCACCAGGAACCTGGAAGCAACGAGGATATCGAAGCTTTTACTAGATCATACGGGGTGACCTTTCCCGTCTTCGGTAAAGTCGACGTCGTTGGGAAGTACGCGCACCCAGCTTACATTTATCTGACCAGTAAGAAAGTCGTTCCTTGCTCAAATAGACAGCCGAAGTGTGACGTTTGCCGTGATAATTGGCTCTAAACATCATGGCCGTCAAAAGCACAGGGACACGGTTCAGTGATTTTTGATGTGGAGCCATTGCCTAGGCAACTAACAAAAGATGACGTATTCACTTCGGCAGTCAGAGTCTATATCAATCAGGTTGATAAATAACCCCTAACTGCATTTTCAAACACGCCCTCTTGTAAGTTACTGAAGCGGATCACTCTTGAAAGCGTCTTCCACGCACAAGTTCTGGTCATGAATTTATATTTTGGATACATTTTTTTGATGAGTATATGTCGGGATAACCCTGGCGTTTTTGTACGTTCAGTTGTGTTTAATATACGTTAACGGCATATTGTGTAGTGTGCTCGGGGTCGACATTGACACAATTTCAGTACAATATACGAGTCTTTTTTCTGGTGAAGTTATACCTTTCGTATCGATCAAAAAAATACACCAGTTCAGATTCGAAATTGACAAGGCGTCAAACAAATTGCCACATGATCACTACATGTATACCCCAAACAATCAGCCGTTGGCATTGACTTAAATATTTTTGTTGGGCGTTTGCGCGATATCGATTGCAATCTCTGAATGACATGCAGTTACGCAACAATGAATAGCTGGCCGCACACAATGACCACTGGCGTCACTAGAAAAACCACTCATTTTGAACATGTCCCATTATTTCCTGTGTGGGGTAATTCACAAAAGGTCGAGTAAGACCAATGCATAGTTCCGACCTGTCAATCAACCGAACCCGCCGACCAATCACAACAGAGCTAGCAGACAGCGCCCACATAGGTCAAAGTGCATGGCCTCTCACAAAACGACATCACGCGATTTTGTGCCCATACGTTGTATGCGGTGTTCCGGGTAAATTTTTGGTTTCAAGGCCAGGCAATTCGCTGTTCAAAGGTAAGAAAGCGAATTGTTATGAATATGACATCTCTGTATCACTGGCCTTTTACTAAGGGCGTGCTACGGTAACTGTCGACCATGAAACATGAATACCTTTGAGTTTTCTCCAATGAATCTGCTTTCCGTTGAATTGGTTTGTGCAGCGTGTGTGGACATTTGACGATAGCGTGTGAGGCATAGCAACAATATCCAAGGGGGCGGAGTTAATTGGGCAATCTCGGAACTATGCATTGAACATGGGAGGGAATAGTTCTATAGTGGGAACTCGCTCTATTAAAAGATGGTCAAAATTAGAATAAAAATAAAACAAACTGAACGCAGTACATTTTCAGATTTTGTTCATTTATCCGTTGTTAAGATATATATGTTTTTAAAGAAAAGATTTCAGAGAAACATTGGTAGGTGTTCTGTCAGACGTACCTATGTCAAACCTTTTGAAAGTCACTGGTCGTCAGTCATGCAAGGACACAAAAGCGAGATTCACCTGTATTATATCGTCTAGACATTCCAATTTCCCAAAATGTTCCATTGTATCCAAGGCACAGGTTCGTCAGCATTGCGCGCGCGCCAAATTTGTGCCACGAAATACGTAGCTCCATGTTTTTGCTCTTAAGCTGCGTATTTCGTGGCACGAATTTAGAGCACGCGCATTGCTGACGAGCCTATGCCTTTAAATCCATATGCCAACTCATTAAATCGGTGCAAAAGGGTCATCCAAGGGTTATTCAATATTTCGGTGCATGTTGTGAAAGAGTGTCCCCATTGTGTCTGAAATATCCAAGTACATGTGTAATTCTAAAGGTATTCAAGTTTTTGGGAGGTTGGTTCAGCATTTTTTGAATACGAATTGACGTCAAATGTCAGTGTAACTGATGTACCAAGTCTTCGCGAAACGGGTCAACTCGCCCCCCACAATTACCACCTAGGTCAAGAATGAAAGGTTGTGTTGAATAAAAAGAATATTATTTTGCAACAAAGGTACCATTTTATACGGAAAAAAATCATGTGGTCTTTTTTTTACCAATTGGTATCGTCACATTTTTAGTCGGATTTTTCTTGTGAAGTAAAATTAATTTCCTTGCAGGATTTTGTTTTTGATTGTATTTATTCATTTTTTTTTTTAAAGGTAGGATAATATACACGTCTTCTAGTCGATATCGTATTATCGTTTCAGTTCTTTAAACACTGGGACGAGTTGACTCAGGGACGACAAGACCCGAATTCCAAATTCGGTCTTTATAGCACGACATACAAATCCCAATTGTGTATTCAGAGAAAAACCTTCAATTTTCTCATTGCTAAATTTATGTTTCCTAACCAAATTCACGATTTGTGGAATTGTGTCATTAGGAAGAATTAGTCGCGAACGTGTACCACTTTGAATACATGTAAAATGTTTCATTTCTCCTAGATGCCTTCGGACAGCAGCCAACCTGGAACTTCTGGAAGTACTTGGTGGACCGACAAGGCCGAGTCATCGATGCGTGGGGACCGTCGACCAGCGTCCGAGAAATATTCGACTTTCTAGTAGCTGCAACCAAAATCCCATCTAGACGAGACGAGTTCTAACTTGAATGCAGCCTAGCCGGGTATGCATTTCTCTTTTTCGGCCGACTCAACGGCTAGAGTTGGTGTCGGTTGGTGAAAGTCGCTAACCGCAACCGACCTGTGGGTATACATTACACCGACACGACTCAACTCAACTGAAAGTCGGGCCTAGTTTTTCAACAATGCCGAAAAACTTCAAACTAGTTCAGACAACTTCAGACTAGAAGCGAAGTGGTATACACCTACCGACTTTCACCAACTAGTTCGCTCCAGTTGAGTCGGCCGAAAAAAGTGCTAGTTTATACCGGCACACCTGCCAAGTTTTAAAAATCAGACTAGTGAAACTTGCAACGGTCGAGTTGGTACAACAGTGAAGTTGACCTAGTACTGCACCATAGAGTTGTATTTTTATACAACTATATGTACTGCACCCGTTTTCATGTATACAACACATGCGTCGCGCGCGGGGAGTTGGGTCAAGTCGACCGTTCCGATTTAACACTTTCAAATCGGACTATTTGGAAGGTATGCACCGGGGCTACAGGTAAAGCTGTGAACTTGCCTTAAATCTTTAAGGTGTAGATAAATAAAATGTAGTACGTTTATAATTTCTCATTCAATAAGAATCCATATTTATAATTAAACGATGCTCAAACCGACTAAAGATATGAAGATTTAATATTTTATGAATGTAAGGCCAAGGCTTTTGCACGGTAGGCCTACTGCTAGTTACATGAGAGGTTTTTCTATTATTCGCTCTTGGGACGGGCTTATGTGCCTTCACAGATTTCTTCATGTGAAGGAAACGCGTGTGAAAAGGTCACTTATACAGACGCGCGGAGCATTGTGGGTTGCTTGTTGCCAGACGAATTAATAGTATGCTAATGCTTATATATCTGTACTGTGTGCAAAACCTGCCTTGCCCGCTTTGGGGGTGGGGGAGAAAATAGTTTTTACGTCAGTTTACCAAAAAAAGAGGCGACGTAAACATTTTGGCTAAAGAGGCGCAAATGAATCAGCCCGTCCCAACCACAGCGTCCTGTAAGGGCGGTGGGTACGAGCTTATTCCTATTAGACCTACAGCGCCACCAAGCGGTAAAAGTGACCTTTTTACCTCGCTTAATTCCCGGCGAATGCAATGCTCATAAGCGTAGATTTGTAGTTGAACAGACGGATTGACGAGTGCATAAATGGCAGTATGTAGCCACAGCTGAGATTAAACTTCAACAGCTATGCCAACATCTTGCCTTCTCCACACTCTGTTTGGGTGAAGACCTCGTGTTGAACATACCCGACGGCTGCTTAAAAAGCTGGCATATCTGAAATACCCAAGCGGTTTGCCTTCCTTAAACAGTCATTTGAAAGACCCGTTCGATCTGGCGAAATGAGTCTGTATTCTCGAAACCTGGGCCGAGTTCAAGGCCATTTAGAGATCAGCGGCTAATCTAGGATCATTAAATTACGAAAATACCATGCAAATTCCGGTTGGTACCCGAAAGTTCCAGGCAATACCTGTGAATGTCAAGTATGGTCAAAAACTTGGCCCAGACTGTACGACAGACTTGTTATGCTAGAATGAGTCTTGACCTTCATTTCATGTAAAAATTAGCGAAAGTACCATGCAACATTCGACTAAACTGAGAGAACAACACCATGAAGAACACAACAGTTTTTCGTCCAGAAGTACTTTGCAAGTGCAAAAAATGGCAGTATGTAGGCACAGCTAGTCATGAAGCACAGCTATGCCAACATCTTGCCTTTTCTACGCTCGCTTGTGAAGGCGACACTCTGAAGACGTCAACATGTATGGCCAGGTTGAAATCCGATATATACCGGTAGGCCCAGACAAGATCAGCGAAATATGAACTGGGTATATCCACAAGGCATGAAAACCACACCGCACAATGGGTTCATTCAAAGGATATACATGTAATTATGTTACGTAACATGGGTGAACATTCTTGAGGCTGCATTTAAGAGTAAATGAATACGCCCATTTGTTAAAAACTAAAGAAATATGTGTACAATTGATTTTAAGTATATTGAGCTCGTGCCAATGACGTCATTTTGGGAGTAAAACAATGCCGCGTCGTTGTGGAAGCAATGTGCGTGCGCGTTGTGTGTGTCCATAGCGCGCTATGCCGAGGCTCCCATTGGTGAACTAAACCGCGTTACGCCCACCAGATACACACAACGCGCACGCACATTGCTTCCACAATGACTCAGCATTATTTGACTCCCAAAATGGCATATTCGCACGTGTTCGAAAGGGGTCAATAGGCCTAATTGAAAGTTAGCATCACAACAATATTTAGTTTAGAGACTGGGACTTAGCCATGTAATATGCTAAACATATAGTTGTTTGATTCTTTAAACATGTTCTTCAAGCATCCCTGGTAGAAGTTCTACTAAAAATTATAATGCTATTCTCAATAGGTTAAAAATTCCTCGGTTTCGGACGTATTCACGAAATACGTCCTAAACCGACAATTTATGACGTTATATCGGCTTTTTGAGAATGGCATTACAATTAAACAATTTTTAAGAACACGTGTTTATAACCAAACTTGAATATGTGAAAAATAGAGGGTCTCTGAAACTCTAAATTCCTGAAATTATCCAGTCATCAAATCCTGGTGAAGAATTGAGAAGTTGATCATGAATATATCTCTTTAAAATGATTTACCAAATATCAGTAAATGTACACAAACTAGGTCTAAAGCCATGATCAGCTAGTCAATTATTTCCAAATACTGCAGGCAGACATTTTAATTACATGTTGAACAGAAACCTGCATAATGCAATCAACAGGCGTTCCGCGTTGAATCAACAGGCGACAAAATGGCAGTACATCGGCACAGCTGGGGTTGTGCTATACACAGCTATGCCAACATCTTGCCTTGTCGGCACCCATTTAAACTATAGGTATCAATCATGGTCCGACTTGGCTAAAAATCAAAACTCGTCCCCAAGCAGACAACTGGATGACAACGAAAAAAATACATATACACAGATATCTTATGGCAATGCTGCTTGGTGAATGCGACATAGTTACCAAAAACGCGTGCAAAGTAATGGACACACTCACATCGCATTGGTGAGGCGATTCAAATTGATACATTCCGAAACTAACTTTAATGCATAATAATGTCGAGTACTATTAAATTTTAGGATAAAACTACAACTTGAAATGCATGACAGAATAAATTGAATAAAAAAAACTGCGAATTGACCTTGGTTTGTGCTATATCTACACAACGTGTAATCACAACTAAAGGCACGTTAACGATTCTATTATACGTACCAAAATGGACTACACGGCAGATTGAATATTAGCACTGGGCCAAAGGTCTATTTTCACATTGTGAAGAAAAGATAAGGCCGGGTGTGTTTTTATGTATACAGGCCGATTTTAGAAATCGTAGAGCGCGGTGTGTATTCGCCTTATTGATCGTGGATGGCCACGCTCTAAAATTCACACAAGTTACTATTATTTTTGGAACATTCTTCCTCCATGGTTGGAATAATATTAACGGTCAACTAAATTTGTGAATGGTTATGTGTTCAGAAAGATTAAATATTTTCCCCTGCAGCAAGAAATTGCGGTTCATGAACAGGTTAAATGGAGGTCAAATCACGAATTTTATCAAATCACAAAGTGTCATTGTGCATACGTCATAATAGAGACAACCAAGTACTAAACATGACTTTTCAAGCAAACTGCCGGCCAAGCCTCGTGACACCACTAGACCTGGTATGAAAAGGATTAGCGCGGGACCATTCAACAAGATTACCGAATACCCGAAAATCCAATGTCGAATTTGCCCACAAAACACCACAAGTTAGCACGGCAGCCTTTTTCGGTCTTACCTAACCACGTGGTGCTTCCACCAGAAACCCGTGTGGCGGTATATAATCCTTAACCAATCAAAGTGCCCGTTTTTGCGACCCCAACCAGAACATGTTTCTGACGTAACGGCGGTTTCAACCAATGGTAACCTTTGATCGTTGGAAACGGAGGTTATTCATTGGTTGAATCAGCTATTACGTCAGAATCACGTTTCTGGTTGTGATCGCGAAATCGGTTCAGTTTCTGTATGCACGCGTCAGTAAATCGAGGTAATTTAAATATAAAAAATAAAAAAAGACCCGAGCTACATTTTAAGCAGGTGTTTATTAAAGTCTTTTTGGATAATTATTCTAGAAAAGGTGTATTTTTCCTAATCGTGACCTGACCCCCAGTTTACTTTCATAAAACTCGAAAGCATCGAAACTAACTCGGTATAAAAAGTATAATGGTACTACACAATCTGTTACTTCACGCATGGATAGATAATTGAAAAGGTAGAAGCCTACTTTAGAGCGGGTCAAGGCCAATGCATGGTGAAATACTAGAAAATGAGGCACAATATTTAGTCAACCCTACGATCATTGAAAAATAAAGAAAAATCAAATATCCAAAGATGATCTGTAAATTGCATGCGATCTTTTGCCCGTTTTATGTAGGCCTACTTTAAATTAGGTTTAAGCGGGCCTCCCACTGTGCGATTTTGGCCACGAATGTCCTACGAATTGGTACGATCTTGCTGTATGGATCATGGAGGTACCTCCATGGTACGATTATCGCAGACTGTCTATATACTCTACACACAATCGTACCAAATCGTAGGAAATTAGTGACAAATCGCACAGTGGGAGGCCCGCTTTACACAAGCGCATCCAGTGACATGACTGGACACTTTTGGCGTTGGAACACTTACTACAAAAATCTAGTCGGCACTTTTAATTAGTTTTAGCATGGAGGTAGAAATGTTTTAGCCTACGACTTCGAGAAGAAAAAAAGGTGGAATGTCGAAAGTGGACTAGGCGGAAAAAATATTTCAACGATTATCATCAAAGATTAGTTTCATCATAGAGCAAGGAACTGTTCCTTGCTCTATGCATAGAGCAAGGATGGTTTCATTATACAATACTCACCAGCACGTTTCGTCGAGAACACACGGGTTGAATCGTCACATTCGTCGGTGGTGGTGGTTGCCATGATAGCGTCTGGTGATCGGTATAGCGCGCTAAACCACGATCGCAGTCCAACCCCAAAATGATTGTGAAGCGACCATTGTGAAGTGTTACTGATGATGGCAAGCAGGAACCTCGGTCTCCCAACGTGGAAGGGCCAACTGCAGTCCAAAGGCCGAATCAGCCTTTTAAATTTGCACGGCCCAACGATTTTTGTTCCCAACCATACCAGTTTCCATTCAACAAATTGAATGCAAAATGCGCGCGGTCACAAAATGCCGCGTGCATTTTCAACCCCCGGCCTGTATCCAAAGAGTGCGTGTTCGTTCTCGAATGCGGCATTCCAATGTTCCATTGTTGGTCTCAGTTTTGTGTATTCTGGGCGTTTTTGCGTGCACTCGGTACTCTGCCAGGCACAATTGACATTTAAATTACTGTCTTTTGTATGGTGTTGACCTGCTGCATCGCGCAATGAATGTAGCTAAACAACATATACGCATGGTTACGTTTGAATACCTATAGAATTAGCATTCTAGCGCGCAGATTGCAGTGTGACCCTTGTCCATGGTTGGCCATCAAGCCGTCCTCAATACACGCCTATAATGGTGCTCAGTGTAGTACTCAGGGATTAATTAACAACAGCGCGGGAAATATTGTAATGTCTAGCACAACAATGGTGTCCACTCACTAATGGCCGATGGTCGTTGTCTTGGAAACAGCAAATGCCACAGATTCTTTACATTGAAAAAAGCGCGCGTACATGATGGCGCTATGGGCGTTCCCTGTGGTGTTTCGAAGAAAAATACATGTCGGAGCATTCAAAACGCCATTAGCTGCTTTAAGAGTTTAAAGGAATTTTTATAATTTACAGACGATTAAAAAAAAAAAATTCCTAGAAGGACGGAATTATCTGAAGAATTTTGTATAATATCCTGCAGAAATGTCAGCTCCAGAGATGCAACAGTTTAAGAAAACATTATTATTATTATTATTTATTTCTGGTATTCATACCAAGGATCCCTCTAAAGTGCCATTGTACTGTCACTCGCAAGCGTGAGGAAACCCATGAAGAATTGGAGATTAGAAAATGGCCAGAGACACCGGGAAATCCCCTTGCTCTTCACGAAAGAATGGTCTGGATCTTTAAAGTGCGTTACCGTTACCTAACACTGGACCAACGGCTTTACATCCCTTTCAATGTCGCGACAAAAACCCTTACTTCAATCATAATAAAAACTCCTCCATGCTCAAATGAAAGACAAAAGTGACTTCAACTGCCAATATTATGAAAACGATAACTTCAATTTAATTTATATAAATGTGTGTGCACACGCATCTTTTTAGTAGGACGCCCTCGTGTGAACGAAACGGACACCTTTCCAATATTGTAAAATGCATGAATGGTTTTAACCATGTTCGGTTGCCAATTTGCTGTCAACATTTTAAGCAAGATCTTGTCAACTCACGAATTGAAATAATTTTGTGGTTGCAAATGATAGAATGGGCCTTTAATATGCTAGTCGTATTAGACGGCGAACTAATTGATGGCACGCCAAAATTAACTTTAATTAAATTAACTTCGAAAGCCTCCTCTGCATGCGGCGTCATAGGGCTGCATTAGTGTAAAAGAAAATATTCGTTGTATTTGCATGCAGCGGATGTCAACTGGGTTTTGGAATAAAATACATGTAGATGATTGGCATTTACACTCAAAACTAGCATGTTGATGAATGCTGGAAATTAAATATGTCTGATCCTACGTCGAATTATGAATAAATTGTAACAAACAGACTATTTGGTGATAGTGCTTTGTAGTGTGAAATAAACGAAGTTATGACTGCTCACAAAAACAAGTTTTGCTCTCATCCCAATAATTGGTCAATAAATCATCGTATTATTCTCGTTTTACAATGCTGATAGCTAGTATACAAATACCGAATGAAAATATTCCTCCCATTGCACTCATAAACATTCGGTATTTGTATACTAGCTATCAGCATTGTAAAACGAATTAAAACATTAATTAAAACATTCATTAAAACATTCATTATTTGTTTTATATAACGTCCAAGTAGATCCTTGTCATTAAAAATTATTCAGGCTTACCCTTCGAGTTTATTTCATCGTCCGTCATAAGTACAAAACCCGCCATGTCGCTTGTGAGTTGTAAAAAAAAAAGTTTTTGTGTCAGGGTCGCGTTCACTGGTCGCGCTCGCGTCATAAATTCGACACGCGCATAGTCATACTGTACACGCGCACAGTGGGCGCGGGCGCACCGTGCAATGGAAAAAACGTATGGAACAAAATTGCACGGCAAATGGAACGAAATTGCACGGTTAGTGACGTACATTAAATGGATGAAATATTAAACGACATGTGACCTGCTATCGTCCAATCAGATCACAAGGATCTACTTGGGCGTTATATTAGGGGCGTTCGAGATGCTTACACCGGGTAACACGGGGTTTACACCGGGGGAAGCCTCCAGAAGATGCAAAACGAACGACACGGGGTTTCTGGGAACACATGTCAAAGGTTGTTGCCGGGTGGAGCTTTATAAACGCTGTTATCGTTCGACTCACGATGAAAAATGAAGCCGGCGCTACGCAAAAACAGTTGCCCTAAAGTACCGCAATAAACTTTGTCAATGCCCATAGACATCTACTGATTAAGCAAAACGTAATAGACAGCCGAAGTGTGACGTGCGTTGCCATGACAATTGAATCTAAACTATCATGGCCGTCGGGAAAAGTACCATTGGAAAAGCACTGGGACACGGTTGAGTGATTTTTAGTTTAGATCCAATTGATGCGCCACCGGCGCAGACTCGTGTATCACGTGATGGCTAAAAGAACGCTCCGGTGTAAGTTGGTGTTACCCGGTGTAAGCATCTCGAACGCCCCTATAGACATTGTCACACTGACCCAAACAGACAACCATTTCATTTGTTTGTCCATTTGTGTGTTTTCAAGCAAGAGTCATGATTTGAAGTCTTATTTTCCAATAATGCCTAATAATTTTAATTAAAAATTATAATCGTCCACATTTTATTTTCTTATTTCAAAAATATTTTATTTCTTCTTTATATTTCCTTAATACAATGCACAACATACCTTTAATTAACGAGAAATAAAGTACAGCAAGGCAATTTCAAATATTGTATTGCCCAAAAATTAACAATTGGTGCAACGGACTCTGTAAACTGAATGGACTTTATACGAAATTTTAGTAATGCACTGTAAAACAAAAATGCAAGAAATATAAACTAAAAGTACAAAAATACAAGGTGAACAGCACACAAAAGTGACAAAATTATAGCAATAAATCGGGTGTGTTTATAATAATAATAAAACTTTCAAAAGTATCAGCTGATCGAATTGTTGGTAAGATCGATCACCATATTATAAAACAAAGACCAATATAACAGTTAACACACAAGTACAAGATTAAAACGAAATAGGTTATCCATCGTGGTACTAATCGGAATAATTAAATACTCATCTGCTGTCTCACGATCCCCTCGCTGGCCACATCGTGAGACAGCAGATGGGTATTTGTTTATAAGTACAATATTACCAGTGAATGTTTCGAAACAGTAACTTTCATAAATGATGTCACACATCTAAACTCCTCAAAAAAAGTTCGGAAAGTCAAGTTTGACTGACAATTTCTCTCTTGTTGCAAAATAATGTTATGATTAAGCAATTGGGGGATGTGCAGCACAGCTGAATACGGGGGCGGGTGTAAAGTGAAATGTCACAAAATGCATTGCTATTGTCAAAAAGTGCATTGACACATTCCCATCCTCCAATAGCAGTGAATTTTGTGACATTTCACTTTCCACCCACCCCTGTATTCCGCTATATACTGCACATCCCCATCATAACAAATGACACATCCAGTCACTGTAAAGAGGAATAACAGGGCTTTCCAATGATACCAAATTGAAGGGAAATGGATTAGTAACAAGAGAGAAATCGTCAGTCAAACCCGACTTTCCGAACTTCTTTTGAGGAGTTTATAACCCTGTAAAATAACTGAGATTAAAGGGCCTGAAATTGTGTTTTTATCAATGAAATCTGTGCTATGGAACTAGTGCATTAATTTACAATCATAAAAACCCTACTTGGAAGTTGTTTGGGGGTTAAAATCAAGGGTTTTTTATTTTTATGCTAATGAATTATGCATGAGCAAAGTGGTGATGTCACATTAGGAAAACACAGGAAAATCTCATTCAACTGTGCACAAAAGTTTCCACAATTTTCTCCAACTTGCTGAAACTTTTGTAACCCATGACGGTTTAGGTTTGTTTTACATGTTGCCTGTTGCAAACCATGAAAAAATTTTCCGCATTTTTCCACAATTCCATTTTGAAGTCTTTATGTTTTTCTTTGCTTTTCTGATGTGTTCCTGAAGTGACATGCCCCAAACAGCGCCCTCTTTCTGTTAGATTATGTGAAGAAATTGTCAAAGTTGAACAGTAGTATTGTCTTTCTACACAGGTAATCCTTCATATGCAGCAGAAACTGTGCATAAAGTTATCGAGCATTTTAGGCCCTTTAAGCCAAAAGGGCAACACTGAACATTACTGTCTCATACCAAATTTACATTGTAAACTAATTCATTTTTTCCCCATGGTGGGTATGAAGTTGAACCCTGATAACAAGAGCACTATTAATACAACATTCTGCTTATAACAAGGAAAATTTGAGTGTCCCAATGCATAGAGCAATCCTTTGTTTTTCGTTGTTTGCATTCCTATACAACATTATAAAGATAAACAGTCCGTGGTTCTCATCAAATTAAATATTTTTTTCTCTGAATGAATTTTTAACCCAAAAAACAAAATCAAACTTTAGACATCGGAAACCCTGTAAAAAAATGCCGTTTTGCATGGCCATTTTTGCGCTTAATTGTCTAAAAACTCTATAGACTTGCCCAAGTCTGACTTGGTATTTGGTCTGTGATCCGCGGCGGGGACTAGTGGCCTGTCAAATCTCGTTTCTTCCGTCTCGCGATCGGAAGACTTTCTGAAAAAGAAACAAGATTGGTCAGGCCACCGGAAGAAGGGCATGCTGTGCGCTGGACACTGCAGACCAAACACAGGGCAGACTTGGGCAAATCTATTCCTTAAATGATTTCGGACCGAAATAATTCGAAATATTGACATAATTAGTAGATTTTTTTGTTGATGTCTAATTTGAAAGCGAATAACTTTTATGTTTCTAGGATCATTATCAATTTTAAAAAACTTTAAAAAAATCATATGAAATGGCCCTCTGACTTCTTATAGATAAGGTTAGATTTTTTTTAAATTATAAATAAAGTGATTTTATGTTTTTTTTTTAAAAAGTACATGCTGGTTATAAATGGGATATATTTTAATGGTAAATTGCACTCTTTATTGAAGATGTTACTAACATATGCAGCACGATATGTGGCAGAGGGCGACCCGCTACCATCGTTTCCCCATTGTGTCTCAAACATCCAAGGAATTCCTTTTAGTTTTTAGGGGGAGGGGGGAGTTTGGTGCGTTAACAAACGGGAAGAGTGTGTGGAGGTATAGGGGCGTTAGGGGGGTTGGGGCGTTAGGCGTGGCGGATTCCCTTTGCCACATATTGTGCTGGGTATAGTTACTAAACCTTTACAGATTGAATATTGAGAACCAAATCAACTACCCCAGGTTAAAGAAACTTATATAGAGGTACGTGTACTTTAAAAACCCTGTTTACCTTTTAACTTGTTCTAATTTAAGAAAATTTTACATTTAGTGTTGCTGCTTAACTGTTACATTTGTTCGTCACTTCGAACAAATTGTGCATCTTTATAAGTTCGGGTATGAAATGGGGCATGTTGTGCATACGTCATGGTCATGTTCTAACACGGACACACTTGTGGGGTACCAAACACAATGGAACAATAGTACCCCATAAAGAACTTCAAAAGGAACAATGGTACCCCACAGAGGAATTCTACTAAAGAAAAGGGAAAATAGGACAACAATGCATGTACCCCATAAACCCCTGTGTACACAGATGTGTGTGCATGCGCGCTGTTCGTTTTAGCAGCAACAAACGCAATACAGTTCATGCCCTGGAATCACCCCCAACTATGGTGGATGTACAGGGAAGAAGACCCAAGTTTACAATCTAATCTGTGTACGTTCACTGCTAGAATATGCTGATGTGGTATGGCACTCTTCACTTACATGTCAACAATCCAACCAATTAGAAAAACTGCAGCGACGAGCATGCCGGATAATTTTGGGTAGTAGGTTCACTTCCTATAGTGATGCTCTTTTAGACTGTGAACTTGAGACTCTTTATGGTAGAAGAGAAGATCACTGTCATCAGTTTGCAGGAGGGCTTTCTAAGTCGCCCCGAACTAGGAATCTTCTCCCCCCTTCCAGATTTGAGTCCCATTTTCGCAATCTGCGCAATGCTAATAACGTTTCCCAGTTGTATACCAGGACTTCCCGTTTCAAAAACAGTCCCATTCCTTATTTTATTAGTTTATTAAACGAATAGTCCTGGTTCTTGCTTTATCCATTACTGCTTTATCCATTACTGCGTAATAAAATATGAGACATCTGTATAGGACTGTGGGTAAAATATAATGTACTGTGTTTTAAATACCTTGTTATTTTAGTCAATTTCCCTTTTTTTCTTCTTTTTTTTACAAGCCATTGGACAAGCCATTAGGCAAGTTCTGATTAGAAGGAAAAAAAAAATCAGGTTTGCTTTTTTTACCCTGGTTACAAAACTGAGTACAGTGAAACAAGTGTATAGTGGCCACCGAAGGGACCGACAAAACATGGCCAGTATAAGCAGGTGGCCCTTATATAGAGGTTTAGTGTACACATGCAGGAATATTCAAACATAAACATACCACAGTGCATGTCTATAGTTGAAAAACTGCTAAAAGCGAAGTGTATGAAAGGTTTCCTCATTAAAAAGTGAAAAATTGTTCAGTTTTTAATAATTGTTTAAAGCTTCTCATAAAATTTCCCAGAGTAGCTTGATTAAGTAAGGCAATTTACTGTGTGTGGCCAGATTATCCAGGTTCAACTGCCATAGGATTGTACACACAGAAATCCTAGTGCCCTGGCCACTGGCCGCGTTAGAGAGGGGCCCTAATATCAAGGTTCCACCTCCATATGTTTGTGTACAAACTTGTTTGGGACCGAACAAATGTGGCCACTTTAGACAGGTGGCCTCTTTATAGAGGTGGCCTGAGGAGCAGGTTTCACTGTACTGTGCATAAAAAGTGAAATTGTGAAAGTTACAGGCAAATTCAAAAGTATTTGTTCACACTTTTTGCGAAGTTTTTAGGCTTTAACACTATGGGCAACTAACAATGGAAATTGGGCACACACCATTGTTAATAACAATGGTTTGTGCCCAATTTCCATTGTTAGTTGCTCATAGTGTAATACAGGTCTCAGAGGTGCTGAGGCAGGGTGTCCCACTCTGCTTTAAGTCTGTGCCTCCCTGAGCTCCTGCACCTCTAGGGGTGTTTGGGAAATGCATAGATGCACTAGTCAGCTCATCCCATGCAGATTTAATCAAAGCGATAACCCAACAAAATTGGCATTCTCCCCCAAAAACAGAAAACATTTGTTCAAACTGGTCGTATGGGACCTGGAGGAAATCACTGAAGTAGAACAGTCTTGAAAGTGATCTCAAAGTGATTGGTCGATCAGTGCCAAGTTCACTGCATTCAATAGACTTCTGTTCTAATCAAGGATTGTTTTATATTTTTAAAAAATATATTTTTGGACGAGTATAGATTTCAGTCATTTTCTTCAGTTGATTTATGTCACAATAAACAAGTTTTAAAACTCCAGGGGCCAATTTCATAAAGCTGTTTAGCAGAAAAATTTGCTTAATGCAAAATTTGTTTGCTTTATAAAAATAGGTTAGCAGTCAAATTTGTATGTGATGTGTATTACAATTGACTGATGGTGTTCTGCTTTTCTTGCTAAGAACACAAGTTGACGTACAATTTTGACTATTAACCCATTTTTATAAAGCAAACAAATTTTGCATTAAAGGCACAGGCTCGTCAGCAATGCGCACGCGCAAAATTCGTGCGAGGAAATACACAGCTCCATAGTAAATGCATGGAGCTGCGTATTTCGTGGCACGAATTTGGCGGGCGCGCATTGCTGACGAGCCTGTGCCTTTAAGCACATTTTTTTCTGCTAAACAACTTTATAAAATTGCCCACTTAGAAACATTCCTAAATAAACATTCTTATTTCATGTTTTTAAAGATAGGAAAAATTAGATATTATTGTTCCAAAATTCACTTAAGAATGTTTTTAACTTTTATGAAAAAGGACCCAGGTTAAATTCTGCTTAAATTCTTGTGTCCGTAGTGATTACTTGCCCCATGAAGAAATAATGCAGAGGGGATGGCATCTGAGTTGTGCAGCACGGATATCGCCCCTGGAACCGCCGATGTATGCCGATAATGAGAAACGCAACCGAAGCACATATAAACAGGCCCGCAATGACAAGGAGGCTCAGCACGTAGTCCCCAGTTGCATCATATAGTACACCTGACAAGAACAAGAACATTTACCTTAATATTAAGAATCACAAGCATAGGCTTTAAGGCCTCACAGCTGGGTGAGTCGCGCGCCAGAACGAGAGCGCCACCATGCGACGAGGACGGGACGAGCAGTGCCAGATTTGAGGCCTTTGCCGTCCCGGAATAATTATTTATTAATGTATACAGCCCCCGTTACATTATTCATCCATGCGTTGTTGTGCTGCGAATGTATGTTTGTGTTGGCGCGCGCGCGTTGTATGTGAAGCGCGCGCGCGTGATTACAAACCGGTGCGCGCGAACCTGATTGGCTCGCATTGTTAGCCATTCAACGCAACACGCACACTGTGTCATACGATCATTAGCATTTTGCTACCTCTCAGGTAGCAAAATTCCGAGCATGGTGGCGCTCTCGTTCTGGCGCGCGACTCACCCAGCTGTGAGGCCTTAACAAAGGCCAACCTTTGCACATCATGCGACCTTTTTCATGTCGTGAACGAAGTCTTAAAACATTGTGAGAAATCTTTAGATGTCATGACAAAAGTTATTTTAGTTTCTTTTTACCTGACAGAGGTGCGCTGACCAAGACTCCAAATCCAACGGGAAATAACGACAGGACGACAACGCTTTCTTGTCCGTATACTTCGTGGAATAACTGTTCTGCCGCAGCAAATGATGTGCCATACACACCGGACCGTAGAAAACCAGATGCTAAAACGGCAAAAAAATTATAAATTATTTTTCTTGGTGTAGCAGATCTTTCCGTGCCTTCCACCTCTGTTACCCCGGTTCAAATCCCGTCCGGGCGTCCGGTTCAGTATATGGATTGGGTTTTCACCGAGTCTGGATTTTGTGGTTTCGGGTTTTCCTCCTATCTGAGCACTTCTTCATCATCTTCTCTCCACAGGTTTCTTCAGGCTTACGAGCTACAGTGTCTCAGGCACTTTTGAGGAATCCTTGGTTTCAGTACCATGGACTGCTTTTAGAAATCCTAAATTTTAGTAGAAAAAATACACGTAAATAAAAATGTCTAATTAAAACAACTTATTTCCACATACCCAATGCAAGACATATGACACTGACGTATGTTTCTGCAGCGGTTAACAGTCCAACAACCACCGTGCCAAAAAGGCAAGACACCAGCATATAGTACATGTGCATAAACGGCAGACGATCCCCGATTAAGGCCAGGAGAGTCTTCCCGCCGATTTCACCGAGGGAGTAATTAACAATGGCTATGGTGATCTCGTTGCTGCTGAAGTCGCGCTCTACCATGAAACTGGCCTGGAAAAATGAAAAGAGGGATTTAAATATAAATTATACAGGTTTGGAAATGTTTTCAGTACAGGTACTTCATCTATGTTCTGAGAAAACAATGAGAAATGTGCCCATACTTTCAAGAAATTTTTGAAACCCACTGTCCTAGTTCCCTAGATTTATTTGACAGGGGCCTAGTTTCATTCACAAGAGGGCACCCTTGTAAAAAGTGTGTGTGCACACTCATTTCAATAAATTTATCTTTAATTATTGCTTTCTTTTAAAGATATATGGTCCGTACGTTTTGGGTGTGGCACCCAAAAAATTTATAATTTTCTAGAAACATAAAAGTTATTCGCTTTCAAATGAGACATCAACGGAAAAAATCGACCGACATTTAGTTATCGAACAATTACTGTCAGTATTTCAAATTATTGGCAGTCCGCCAATAATTCAAGGCATAGACTTGCCCGAGTCTGACCTCCCGTGCTCAGTCTCCAACGCACAGCGCACAGTGCGCTCTCTGGACCACTGGCCTGTCCAATCTGTTTTCTTCCATTCTCCTCTGTCTCAGAAAGTCTTCCAAGACAGAAGAAAAGAGATTTAACAGGCCACCAGTCCAGAGGGCACGCTGCACGCACCGCAGCACAGACTAAACATGGGAAGTCAGACCTGGGCAAGTCTAGGCAAGGTTCAAAAACGGCCGTATAAAAACGGCGTTTTTCACAGGGTTACCGATGTCTAAAATACATGATGTTTTGTCGTTAAAATAAAGTAAACGCTTTAAAAAAAATCACATTAGTTGAAAACCACAGACCATATATCTTTAAAAAGATATCCTCACGGGCAGAATTGCATTGGATAGTTGAAACCACTTGTATCTTCTATTTCAGTTTTTTTTTTTAGTCAAATTGTTGATTGAAATTTTGGGACACTGCATATCCTGTATCTTTAAAGGCCCATTGTATCATTTGCAATGACCCAATTTTGTTTTTCGTGAGTTGACAAGAAAAACCTTACTCAAAGTGTTGATAGCAATGGTAACAAACACCACATGAATTATCTTTCCGTCCAAAATGGTATTTCATGCTGGAAATTGACAACCGAAGGTGGGTTTCTAAAAATTACCATTCACTTGTGGGTGATTTCATGAGTTTTGCTTGTGTCACCAACATCAATTTGTACTAAACAAAACCTTCAAATTTGGTATCATGAATAATGGTGTCCCCCTAATATTTACGTCGTGAAACTTTACAGTTACTATAACAATATTTGCCGAGCTTAACATACAGACTTTTCTGGCAGAAATTAAATTTCGTGGAGCCTTTTAAACAAACAGCACAAAACATTTTGTAAACTTGTTTCAGAATTTCAAAATTTAGGCAAAACAACTTTGGTGTCCCCAAAAACTCCTCACACGTAACGCATTTGTTTTTGTGTCATAAAAGTGTAATGAAAACACTGACAGACTAATCAATTGAGTTTTTAGCTTGGAATTGACTGCATCTTCAAAAATAAACACATAAATGGTATGAAACAAATATTACACTGGTTCTATTGAGAAAAAGGCATTTTGTTGTCCCCCCTTACACGAGAAACCAATCATTTTTCAATGAATTGCATGTCATAAGTTGGTACCCTAATTTATGGAATCACCCTTGTACACAAAATCCATATTTTTTTAAAGGTTTTCTGAAGCATTGATGCATCTAAGTACCTAAAATATCTTCAGGCTAGTTTACCAACATTCTGTAAAAAGTGTTATCTTGCAAATGATACATAGGGCCTCCTAGATCTGTATATTTGTATGTTGTGGGCACGTAAAGTAATTTTTTGTTCATTTCAAGTACAATGTACTCACAAAATTAATACTGAAAAACGTCCACCCTAAGAAACTGAAGATGTTTCCCACAGACCACAACCACAGCTGAGGGTCTTTAACGAATCTCATCCTCCTCAGACAATAACGCGAATCATCAACTTGAGAATGACTTAAAGATCCACTCCCTTGTGCGTCATCCACACCGTCTTCAACTGTCAACTTTGCATCTCGATCATCCACGTCTTGGGAGCAACCATCTTTGATTTCCACACCTCGGTCTGAAGTTGAAGTCTGCTTATTTTGAGGCTCTTGAGGCGACTCAGGTTTCGCCGTGGTTGGCGGGTCGATCATGAATGCGCCGCATATGACACCGAGAAACAGAATCGCGCCGCTCATGATTCGCAGTGTGTTCCGCCATCCGAAGTGACGTATCCCTGCTGTCATTGTGGGACTATATACCAGTGTACCTTTGGGGTAATTTGAAAAGAAAATGCTACAACAAGACTCGAAATAAAAAAATTCAGGCTGGAGCAATTTTGCTAATCATTGGTTTCATTTGAATAGCAATTCTGGAAATTGAGGAGCACTTTATTTCCTACCGGCGAAACAGTGCCGGAATTACGTATTTGGGTGTGGGGGAATTAAACAATTCCTCATTGCCGATATTTCAGAGGAAGGTACAACTATAGAATACAGGGCCACTGGACACTCCATCCTCGCCTCAGATCTTTCATTTCGTTAACTCTTTCAAAAAACTGAATACTTACCAAAAGCGGTTCCCAACAGAACCATAGCACTCGCACGTGAGAAGTCCGCCAGGAACCAGTCCAAAACTAAAGACATGGATGTGTTGAATACGAAACTACTGCCAATTCCTGTCAGTAGGCTAAACGTCAGATACGTGTAGCTCAGGGCCGACACGAATGACGTCGTCAGCACCCCGACGCAAAAGATGAAATCCCCAGCTAGAATGATGGTTCTCTTGTGAAACTTTCTCTCGAGGAAGGTTGCCAGAGGAGTTATAAAGCAAAGCAAGGCCAAAGATAAAGATCCGACCCAGCCTGTTACAAAAATATAACACATTATGTTAAAGATAGTATACATGATTGGTAAACTGTTACAAATAGTTTTATCCCCCTGTTTGATTGAAGATATGCATGATTAAAACCAACCTGAGCAAAAACCAGCTCCGTACTTCGTCTAACTTTTGAGAAAATAGTCAAAAAAGGGTTAATTTGCAGTCATTTCGCCCCAAAACCACTTCGCCCTGAACCACGGCCTGTGCACGAAGTGGTTTTGGGGCGAAGTAGCATTTGGGCGATGTAGTGTTTGGACGAAGTGATTTTGGCGAAATGGCACTCGGACGAAGTGGTTTGGGGGCGAATTGAATTTTCGTCTCAGGAGACGAAAACTATTGTTTTACTCATTTCTCAAAGACTTTTGCACTTCAGACAAAACCATTTCAGGAGAAGTTTTCTACGGTCATCATGTTTATATTGTGTAAGTTAGGCGTAAATCTTGGAACATTTCTGATTTTCAAGAAATTGCAGAGATTGCACAATTTTTGAAAATGGCATAATCCCTATAGGCTTGAGTGTAATTACACAGGAATGTTGCGCAGCTTATGCAGTGCGTAAATGATTTGAAAATCGGCTGCAGATCACATTTTTGAGCGCCCCATTTTTCCCTTGGGTTTTGGGATTTTGAGACCACATCATTTGTCGGATTTTTCCATCACCATTCTGAAATATTGCGCTCTCAATCCGTATATTTCCAAGGAAAACGTAAAAAAAACCACCCACGTTTTGTAAACTAATTTATCCATTCTTTTTTGCTTCCACATCCAAATTAGAGATAGCAAATTTCCTGTTTTCTTCCCATGGATAATATTTTGGGGTATTTTTTATGATTGTAAGGTTAGAACGAAATCCATTTTCTGGAAAATTCTAAAAATTTTCGTCAGGGATGCCGTGGAACTACTACAAGTGGAAACTAGGCTTGGGTAATGCAATTCAAATTTGATTCCGTTTTCAAAATTAAATCTGGCACAACAATTTAAAAAAATATCTTTTAAACTTGGTACAAAATACTGCAAAATTCCTGAAATGTTGCCATTGTTGCATCCATCAGCATTCAAAATATTGGGAATCGATTCGCCCAAAAGAGGGAATCGCGATTTCCAACTCCCGACCGGATTCTCCTCAGCCCACTGGAAAAACCACCCAAAGGTTTTTGGTTCAAAACACCGTGAGGTACTCGTGCCCTTGAGCAAGGTGCCTAACCCCAATTGTTCCATCCTTCGGATGGGAGGTAAAGCCGCAGGTCTAGAGTGTTGTGCATCACCTGTTGCAGTAGAACTCGAATGGAATTCTGATTGCAGGCTCACAAACAGTATGGTGTAAGTGTAGAGAAATCCCACGATGAGAAAGATTTGACCGAACGCGCAGAGGGTGATGACCCAGCGCCACCAGGATCTGCGGCGTAACTCCACACAAGGCATCATGGGATAGCCGTCATAACAGCGTCAGTCGGGGCTGAAACTGGTTGCATTGGTAGCCTGGTTGTAGACAGTAAAAGACCTGTAAGTTGACATATAATACACAGAAGTGTGTGAAATTCATGTGGCCCATGAGACATTTTCTGAACACATACTGCATTTGTTGTAGACTGCACTTTGCTGTCTTTGTGAGGGTACTATGGCCAACACAACAGCGTCGCTAGAGGGGGCCCCGGGGCTGTTGATGGGGCGGGGGGGGGGGGGGGGGGGGGGGGGGGGGGGGGGGGGGCGGTGTGACACCCCCCATTATTTATTTTTGTCGGCAAAATCATTGTATTGTCAGCAAATTCATGGTGGTGTCTGCCCAAAATAGTATGAAATTAAAGTGATATAGCACCGCTCATCAAAATTCCATGGCTATATCGGCAATGCTATTACGGCGCTGGTAATACTAATAATAGGCTACAATACATTATAATATTCGGCACGCGTTGTCCCGCGAGGGCGCTCAACTTGTCAACGTGTATGGTAGTTTTTCCAGGTGTTGGACCAGTGTGTTGTGTTTACAACGCACTTAAAAGATCCCAGAGCACTTTTTTGTGAAGAGTATAAGGGGATACCCTGTTGTAAGTCTATGGCCATCGGCTGCCAATGGCACCACCCACCTATGTATCTCGATGTTTAGGTGGAAGATACTTGCAAGCTTCATGCAATTCGGACCACGGATCGGACTGCAAATTGAGGTTCCATAATAACCTACACATTTAGAGGTTCAGCTCAGCTCACGGATGCTGAAAAGAAAAACACAGGAAACGTTCTGTTGTCTAGTTCCCTGAAGCTACTCAATAGGAAAGGGGAAATCTGTGCACATTGGGGGATTGTCTAGTCAGAAATAAACAACATGGTTTGTATCTGCTAATGGATACGTGTGTATACTCAAAAGACAAATTGGTAAAAAAATTAATTATGCTTTGAAATATATTGAAACCAAGGATTCCTCAAAACTGCCTGAGGCACTAGGCCACGAGAATAAAAAATCCGGTTTACTGTCCGATGGATTTTGAACAATGATGAGGTTTTGTTTCATTTTTCATTATTCATTATTTCATTATTACAGGCTGATGCACAGTCAACTTTAGACAAGTGAAGCAGAAGCTTGGCCTATATTCCTAGATAGATGCAAGTCCAAGAAATGAATCACTTCAATAGTCCCGACTCCTGTCATCTAGTTGTCCCTCTTCTGTATTGGCTGCTCTGTACAGCGGGCACACTGTGGGTATAGTCTGTGGCATTTAAACTTCCGAAGCCCCTCCCCCAACTTGTCAAAACACATCTGACAATTGCTATTTTAGGCTATGTACTATCTTTCAATGAGGTAGTATTTTTCCAAATACATTGTAGGCCTATTTTTTTTTATTTTAAATAATGACTTTTTTGGGCTGGGTCCCTGACAGCATGCGGGCGGTGGACGGTAAATTGGATTTTTCATTCTGTCCGCCTAATGAAGAAACCATTGAAGAGAAGACGATGAAGAAATGTTCATTTCAGTTGGATAAATGTCAGATGGTCGGCCGGACACAGATTCGATTCTTCCTTTCTTTATATAAAAAATCCACCTGTCAATAAGCCAGTTCGGAATCTCGC
The DNA here is from genome assembly GCA_037783545.1 of Henricia sp. BOLD:AAB3569. Taxonomy (NCBI): domain Eukaryota; kingdom Metazoa; phylum Echinodermata; class Asteroidea; order Spinulosida; family Echinasteridae; genus Henricia; species Henricia sp. BOLD:AAB3569. The sequence continues at coordinate 4,098,311 of JBBELK010000329.1, forward strand.
GCGCGCAATGAACGTCTATGGGATTGTGTCAAGGTCATTTGAGATAAACACAGGTCATTTGAGATAAACACAATGCATACCGCTTTGTTTATCTCAAACCAAAGTCGGGAGACGCATGCGCAGTCGAGACTCCGAACTGGCTTATTGTTTCCCCCACCATGCCCACCCCTCTCCCGCTCCCCCACCCCGCTGAGCAACTGCGGGGGGCAACATTTCTCGGTACGCCACTGTCACGACTGTTTTAATGTTTAACGCCAACCGATATATTGCTGGAGCTGCATATTTCGTGGCACGAATTTGGCGCGCGCGCATTGCTGACGCGATGATGCGAGCGCGCCTGTGGCTAGCTGTGTGCCTTTAAAAGGGAAGTGATTTTAGGAGTGAAAAACATTCAACAATTTCCTTGAAAATACTTAACCTTTTTGCCATGTTTCATAGACTTAACACACCGCATCTCAGTGGCGACTAGTGAACGGAATTTATACCGCACAGCCACAGGGCCTCTGAATTATGAAATGCACAGTCGATCATCATGGAGCAAGTTCGGGTGGGCGACTAGACTTAAGCCCAATTCATACTCGCTCGGCGACCTACGTGCGGAACGGAAATTTTGTCCGCCGAGTAGGGTCAAACGAGTTCAACAGTGCGCGGTCAGTATTAACTCTGCAGCGACTACACTCGGCGAAAGTGCGGCGAGTATGCGGCGAGTGAGTTCGGCGGAGAAGTATGAATCTAGCTTTAACCATAGTCGATATGGGCAGTGCGGGCGACTATAGTTAACCAGACTAACCTACTCCCGGGGCTTGGTTCCTCTAGTCAGACTAGCTAGTCAAACGACGCAGCGTTCGAGTGACATCTAGTTCGAATATGGTTAGTCTAGTTAACTATATTCGCCCGCCCGAACTTGCTCTATGTTACCCGAACGCTGCGTGGTTTGACTAGCTAGTCTGACTAGAGAAACCAAGCCCCAGGGGTAGGTTAGTCTAGTTAACTATAGTCGCCCACCCGAACTTGCTCATGGTATCTGAGCTGAATACATTTCTGAAGGCAGGTGTTGAATTAGACTGGTTCCCTTGTCCACATATTTACTTCCCCTCCGTCGTATATGAGGACAGGTACACGCCGCCATGTTTGGCATAAATATCCAGGAATTCCTGGATGTTTATGCAAATTAAAAGGACTGTGTCACGGTTTGCGCAAGCGCCAAGCAGGCGCCCAGAATACAGCGTGTTGCGCGCCTTCGTTCGATTTTGCATCGCGCGCTACGCAATCAATGTCTGGGAAAATAACAGCGGCGGCAGCAGCGGTATTTTTGCATCGACAGCAGAAGATATGCCTGTAAAATTGCTGTCAGGACCAAATAAGCATACTGGTTTCGGTGGGAATCAAGGTTGAACAAATAGCTATATATCCAACCATGTCATTCATATCATTCGATGGGGTTTCTGTCATGTTTTGTCGAGTTTTTGTATGCGATGAAAAACTTTTTTTGAACAACGGCCGCACTGTGATATTGATGTTTGGCGGCTTAAAAATACGGCAAACAGCGCCATTTCAAGTAAAAAGTAATGTATCAGTACAAACCTGGGCGTTGACGAGTACACCACTGCCAAAATTACTAAATAATTATAAGGGATGGCAAAGATTGAATAGGATATGCAAAACCCAGCGACAACATTAACGATTGCGAAATTCACTCGTTGTTGAGCAAACTCTAAAAATAGATCATGCATATATTTAATACAACGACCAATCACGCGTGGTAATACAACGGCCAATCACCCGTGGTTATTGCTCGGCGTGTGCCTGTCCTTGTATAGCGAGAGCAGCGTAGTGCACATGGACAGGGGACCAGTCTAGTGTTGAATGGCATACCGACACGACAGAGGGCGCTATTATAAGTTAATGGTCATGGTTATGGTCACGAAAACAATCACAAAGATGTTTTGCGACCATGACAAGAAACATGCTTTTGGTTATAGTCACGAAAACAACCAGAAGCATGTTTTGGTGACATGACCAAACACATGCTTCTGTTTACTGGCGCGAAAATAAGCAAAAACCAATGATAAAACCTTCCTTTTGTACCATATTTTCCCCACAAAAACGTAATGTCGATTTTAACATGCAACTGAGTCAATTATTAAAGGAGACTATCCACTTGTCCAGATCCCATTTTTGAGGCGCACCCACCCCCCGCCCCCCATTTTCCCCACGGGTATTGAAATTTGGATACCAAATCTTCTGTCTGTGTAATCAACTGTAGGCCTATATATGTATAGCTGTTTTGCGTGCCCCCTTCCAACATGTTGTAAACCTTCCGCTCCCCTTGCCCCTCCCCAGTGTGTTGGTGTTACACGTGTAAGCTAAACGAACGCGTCTAATATCAACCTGAACCTGAAAGACGTGTATGGCAAGCCAAAAGGATCATAACGTATTGCAGCAACGCGTTGTGAAAATATCACAACGGGTTGTGCTGTCATCCAATCAGAACACTGTATTTCTGCAGCGTGTTGCTAAAAATAGACTCGCGACGTGTTGTGAGACTGTGTCCAACAACGCGTTGCGAACAGCTCACAACGCGTTGTGGATATATCTGGCAACGCGTTGTGAGATGTTCGCAACGCGTTGTTGGACACCTCCCAAACTGGGCGCTGCATGGTACGGTATAAGGCTAATTTGTTTGCGCCCTTATTGGCAAAAATTTTAGAGGACACGTGATCACGTCTTTTTCTTGTAAACAGACGTAAAAACAATTTTCATTTTTATTCTAAACCAACTACCTCAATAAAGACAAGGACAATGAGTACTTGATTTCAATAAAATTTATTATACAGCATGGGATGGGGTCTGTGTTCGGATGCCAACTACCCTTTACAACACTTTTACTTTATAACAAAATTAACTATATTTACACCATAATCAGAACGCATATCGGAAAATTTCAATGAACTATGAGATTTAGGCAAAATCACGTTCGAAGATTTAGAACGGTAATCTCTCCAGGAACATGCCGAGTCCCGTTGCTTTGTACGCTGTGTCGCCATTTTTTTGCGATGGCTTGTGAGCACATAGCAACAATATCTAAGGGGCGGGGTTAACTGGGCAATCTCGGAACTATGCATTGAAGCAATGCAGTATAAAGATGTATACTTGAGCGCATTGGTCACTCAGGCTTTTCGCATGGTACAGACAGGATGTACTAAATTTTCTTTCAGTTTTTTTCAGTCAGTATTTTTCAGATTTGTCGACAATTCGTTCTAGAGAAAAAGGTTTGTGAGACGCTGAGCTGAGGTAAGTTGGAGCCGGAGGGTTAGTCTTCCAACTGACGCCTAGCGCCTCTACGCCTCTACGTTAAAGGGCCCCTTATTTAGGATTTTTATCAATGAAATCTATCCTTTAAAACCACTCTACTCAGTTAAAGTCATAAAAATCCTATTTGGGGTTTGCTTTGGGGGTTAAAACAAAGGTTTTTAGTTTTTATGCTAATGAAAATATGCATATTCATGACCAAGGTCACGATGTCACAAGAGGCAAACACAGGAAAATCACATTCAACTGTGCACAAAAGATTCCACTTTTTTCTCAATTTTCCTGAAACTTTTGTAATCCATGGCTGTTTGAGTTTGTTTTACATATTGCCTGCTGTAAGCCATGACAAAACTGGGGGTAGAAACTGCAGCAATTTGCCACAAGTCCAACTTGAAGTCTTATGTTTTTTCTTAACTTTTCCCTTCTGTCTTCCTTATGTGATGCACTCAAAACTGCGCCCTCTGTCTGTGATTTATTGCAATGAAATCTTCAAAGTTGAAAAAGGCCACCTTTTATTGATTTTACATCCAAACGAACAATAGTATGTCTTGCTGAACGAGTAATCCGTCATTATGAAGCAAAGCTCAGGCACAAAGTTGTTTAGCATGTCACAGGCCCTTTAAGTATATCGAGTATATTTTTACTGTTTTCTTCCACAGTAGGCGCGTTAGAAAATGATTTATTCGCGTTTAAAGGCCCGGTGTATCATTTGCAATGACCACAAAAAGTAATCGACGAGTTTACAGGGGAGAAGTTCTGAAAGTAAAGATTGAATTAATAGCAACTACCCAATGAAAGGTTTCCGCTCAAAATGATTTTAACAGAAAATAATCCGTAAAGATGAAATTATTTAGATCGTTTGAAAAGATTTACTTATTTTTGGTTCGCATCTATACGCGGTCCAAAATGCATGGGCGCTTTGTACTGCGTGTGCGTGTTCCAACGCGATGCATTTTTATGAATCGCGCGCACACGCAGTATATGATGTGCGCCACAGAGTGCATGACGCAAGCCACATAGTACCCGATCAACTGAGAACGAATATTTGAAACACCCCGCCAAGACCAGAAAAACGTATATGGATTTTCATGGTTTTTTTAAACGTGGTACATTTGACAAAGCTGAATTTTTTTCGGATGAGTTTGTTGATGTCTTTCTTTTGATTTATAATTATTTTATTCGCAGAATCGCTCAAAAACAGATCATCTACAGGGCCTTTAAAGGCACAGGATCGTCAGCAATGCGCGCGCGCCAAATTCGTGCCACAAAATACGCACGAATTTGGCGCGCGCGCATTGCTGACGAGCCTGTGCCTTTTTAAGCGCAGCATTATTAGAGTTGTTGTTGTTGTTGTTAATTTTATGGCATCTTCGGCAACTAAGGCCCTTGATGCCATTAACTATACGGGTTTAGCTTTTAACAATATTTTCTTATCAACTAGAGATGACGAAGAAGGAGTTGCAGTTTTAGAAGTGGGAGGAAAACCCCCCAGAGAAATGCCCCAGGGGAAAACCCAATCCACATACACGCCCCGGGAGCGATATTTTTTTCCGTACCACATATTCGCTATGGGGCTTCATCGATTGGTGCATTGTAAATGAATATTCATATTTTCTATATAACGCCTCCAAGAGTTATTAAATAAAAGGATATAAGAAAGAAAATTTAAGGATTTGTCGAGTCGTTTGGTAGTCTAGTGGTTAAGACGTAGTGCTATCAATCGAGAGATGGCAGGATCGAATCTCCTCAGAGTCGTAGTAATTTGTTTTACTATTAATTGAGGAAAGAGTGTGGTATGGTGTGGGGTTATGTTGAGGTAGTTAATCAACGAAACACATCAGTATTCAACATATGCATGGGGGTTAAACCAATCAGAAGCAATGTTCGCTAAACAACGGTACGGAAAAAAATATCGCGCCCCGGGATTCGAGCGCGGGACGCGATATTTCTTTCCGTACCACATATTCGCTATGGGGCTTCATCGAGGTTTCTGATTGGTGCATTGTAAATGAATATTCATATTTTTTTATATAGCGTATTTTGGTAGTCTAGTGGTTAAGACGTAGTACTATCAATCGAGAGATTGCAGGTTCGAATCTCCTTTGTTTTGAGTCGTATTAATTTGTTTCACTATTAATTGAGGAAAGAGTGTGGTATGGTGTTGGGTTATGTTGAGGTAGTTATCGACAAAACACATCAGTATGCAACATATGCATGGGGGTTAAACCAATCAGAAGCAATGTTCGCTAAACTGCACACCGGAAAAAATATCGCGCCCGGGACGTCAGAGGTGAAAGGCGAGGGAAGAACCACTATACGCCAACCCGATCGACCGCCCCGCATTATTAGAGAATAAATGCACGGGGTTTTATGTGAACACGCTTCATTGAGCGCAGTGACCTGTATACTGACTACAGAGTGCAAACAATGCAAGGTCAACAAAGGTAGAGGAATCCGTCTATAGTGGGCGTTACCAACGAATAAAAATACATTTTCCAGCAGGCAACGTGGGTCTCGCACAAAGTATACTCATTTTATTCGGGAATTTGATTTTTGCACTGGATATATAAGCGTTAGCATATACTATTTATTAATTATTCGTCTGGCAGCAATCAACCCACAATAGAGTACAGAAGCGATGACGTCACAAACAACTTTTTTTACATTTCAGCGTTTTGGATACCATGTATCGGTGGAGCATGATGAAAAACATCCACAGCCCAAATTTGGTGGGAATCGGTTCAGTGGGGCCCGAGATATGGCCGCATGAATACATAATTAGCCCCATTGAAATCAGTGTAAATTGGCCTGGTTCCAAAAGTTACGATCCAGGCCAATTTACACTGATTTCAATGGGGATAATTAGGTATTCATGCGGCCATATCTCGGGCCACCATGAACCAATTCATGTCAAATTTGATGTGTGAGGGTTTTTCATCATGTTCTACCGAAATATGGTCATGAAAATGCTGAAATGCAAAAATTTTGATGACGTCACACTTCGGCTGTCTATGCTCCGCGAGCCTGTACATGTGACCTTTGTGTCACGTGTTTCCGTCACAGACATCTGTGCAGGCACATTAGCCCGTCCCAGCGAGCTGGGTACGAGCGAACCTATCTTGTTCCTAGCATAACATTAGCGTCTGGAGCTGCATTTGCAGGTACAGGACCGTAACCATTGGCATTCCGAATCGAATCGAAAACGGTTGTATGGACTTGGGCTGGGCTTGGGTTGAGGATCGGAGGGGGTTGAGGATTATGGTTATGAATAAGATTAAGATTAGATTATGATGATCAGCTGCAGAGAGCCAGTGTCAATTTTATGAAGCTGTTAAAGACAAATTTATTTATCGCTTAAGAAAAACGCTCTGTTTGTCTTCAAAAACTGCTTCAAAAACACCTTTCCACTCAAAAGAAACAATTAGATTTTTAATATGTTGTTTATTTGAATGTCGCGGCCTAGATTCATGTTAGAATGATTTCTATTGCAATTAGTTCTAGGTCAAATCGTAAATTGACTAGACTATAATACGCTAGGCGCTATGCATACAACGCACGCAAACTAGAGATGCAGAGATTTTGTCCCACTTTTCACCCATAATGCACCGCGGTAAACATTGCGTGACGTCATTGTGCGAAGCTGAGTCCTATTTAGGCTGGTTCTCTGGCTATATTATTACTCAAGGAAGACAACGCCACGGTATAGTCAGGAGCCTAGATTCGTTAAAGATAGTATGATTGGTAAACTATTACAAATACTTTTATCCCCCTGTGTGATTGAAGATATGCATGATTAAAACGAACCTGAGCAAAAACCAGCTCCGTACTTCGTCTAACTTTTGAGAAAACAGTCAAAAAGAGGGTTTGCAGTCATTTCGCCCCAAAACCACTTCGCCCTAAACCATTTCGCCCTGAACCAAGGCCTGTGCACCAAGTGATTTTGGGGCGAAGTAGCATTTGGGCGATGTAGTGTTTGGACGAAGTGATTTGGGGCGAAATGGCACTCAGGCGAAGTGGTTTGGGGCGAAATGGCACTTGGGCGAAATGGTTTTGGGTCGAATTGGATTTTCGTCTCATGAGACGAAAACTAATTGTTTTACTCATTTCTCAAAGGCTATAGCACTTTTAAAGTGTTTAGACAAAACCATTTCAGGGGAAGTTTTCTACGGTCATCATATTTATGTAAGTTTGGCGTAAATCTGTGAACATTTCTGATTTTCGAGATTACCAATGATGTATACTGCCTTTAACATTAAAGGAGCGTACCAGAGTCACATTTTAGTGCCTTCCATTTTTTTCATGGTGTTGAGATTGTGATATCGTGTGTCGTATATTTTTTATTACCGTTCTGAAATTTTGCGTTCTCAATCCGTATGTATTTCCGTGGATATCGTCAAAAACAGACGATTAGTAAACTAATTTATCCGGTTACATAAAGCAGTGCAGTAATTACACCAACTTTTTTGCTCCGGTTCGGTTCCACATCTAAATTGGGGATTGGAAATTTTCCTGTTTTTTTCCCTTGGATAGTATTTTGGATATATGAAATCCGTTTTCTGAAAGAAAATCTGAACACGCTCCTTTAATTGGTGCGGTCTAAAGATTAGAGAATTATCAGAGATGACAATCTGATGTTATAAATTACATGTACCCGCAGGCTTATGCAGCAGTGGCGTGACGACTCGGACGCGGACCGTACCAGACCACGACCTCTGTACCGTGCATTTGAACCGTTCTGCCCCGTGATGGGACGGCCGGTGACCCGTCGTGGATGGTGGAGATGGGTCATCACCTTTTCGTCCTTCGTGCAGTATTTCTTAGCACTAGGATTTCTATATAGTTACAATATTTTATTCTTGAGTCTCCAAGAGGAATTCCATGCAAGTTCGGCAATAACAGGTTAGATGAAAAACATGATTATTAAAAGGCGGATCCAACCTCATTAAAATACAGGAATACAATGGAATTCAAAACTGCTGATCGGAAAGGTACCAGCTAGACTTCAGATCGTGGCTTTGAACGCATACGTAATTGGGCACCTTTCCAATCGACAGTTTGCATTCTATATTATAGAACTGATTTAAGGGGACCCGCAACTGAACGCGTGGGCAGGCTGCAGGGTTGGGAGGGGGAATTTTCGTGCATTATTACACTGCACAAAATGCGGTGTTAAAATCTACACCACTGGTGTAAAATTTTATTCTTCGTTGGTATCCATTTTGGGCAAGGATTTGGGTGTTAAGTAACACCAATTTGGGAATCAATATTTTTGTACACCAAGAAAAGTGTTAAACCTTAACACCCCCATCCAGTGACATCTTATTCTTCTTGGTGTTTATTTTGGGCAATAATTTTGGTGTTAATTGACACCTGGATGTGGAATTAAATTAACACCTACAGTTGATTTATTCTTATAGAATTAAAAGCCGACACTAATTTCGGTGTAAAAACGCGCTCTGCAAAACCTCGGGTGTTAAATTTAACACCCTTTGTGTTAAATGTGATTCTGGGCCTGGTAGGTATATAAGAGAACACCCATGGTGTAAATTAAAACCAGCGTTTGGGGTTAAATATTTTAACCATAAAGAAAACCACTAGCCATAAGTACAACGTGGTGATTACGGTTTGTATGCTCAAACGCGGAAAAATGATCAGAAACGCCTGTAGCCAATCAAATAGCTGGATTTCCGCGCATGCTCTCTTAGCATTATTTTTTAACACCAGAAACAATTACACCAAGGTATTTAATAATTAAGATTTGAATTTAATAAGAAATTGAACAAGTCAAGTTTTACACCAGGTTGGTGTCAGAAATTTAACACCATTTTTTGCAGTGAACACGTGACCGACATCCCATAATTTTCTCGACATCAACCAATAGGATTAGAATACTAAGCGTTGTGCTTTGTGATCATGCGCAATTTATCAAGTTTAACCATGCAAAATCTACACCACTTTTTCTGCTGTTTATCTATTACATCGGTGTTCGTTTGACACAAATGTAACACCCAAAGAATAAAAAAAACCTTGGTGTTAGAAATTTAACACCGCATTTTTTTGCAGTGCAGGGAGGTTTAAATGCACGTAAAACGCGAACGCGAGCGCGAAGTGGCTTGAGCATTGGGCATAATCTTCAGAGGTCTCAGAGACCATGTTCGAATTTTGGTCACGGCAAAAGAGTTGTCTTGCCACGAGAGTCACATAAGTAGATTTTTGTTCTTTTCTAAGATTTCCACAAAGTATCGACCAAGGGCTCAAAGCATTTCGCGTTCACGTTCGCGTTTTACGTGCATCTATTCTTCTTGTGCACTGTGGTTTTCGCCAAGTTTGGGCCGCGGATCCGATGTGGATACGCATATGAACACATGAAAGCGCCCATTTTAAACTTTTTTTGCGAGCCAGTTTTTTTTGACGGGCAACGTCAATAACGCGTTTCTGCATGGCAGTATCTCTGAGGGCAATGTCCATCTCGGACACGCTTCCGTATACCGTGTTTCAGTCCAGATAGCGTTTCCGAAATGGACATTGCCCTCACGCAAAGGATCACTATAGGCATGCCACCAAATGCATACACATTGAAATGCTATTCAACCCGAGTTTTGAGAAAAGTACCATTTTGTATTACAACTAAGCACTACAGTCAATGGCAAATTCCTATAAGTAAAACAGTTTTTATGTGCATGGGATATAACAGTTTGCCAATAATCTATTTGACAAATGTATAGGACCACCTATGACACCGTTAGGCCCTATCTCATTTTTTTTTGGATATGGCGTTTGTTGCGTTTTGCGATGAAACTCTTCAATTCTTTCTGGTACTGGAACCAGAGATTCCTCAAATAATTATGTCCATGAGGCTCGTAAGACGAAACCTGTGAAGAAACGAAAAGTAAGAAATGCTCATTAGAGGTGGGAGGAAAAGCCATATATTAAAGGGGAAAACCAACGGAATCAAGCAGTGACTGAAAACCAAATCCACATAGGCCTACTGACCCAGACAGGATTCAAATGGATTCGAACCATGACCACAAAGATGGAAAACATAAGAATTCGACGCGCGTCGCTTTGAGAAAATGCGGTGTGGAGGGAATTTGGAGTGAAATAAGGCACTGAGAATCACAGAATTACAAAACTACCTTTATTTCGCCCAGTTGATTTTGTGATATTCAGTGCGTCGTTCAACTCAAAATTCCCTTCACATAACTTTTTCTGAAAGCGACGCGCGTCGCATTTACCCACGAAAAGGCTGTGAATCCACGGTGACCCTTTATAAGGCGGATACACACTATCGCGGAAAAATCACACTGTTCCATTGGTTTGTACACAAACTGGTTTGCCGCTTGTGCGCGGCCTGCGTGTTTTTTATTTACACCGCAGCGAGGGGTACACCCCAATTTGTCAACCCGAATAGAGTCTAAGTTTCCAATGACTGACACTTCTCGAGTGACAATCTTGGAAATAGTGACAACTCTTACTCTCACTATTAGAGAAAAAGAAGAAACCGAGAAATTTCTGAAAATCCCAAACATGCATAGATTCGAACCAGGGACCTTATGATTACAAGTCGAGCTCTCTTCTAACCAGACCACGAAGCTGGTTGCAAACCGACCGCATTCAAAACCCTAAATTCCTTTAAAATGACCAACCCTGAACCCTAACCCTGAACCCTAACCTATTATATAGTCTCCTCTCAAGACGCTAAAAAGGTACAAACCCCATTGTTCTCCCCTCGCAGTGGTGTAAAAAAAAATTACGCGCGCGGCCTATCGCGACGCGCAAAACGTTTTGAGCTGGGTCAAAGTTCAAATTTGTTGAACTTTGACCGCGGTGCGCTGACCTTTCCAACGCGCAGCCAATGAGGTATCAGATAAGCCCCAAGTTACCATAATCGGCGATTGGGAGCTCATGCAATGCGGTGAGCGCAGCGCAAAAGTGTGATTTTTCCGCGATAGTGTGTATCCGCCTTAAATGACCTTACGTGCACAATTAATTTTCACAAATATTCAGAAATTTTACAGGCAAACGATTGAAAATGGCGTCATTTGTCAATGTATTTTACAGGCTGGCTTGGATCCCTGGCCAGTGGTCTGGCCTCCCTCGCAGGGCTCCTAACAGTCAACGTCGTGACTAAGCTCCAAAAGCGAAAACTCATTTTGGCCGGAGTTGTCCTGTTCTGCGTAGGGCTGTCGCTGACGTCATTCGTTCCAAACCTGGGATGGGCGTATCTGACGTACGGCGTCATGTGCGGTTTGGGCGGGAACTTCATGGCGTTTCCGTCCATGAACTTAGTTTTGGACTGGTTTGTCAAGGAGAAATTCTCCCGAGCTAGTTCCTTCGTCGTGCTTGGGTCTTCCATTGGTAAAATTTCTTGAACATCTTGCAATTAAAAAAATATTGACTTAGGAATTTTTGAAAACACCAATGGATCATGCCGGTGTCATATTTATATGTTTGCAGATCTCTTTCTAGTTTAACTGGTATACTTAATAATAATGATCTATGTTTTATTTTACATTTGTTTGCATTTTGAACAATTAGGACGGATTTAAGTTTTACTAATTTTGTAGCACATACGTGTGCCTCGTGTTCATTATAAACAACTGTAATGCACCTATCAATTGTTTCCCCCACCCCTCCTCCCCCAGCGCTGCCCCGCCCCCTAGGTGGGGGTTTGGTCACGTTTTTCATGCCCCATGGTGGGGCATTTTGACCCATTTTCTGTGCATTTTTTGCGCATGTTTTGCACCCGAGGGTGGGGATTTGTCACCTAAATGTTGCCCCAGGGGTGGGGATTTTGTCACGCAAAAAGTGACAATCCCCACCTCTTAGGTGGGGTAGCCCAAGGGGAGGGGAGGGGTGGGGGAAACAATTGATAGGTGTATAATTGTTGCTCTTTTGTCACAAACGAGCCGCCGAATATCGTTGTTCTTAATGGCACCGTATATATACATTGACTAATTTTCAATTTGAGACAATTACATGGCGGTCGAGTGGGGCTCTTTAACAATTTTGCGAAATATACAGTGAGTCCATCTTTGGGTCTAAGATCGAAACAACATATTTATGTTGGCAGGAATTCTCACCTATAACCCTTTGATGACGGTTTGCGTAAACCGCTTCGGGTGGCGCAACGCATTGAGAATCATCAGCGGAGGAACATTCGTGGTCGGCGTGGCAAGCGGCTTGCTCATGACCGACCCACCAACTACTGTGGACAAGGCAGAGCCTGGTGAATCCTCGGAACACGAACTGGAAAACATGGTGGAACTAAAAGGAAATCAGAAAGAGGTTTCCGAGAGCAAAAACTGTGAAAGTGGGGTTCCGGAGACGGTAGATTGCAACCAGTCACTTCAAGAAAATCAACACGATGCGCTCTTCACTGACGCGCAAATCGAGGACGCGACCGAGGCGCCTTGCGAGTCCTCGGAGCAGAAACATGAACTGATGACCGCGGTGAGGTCGAAAGAGAAACATTGTGATGAAGGGAAAGATGGCAAATTCACGAAGATTTCAGAATATCAAGACGACAGGAAGACACGTGTCGGAGAAGCGGAAGTCTACCATAAGTCCCGACCATTGCGCAGAATACACCTTGTCGTGAAACATCTCGACCCGTGGTTGTGGGCATTTGGATGTGCGTTCAGTACTCTGGGATGGGTTTTCTTTAACATCAATTTTGTAAGTAAAATTTTTTTTCACACCTCTCTCGTGAAATGTTTTGTCATCCTATAGCCCTTCGTTGAATAACGACTTTGCATTAATTTGCAGTCAAAAGTCCAACTAAACTCAAAACTGCCGACCGTCCCTCTTGATTAACATTAACCTTTTAACCACTTGACATGGGAAGACGTGTAAACACTTTCTGGCAATGTTGCAACGTATGATCCGTTGAGAGGATTCATACAACTGCATGTAGAAATGACGCCCAAGAGTCGGTATATTTTTGATGCTTAACCTGGTCTTAACTTTGGGCCAGTTATATTTGCCTTTTTAATTGGTATTTTTTGTGCCCAAAATTATCCCGGCGTCAAGTTGTTAAAAATCAGATGCAATACTTGAGTCTATGTTTTATTATTCAGGCTAGCTTATTGGACGAAATAGGTTTCGATAGCAACAAGATAGCCGCTGTCATCGTGTTTTTTGCTTGTGGAGAAATTAGCGGGAAGGTCCTGGTTGCAGTGATTGGAGATCGTCTGCCTTTCCTTCACATGTACCTTATTGTGTTGTCGTGTTTGGCTGGAACTGTGTTGCTGGGTGTTTTGACCGTTGCCAAGTCGTACTCCGGTGTGGCTCTTCTTGCAGTAGGTAGGTGGCTTGTTCTTATTGGGTTGGTGTAGTGGTTCTTTCCCACCTTTCACCTCTGGCGTCCCGGGTTCGATTCCGGGGCGTGTATGTGGATTGGGTTTGCAGTCCCTACTTGACCGCGTGGGTTTTCCCCTGGGGGATTTCCTCCCACTTCTAAAACTGCATCTCCTTCTTCGTCATCTCAAGTTGATAATAGAGTTAAAATAAATACTGTATGTAGTTGATAGCATAAAGGGCCTTTTCTTTTGTTACAGCCTCCGGTTTCGCACGAGCGGGATTGTTGTCGTCAATGTGGGCGGCCTGTGAACAACTCTTCCGGGAAATGTACGGCCCAAGCAGCGTTATGCTTTTGACTGTAATTCCGTGTGGGCTCGGCTTTATGTTCAGCGGGCTTTTATCGGGTAATAACACAGTTCCACTTTTGCAGGGCTTCTGCCCAAAGATAATTTCAGATTTACGGGAGTATGTCTCTGCCTTTTCGTCACTAATCAAATTCGAAAAAAAGTTCCTTGCTGAAAAGGTAGATTGGGGTACTATTTAGAAGACATAAATGCACATCATGAAATTGCATTTTACTGGGCATATTTGTGATAAATCGGCGTATGAATGTGAGAGACGATGCCTTTTACAAATTAGAGAGAAAGTGATTCTGGCGAACGATGGGAACGATGGCACACACTGCCAATTCACATAATTATTTTCTACAAGACGCTGGTTGCTAAATGCCAAGTTACCAAATTCAAAGTTAAAAATTACAAATTGAATAGTCAGCCCCAGTGCACAATGTAGTTCTCAGCATGAACATCTTTTTATCTCATCAGGTGCGATTTATGACGTCACAGGAAACTACGTTCTTGGTCTCTTAGTCATAGTCACTATTTTTGCTTGTGCTTCGGGACTCTTGCTGCTGATTGGTCTAAGGAGGAGGAGAAAACAATCACGTGGTCCATGCTGCGCGTATTTCAAAAAATATTCCCCTCAGAGAAACGGCTGCCATCACATTTGACAATTGTTATCATTTTCGAGGGTTCATGTTTATACCTGAAAAATCAGTTTAGCCATAATGTGCGGAATTTATCTTTTAAATTTTTGTTTCATTCATTCATTCATTCTTTTCTCCGAATACTTAATCAATCACATTTTAACTAATTATACCAGCTCAATATTATCAGCTTACTAGTAATTTGTAACTCTAAATTACTGTTCATCGAGAGTGTGAAATAAATGTCACTTGAATGAATCTATTTCCATGCTTCACGGATACACACTATGACTATATATATAGTATGAGCAACTAACGATGGAAATTGGGCACACACCATTGTTAATAACAATGGTTTGTGCCCAATTTCCATTGTTAGTTGCTCATAGTGACAAGAACATGTTTTCATGTAATAAAATAATTTATACTTTGGAGTAGACACACATGTACATTCATGAAATGACTGAAACGCGTGCCAGAGTGAAGCCCCCTTTCAGTGATTTTTCAAGCTAATTTTCCAATCTACAGCAGCGACAATTTGAAAATGGGACTCGGCTTACTAAAGGGTAGGGACCTATTTGTCACTCATTTATTTTATAATACTAAAATTTTGTAACTAAAATTGGTGCTCTTTTCTAAATATTTTTAAAAATTACAATGGACAACAAAATATGCGGGATGTTTTTATTTGCGGAATTTTTAAAATTCTATATTTAATTATAGTTATTAAACGAACAACTCGAATAAGATTATGGTTGTGTTGTTATTACAAATACAAGAAAACTATGTACAATTTCTTCACTCCCAGCATGCAGGTGTAAACATAATTTTTTAACATTAATATATACAAATAATGAATGTTTCGCCTCGTAGAATAGAACATTAAATCTGTCACCTTATGAAATTATTCGTACTTTTGCACGAATTTTAAACATTGGCAAATACAACATGTAAACATTGAGGAAGGAAACCATTGGTGCTGTTATGCCCCACCGAACTGATTTATAGAGATGAAAACGTGACCACATGAACGTGACCACATTTTTCCAAAAACTGGATTTCATTCTAACCTAACAATCATACAAAATACCCCCCTCAAAATACTATCCATGAGAAGAAAACAGGAAATTTGCAATCCTCAATTTGGATGTTGACGCTAAAAGGTTGTTGTAATCACTGCACTGCTTTATGTTGTGGGATAAATTAGTTTACTAGGCCTAACTTCGGTAGATTTTTGACGATATCCCTGGAAATATAGAGATTGAAAGCGCAACATTTCAGAATGGTAATGACCAGAGAAAAATACGACAACACCCATGGGTAAAAAATGGGGAGTCAAAATTGTGATCTGGACACGCTCCTTTAAAGGCCATTGGATCCTTCGCATTGACCCAATTTTGTTTTTCATGAGTTGACAATAAAAACCTTACTCAAAGTGTTGATAGCAATGGTAACAAACACCACATGAATTTATTTCCGTCAAAAATGGTGTTTCATGTTGGAAATAGACAACCGAAGGTGGGTTTATAAAAAAGGCACGTACCATTCACTTGTACACAAAATCCATATAGATTAATTTCAAGGTTTTCTGAAGCTAAAATTTCTTTAGGCTATATAGTTTACCAACATTCTTCCTTAGATATTTTACACTCTTATTCCACGAATCTGCAAAAAGTTGTATCTTGCGAATGATACATAGGCCTTTAACATATATATGGAACTTTTACCTTTAGCGTTTCTGATTGTTGCTACCTCAAGTAGGCCTACCCCAACTCCGGGCTAAAACAGATCATCGACCTTCGTCGTGCCACCCGGGCTCAGCGCATGGCGCATGGCGCCGAGTCGTCACGCATGCTGGCTTCGTACACAATTTTCAGACACTAGGCTTCCTGTACAATTTGCAGCATAGTGTTTTCAGGCTAGTACATAACAAGGGAATTATTCTAGTCTATAGGCAGCCGTTATGCACCGATGCACCTATATTTTCCCAGCCCGCTCTGGCGCTGTCTGACTTCGGAAAATCGAAATTATCCACATTTGTTTTTATTCATAAGCGTAAACCTATGAGCCAGAAATCGCATATAGTCCCACCCATCTGTAAAATCAATTACAGCAAAAATACCTTCCATAATTCACAACGTGTATTTTGTTTAACAATTTTACTTTTTGCTTTAAAACTCTGTCAAAAACACTCCAAACATTGCACAAAAGAGACCGACCTCGTGTATTCGTGTTATTTATTCAATGATGATGAAACTTGTATATAGTGGCCACCCAAGGGACTGACAAAATGTGGCCAGTATAAGCAGGTGGCCCTTATATAGAGGTTTAGCGTACACATGCAGGAATATTCAACCATCAAAAAACATACCACAGTACATGTCTATAGTTGAAAAAATGCTAAAAGTGAAGTGTATGAAAGGTTTCCTCATTAAAAAGTTGAAAATTTTTCCAGAGTATTTTGATGATTAATCGAGGCAATTTACTGTGTGTGGCCAGATTATCCAGGTTCAACTGCCATAGGATTGTACACACAGAAATCATAGTGCCCTGGCCACTGGCCGCGTTAGAGAGGGGCCCTAATATCAAGGTTCCACCTCCATATGTTTGTGTACAAACTTGTTTGGGACCGAACAAATGTGGCCACTTTAGACAGGTGGCCTCTTTATAGAGGTGGCATTAATAGCAGGTTTCACTGTAAAAATGACAGATAGGTTATCAATATTATGCAACAAAGCAAAGTTTGTTCTATTGTTTACGTGTATACTCCATAACTGTAAAGAACGGCTTTTGTATCAGATAGGCTATTATTATACAGGGTGTATCAAAAAAAAGGAAACCCAACTTTAACTAGCTACTGTGGCAAAGATATACATTTTCTAGCAATAACCATGTTACCATCCAAAAGTAGACAACAAATGCTTTCCGGTGATACCTCACACATTAATTTACGATTACGCATCACTGAGCACCAGCGTTTTGAAATTTAGGTCAATTATTCGACGTGGCTCACTTTCCAAGTCAATGAAATCAACGTGGCTCCTTTCATAATTGATTTGGGTGTAACATGCACCTATCAATTGTATCAAAAAGTATCAAGACCACGGAAGGAGCCTTAACCGTAAAGCCCGCCGCACACGTGAGGTCGTTTGCTGAGCAAACGGTCATTCGTGGCCGTTTGCTCAGCACTTGGCTCACGTGTGCGGTGGCTATTTTGCTGCATTTCTTGCCTCGCGAGGCCGTGAGCCAAATATCTAACGTGTTTGATATTTTTTGCCTCGCGTGGCCAAAATCTCACCGTGTGCGGGGGTGATGAGCCAAGTGCTGAGCTAAAATGAATGTAGCTGGCCAATCAAAACCACGCGCGCGATACGAAAACAGCGCGCGCACGCGAACCCCGCCAAGGTCACCACACTTTAGCAAAAGTTTGGTGACCTAAGCGGTGCCCGCGCGCACTGTATTCATATCACGTGAATATGGTGATGGTTTTTAATTGGCCAGCTACATTTATTTTAGCTCAGCACTTGGCTCATCACCCCCGCACACGTGAGATTTTGGCCACGCGAGGCAAAAAATATCAAACAGGTTAGATATTTGGCTCACGGCCTCGCGAGGCAAAAAACGCAGCAAAATAGCCACCGCACACGTGAGCCAAGTGCTGAGCAAACGGCCACGAATGACCGTTTGCTCAGCAAACGACCTCACGTGTGCGGCGGGCTTTAACAGGGAGCACTCAGGGAGGCGGAGGACCGCAAGAACTGAAGAAAACATTGCAGCCGTACGACAGCAATTGAGAGGGGAGGGGGCGCATGTGGAGGGCATTGGACAGTGAAACAAGTTAAATGTGTTTGGGAATTTCTTGAATAAAATTTCAGAGAAAAAAACACGAGTCAGTGTTAATTTTGTTGCATATCAGAGTGAGCCACCTCCAAAAATTGACCCAAATTCCAACACACTGCTGCTCAGCGATGCGTAACCGAAAATTCATGAATGAAGTATCGTCGGAAAGCATTTGTCGTCTACTTTTAGATGATACCATGGTTTCTGCTGTAAAGTGTATAGTTTTGCCACAGTGACTATTTTAAGTTGGGTTTCCTTTTTTTTGATACACCCTGTACAACAAGACAAAGTTCATATTTATTCTGCACCCTATAGCCAAACACAATCATGCATAACTAGAAAGGTCTCTGGTACAAGGCAAGGTAGTAAATTACGCAAGGCAGTAAGAAGGAAGAGGAAGAATCCCCCTTGACGAAAATCCAGCATTTAGGCTTTTTTAAATTATTTTTTAATTGTCGGTTTTAAGTGGATAAATTGCAAGCAAAAGTGCGCTTTTCGAAAATGAGATTTTCGCGATTTCTGAAACGCTCATTAGGTATTCATGATATGCGCGTGATCCCGTGACGCAATCCTGAGAAAGAGAAGTCAACACGATTGTTAGCTCCATACGTTTACACGCAAAAAACTTGGAAAACCGTCTCTGTTAGATGGTGTTTTTTGAAGAATTTTGTTGGTCCAAAAAGCCAGAGATATGCCCAGTAGCTGCGTAGTTGTATGTTTTACCAGACACTTTGAAAAAAAAGAGCAGAAAGATTTTCTTTTCTATTACCAAGAGAGAGAAAAATGAGTCGCTCATTCTAACTTGTACCGGGCGATGTTCAAACACGTCGAAGCTTCCCCCGCAGTGAACCGTCCAATGCTGTAGACAGACCGCTGTGAATGCCGTTCGTTCCGTGACAAAACCACCCGTCGCAATGCACAGGTATTTTGCTTCATTGTGAGCGACAATTTCACCGTTTTTTTTCACAAAACAGGTAATAGTAGAGTGTTGTCATATTACATGAAGTGTTTTTCACGTTTGTATTTTGAATTACAAGGACAAAACAGGCATGATAAACATTCACTTCGTGTATTTTCCATTCAATACTGCACAGGCCGTTTTGTATGTTTCTCAGGATGACGTCAAAACCCTGTTGATAAACAAACCAAGTGACCTCGAGCGTTTCAGAATTCGGGTGAAGAGGGTCAGAACTGCTTTACGTTTTAAGCAAAAGCCTGTCGATTTTTTTGTGAAAAACAAGTTGTCATGGTGTTGTAGACTCATACACCTCCATGATAAACAGAAAAACTAAAAAAATGTGGACGGGGGGATTCTAGCTGTCTAAGAAACTAGAGTTTATTTTCTACCCTGTTAGATACATTTTAGGTTAGGAAACTGTTACAAACGGCGTTATCTCCATGCGTGATTGAAGATGTGTCTGTAACGGCCAAACTCAGTGAACTTTGTTTTGTCTATTGAGGGCGCTGTTGGAGTTAAGCGGTAGCTAGGGTGCTCAAACAACATGGATTCGGCTTCATAATTTATCGCAACTTATGTGCTTATTTCTTCGCCCAAAGTAACAGTCCCGCCAAGGTTTATTAAACGGTTAGTACATTGGTTCTCTTGGCATTAAGTTATAGAACTGGTTGAGTGATTAGTGTTCTATTAAGTACTGTTTTATAGCCTAAAAGTTGTATAGGCCATTTCGACATTTTCGCGGCCATTTTGAAGGAGGTGCAGATAGCGCCCTCAAGCGCCGCATGTGCGTGCACAAAACATATCTAAGGCGGCTTCGCGCACTGGATACAACTTCGCAATTAATTTTTTTAGACTAATTAAATCGATCGCAGTGACAAAAAAGCTGATTGATGATGATTCTACATAAATATTTCTTATATTACAGTTGAAAAAATCCAAACAAAACGTTCCTATGTCTGAAGAAATCGATTTTTAAGGCCCCTCTTTATCTTCCAATTTCTCCCTGCTTATATTGTAGGGCAACCTGCTACTGTTTTTTTTCAAGTAAATTTCTTTGGAAATGAAGTTTCTCTGAGCACTTATCACAGAAGTATATGTGTTATATAAAAAAAACAGGTTTCATATTAGTTCACATCAAGAAAGGACAAAAATAACCCTTTCGATAATTATTTTAGCAAAATAAAATTGTCAACATTTCTGATAACTTATTTCACCCTCAGGCTATTTATAATTATTACCATAAAATATTATCTTTTTCGTGAAATTTCTATTGGCAGACCGTCTTGTTTCTGTTAACCCGATCATGATTATTGGAGCAAATGATAAAGATTTTATAAAAATGTTAAAAGAAAAGTTACATACTACAAAGCAGTGTGCTCTTTGCATCTTGTGTATTTAAACCTTTAAAGGTTTCTTCAAATTTGTAAGTGCAGCGCAAATTCTTACAACATCATCCATGATAGGTAGGTACAACAGGTTTATTTCAGTCCTGAGAAACCTGTAGTCCTTTAGTCTTTTTATCGCTTGCTCGACAAAAATTCGACAGTTTGCGATTGTTGAAGTGCTCCTCACATCATCTTCGGTCATTTGGTTTCCTTTTGCGGCACTTGGTGGAATGGCTAGTCTGCACCCGTGCATTGCCAAGTCTGTCTTGATCTTAAACCCTCTATCTGCCATGACTAAGTCGCCTGGTTCCAAAATATCCAAAAAGCCTGACTCCCGTACAATGTGTACGTCACTTGTACGGCCACCCCAAAGATTTGATATCCAGGTAATAGATCCATTCGGCTGAATGACTACCAGAAACTTCACTGTCGTGTGGTGCTTATAATTACTCCAGAGAATGGCTTGTGTATCCAGAGAGCTTGGTGTGTCAGTAAAAAGTTCTGTGCAGTCAATGATGCACCTAACGGCTGGGTACAGTCTCTTGAAACATTCAGGCAATGTTGAGCGGACCTCATCTTTCGTTGGCCAAATAATAAGCGCACTGAGTTCCTTTGCCAACAACTTTATCCACGTTGTGAATATCGACGACACGGTACTGGTTGAAATATTGAAGCGATGGGCCAAGTCCTCCTGTAGAAGCCCAAGGCGAAGTTTCATGAGCACCATGAAAAATTCTGTCTCCATGGATAACTTTCGGTTGCCATGCTGACTGTACCTCATAGGTACTTCTTCCTGTGAATATGAGTGTTCATCGTAGACGTGTTTGGCAGCTCTATTACGTTCTAGGCCCCTCCAGTAAGTCATTCCAGCAGCGACGGGCGAGAGATGTTCGTATAACATTTTGAAAAGAGCGGCACTAGGTAGTCCAGTGTAGAATACGACATCAGCATCCCTGGTGAATGTCTCAAACGTAATACATCCACATGTCTGCACAATTCTTTCTTTGCCACCCTCATTGGTTTCGTCATCCGCAGAATCGTCAGATGCATTATCTTCAGATTCTGTCGTCTTTCTTTCAAGTGTCCTTCGTTGCTTCTTTCTTGGGGACGGTCCTATGTTTTCAGCTTCAGTGAGGTACAACGTAGGATCCGGGTTTTCCTTGGTGGGACATCCATCGGGAAAATGATTAGAACAAACTTTTGTCCACGTCTTTCCTCCCTCGAAGACTCGGCCCTTGCTTACCAGATGATTCCATCTTCTTATCTTGGCTTCATCAGTCGGGAAACGATGAAACGTCATCTTCTGGACATGACTCCTTATTAGATACCTTTCAGGATATCGCGCATCATTATTACAACCTCCAACGACGCAACGGTCATGCTTACCCATGCTGTTTAACTATCAGTTGTAGTGCCGGAGTTACTGTTGCTGTATAGTCGAAATGTTAACGTTACATTTTCTGTAGTAATTCACTCATGCGCGTGTCTCCGGCCAAGCGGGAATGGTGTCTGGACCCAAAACCTAAAACTATTTTCTTTGATACCCGCGTCTGAGATTTGGGAAGGGAGAGTGAAAGTTTTGCCTATACTTGTACTTTTTCGATGACGCGGACACCTCAAAGAACACAACTGTTAACGCAACTATTTATTTGTCGACCGATCTTGAACTTTCCCACCATTTCAGACACGAGAGAATTCAGAGGCTGCCGACGCAGCTGCTTAAAAAACACAACGTTTATTTACCGAATGATCATCTTTCCCATTATTATAAACACGAGAGAATCAGAGGTTGCCGACGCGGGCTGCTCAAAGAACAACTTTTATTTTCCGAATGATCGATCCTCTTTCCCACTATTTTAAACACGACAGAATGGGAGGTTGCCGACGCGGGCTTTTATTTACCGATTAACTTCCTCACAGTTTCAAAGACGAGAGAATCAGAGACCGCCGACGCGGGCTGCTCAAAGAACAAAACTATTTTGTCGGTCGATCAAATAAAACTTTTTATCCATTTCAAAGAAAAGTTTGCAAAACATACATTTGGAGTTCAAAGACCAGCATTAACCTTGAAGGAGACAGGCGTCACGGTGAAAACATTAAGTGCATGCATCCACAACGTGTAAAATACTCATTGAGTGCTTTACACGTTGTGGATGCATGCAGGTTTTTATTTGTTGGGAGTTTCTTTTGCACAGGTGCGTTAATTAAAGGACCATCAACATGTCATATCGTCGATATGAAGATTTTGTGCATATGAGTACGACTGGTTTGAAGGATTATTTATCCGTTAGGGGACTTAAAACGTCTGGAAGGAGGGTTGAATTAATTGCAAGGGCGTTTGCTGCATGGGACATGGAACTGCCAATCAAAGCTACCGCTAAAGAACTTAAAACCAGATTGGACAGTCAATATGCAGAAAGAATAAAGAAGACGGGAATACGAGACCCAAAGACTATTTCAGCAGATCACTGTTCAGAAGAGGAAATAATGTGGCCTAAATTAGATACTGGACATATTTTCTCCTATATCCTTCGCGTAAGGGACTATGATGAAGAATATATTGGCAAGTATAAGGACCAGAAAGCATATTCGTATTGGATAAGTGGATTCGTCGGGACGGTGCGATCTTACAAAGAAGGCGGGAAGATTTATCTTTTTAGTAGCGTCACTGCCTCCCAGGCGATGAACGAGAAGCATGATTGTTGGATTGTTGTAAGCGAGACGCCGATTCTTAGAGTGGAAACGTGCTTTTGCGAATGTATGGCTGGAGCATCGCAAACCTGCAACCACGTCATTGCTGTGCTGTATAAGATCGAGTACGCCCATAGTCATAGGATTTCTGATCCCGCATGTACCTCGAAGCCATGCGAATGGAACCGATCTACACAGAGGCCAGTAGAACCTAAACAAATACGAGACGTTGTTGTAAGAAAAAAACTGAGGACGAAAGTAGAAAAGAAAGGTCAGGAAGACACGGAAGAGAGCAGAAGTGCCGCGCTCATGGATTTTGATCCCAGGCCACCGTTATTCAGGCAGATGGCCGGTGAAAGACTGTCTTCGTTGTATCAGAATATACAATCTGTGCATCCAGAGGCTGTGGTTCTTAAATGCATTAAATCAAGTCAACCTCAAGAACTTAAAGGAGGAAATTTGATTTCGATTGCCAATAACATCGCAGACAAGCAAACGGACGATGAGGGCAAAATTCGGGTTTTGTTGGAGGAGATGGTACTGAGTGAAGCTGACACTAGGAAAATTGAGGAACAGACCCGTGGACAAGCTAATAATCCATGTTGGAAGGAATACAGAAAAGGAAGAATCACAGCGTCAAAGATACATACAGTTCACACTAAAATGAAGACAATCACTAAATCGACAGCGGCGAGCAGCAAAGTACGCATCACACCACTTGTTGATTCCATCATTAACGGAGGACCTGACATCAGCCACATACCGTCTGTAAAGCATGGTATTACCCACGAAGGTGACGCTTTGAAGTCGTTCATAGCGCTGGAAGCCCAAAAGCATCAAAGATTTAAAACATCGAAATGTGGTCTAATTGTCAACAGGAAGAAGAGCTACCTTGCGGCATCACCAGATGCGTTGATGCACTGTGATTGTCATGGTGTCTCGACCATTGAGATTAAGTGTCCGTCTAGTATCAAGGACAGCACGGTTAAAGAAGGAGTAAAGAAATGCGACTTTCTCCACGAGATCGACGGAGAGGTGAGATTGAGGCAAAGCCACAAGTATTTCACACAGATCAACATTCAGATGGCTCTAGCAGAGGCTAAGCAGTCTTATTTTGTTGTCTGGACTGAACAGGGCACATCCGTAGAAAAGATACCTTTCGACAAGCAACATTATGAAGACGTTGCAATGAGCGCAACAGTGTTCTTCAAAACGTATGTGTGCCCTGTACTCTTGCATATCAAGGACTTATACTTTTGTGGCACTTGTGATAAACTATTGCTGGACGCCACTGAGATAAAGGAGGACGAAAGAGACACGATGGAGAGCATCCAATGTGACCTGTGCGACGTATGGTTCCATTTCCAGTGCCAAGGACTAACATCTGACGACGATTTAAGTGACGTCACCTGGATCTGTATGACGTGTTGTGCTTCTGCCTCCAACGATACAAAGGCATAGTTGGTAAGTGGACATTTTTGTCCGGAGCGGGTCACATTATTTATAATATTTCAATGCCAAAAAATATTGACGTTATAAAATCATTGGTTTTCTTTTACCACTATATTCTCTCTTTTCGAAACTGTTCCCACTTTTAAACAAGACTGACTTATGTAATCAACCTTAAGAATAACCGAATTTTTGCCGAGAAAATAATGAGTCCATTCCAATAAACTTTATTGGAAGAAAAACCATGAATAGGGAATGAGAAAAGGGGCCTTAAAAATCGATTTCTTCAGACATAGGAACGTTTTGTTTGGATTTTTTCAACTGTAATATAAGAAATATTTATGTAGAATCATCATCAATCAGCTTTTTTGTCACTGCGATCGATTTAATTAGTCTAAAAAAATTAATTGCGAAGTTGTATCCAGTGCGCGAAGCCGCCTTAGATATGTTTTGTGCACGCACATGCGGCGCTTGAGGGCGCTATCTGCACCTCCTTCAAAATGGCCGCGAAAATGTCGAAATGGCCTATTTTGACAATGCGTTTGTTGGAGCCACATGTAATTGTGGAATGTGTTATTTGGGAAAATACATGTACATGCATATTACCGTTGGTTGATATAACAGGGTGTAGCATAAGCCCTTCCTGCATTTAGACATCAAATATTCTTTAAATGATACAGTTGCTAATGTGTCTATGTTGTATTAGCACAAGGTTTATAGGTCAGAGTTGGTAGACTTGCATCAGTCCATACACTTACATGCACATGCATGGGTTAATGTAAACATTGCTTTAATCATTTCTTCTTGCATATTTGAGCTATGGTTAAGCCTAAATGTTACACAATCACTAGGTAATTTCTTGTGACATAGCTGTTTTGTTTCTATTTTCATTGCAGTTAATCTGTGCCTAATCACCATGTACGGCTACGTAAGTTTGTAACAGAAGTCGGTACTACAATAAAGTTTCTGGATTTGCAGCACAGCATTGTCGTTATCTTTGGCAGATTCATCATTAACGTTTACAACCAGGATGGATAAATGGGCAGAATATCATGCCACGCAGGGGGCTACAGGTCACGAACATGAGACACATGACACACACAGTGAAGATGATGCTTTACATGAAAGGTCGAGGGCAAGAATGCAAACAGAAAAGGGGCTTGCCTACCTAAAGGACATGAAAGCAAAGCGTGTGTCACAGTTGTTCAGGCAAATAAAGTTAAAAACTGAAATGCTTGAACATCTTATGTATGATAAGCACGACCAAGGTGAAGTTCGAGCTGAATACAAGGAATGGTTGTCATTATACGAGGACTTGCTCAAACAGTACAGCGAGTACTGTACCTTGCTGTCTGAGGAAGAACTACAGGAGTATATGGAAAACATATGGGACAGTAAAGATACATACCTGAAGAACTTTAAAGTGTATTACTCCGACTGGGAAGCTACCCGTTCACAACTGGAGCAAGACGTTGGAAAACAAAGCAAGCAACATCATACTCAGAACATTGAAAACATGACCAGCATGTCACGCATGAGTGGAAAAGGCTCAAGAGCTTCCATTGCCAGCGCTGTATCATCAGCATGACTCAAAGCGGAACAAGAGAAAGCAGCTTTGGGAGCAAGAATGAAGGCACTAAAGAGAAAACAAGAGATAGAGATGGCTAAACTGAAATTGCGACTGGAAGAAGAGGAACTGAATTTGACCACAGAACTGGACATTGTACAGGCAAAGGAAAAGGTTTTGGACGGTTATGAAGTGCAGTCATATCCATTTTTAATTAGGGATTCAAATTCAGATAAGCAGTTAAATAATGATGTGTTCATTGCAGCACAACAGAATAACCAATCAGACTGGGTAGACCAGACAAATAATGGTCAATCTGCACTAAATGTGGATGCTCATTGTTTTGGACCAGAGAGTCATAACCAGATTTGTAGCGCACAAACACATAGTAAACAGAGTTGTATTAATTCACCATGCCATAGTAAAATTGTATCAGTGCCATTGCATGTAAATAACCCTTCTGTTTCAGGAGAAGGTAGCAAAACTAATGAGCATTGTGTCAACCGAAGTGAAAGTGCCATGTCAGGGGACAACATTCTTCTCGCTGTTGTCAGGCAACTAAAAAGACCAACCCCTGAGATCAAGCGTTTTAGTGGGGAACCTACAGACTACCGAAAATTCATACGGCAGTTCAACACCAAGGTAACAGTTCACACTGAAAATGATGATGAGCGAATGAGTTATCTGGAACAATTCACTAATGGAGAGGCAAATAAAGTTGTCTCTGGTTTTAGCCATCTTCCTGCTGAGCAAGGATACCCCGCCGCCCTAAAAGAATTGGAGTCTAGGTACGGAGACGTGCAACTCATGGCACACTCCTTCATCAAGAAAGCACTCGAATGGCCATGTGTTCGTCCTGACAACCCCAAGGCACTTGATGAATTCTCAATTCTGCTGGTTGAATGTGAAAATGCTGTAAAATGCATAGAAGCTGTGAAAGTCCTTGAGTACCCCGACAACATGAGGAAGTTGGTGGGGAAACTACCATTTTACCTCCATGGCAGGTGGAGAAACGTCGTTTGGCAAACTACAGACAAAGGCGAGACTGTCCAATTTAGTCAATTGGTTCGGTTTGTGAAGATGGAAGCAAAGAAGGTGATGGATCCGATGTATGGCAGAGAGGCACTGAGCCAAGATGTGAAAGGCGCAGGTGCAAAGATTGTCACCAAGAGCACAAATCGTTCAAAGGGTAGTTTTGCAACAGAAGTTTCAAGTGGCGAACCCGGGCAAAAAGGGCGTAACAGAGATAGCTACAACAGGTCGACAGCAGATAGATCAGACAATAAAGAAACAAAGAGGGCGTGTATATATTGTAATGATACCAGCCATCTAACTGATAAGTGCAAGCGTCTGTCTAGTCAGCCTTTGTCAGAAAGGACAGAGTTTGTAAAAACCAAGGGTCTATGTTACGGATGTCTTAAGCGTGGTCATCAGAGTAAAGAATGTCGCTATAGATCTACTTGTGACATTTGCAAACGTCGACACCCAACCAGCCTTCATGATGAGAACAGAGTTCCCAACCCTGAGTCAAAGCCTAATCCAGATGGCATAAGTAGAGAGTGTGCAAATTTTACAAAGCGCTTAGGTGGAAATACGAGGGCCGGTACACATGGTCAGTGCACCATGGCAATTGTACCAGTTAAAGTCAGATTGAGAAATGGTATCAAAGCTGTACAAACGTATGCATTCATGGATCCGGGAAGCACCGTAACCTTCTGTAGTGAGAGTCTTGCACAACAGTTGGGCGCAAGTGGCCCACGTAAGTCCATTACTTTGGACACCATGGGAAAGTCCTACTCCATGAAAACGTATCTCATCGATGGACTTAAAGTCACCGACTTGGACATGAAGGATGAGGTTGATCTTCCAACCACGTACACCAAAGGCACAATTCCAGTTTCCCAGCACCATATCCCAAAGACTGATGATATCTCCAGGTGGGACCATCTTAAAGACATCAGCCTGCCAGAAATAAATGCAGACATTGGACTCTTGATTGGCAACAATGTGCCAGATGCCTACACCCCGTTTGATCTGAAAACTGGTCCTTCGGGTAGCCCTCATGCTGCAAGAACTAAGCTTGGCTGGGTAGTTTGGAATGTGATAAGAGATGGTGAACAAATACAGTGTGACAAAGGTTGCAGTTTTTCTGTAAACAAGGCTGAGGTCACAGCAATAACAGAAGTAGAACAGCTGAAACATCTGGACAGACTAGTTAGAGAGACCATCAATATGGACTTCCCCGAGAGACTCATCGATGACAAGAAAGAGCATTCTCAAGAAGACAAAAGATTCCTGGCATCGGTGAACAAGTCTATCTTTCACAAAGACGGTCACTACTGTATTGGACTGCCTTTCAAAGCAGAAGATGTAAAGCTTCCCAATAACAAGTCTATGGCAGTAAAGCGCCTTGGCAGCCTAAAACACAAGCTACAGAGAAACAGTGAATTCAAAAGTGACTACAAAGAGTTCATGTCAAAGATGTTGAGCGAAGGATATGCTGAACGAGTCCCAGAAGAAGACCTACAGCGGACAGATGGAAAGGTGTGGTATATTCCGCATCATGCAGTTTACCATCCTCGCAAGCCCAATAAGATTAGAGTGGTTTTTGATTGCGCAGCTACTTACCTGGGAGTATCTTTGAATGACATGTTACTTCAAGGACCAGATCTCACAAACAGTTTGATGGGTGTACTCCTTAGATTCCGTCAGGAAGAGATAGCTATAATGGGAGACATAGCCACAATGTTTTACCAAGTACAAGTACCAAGAAATGACCGTGACTGCCTCCGATTCTTCTGGTGGCCGAATGCAAATCTTAAAGATGACCCGGTTGCGTATCGCTTGAGAGTCCATCCCTTTGGAGCAGTGTCGTCGCCGAGTTGCGCAAGCTTTGCTCTAAAGCAAACTGCAGAGGATAACAGTGGTCTCTATGGAGAGGCCTCATGTGAAGTGGTAAAGAAATGCTTCTATGTTGATGATTGTCTTGTCTCTGTTAGCCAAGAGCAAGAAGCTGCTCATCTGATCAAGAGTACCACAGCCCTGTGCAAAGAAGGTGGCTTTCATCTGACAAAGTGGGTGTCAAATAGCCACGAGGTTCTGCAGACGGTGCCAATAGAGGAACGTGCAAAAGACATCAGAGAGTTGTCAATGGAGAATCAGAACCTTCCCAATGAGCGAGCTCTGGGGGTTTATTGGTTTGTTGAATCAGACAGCCTGGGGTTCAAGGTCAATTTGCCAAAGCAACCGGCAACACGTCGAGGAATACTTTCTATTACAAGTTCAGTTTATGATCCCCTTGGCATTGCAGCTCCCTTTGTACTGAAGGCCAAAATTCTCCTGCAGAGTCTTTGCCGACGAGACATAGGATGGGATGAAGAGATTAAGGGAGAAGATCTTATAATATGGAAACGGTGGTTGAGTGAGGTGAAAGAGCTAGATCAGCTGAGAATCAGGAGATGCTATAAGCCGCCAGGATTTGGCCAGGTTGTAAACTGTCAGCTTCATATATTTGCAGATGCCAGTGAAGTAGGCTATGGTGTAGCCGCCTATCTCCGGCTTGGTAATGAATCTGGGCAAATCAGCTGTTCACTTGTGACAGGCAAAGCAAGGGTTGCCCCTTTGAAGAACATGACTATCCCGCGCATGGAGCTGACTGGAGCAACCATTGCAGTAAAGTTGGGCAAAGTTCTTACTCGAGAGCTTGACTTCAGTGTAGATGGCACTTACTACTGGACAGACAGCATGACGGTATTACGGTACCTCGCAAACGAGAGTTGTCGATTCAAGACCTTTGTTGCGAATCGCCTTGCAATCATCAGAGATGCCTCGTGCTTGCAGCAGTGGAAGTACGTGAACACCAAATCAAACCCTGCTGATTGCGCAACACGTGGTCTGTCAGTAAAGAAGTTTCTTCAGTGTCCCATGTGGTTTCAGGGTCCGGCCTTCCTGTCTGAGCCTGAAACAGAATGGCCTCAGCAAGATACAGATCTGACCAAGTTACCAGATAATGATGTGGAGGTGAAGAAAACCGTAATGACGACCACAGAGAAATCGATCAGTCCCATTGACAGACTTCTGGAGCACTATTCAGACTGGACCAGACTGAAACGGGCAGTTGCTTGGATATTGGTGTGGATGAAACGCCTCCAAGATAGAGTGGCTGCAGGCAAGAAGCGGGAACAGGAGTCAGTGAAGCAAGAGTTGGACCAACAAGAACCCGATCCGCTGCTCCATTCTCCAAAGCCTGAATCAGACAAGAGCAGAGTTCGAGAAACTCCTGCCAGAGGAGTTCCTGACCATACTCGACTTACCATAGAGAACCTTGAGGCTGCTGAGAGGGCTTTGGTGTACTATGTCCAGCAGAAACATTGGAAAGAGGAAATTAAGTTGTTAAAAGAGACTGAAGGGAAACCACCCTCGCCAGTGAAGCATTCCTCTCCGTTGAAAAGGCTTGATCCTAAGCTGGTGGATGGCTGTCTACGTGTTGGTGGGCGAATTGGCAGAGCAGATCTCGACTTTGAGTCCAAGCACCAGCTACTGATGCCAAGAGACTCACCAGTATCCAGGCTGATTCTTCAGCATATACACAAATCAGTTGGACACTTGGGCAAAAATTCTATCTTGGCAGAGCTCCGCCGAAACTACTGGATAATTGGGGCACCTTCCATCATCAAGAGTATCGTCTCGAAGTGTGTCACTTGCAGGAGATACCAAGCCCCAGCTGAGCAGCAGAAAATGGCCAGTTTGCCGCAAGAGCGATTTGCATTGAACGAGCCTCCATTTAGCAAGGTTGGAATGGACTATTTTGGACCCTTTGAGGTGAAGCGTGGAAGAAGTACCGTTAAGCGATACGGAGTCATATTCACTTGTTTAACTTCGCGAGCTGTCCACTTGGAGTTGGCGCATTCACTTGATACGGATTCCTGCATAAATGCTATCCGCAGATTTTGTGCTCGTCGTGGATCAGTAAAGAGCATTCTTTCTGACAATGGAACCAATTTTGTAGGTGCAAAACGTGAGATGCAGGAGCAGATGAGAGCCTGGAATCAACAGAAAATCAATGACACTCTGCTGCAAAAGGGCATATCCTGGCGTTTCAACCCTCCAGCAGGATCGCATTTTGGAGGAGTTTGGGAGCGTTTGATTAGAAGCACCAGGAAAATCCTCTACTCCCTATTGCGAGAGCAGAATGTACAACTAAGCGACGAGTCTCTGCAAACTTTGTTTTGTGAGGTTGAAGCTATTATGAATGGACGACCACTCACCGAATGCCCTAACAGTCCAAATGATCTAGATGTCCTGACTCCCAATCATCTGCTTCTGCAACGATCTGGTGAGAGTCTGCCTCCCGGTTTGTTTGACAAGCGAGACAAGTATCCTGTTAAGCAGTGGCGACAAGTTCAGTACTTTGCAGATGCCTTTTGGAACAGGTGGTCAAAGGAGTACCTGCCTCTACTTCAGGAAAGGCAGAAATGGACCCACCCAAAGCGGAATGTGGCTGTGGGTGATGTTGTGTTGGTAGTAGACTCGACTCCCAGAAACGCATGGGCACTGGGAAGAGTACTTGAAGTCGTCAAGGATAAACATGGATTAGTCAGAAGTGCCAAGTTGAAAACAAAAACTTCCACTTTGGTTCGTCCTGTGGCAAAGTTGTGTCTTCTAGTTGAAGGCGATGTTGAGTAGTTTCAGTAGACCTATTGTTATGCATTGCATTCACTAAGTGTTTGTTTAAGGTTTAAAGTTTGGCCTTGTTGTTTAATATTATGTAATTGTTTATTGATCAATAACCAATTAGAGGGCCGGTATGTAACGGCCAAACTCAGTGAACTTTGTTTTGTCTATTGAGGGCGCTGTTGGAGTTAAGCGGTAGCTAGAGTGCTCAAACAACATGGATTCGGCTTCATAATTTATCGCAACTTATGTGCTTATTTCTTTGCCCAAAGTAACAGTCCCGCCAAGGTTTATTAAACGGTTAGTACATTGGTTCTCTTGGCATTAAGTTATAGAACTGGTTGAGTGATTAGTGTTCTATTAAGTACTGTTTTATAGCCTAAAAGTTGTATTTTGACAATGCGTTTGTTGGAGCCACATTTAATTGTGGAATGTGTTATTTGGGAAAATACATGTACATGCATATTACCGTTGGTTGATATAACAGGGTGTAGCATAAGCCCTTCCTGCATTTAGACATCAAATATTCTTTAAATGATACAGTTGCTAATGTGTCTATGTTGTATTAGCACAAGGTTTATAGGTCAGAGTTGGTAGACTTGCATCAGTCCATACACTTACATGCACATGCATGGGTTAATGTAAACATTGCTTTAATCATTTCTTCTTGCATATTTGAGCTATGGTTAAGCCTAAATGTTACACAATCACTAGGTAATTTCTTGTGACATAGCTGTTTTGTTTCTATTTTCATTGCAGTTAATCTGTGCCTAATCACCATGTACGGCTACGTAAGTTTGTAACAGAAGTCGGTACTACAATAAAGTTTCTGGATTTGCAGCACAGCATTGTCGTTATCTTTGGCAGATTCAGTGTCTATAATACCGGTAATAAAAGTCGACCCATACAGTACCTCATTTACGTTCCCAAAAAACAATGAAAACATGTGTCCAAGCTTTCAAGAAACTGAGCGAAGCCATTGTCCTATTTAGACTGGTTTCCTGGCTATACTGCAGTCACAACGGTACGGGGCGTGCCCGAGCCGTTGCGTAGCAACATCTACCACGTGACTCCATTCGCCTACGCACAGCGATGAATAGAAACGCAGCCCAGGCACACAGGAAAATGACCGCAATGACACTCAGACTCAGTACGTAGTCACCGGTGATATCGTAAAGTCCGCCTATCGGGAAATATAGAACATCGGAAATCCAAGCTTCAGTCACACCAACAATTTCATATCCCAACCCAAACCCAAAGCCAAACCAACCCACACAGCCCAACCCAACCCAACCCAGTATACCCAGCACGGTATGGGGTCTAAGGACCACCCCATTCCCTAACGCCCCTATGACTCAACACACTCTCCTAAAAACTGAAAGGAATTCCTTTGGAATTCCTTGGATGTTTGAGGCACAATGGGGGAACGGTATAGGGGGTACCCTCGGCCCCATATCGTGCTGCATATATGCAACCCAAACCAACCCAGCCCACACGCACCCAGCCCCACCCCAACCCAACCCAACCCAAGGAATTCCTTTCAGTTTTTAGGGGGGATTGGTGCGTTAACAAAAGGGAAGAGTGTGTTGAGGTATAGTGGCGTTAGGGGGCAGTCCCTCTGCCACATATCGTGCTGGGTATACAATAGACTGCCGAAGTGAATACGTCATCTTTTGTTGGTTGTCTAGGCAATTGGCTCTAAACTAAAAATCACTGAACCGTGTCCCTGTGCTTTGCAATGGTACTTTTTCCTGACAGCCATGATAGTTTAGAGCCAATTGCCAGGGCAACTCGTCCCACTTCGGCTGTCTATTCAACACACTTTTAACTCTCTCTTATAGACTAAAGTGTGACGTCAGTTGCCAAGGTAATCGGGATCTTAACATTCGCTAATTATCTGAAACATCCATTGGTGAAGCACTGATGGGAAAAGTTCACTTTTTTTTTTAGTGTAGACCAAGTAACAGGCCAGTAACCTTTGCAACACAAAGAGTGACATTTTAATTTTAATACATTATTCTCAACGAGGCGAACTCACCCGACAACGGGGCACCCAGAAGCATCCCGATGCCGTATGGAACCATGGCCAAAACCATTACCCCGTTAGATCCGTGAGTTTTGAGAAACAGATCAGCCGCAGTGGTGTTGGAAATAGCGTACAAGATGGAGCGAATCAGACCTGAAACTGAGATGCAAAACATAAAGGTCGGCTGAATGTTTAGCATATGTGTTGCACATGCAAAATAGACGTACTCAAGAAATATTATCGCCACTAAATGTGTTGCAAATACATGTTGTTAGGAGATTGACCAGGGGTGTAGGCTGGGGGTGCGGGGTGTGTGGACGTACCTTACCGCCAGCAGCATGGAGTTCCGTTTTTTTTTCATGGTATACCCGCAACTGACCGATCTCTGGTGTTGTCAAACACGATGGCCTGATTGAAACATATGCGAAATTGACGAGAAAAACATTTTGAACACCTGGGGGTGGTGAAAGAGGGCACTCCCCCTACCCCCATACCCCCTACCCCCCCTTACCCCCTACCCCCCCCCCCCCCCCTTACCCCCTACACCCCCTAACCCCCGCCCCCAAATCACCCCCTCCCCCACCCCCGCTGACCGACTTTGGACCAATCACCCAACTTGACAGGAGTTGCAGTTCCGCTTAAATGAAAATCGCACCCCCGGAACCCAAACCAGCCTACGCCCATAGTGACCTACTTATGGACAAAGCAATCATTTGGGGAAATGTCCTGATCGCAGTCATACAGCCCAGTGCCACGGTGCTCAGGAGCATGCCCGCAGAGAGAAGGTAGATTCGCTGACATGGGATGTGATCACCAACAATGCATACTAAGATCTTGCCGCAAATCTCTCCAATAGCAAGGAACATGATGACGACAGGAACCCGCTCTCTGCTCAAACCGCGGCCCTCTATGAAGCTCGCCTGGTGGAAAGAAAGAGGGATATTCTCTTAGGTGTGGTTACAACGAATATGTAACAGACTATATCACAATTTTACCCTCAAAAAGCCACAACGAGACGAATTAAGTCACTTACAAAGTTAATGATGAAGAAAGTCCAGCCCATGAGCGCCAAACAAAGCCCAATCGTCCAGGCCCACTGGTCAACTCCCATGAAAAGGCGGCATGTATCCCAACCGCGGCAGCTGAAGTTCGTTTTCCCAATCACATCTTTTTGGGAAATCACCGCGGAGTCTTTATTATGGTCCTTTTGAGGCCACATTGTGCCCACTAGGTCCTCCGACTGTTGATCTTTATTCAGTAAATTCTCACTCCTCGTATCCTCTGGCTGGCTGTCTTCAACCCTTAAGTCTTGACCCTGCATTTCCTCAAACAACGGGTCCTCTTCCCGTGCGTTCGATCCTCGTAGGTCCACACTCATAGAGTCTTTTCCCTGCATGTCCTCGGACTGCACATCTCCCGTCTGCATGTCCTCGGTCACACAGCTTTTTTGGTTAGAGAAGTTTAACTCAGGATCCAAAGGTTCTACTTCTTTCAGGTCGATCCATTCCGTAGGTTTATCCTTTTCCTCTTCTGCCATATTCTCCCCGACAGGAGGGTCGTTTAGATAAAACGGAAGACTGAAGCCGACCCCGAGCACGAAGATTCCGCCGCTGATGTACCTCAAAGCACGGCGCCATCCGAAGCGTCCGATCCATGACGTCAAAAGTGGACTGAATGCAAGCAAACCTGCAAAGACAGAAAAATCATACAATTTTCATTCGTCTCGACTCTAAAAATTGGAGCGCCATTCACCCCACTCCCGTAAAGAGTTGTGAGATTTTTTTATCACCACAAATTAAAGGCACAGGATCGTCAGCAATGCGCGCGCGCCAAATTCGTGCCACGAAGTACGCAGCTCCATGCGTATTTTGTGGCACGAACTTAGCGCGCGCGCATTGCCGATGAGCTGTGTCTTTAAGTGTCTTTGCACTTAAATAATGATTAAAAACAAAAGTTGGAATGAAAGTTATACCGGCCCCCAGCGATGACCATTTTTCATGGGGACAAGACAACAATATGAAACTCGGTATTGCTACAATGGAACTTTGTGGTCGTTTGGACAAAGTCAATAAGAACCTCCGAAATTTGTCGGATTACTTGCCGGACCAAGAAGTCGGCGGAAGAAAAGTAAGGTACCGTGGCGAAAAAAATGTATAGTTTGACTGTCTCAGACGTTACAGGGCTCTCTTTAACGACGCCATGTATGTTACAAACTTAGACTGGTTCAAGTCCGCATATTCCACACAGGAAAATATAAGGACAGGTAAAGGGCGCTTCATCTTGATCTGTGATTGGTCGTCTCCGCGCGTGCGCATTGTGTGTTATATATTTAAAAATTGGCAAAGCCCTTTGCTTTAGGCAATGTATTTTATATTTACATTTGGATATGTTCGACACGCACGGCCGGGTTACAAATGTCAATGCAAAATATGCGCACTTACTTTAAAAAATTAAATAATAATGACCACGTGACCGGGCAGAATTCTACCCGTCATGGCTGCCCTTTACCGATCCCTATATTTTCGCAATAAGCGAACCAATCTATAGGGATCGGGAACCAATCTAGTTACAAACTTTGCGTGAAATGCCGCGGGTTGTTCGGTGGGCCATCAGACAGATGGTATTTAGATATTGAAGACTGCCAGTCGTCAGACGTTCACTGGCGAATATGTCATTTGAGAAGTTTGTCATTAATATTTTTCTTTAAAATCACCCATCAAGCATCATTAAGTGCAGATTTGACAGAAAAATCCAACACTTGTACAATTTTCAGCCAGTCTGAGTCTAGTCTGATATGTTTTGTCCACTAGGTCTGAAGCCATAGCCATATGATCAACTTCTCATTGCATTCCGAGTTCTTAATTTTTATAAAAATTTTGTTGCTTATTTGTGTTAGGTATATACTTTTCGAGAGATCGTGCTTTTTCCACGGTTGTTGTTGTTGTATATTTTATGGCATATTCGGCAACTAAGGCCCTTTATGCCATCAACTATACGGTTTTAGCTTTAACTATACTTTATTATCAACTTGAGATGACGAAGAAGGAGTTGCAGTTTTAGAAGTGGGAGGAAAACCCCCAGAGAAATGCCCCAGGGGAAAACCCACGCGGTCAAGTTGGGACGGCAAACCCAATCCACATACACGCCCCGGATTCGAACCCTGGACGCCAGAGGTGAAAGGCGAGGAAAGAACCCGTACGCCAACCCGACCGCCCCTTTTCCACGGTTGGTCTCCGTTGTTCCAATTTATACTTTCGGTGAGGCTGTTCCCAAATGACCTCTGAGGACAACTGCCAAATGTGTCATGTGCGCATGTCCAGTAAAAACTCTGCTTAAAAAGAATCGTACCTAAAGATGATCCTAACACAATGATGCCATTGGCCCGTCCGAAGTTCCCCGATTTAAACCACTCCAAACATAGGCCAGTGACGGTGTGCACGACGAAGTTGGTACCCACGCCCACTATGACGCCATAGCTCGGCACGGCGTAGGCCAGTGCGGGGACGAGCGAGGTCAGCATGGTGCCTGTACATATGACGACGTGACCTATGATCACCACGGTGCGATGGCGCAGGCGCAGAAGAAGTAAGGCGGTGATTGGACTAAAGAGACTTGTTAACGCATTGGAAAGTGACCCAGGCCAACCTGTGAGGAAACAAAAAATAATAATAAAACGCATTTAAAAATTGGATTTCGTTCTAACCTAAAAATTATGTAAAATACCTCCCTATACAATACTATTCATAGACAAAAACCAGGGAAATTACGTGTGGCTGCCCCAAAGGTGTTTATGAAAATAGTTCATGCAGAACACCCACCCGTAAAACGCAGGCCTTGAACAATTTGTTTACTACAGCTCTTGAATTACCCGGTAATTACCCGTAGTTGTCCGTACCTGGGTAAAGATTAACCCGGAGAATCGGTTTCACACTACAAAACTAACCCCGCACAAGGCAGGCTGCGGTGATGGTATGGCCACTCGGCCGTACCCGGGTAGAAGAAAACCTCGGAGAATCGTCTCAAGGCCGCCGTTAACCCCGAGATTGGTGGGTTAACCCACCTCGCGAGTAGGGTTAGAAATTACCCGGGTTAAGGGTTTTGAGGCAGTAAACCCGGAGAATTGCTAACCCCGAGAAGTGTAGTCTGAACGCTCCGAATTACCCGGATAATCTCGGGGTTAAATTGCGGTGATGGTATGGCCACTCGGCCGTACCCGGGTAGAAGAAAACCTCGGAGAATCGTCTCAAGGCCGCCGTTAACCCCGAGATTGGTGGGTTAACCCACCTCGCGAGTAGGGTTAGAAATTACCCGGGTTAAGGGTTTTGAGGCAGTAAACCCGGAGAATTGCTAACCCCGAGAAGTGTAGTCTGAACGCTCCGAATTACCCGGATAATCTCGGGGTTAAATTGTTCGTTAACCCCGATATAACCCGGGTTACGTATATCCCCTCTTCACATTCCGTCAAAAATGTATCGAAAGCATGAAAATAAAAATGTTACTGACATTCCATTCAATGATATACCACATTAGGTGTATGTGTAAAAATGAGGTAGTTCAAAAGTCCAAAGATTTATTTTTAGATCCTACAAATTTTGAAAACATTTTGTTTCGTTCTCTTAAAATGTAATATTACCATGTTATACCTAGTCTTTGTGAAAGACGGTCTAACGTTGCTTAGTTCGTGTGAACAGGGAACTAGTTTATGCGCCGTACGTGCTCGCGGTCGATATTGCACTGTGTGGACAGGGAACTAGTTTATGGGTGCTGTTTTACAGACTGAACCCAGTGGCGAATAAACTAGTACCCTGTCCACAACGTTGCAATGTCGACCGCGCGCACGTACACGAACCAAGCACCGTAAGACAGTCTTTCACAAAGACTATGTTATACCGTCCTGCGTGCAGTACAACTGCATCTTGAAGCTACGCAATGGTTGTAATGTGCGGGGTTAATTATACCTCAATTCCGCAATCCCCTTCCCAGCGTTACGTCTTGTAGTCGAGTACTTTCATCCGAGTATCAAGTAGGCCTACTACCGAGTACTCAGACAGCCGAGTACCATTTCACTCCGAGTATTTTGCCAACCGAGTACAAGTACATGAGTCCGAGTACTGAGTACTTGAACATCCGAGTACGAGTGCTATTTGAGTACGAGTATACTTGGAGAGTCGAGTACAGTGCCGAGTCCGAGTACTTCGCTTACCAAGTACGAGTACAGCGTGTTCGAGTATATACGAGTATTTCGACTTTCGAGAACAAGTACTACGACGCTGGCCCTTCCCCGGCCCGGCCCCAAGCCATGCCTCAACAGCATAGAAGCATCTCTGATTTAAAGGTCTATTATTTTGCAATGATTAAAGTGATTTTTAAATCATTTAACACAACAACATACAGGGTTTTGAAGGTTTTCTGAAGCATTGGTTGATGCATCTGAGTGTGTAATAGTCTTGGCTCCAAGACCTTCGTGTTAATTTTTGTTGTAGCGAGACAGAATTCCCACAGTGCGCAATGAACAGTGCGCGAAACGAATGAGGGCGTGAGTCCAAATCCACACGTCGACAGTCCAAATACAGTCAGTTGAAATGCGCCCTCTATTGGGCATGCAAGTGTGACAAACACAGACAGTTAACGTCTTTGTAAAGACTAAGTGTGTAATTGAATTTTTTGCAGAGCAAACTTACCAAGATAATCCTATTCCAGTAATAGGCCATTTCGACATTTTCGCGGCCATTTTGAAGGAGGTGCAAAGAGCGCCCTCAAGCGCCGCATGTGCGTGCACAAAACATATCGAAGGCGGCTTCGCGCACTGGATACAACTTCGCAATTAATTCTTTTCACTAATTAAATCGATGGCTTTGACTATAAAACTGGTTGATTATGATTCTATATGAATTGTTCTTATGCTTCAGTTGAAAAATCAAAATTAAAAGTGTCTTCTTGTCTGAATAAATCGCATTTTAAGACCCCTTCTTATTTCCCAATTTCTCTAAGATTAAGGCGGCTTGATTCCCGCAATGGATACAACTTCGCAATTAATTTGTTTGACTAATTAAATCGATTGCTATGACGATAAAGCTGATTGATGATGATTCTACATGAATATTTCTTATATTACAGCTGAAAAATCGAAACTAAAAGTGCCTTCTTGTCTAAATAAATTCGATTTTCAGACCCCTTCTTATTTCCTAATTTCTCTAAACTAAGGCGGCTTAATTCGCGCACTAGATACAACTTCGCAATTAATTGTTGTGACTAATTAAATCGATGGCTATGACAAAAACCTAATTGATGTTGATTCTGTACGAATACAGTCTGAATAAATCGATTTTAAGACCCCTTCTTATTTCATAATTTCTCTAAGCTAAGGCGGCTTAATTGGCTCACTGGATAAAATTTCGCAATTAATTTGTTTGACTTATTAAATCGATGCCTATGACAATAAAGCTGATTGATGAATATTTCTTATATTACAGTGGAAAAATCAAAACAAAAAGTTCCAATGTCTGAATAAATCGATTTTTAAGGCTTCTTTTCTCATTTCACTTTTCTTCCAATAAAGTTTCTTGGAATGGATCCAGGTGACATCGCTTAAATCGTCGTCAGATTTCAGTCCTTGGCACTTGGAACCATACGTCACATTGGATGCTCTCCAGTCTATTTCGTCCTCTTTTATCTCAGTGGCGTCTAGCCACTGTTTATCACAAGTGCCGCAAAAGTATAGGTTTTTATTGATATACAGGGCACAGGTTTTGAAGAACACTGTTGCGCTCATTGCAACTTTTTTATAATGTTGTTTGTCAAAGGTATTTTTTTACGAACGTGTCCTGTTAAGTCCAGATAACAAAATAAAGCGGGCCTCCCACTGTGCGATTTTTGCCACGAATTAGGTACAATTAGCTACGATTTGGTACGATTGTGTGTAGAGTGTATACATAATCGACCTAAATCGTAGCTAATCGTACCTAATTCGTAGCAAAAATCGCACAGTGGGAGGCCCGCTTAAGACTTGTTTAGCCTCTGCTAGAGCCATCTGGATGTTGATCTGTGTGAAATAATTTTGGCTTTGCCTCAATCTCACCTCTCCGTCGATCTCGTGGAGAAAGTCGCATTTCTTTACTCCTTCTTTCACCGTGCTGTTCTTGATAATAAAAGGACACTTAATTTCAATAGTCGAAACACCATGACAATTTTGAAATCTTTATCATTTGTTCCAATAATCATGATCGGTTTAACAGAAACAATACAAATTTCCCAGGAAAAGATCATATTTTATCATGGTATTAATTAATAGCCTAAAGTGTAATAAGTTACCAGAAATGTTGACAATTGTATTTTGTTAAAATAATTATTGAAAGGGTTATGTTTATCCTTTCTTGCTGCGAACTAATGTCAAGCCTGTTCACACTTTTTTTTATATAAGGCCAATGAAATTAGATCACTAGTTTCTCGTCAGCGCCCGCATGTGATTTTGACCCCGCATCAAAAAATTTCATTATTCATTATTTTGCAAAAAAACGGAGGAAATCCGACTCAAACTACTCACAAGCGAAGTTTCTGTTTCAGTTGCGCGGTCAGTGTTGTGTAGCTAGCTTCGCAAAATGTATCACAGAATGCAGTATACCAACCGTACAGCATATCAGCGCTACCCCTGCACCAGTGGGTACCTGCGAAAACCGTTCGTTGCAGGTCGAGTTCGGGCGGTCTGTTCTTTAACACGGGTAACTCGTTCTCGACGGATAGATGATGTGTGATCCTGTTCCAAGTGCAGTGTTCTCGGGTCGCGTTCCCGCCGTTCGGGCGCGAGAACACTGTTTGCGTGTCAATAACAGATCGACCGCCCGAATTCGACATACGGTATTTGTGACCTCGTTTCCAGATCGCGTTATCTGCAAGGCCTTTGTACATGGAACTCGGGTTGTATATTTTTGCCGTGGTCACGAGGTTGGACCGATCGATTCCATTTGTTCTGGCACGCATTCGCATGCAGATTGTTGTGTCTTTTGCAGTTTTGTGTGGATTTTTCC
This sequence comes from Henricia sp. BOLD:AAB3569, assembly GCA_037783545.1. Classification (NCBI taxonomy): domain Eukaryota; kingdom Metazoa; phylum Echinodermata; class Asteroidea; order Spinulosida; family Echinasteridae; genus Henricia; species Henricia sp. BOLD:AAB3569. Next base: position 4,140,523 of record JBBELK010000329.1, read on the forward strand.
CGCTATAGAATATGTTTTCCCTGGCGGTTTATCATGAAGACAGGTGTGTGGTTAAATAAAAAATTGTGGACATCGGGGATGTGAGCGATTCATATGTTTTTATTCAACTTTTCGACGAACTGAAGGCCGGTTTGGTCGATGGCATTGACGAAGCAACAGAGTGGTTTCGCAATCGGAACTGTGCATTGGTACTGGTTGACACTGTACAGAAACAGTGACAGCAGCGTCCACGGATTTTGGAACACGCGCATCTAGAGGTTTTTATGGGTAGGAACTGTACCGATCTTATGTAATGCACACCCTCTTTGGGGGCCGTAAAGGCCTGCCATATTAAAACGTATTGCTCTTTCAAAACTCCTTTGTCATTTCCCATGACTTTTGCCATCTGAAGTTCTTCCTTCAAACACAAGCTACATGTATAACTCCATGGAGTGATACTGGCACTAACTTTCTGGGCGACAGTACTTTTAGAGCCTAAATCAGTTTCAAAATAGCAGTTAGTATATGTATAACGGGTTGCATTTTTCATTGATAAGAAATAATGAATAATGAATAATGAAAAAAAACCCTCATCAAAATTTGAAAAGTGGTTGACGAGAAACTAGTAATCTAATTTCATTGGCCTAACATACTTCTGTGATAAGTGGTCAGAGACACTTCATTTTCCGAAGATATTTACTTGAAAAAAACAGTAGCAGGGAGAAACTGGGAGATGACGAGTAGGCACTTTTTGTTAAGATTTTTCAACTGTAATATAAGAAATATTCATGCAGAATCATCACCAATCAGCTTTGTTGTCATAGCCATCGATTTAATTAGTCACAAAAATTAATTGCGAAGTTGTATCTAGTGCGCGAATTAAGCCGCCTTAGCTTAAAGAAATTAGGAAATAAGAAGGGGTCTTAAAATCGATTTATTCAGACAAGTAGGCACTTTTTGTTACTATTTTTCAGCTGTAGTATAAGAAATATTCATGTAGAATCATCATCAATCAGCTTTATCGTCATAGCAATCGATTTAATTAGTCAAACAAATTAATTGCGAAGTTGTATCCATTGCGGGAATCAAGCCGCCTTAATCTTAGAGAAATTGGGAAATAAGAAGGGGTCTTAAAATGCGATTTATTCAGACAAGAAGACACTTTTAATTTTGATTTTTCAACTGAAGCATAAGAACAATTCATATAGAATCACAATCAACCAGCTTTATAGTCAAAGCCATCGATTTAATTAGTCAAAAGAATTAATTGCGAAGTTGTATCCAGTGCGCGAAGCCGCCTTAGATATGTTTTGTGCACGCACATGCGGCGCTTGAGGGCGCTCTTTGCACCTCCTTCAAAATGGCCGCGAAAATGTCGAAATGGCCTATGATTATTCGCCTTTAAATACTTACCCGCAAGTACAGCACTAGACTCAAATTCTGCTTGCAGACTAACGAACAGAATACTATAGTTGTAAAGGCATCCATACACCAGGAAATACTGCATGGAAACGGTTACAGCAATGAACCATTTCCACCACCATCCTCCTCGCGAACATGAAAACCACGCCATGATGTTGGTAGATGTTTCGGGTTCACGTGTGTAAACAGGGACGCTTGCAAGACACGTACACGTGCCAGCGCCAGAGTACTTGCTTCACCGTTGAGTTATGTCATTATGCCAGCAATGTAAATTGCGACAGGAGTAAAATATAGCAGTGCGTATTATGATACGCGTTATCCGAATAGAGAAACTATATACCCCGTCCAAGCTGAATATTTCTACGGACCTGGATGAAATCATCCTGAGATATCAGGGAATTTCTACTCTGCAAAGCGACGTAACATACCCTGAGGAAATACACGCAAATCTGTGGAGTGAGCCGGCTGTTGTCTTGAGCCAACTTACGCCCGAGTCATTTTGATGTAATTAAATTAAATTAGTCATGTTTTGGTTAAAATTCCAAATATCTATATTTTCTAGAAATTTGTTTGAGTTTTTGTTTTTTGTCACGTTAATCATATCGATAATTCCTGCAACATTTGTGTCTACTACGCATTTTTAAAACAAAATTAATCAGAGGGATGCAGAACGAGTAACATAATGTCCTGTTCAATAGAAATAGCGACCAATCGGCGAGCGCGTTAAATCGGAAAGCTGGAAGTTGGCACTGGTAGGGCTGCTTTCGAGCGCGGCACCAGGTGCTCCATGGTGCTCCATGGTGCTCGCCCGAAAGCGTGTATAAGCATGTGTGTGACGTAACGTTTCCACCACCTGGGAGCACCAGGGACGAGCGCTCGAAAGCAGCCAAGGTGGATCGTGGAAACACCGAACGCCACATATAACAAGACTCATGATTGGTCTAGAGAGGCGACAAGATTCTGTCGCTAGTCCCACCGCCAAATGGGGCCTTTTTCAACAGGGCCACTGTACGCAGGAGTTAGGGAGTGCGTTAAAGGGGCACTGTTGCAAGAGGATGGGATGAAATACACCTTTTGGTATGTGCTGCCACAGTTGAGACCGAGTGACTACCGCCGCTATAGGCCCAACCTCAACGCACTATTCCTTTTTGTTTACGGCGTACGACTCCTCCCTAAAACCTGAAAGAAAATTCCTTGGATGTTTTACACACATTCGGGGAAAATTGGGAGGGCGGGAGTCATGATCGGTCTCGTATCTTGAGCCAAATGCCTTTCGGTGTTGTACAAACGCAATGACGACACTGTTTTGTAGCTTTGGTTTATTTGCCGGGCGGTTTTAATCCCGTGTCGGCCTTTCCATAAACATTTGACTGCATCAACTCGGAATCTGTGTTGATACAGCATAGTATAACACAAAATTAGCTTTCTTTGGCGTTTCTCCGTGGGGATTTTTCGTGCCCGCAGCCATGTTTACCAATGAAATCTGTGTCACGATTCCTTTATTTGGTGTCTTTACATGGGGTAGATAAAGAAAATAAATTAAGTTTCTGACGTAGGAACGGAGTCACAAATATTCATTTCCAAATTAGGGCCTATTTGTAGACTGGTTCCCGCTCCACATATTCCACTTACAACGACTGAATATGAGGACCAGCTACCGTAGTGTTTAAAATAGCACTAAGCATTACGTCATGCATTTATTTTTAGAAGCGCATAAAACGGCAATTTTTGAAAATGGCATAAGCCTCATAGGCTTGCGTGTAATTATCGCATGAATGTTGCGCAGCTTACGCAATAAAAAGTTGCGCAGCTTACGCAATACAAAGTTGCGCAAGAGGGTATAGGCCTACGCAGTGCAAAATCGGCTGCTGGCCCGGACACGTGTAGTGTGGATTAGGTAAACGCAGTCCTTACACGGACGGCCGCGTGGATTTATCCTCGGATGTCCGTGGGGTTTTCCTCCCACCGTTTATAACTGCTTAAAGGGCTGTGACATGCTAAACAACTTTGTGCCTAAGCTTTGCTTCATAATGACGGATTACTTGTTCAGCAAGACATACTGTTGTTCGTTTGGATGAAACTTTGAAGATTTCACTGCAATAAATCACAGACAGAGGGCGCTGTTTTGAGTGCATCACATAAGGAAGACAGAAGGGAAAAGTTAAGAAAAAACATAAGACTTCAAGTTGGACTTGTGGCAAATTGCTGCAGTTTCTACCCCCAGTTTTGTCATGGCTCACAGCAGGCAACATGTAAAACAAACTCAAACAGCCATGGATTACAAAAGTTTCAGGAAAATTGAGAAAAAAGTGAAATCTTTTGTGCACAGTTGAATGTGATTTTTCTGTGTTTGCCTCTTGTGACATATGACCTTGGTCATGAATATGCATATTTTCATTAGCATAAAAACTAAAAACATTTGTTTTAACCCCCAAAGCAAGCTCCAAATAGGATTGTTATGACTTTAACTGAGTAGAGTGGTTTTAAAGCATAGATTTCATTGATAAAAATCCTAAATAAGGGGCCCTTTAAAGCTACATGTCATTAATCTGAAGTGGAATTATCTACCGACAGTATACAGATCATGGTTCATTTTTCAAAACAATGTAATCTTCGGCAGGAGTAAAGGTCCAGTGTTTATTCCCTAGTCGCTCACCTGTTATTGTATGCAAATGAGCTTCTCGACATTTGACCCTGTAAATCTACTTCAAAGACAGATTATACCTGCTGTATGTACGGTTCATTTTTTTTGTGTCAACTTGACAGAACGCGACTTAACGCTTGGTGAACCAAATTCCAGTAAAGTTGGATCAGTCGATCGGTCATGCTTCTTTGAACAGAACACTAAAACAACACGTGCACGGACCATGGACCTACCTCCATGGAGCAACTAACAATGGAAATTGGGCACACACCATTGTCAATAATGGTTTTTGCCCAATTTCCATTGTTAGTTGCTTATAGTGTAACGGCCTATATACCTACAAACTCTTCCCTTTTGTTAATGCACCAACCCCACCTCCCCCTCCCCCTCCCCCACCTCCCCCTCCCCCTCCCCCACCTCCCCCTCCCCCTCCCCCACCTCCCCCTCCCCCTCCCCCACCCCCACCACCACCACCCCCTCCTCCTCCCCACAAAATACTGAAAGGAATTCCTTTGAAATTCCTTGGATGTTTGAGACACAATGGGGGAACAATTATAGGGGATACCCTCTGCCACATATCGTGTTGCATATGTGAGTTTCTGCGACCCTATCAGAAGAAATGTATTTCGTTGGTCAAGCTTGAGTGAATAATTGCATATGCATGATGCCATGGTTCAACTGAGTCACTGACTGTTTTCACCGCAAGCAAGAACGACGGCTTGATCTACGACCTTGCATGTCAGTTTAAAGATGTTATGCCGTGGAGAGATGAATTATAATTATTTTTGCATGTTTCTATTCTTTGATATATTAATTATCGATTTGCTATCTCGTTTTACATTTTATATTAATATAAAAGGTGAAAATTTAGGCTTATTTCCAACCCATGATTTTCCTCTTTTCTGGAAACTGTCGAAATCCCGCCGCTGCGGGCAGCAAACAGATTTGGCCAAATGCGTGATGTCATTTTACGGAGACGTTTGCAGCCAAGAAAGATATAGTTCCGGTTCGCGCACAATATCACTCCGCGCTAATACAATAGTCTGGTGCCGCACACATTGTGTGAGAAGAAACCTGTGTTTGGTCTTGATCCTACCGCTATTGCAGGTATGCTCGATCGATCGATACGTACGTACGCTATCTTCGTTCGTCGAAACAATTTCATGAATTTCGTTGTCGGATAATTTCGTTTTAAAACATAAAGATAATGGTGATTCATTGCGTTGTTGGTGGATGTCGAAGAAATCAAGGGAATTCTCCAGATGTTAGTTTTTATAAATTTCCAAAGGATACGGGAATACATCGTTGTTGGATGCGTTTTGTAAGAAATACAAGATCTGACTTCGATGTTTCGGAGTACTCGCGTGTTTGTAGCGCTCATTTCGCCGACCAGGATTTCGATCCGTCGGCGATCATGAAGCGCAAGTTCGGCATCCCATGTCGCCTTCAGCTTCAACCTACTGCCGTGCCTTCAATCAAAAACCCGGACCAACTTGCAGACGAATCGGCCCCTCAACCTAAGAAGTTTAGAGGAGCTTTCAAGAAACGAGAATCTAGAAGGGTAAGTGAAGGGGGAAATCGGTGATGATGCGCATGTTGAGATGTTTGGGATTTCCCTTGGAAAAATTTTTAAATTTTCTTAATCCTAATTTTAGGTTTCTCCATCAAATCTGTGCTTATGCCTAAATAAGTCAAATCAAAGAAAATTTCAATTTTTGAATTCTTCCAAATATAGTCTTACTAAAAAGAGAAATGTTCTAATAAAAGCTTTCATTTTTCCTTTTCAAATTGGCACTTATAAGTTATAGGATACTACACACGAATACTAGACAACTCGTCCCCGGGACAACTCGACCCCTGGACAACTCGTACCCGAGACAACTCGCACCCCTTTTGTTGTTATCATTTTGGTAACTTTTTTAAATGTCCTGCGAAACGTCCCCAAATGTTTCAGCAAACATCGCGGCAAAAGTCAGTAAAGTCGAAACAGATATCACGGCGAAAGTTTCAGATATCACGGCGAAAGTCCTGGCAAATATCCCGGCAAAATTTCGCAAAAGTCCCAGAAAATATTGTGGCAAAAAGTGCGGCTGAAATCGGGTGAAATTTTGTAAAACTATTGCCGGCAAAAGTGACACCAAAACAACCGCAAACCAACTGGACTGTGCGTAAAACAAATTAATTTGCTTCATGAGTACAAAGAAAGTGTTACATCATTATTACATGTATGGGAATGTTTTTTGATATAAAAATCCTACATTTTTCTGAGAAAATCTAGAATATGAGTTGGTTTGCGGTCAAGTTTGTTTGCGGTCAAGTTGGTTGACATTCGATTTGGTACACGGCTGAATGGGTCCAAGTCAATTTTTCTGACAGTTGACTGATATCCCGCCCCATTACCAGTTTGTTCTACTATGACTTCTAAAGTAGCGAAATTATGCTGCACTAGTAATGTACATGTATTTCACATGCAGCAAATAAAGTACACAATACTACACATGTACATTATGTAGTAGTAGTTTACTGATGTTGCATTTCTTGTTGGCAGGTGATAGATGAAATTCTATCAACAGATAGTGAACGTGAACGTGTAGATCTTGAAGTTGCTTCGGCAGAAACTGCAACATCGGTCCAAGCCCCACCAGTCATTTCACCTGGCTCCCTAGGTGAAGCAGCAAGTAGCCAACAAAGCCATCTCGCTAAAGGCCAAGTGTTTGAAAATAACTTGTTTGTCGTGCATCTAAACCTCCCTAATAACATTATAAAAACACTTTGTTCTTTACTTAAAGGTTTGGGAAGAGAGCCAAAAAGCCCTCGTGTACAAAATTAAGGATCAAGACGTACGACCCGTTCTTGGAGGCGATGCTCGCTGCGACAGCATGGGCCACTGTGCGAAATATGGATCTTACACCGTCATGGAGTTAGTATCGAACAAGGTGTTGGACATACAACTGGTTCAGGTACTGCTAGTTTTGTTACTGTAACCATTATATATAACTTTCTTGCTGTTAATTGTTACCTTATTTCATGCAGTTGCAAAAGAATTACATTAGTCAAATAGACAAACGTAAATTACCTACTTTTAAAAAGTGTGCATGTATTTAGATTTAAAGACGGAGGCTCGTTAGCAATGTGCACGAAATACGCAGCTCCATGTAGCATAGGCATGGAGCTGCATATTTCATGGCACAAAATTGGTGCGTGTGCAGTGCTGTGTCAGCATTTTCGTATTTGTTGTATGCTAAACAGTAGAATCTTTTAGTGTTTATAATAAATTTCATGATGTTTGTAATTTTTAGTCTAACGAAGTCAAGAACTCGAACGCAATGGAGCTAGAAGGCCTGAAAAGAGCGATGAAGTGGATGGAGGGACAGAAACTAGAGCCAAAAGCTATCGTGACAGATAGACACCTGCAGGTGACGAAGTGGATCCGGGAGGAGCTGGGGCCAAAGGGCATCACCCACTACTTTGATGTTTGGCATGTCGCCAAGGGTTAGTGTTGCCTTTGTTCTGTTTCATTCTTTATTTTATATTAAATGTGCCTTCTTACTGTGTTCGCTGTACAATGGTATCAAGTTTCGACTGTGTTATTCTTCATGCTAATTTTGTGTCAACTGTGTCAACTAGAGAATTGATAAATAACCCGAGTTAACTTTTTTAAAACTGCTGCTGGACTCGGATAACTCGATTGTGGACTTGCATTACATTTTTTGAATTACTGTCTGCAATTGCAATAAACGTTGGTGCCAAGTGACAGCACATGTTAATGAGGCAGCATTTTGAAACAACTTCTTTATTTATCAACAGGCTACGTTGACAAAATCATCAGTGTGACAACAGAATTCTGTAAGCAACAACAGAAGGACCTACGAGCTGCAACGGATAAACTGCAACGGAAGCCTCCACCTGTTTCTTCGACTATGACACACCCCGACAAAGCCGATGCAATCAAACGCCGTGTTTCTAGGTTTTCGGTTGAAGCAGGTTTCCATCAGTAAAGTAATGAGGGGATTGGGGATGGAAAAGAAAACTTATCTTAACTATGAGAGTGAAGTCAAGTAACGCATAATTTAATACAAGTACATGGTATAACAATATATGTTCCTCCTTGAAAAGTTAAACCCCTGGTACGTACCAATGACGTCATTTTGGGAGTCAAACAATGCCGTGTCGTTCTCGAAGCAATGTGCGTGCGCACTGTGTGTGTGTGTCCATAGCGTGCTATGCTGAGGCTCCCATTGGTGAATTAAACCACGTTACGCCCACCAGAGACACACACATCTTTTCCACAATGACTCAGCATTATTTGACTCCTAAAATGGTGTATTCCCAGGGGGTCAATAGTTTTTGGATTATATAAAGCCTGGTTAATTGTCTATTATGGTAAAACTAAATTTATAATCCATAGTACGCATACTTTGAGTTGTTAAATCAATAACCTTAATTTCCAGGTTTAGCATGGCACGAGTCTATATTGTAAGAAGTGACACAAATAAATTTTAGATCATGGGACTTGAGAAAAGTGAGGTTTATAAGTTGCACGGAATTATTAATTTGGAACTTAGATAAATTTATACATGTGTATGATAAATACAAAATACTCATAAGGCTTACTTATTGATGACACTAATCTTTCAATGTAAAACACCCTCGGGGCTTTGTTGGCGTGTCCATGCTTCTAAATCTTTTAGCAAGCGCCAAGGCCCCGAGAAGGTGCTATGCATCTTCCGTACGGTGAGCACTGTCAAAGTTCATATTCCAATTTCCTCTACTATTGACTTTTATAAATAAATACATGTATACGTACATATTAAGATGATGCAATAAATTAATTTTTAAAAAGTGAGGTTTTTAAAAGTTATCAAGGGGGGCATATTTAAATCCTTTATAATTACCACTGGCATCCGGGTAAGCTTCTCTAACTTTGATCATAACACAAGATGGGAGTGGTACTCTATTGTCCCGCCCTAAGTACCCCCAACACCAGCGCACAACTTGGCGGTACGCAGTATGGCGAAATTTGCTGAAATGAAAACAAGGAAAGGATGTCATTTTATACAATAACAGTTGCACACACACCAGGGTTGCAGTGAGTCCGTAACAAGAAGCGAAGGGTGAACGTGCAAAAAAAAACCTTTGTTAGAGTTCTTTGAATAGCTTGCGACTTGAATTAAGACACAGGGACTTGTGATGGACTCGACTACAACCGGGACACACGGCTTTTTATAAATGTTACGAAAGGTTTATAATAAGAAAAATATGAGGGCACAATATTTTGTTCTTCGTTATTTCTGTTCTACCAAGTAATTTGCAAAGACTTTGTTAATAAAGGTTTGACTTATTCTTTCACAAAGTCTAAAAGACCTTGAATTATATCAGTGTTTGACTGTAGTTACCAACCTTGCTTCATTTCCTTCCATTGCTCTGGCTCCATACTGTTGCCTATACTGCTTATATGCGGTTTGAAGCGTTCCAGGATTAAGGCATACTGCTTCAAACCATGGGTGATCAGTGAAACAACCCTCCGAAGGCAAGTCTGTTTCAATCCATTTTCGGTCAATCTGTTCCACCTCCTTACAACACTTGCAGTTTTCGTAATCCGGCATAATGACACACTTGCCACAGTTGCACCTGCCATCCAAAATAAAAAAGTTGAAAATTAATCATATTAGACTACCAAACCTGGCCAGAACCCCCTGTACAAATGATTCCTTACAAATAGCTTGACAGTACACACAATGCTAAGTAGAAGTGTTTTCAAAGGGAAAACAAAAGTTTCCTCATCCAAATTTACAAACCCATGTTTGTTATAGAGAATGATACATGTACATTGTCTCAACGGTCGAGTTGTCTCAACGGTCGAGTTGTCTCGAGTCGACTTGTCTCAACGGTCGACTTGTCTGACCCCCCCATACTAACAATGTGCCTAAAAATCCCCCTCTCACCCCCAAAAAGCAAAAACAAAACAAACGTGGAATAAAAAGTCAAGCACGTTTTGTTAAAAGTAACGGAAAACAACTTCCCCCACAGCTGGAAGGGACTACTTTTTTGGGGAAGCGAACCTCCTGTGCACATTCATCAGTACCGAGTGCTTTGTGGATTACACGCCGAACGAACGGCCCGCCAGCCGGTAGGGTTTCAGCGAGTGCGCGCTGGACATTCTCGTAAACTTGTTACATTGCATTCTTGACCCAGTCACATTACAAAACGCCCCTCAACACTGCTGGATAAATGTTCTAGTGTTGAAATTAAATTTAACATGCACAAGTATCAAATGAAGAGGAAAGATCAGGTCTAAGTTTTTACATCAAACGGAGATTTTAGAGTTTGGTTTTCGCCTCAACAACGTACCGTAAGTTCATGGTAAGTTTTACACGGCACGGACTTACACGGCAGTTTCGGCCGTGCCAAAAAAGGATGAATATTCCACATTTACATGGTCTAAAAATGTAGGCAATCGGCTCAAACAAACATGGTACATTATCCATGAAAACCTCCAAGGACAAAGAAAGAAAGAAGAGAAAGCCGAGGCAGTACCGTACCAGTTAGTGTCTTGTTGCCGACTTCGGTCGTCGATTGGAACACCGGCATGACCGGACTCGAGTTGTTCTCGGATTTCTTCCTCAGTTAATTCTGGCTCAAACTGATACGGTTCAACCGTAGGAAATTCACTGGATGGTTCTTCATCGCTGTCGTCATGAAATGAATGCGATGAGCAAGAAAAAACATCGCTATCTTCATCAGAAAAAACGTCAACACTGGAGTCACTTGTCGACATGATGTTGCAAAACGCCACGTTGTGAATAACAAGAAACAGCCGTCGGCAGGACGCGTCCGTAAAGTGACGTCACGATTCCGTGGAATTTCCTATGTCAAACTTTTAGGCCCGACGGCTGTTGTTCAGATTTTGCTTCGAGCTTGGGCTGAAAAATGGTCTAAAAAGTGCCCTTGTAAAAAAAAATTCGCACCGTCTAATTTTTTTCTAAATATTTTTCCTGGCATAACTAAATGTATTTAATGGTTTAATGTGTAATTTGAGTAATTTCATCTCTCCACGGCATAACATCTTTAACAAGAAGTAAGGCCTATCAATGAGGTCAGGTATAATCCGGAAGTTACAGAACTAATAATCTACAGGATATCCTAAGCATTATGTTGCTGTTAATAATGACCAAAACTTGTTTGTTTGTTTGTTTGTTTTTCAGCCGAATGTTCTCCCGCTGGACGTAGTACAACGAGAACATAAAACTTGAGGCATGTCCGTGCACGGAGCCGCACGGGACAGCCTTCCGTCTATGCTTGCATCGAAGTACGGTGTTCCCCAAACGTATTGTATTTATTATTGTAATTCGTTTGCAGGGGCGCGGCGAATTAGAGCACAGGCGCCAATGAAAATGCTTTATTTGCGCTTGAGGGACGAATTAGCTAATAACTTAAAATCTGTGGCGGATCCACGCGCGGTCATTAAAATGCAAAAAATACAAAGAAAATTCCAGGCGAAGTACAGACATTTCAGGCGGTATCTGCCACAAATTTCTTCTTATGGTCACAACAACTCGACCTAGCCTAGCCTGCGCGACTTATGCCAGAGCGAGTCACATTAAATGACATTGCAATTCCAAACGTTTCTATAAATAAAAACCTCCGAATATAGGCCTATACATGCACGTTTTATAATTTATACATGTACGTATCATATGGCTGGCAATGAATTATATTGGTGTTTGTGGCCAACTTGTGTTAATGTTGACCATTGATTTTTGGTTTGAAATCAAAATTTTTTTTAAATTGAGAATCCCCGAGTATATACTTGATATATATTTATTTTGACTCCGACACTCTAGCCTATTCTTAATTTACATTTTAAATTCTCGTATAATGTTTTACAATGTCGTTCAAACACGAATACTGCAAAAGCTGCTTGCTTGTTCCAAATATACTTTGCTTTCAAATTTAGTTAAAAATAATAGAATTATTGATTTGACACATTACAATAATAAAATTAGACACATTTTAAATAATAATTATAACATCTGACGGAAGATCAAAACCTGTATATACTCCTTCATAATAAAAATAATAATAATAAATTGTGTTTAAAATCATTTTCAAAAAAAATTGCCTCGAAATCGCAATGAAAAAAAGTAATGGCGATCGCGAGGAGACACAACATATCTTGATTAATTCATAAAATGTTTTTAAAATATTCAGCGCCAAACAGAAATGGTCCGGCTTTTTTTTGGCGGGAATCTCTGACAAACCGCAATCGAAATTCTTTGCATATGTTTCTCCATAATTATTCGATTCTAATACATTTTTTTATACAGTTATAAAGTTACCATTTTTCGAAATATGGGATATTTCTCCAGACACAATAAAACTTGCATCTGTATCATTAATTTTGACTCCATTCACCCGAGTCTGTCAAGACTTTCTGTTTGTAAATCGGCTCCGCCCCGTCTCGCCCCGCCCTCGCCACGTCCCGCCCCTTGTTTCTTGCATGCGCCACTAATTCTGACCCTCATTTCTGGTCACGTTTAGAGCGATTCTGTGTACCATCATACCCGATGCGTTTTCCGATCCGATGCGTTTCCCGATGCGTTTCCGCTCGTACAGTTACACCTCACGAGTAAGGGGTGAGGAAGACTGCTTTGGTGATCATTGTTATGGAAACAAGTGCCCTGAGTACTCAGAGTGTTAAAAAAAATGTTCCGAGGCCGTGGGTTCCTCAAAGTGCCGTAGGCGGACTCTTGAGCAAACTGAGCATGCGTCTATGACGTCGTCTGAAGACCGGAATCAGGAGATAGCTCAACATGGCGCTCACGAAGAAGCCCACAATAACAAAAAGACTCATGTTGTAGTTTCCAGTTGCGTCATACAGACCACCTAAACAACAGAGAAATCAATTTTGATGTTAAATGCGTATTTCTGCTGTTTTTGCATATATTATACAAACTAGAGCAGGCCAAAATGTGGATTGCGTTACATAATAATTGTTTGATTCCACTGTTTACCCTTACGCTTGTGCACAGGAATTCTCCTCTCACCTCTAAAAACTGAGCATTTTTTTTCAAATTGCTGTTGGTGCTCATAAGATGGCGGGCATCGACTTCACTCGGGAAATTTGACCGCTAAATCCAGTTTAAACCATCTTCGGAAACGAAGGCTTTGCTGCGCAACGCAAGCCGTTGATAAGCCATATGATGTTATGCCGCCTGCGTGATTAACTACACCACGTGACTAGCTATAGCTCAATCAGGAACACCGATACAAGATGACTCCGTGACCTCTAGCATGACACAATGTGGGCATGTGACATCGACCATCCGATTCATTGGCTGCTTAAAGCTGCATATTTATGCGCATGCGCAGCAAAACCGTCGATTTCCGAAAACGGTTTAAGCAGATCACTGCGTCCTAACCCGTAATTGGCGCGGCAAAAATAACCCCGACGCCGCATGGAATGGTGGCCACCATGTTGACAAACTGGTCCCCGTGCTGTCGAAATAGCTGATGCGCACCCGACCATGCAATAGCATTATTTCCACCTTTAGCGATGCCGAAAACTGAAGGGGGAAATGAAGAGTTAAAAGTGTGGGTTATAAATTATTCTGATATTCGGAAACTATCTCGAAACGTACATTGCCTTTCATTTTAACACTTGGTTCCACTGAACTAATAGCGGTTTTTTCGGTGTGTGGATACCGGGGAATTCCAGGTATTGGTGGGGACTTGTAGCGAAATGTCTGAATCATCAGGCTTGTTGGCTGCTAAATTCCTGGAGTTAATCCAGTTCCGAACTTGCAACTATCTTGTTTTCAAAGTGTATTATTTTTGGCCAAAACGCATTTCTTAAAAAATACAAGGTATCACTGCCGAACATAAAACTGTGTTTTATTTTATTTTACGGGTTTAATGAACTTCATTTCGCAGCCCGTAGGCTGAATTGCATTACGCATACAAATGTGTTCCACCTAAACATCAAGATACATTGGTAAGCGGCGCCATTGGCAGCTGATAGCCGGAGACACTGGGTATGAAACAAGATAATGATCACCAAGGGTAATATAATTTTGTGACATATCTTTGTGATATCCCACTGTAACTCGAATGGGCACACAGAAAGATCAAGTCAAAAATAAAAACCCGAAGTGGTGAAATCTCCGGCCCTAGTGTTTAATTATTGATTACCTATTGCAATAATGATCATCGGTACGAGCGCCTGCACCGTTATCATAAGTCCTGACACCAACGCCGCTACCAAAGAGCAGACGACTTTCAAGTAGAGCAAGTAAAAGGGCAGACGATCGCCCACTATGGCAACGACGAGCTTACTGCAGCTCTCTCCTGCCGCAAACAGGCATATAATCAAGGCAGCCCTATCCGAGAACTCCAAACCGTTTATGAAACTCGCCTGCAAAAGAGAAGCACGTAAAAGGATGACGTCATCAAAGGGCACCATGTTTATTATTGATACCATGGCATTCTTTTTTCTGTACGTATTCACTTTTAACGAATGGCGATAGTACACGGAGTTAAAGTGGTGTCGACTCGTGGTAGCTAAATCAAAGGCTTGGTTTGGTTTGGATTGGGTTATTTTTCATACATCTTCAAGTCAGTTTATATATGTATGCAATCCGGCTTAGTCCCCATGTGCCACGTACTATGACATCGTAGTGGTACAATTGAAGTTACCTCCAACCATAACCAATACTTACAAAATTAACCAGCGCAAACGTGTAGGCGTTATCCGTCAAGACGGTTCCAATCGCCCACAACCATACCTCCTTGTATCGTAACACCTGGCCACAACGTAATCTCTCCTCAACCTCGTTGTCATCTTGCAGACACACTTCCGTATCTACTGGGTGAACATCGACCTCACTGGGGTCGAGTTTTTCCCTCTCATTTACTGGTGTTTCTGAAAAAAACATTTATTACGAATTACGCGGGAGTCACGAGTTCACTACGAGCTTTCCGAGCTTACTGCGAGTCAGTTATATATAGTATACGAGTATGGCACGAGTTTGGTGCAAGTTACCCGACTTCGGCATTTTACGTGGGATTTGGCGCCAAACCACGAGGAATTTCACTGACTCTTGCAACTTGTGATTGAAGTCTTACAACTCATAGTCCAACTCGTACGACTCGTATCAAACTCTATTCAAACTAGCGTGATACAGTGTTGCAGTATACGAGTTTGCTACGACTTGTAATAGTGGCCTACGAGTTACACACGAGTTGCATGAGTTTGCTAAGAGTTGCACAAATCATTCCGAGTTGTCCCATAACAGAGTTTTACAGAGTTTCCCGAATTCACAAACTCGTGAAGCTTCTGCCGCTCGCGCCCGAGATTTTTGCATGTGTGAGAGAGTCTTAAGACTGTGCGAACATATTAGGGCATTTTTGTGTTTAAATTGGGTCTTGCAAATGTTACCAACATATGTTTTTTTTATCCAGCGATTTGAAGGCAAGTGAAGTCACTGTTCGCACCGACAAACCAGTCCCATCCTATACTTATATATAGAGTATTTTTGCCGAGGTTAAACTATGGGTCTACACTAAAACTATTGAATTGTTTATTACGCCCTTCGGCAAGTTCAGATCCAAAGAATGTTTAGACCCAGTTACCCTCGTGTCTGACGTATACCTTGCGTGTCACGCTGGTCTTCGGCGTCTACCGTATCGTCATCCTGGTTTTTCTCTTTCAGTGGAATCTGTTGGTATCTTTCCCCCGCTGGCACGGAGAAATTCGGCTGTGTAGTTGGTGTTCCGGGTTCGCTCATAAGGCACGCAGCGATGGAGTTGGACACGAACAACACGCCGCTTAGTATCCTAAGTGCGACTCGCCAACCAAAGCGAGATATGAGATGGGGAAAGACCACGCCCATAACAAGCATTCCTGTTCAAAACCAATCAAAAGTCTTGTCAGAATGACTCCTAACTAGTCTAACACTATCCAAATAAACATTTTACCTTGTTTGTCTCGGGGGGCATGATACAAATTGTAACAAGTTTCTGTAGGGATCGGTGGATAGTGAGAATCATGTTCATGTTATCGTTCGATTATTCAACCCTGGTCGGGGACGGTCTAGCAAAATATGATCAGTCAGGGAGACCTTGTAAACGAAGTTAAAATCAAACGCAACCAAAATCATTGTTATGCTGTGGCTAACTGGCTATGTTTGTTGCCGTGCTGTTGTTACGGGCACACAATAGCAGTCCTAATAGCAACAGCACAACAGCCGCATGCAGCCAAAACCAATATTGGGAGACTTTTGAGACGCTTGGTGGCAGCAAACAAACAGGTCCCTATTGAGCATGCGCACTTTAGCTCAAACGTGGACCGGTTTGTTTGCTGCCACCAAGCGGTCTCAAAAGTCTCTCATTCGGACGCAGCCACAGTGAACAACTTACCAATGGGCGACCCCATGCCGAAAAAAGCCAGAGCCCTGTTGTTGTACTTGGCGGGAAACCATTTGCAGATGAGGAGGACACTAGACGTCAGTGAGAGGTTGGTTGCGAAGCCAACAAGACCTCCGAATGTCAGAAAGAGTTGCCAGAGCTCCGTGGCGAAGGAGGAGCAGAGGAGCCCGGCGCAGTAGGTGAATATTCCCAGGAATGCCCCCACGCGGCAGCTTACCCGACGCAGGGCGAGCGTAGACAGTGGACTCATTAAAAACGCGAAGGAGTTAGCAATAGAACCCACCCAACCTATAAAATCATGAAAACAACAATTGACAATATTGACCGTATCGAATAGCCGCCAATTCGTGGGGCACCTTTTGTTACTTAAACCGTTCAACAATGGAAGCACAATTATGTGCAACTATGCATGTCCTCACGGAACAAAGAAACTGTCCCACGAAGTTGATTGGTTGAAAAAATAAAGTCAACATTTTGGTGTCGGTAAAAACTGACCTGTTAACGCGGCCCCGGAGTGAAATTCATCTTGAAGGCTTAAAAATAAAATGCTGTAACAGTAAAGTATTCCGAATGTGAGAATTAGCTGGGAGAAGGCTGAGAACGTCACGACCCACCGCCATTTCGTTTGAAGACCGTCTATCGCCATGATGTTTGGATGACGAAATGCCTGGAAAAGACAGACTGGAAATGAGTCTATATGCTGTTCAACCAATAAACGGCTTCGGTTATAACCCGAGCCTGTCATTGGTTGAAGCCGTAGTTACGTCAGAAACATGATGAAGTTTTGCATTTTGTTAAAGACCCTGCTCACAGAATGTTCTCAGAAATGTTTACAGATTCACACATAACTTACACAATATAAACATGATGACGGTAGTAAACTTCCCCTAAAATGGTTTTGTCTAAAGTGCTGTAGTCTTTGAGAAATGAGTAAGACAATTAATTTTCGTCTCATGAGACGAACATTCACTTCGCCCTGTACCACTTCGCCCTGCACCACTTCGCCCCAAAGCCACTTCGCCCCAAAGCCACTTCGCTCCCAAACCACTTCGCCCGAAAGCCACTTCGCCCCCAAAACACTTCGTTCACAGGCCGTGGTTCAGGACAAATGGTTCAGGGCGAAGTGGTTTTGGGCGAAGTGACTGTAAAGCATTTTTTTACTGTTTTCTCAAAAGTTAGACGAAGTACGGAGCTGACTTTTACTCGTGTTAGTTTTCAATCACACATTAAACTATTTGTATATTAACGGTTTAGCCTATACAACCAATCATGTGTCATGCCTTTAAGAACGCGCATGCGCATACGCCTATCCACGTCGCGAAAATGTTCGTTAGCAACGTCTGATTTGCCGTTCGTAATTTTGTAAAAAGGTGAGAAAATTTCCTTTTGTATTCATTTTTTGGAGTAATTTTGAGCACAGTCCGTGATTAAACAAATACCGTTACTACAAACAATGGCCTCAAGAGTGGCGTTGTCACCTTAACAAAACGTGCACCAATACAATTTGGCATAGACATCAAGATAAGATAAATCTACATACTTATCAAAACTAGGACGCATTCTGCAAAGTTCAAGGAGTTTAATACCTGAACCTTTGGTCAAGACCAAAGGTTAAAATAGGAACAAGTTTTATAATGTCTGGGTCAATTAGCTTTTTGAAGTATGGCGGAACTAACCCCGTCCCCAGGGTGGTCGAGCATCCTCGTTCTAGTAGCAGTAGACCATGGGGCCGAGGTCGTGGCGGAACGCGATATTTTTTTCCGTACCGCTGTTTAGCGAACATTGCTTCTGATTGGTTTAACCCCCATGCATACTGATGTGTTTTGTCGATTAACTACCTCAACATAACCCCACACCATACCACACTCTTTCCTCAATTAATAGTGAAAAAAATGAATACGACTCAAAGGAGATTCGAACCTGCAATCTCTCGATTGATAGTACTACGTCTTAACCACTAGACTACCAAACGACTCGACAAATCCTTAAATTTTCTTCCTTATATCCTTTTATTTAATAACTCTTGAAGGCGCTATATAGAATATATGAATATTCATTTACAATGCACCAATCAAACGCCTCGATGAAGCCCTATAGCGAATATGTGGTACGGAAGAAAATATCGCTGGCGGAACATAGAAAAAGATGGACGCCATTTTATTTAGTTGTGATGTTTTTAAAAAAATATTTATATATTTCTTTCAAAAAACATGATTTACGTATTGTAATTATGTTACAAGGAAATTTTGTTTAGTGAACAATCCAGTTATTTCAAATTTACTTAGAATTAATTTTAATTTAATTTGTAAATGGTCCCTGGTTCACTTTAGATAGAAAAACCCAACGCCCGCTTCATACTGGCGTTTGTATAGCCTATAGTCGCACCAAACCAAATTATTTTCGAAATTTGAATTAATAATTTTCAACGTTTGCAAGCAGACGATTTCAAAGGTTTGTTAATGGGGTTGGGAATTAAGACCGAACTCTATGACTACAATTTTCAGTTCGTATAGGTTCTTCGTTCGAAATTTTTATAATCAAATCAACAGGTTGGATTTTAGAACCGTTGGAAAAGGGACATTTTGTCAGTTTTGTACGGTTTTCGGACTACAGATAATCCAGAATATCCCCAACAAGAATATTCTCCAGCAAGAACTCTTCGATCAAGTGACCAACAGCTTCTCAAGGAACCAAATTCTAAACGAACTTGGGGCGCCAGATCTTTTTCTGTTGCATCTCCTCGACTTTAGAATTCATTGCCACTTGAACTCAGATCATGCCACTGCACAACTAGGTTCAAATCACTTCTTAAGACTTATACTTGATGTCGCAGATTTTCAATAATTAATTACTTGTTGTTGTTTACAGCGCCTTGAGCACCCTGCATACAGGGTGGATATGTGCGCTATACAAAAACTATGGATGCTAGGATAGGGCGACAATTTGTGTGTAAAAAAAGCTATATTAGGGCGACACGCTCTATTAGGGCGACATTTTGGTGTCGCCCTAATATTTTTGAGATAAAAAATCATTTTTTAAGGTCAAAAACCATTTTTTTAAAGGTCAAAAACCATTTTTATTAGTACTAGAACCAATTATCTTAGGTCTGGAACCATTTTTGGAAGCTTCGGGTAAAAAAATTAGGTGTCAATTTGAGTGATTCTTGCCGAAATTTCGGTGGTTCCCGGGGAAAGGCTTCCCGAAATGTCGCCCTATTGCGACATCCATGGTTGTTACAAATCTCATTATTATTAATCTCATTATTATATATTCGTTGAAAGAGACTTTTTTTTGTCTCCAAATTCCTGTGACTGAAGGGGATGCAGAGGGCCCCAGGTTTTTGGCATGGTTTTTACTGTCAAAACGAATTCAATGCGAAGACTACATTGGATAAAGGGTGCAAAATTGTGGTTTTAATGTACAAAGTGTCTTGGATGTGGTAGTACATCAAACTACTGAAAAATTAAGAAGCAGAGCTTACCTAACGCCGCAATCCAACGCGGTGCGAACGGCTGGTAGCTATGGGGTGCATGGGGTTAAAAGGGTGAACGATGCGTCAACTTAGATCATCGTCATGTCTGGCGTACTACGCATGACACTGTGGTCAAAGTCCGCACCGACCGCAAAAAAAGGTGTATACCCTTCAGTCCAGGGTCCCACAAGTCCAGATTTTTTGGGCAAGGCCACAGTTATTCGAAGGGGTTGTGCAAAATGACTGACGGACCCAACGACTGGGAAACTGTTTCGAAATCATAAATTGTCACACAAACAAGAACTGCCGGATTGAGCAATACCCCAAATCGGATGAAACTGTTGTCCGCTAAATAAGTGTGCGATTTTGACGAGTGAACTTTTTCAAACCACGGATTAACTTTATGCCGGTCCAGCTAGCTGTAACTGTCCAAACGGGAAAAGGGTCGCTTCGACAATGACATGAATGAGCGAGTTACGGCCGGTTTACGGGCACGGCGTCGGCCAAAGAATAATGGGCTGACAGATCACTTTGCTATTTTATTAGCAAACAAAACAAACATGATACGGATCAAGAGTAGTGATAAAATACGCAATAATATAACCACAAAGATATGGGCATTCCTTACTTTTAGGCCACCCATTAATGTAATAACCTTTACAGCTGTAAAACTGATTTTTTTTTTTGCACTAATTTCACTTTTGTGGAAACAACCAACTCTTCTTTATTCCTCTAATCCATAGCTTTTGGACGACAATTCCTTAAAAAAACAAACACTTATTCTTACACATAATACTAATTTGAGAGTAGATAGTCGTTTTTTTAGTCGATATCATGCTTACAAACTTTAACTGACGTCACAACTACGTCGGAGAAAAAGGCATTCGTTAATTTTACTCACAGAGAAATCTGTGCTTTTACTAGACACGGTTTGATAAAAAATATAAACTCCTCAAAAAATGTTCGGAAAGTCAAGTTTGACTCACGATTTCTCTCTTGTTACTGAATTTGGTATCATTGGAAAGCCCTGTTATTCCTCTTTACAGTGATGTGTTATTTGTTATGATTAATCAATTGGGGGATGTGCAGTACAGCGGAATACAGGGGTGGATGGAAAGTGAAATGTCACAAAATTCACTGCTATTGTCATGCAGTGCATTCCCCTTTTGCTTGGGGGATGGGAAAGTGTCAATGCACTTTTTGACAATAGCAATGCATTTTGTGACATTTCACTTTACACCCGCCCCCGTATTCAGCTGTGCTGCACATCCCCCAATTGCTTAATCATAACAAATGATACATCATCGTAAAGAGGAATAACAGGGCTTTCCAATGATATTCAAGGAACATTATTTTGCAACAAGAGAGAAATCGTCAGTCAAACTTGACTTTCCGAACTTTTTTTGAGGAGTTTATATGGAACGTTGTCCTAAGTTATGAATGCCGAGAAAAGGGCATATAGCCTAGCTAGCTATACACTAGTCTTGGCTCCAAGACCTTCGTGTTAGTTTTTGTTGTTGCGAGACAGAATTCCCACAGTGCGCGATGAACAGTGCGCGAAACGAATGAGGGCGTGTTTTCATATACATTTTAATCGATTATTTAGTGTATTCGTAACGGTAGTACGTTTTCGTTGCACTGGTATCGATACCAGTGGTGCATACGATACTGGACCTTAACTGAGTCCAAATCCACACGTCGACAGTCCAAATACAGTCAGTTGAAATGCGCCCTCTGTTGGGCATGCAAGTGTGACAAACACAGACAGTTAACGTCTTTGTAAAGACTAGCTATACACGTACGTACCTCCACAATGTTGCGGCTGTTGCAATGTGTGCGCAAAATAAGTTTCGTCCGCTCGGCATAATTTCGAACAAATGGGCTGCCATAATTCAAATAGTGTACGACGTCCTACATGGGCGCGGCTAGGCCTAGGCTAGAGCTATCCCGGACGAATTTATATACTACGTACATTGGCTTTGAAGTTTGTGACGTCAACAAACTCAAGGCATAATCGTGCGCACGCGCGTCGAGTGATTGTTGCGCGTATCGAAAGTAAACAATCACTCGACGCGCGTGCGCACGATTATGCCTTGAGATTCACGACGTCACAACGTTAGCCCCGCTCACCCTGCACGTAAAGGCTAATCGAACGCTAGTTATGCATATGAGGTACTAGACTATAGGTGCGTTCGCTTAGCTTACTGAAATAAACGGGGCCAGGGCCCAATTTCATAGAGGTGTTTAAGCACAAAAATTTGCTTAAGCACAAAAAACACTTGCTTAGTAGAGAACGTTACCATGTGATACTTAGAAATAGTGTATTACCAGTGTTAGAGGACTGTTTCATTTCCATGACAATCGCATGACATTTTTAGCGGGAACCCCATTTTATCAAGCAAGGTTTTTCATGCTTAAGCAGCTCTATGAAATTGGCACCAGGGCCCAATGCATAGTTCCGACCTGTCAATCAACCGAACCCGCCGACCAATCACAACAGAGCTAACAGATATCACCCACATAGGTCAAAGTGCACTGTACGATCACAACATCACGCGATGTTCTGCCCCTTATTTGTACAGTGTTGTATGCGATGATCCGGGTGAATTTTTGGTTTCAAGGCCGGTCGTTTCGTTGTTCAAAGGTACGAAAGCACGTATGTCATGATATGACATCCCTGTATTACTGGCCCTTTACTCGGTGTGTTCTAAGATAACTGTCGACCCTGAAACATGAATACCTTTGAGTTTTCTCCAATGAATCTGTGCTTTCCGTTGAAAGTCCCATTGCTTTGTGCGTTGTGTGTCGCCATTTTGACGTAGCGTGTGAGCCACAGCAACAATATCCAAGGGGCGGTGCTAACTATAGGCAAACTCGGAACTATGCATTCCATTTAGAGCTGTTTAACAGCCCTATTTCCGTTAACCGAGCGTCAGTCTATTTCATAGACATCGTTAACGGTAAGCAACTGAAAACCTGCCTTAAACGCAGAGCCAAATTTTGTTTAAGATAGTGACGCCGCTATCGCGGTTTCCAAGTGCGCGCATGCTTAAAGGTACACACCGGCCTACTGTTTACATGATTTAGTGATGTAGCAGCATTGGCAATACTTTTTTGATGGTCGTTGTGAAAAAAGATCATCAAAATATCCCGTAATTTACTAAAGAAGTGCAAAATTAACAAAAAAAGGTCAAAAGACGGGTTATACGCTTTACCAGCCGTTGCAACTACGCGCGAGCCTCACGACTTTGTCACAAATGATTCGCTCTTCTCCTGCTCAGGATATCTCCAATTTTCTGCTCACGATTTCACTGGACAGCCCGGACGACCGAATAGGAATTTCCGTTTTCTTTTGAGGAGTTGGCATCATGTTTTTTCTTCACGAACGTACACCGACGCAACACGCCTCCATGCATGTGTGTGCACTCAGGCTATTTGCCGTGCTGCGCGGGGCAAATATCCTACACTCCACGGTAGCCTGCCGTAGCACGCGCTCGCTCCCATTCTCCGGACTCTCGAAACAAACAACAATGTTTGGAATTTCATACTTATGTTTAACTTTGTTTCATACCTGTATAAATAGTCTCTCTTTTGTCAATTACTTATAAATATTGGGGGAAAATCAGAGTTGAATTTGGTGCAGTTCTGCAGTAACAAACTTTTATACGGCTGGAAATACAACTAACTCACAAGACCACGTGACTTTTCGGAACCAGAATTTGGTTCCGAAAAGTCACGTGACCTTGAATTTTTCAAAAGTGCTCAAAAACGGCCAAATTTGACGGCGTCATTTTAGGATATATCTAATTTACTCTCGAAGGCGCTTCAGAATAATGTATGGGTCTATTTCGAGCAGAACTGCACCAAATTCAACTCTGATTTTTCCCCAATATTTATAAGTAATTGACAAAAGAGAGACTATTTATACAGGTATGAAACAAAGTTAAACATAAGTATGAAAATTCGAACATAATTGTTTGTTTCGAGAGTCCAGAGAACGGGAGCGAGCGCGTGCTACGGCAGGCTACCGTGGAATGTAGGATATTTTCCCCGCGCAGCACGGCAAATAGCCTGAGTGCACACACGGCCGGGTGTGTTGCTCCGGTGTACGTTCGTGAAGAAAAAACATGAAAACGGAAATTCCTATTCGGTCGTCCGGGCTGTCCAGTGAAATCGTGATCAGAAAATTGGAGATATCCCGAGTAGGAAAAGAGCGAATCTTTGTGACAAAGTCGTGAAGCTCGCGGGTAGTTGCAACGGCTGGTAAAGCGTATAACCCGTCTTTTGACCGTTTTTGTTAATTTTGCATTTTGATGATTTTTTTTCCACAACGACCATCAAAAAAGTATTGTCAATGCTGCTACATCACTAAATCATGTAAACAGTAGGCCGGTGTGTACCTTTAAGCACGCCGCGGCCGTGAAATAGCCTTAACCAATTTAGACTTGTTCCACTTTCCTGCAGACGAATTGTTAATGATTGTTTATTTTTGTATGAGGTATTCCATAATCATTTCGCTGTAACTAACGCCATTTTTGTCGACAAACATATTCTGCATGTCCTAAGGAGTCGCACTGATGTTGTTAAGAGAGGCTTCATCTCCATAATTTCTACGACATACAGCGGGCTCCATGGGGAGGTGCGATGTGTTTGGTGCGGCAAATCTTGAATGCTTCCGCAGGGAAGTTTAACATCTGTGATAGGCCTACATTTAGTTTTATTTATTTCACCCATTTTTCAAATTGTCGAAATTTAGCCTTCTTGTTGGTTTTACTGACGAAATTTCATTTCTTGTATATAATTCAAATTACTGAATATTTATTAATTTCAAATTTCCTTTTTAATGTACATATCCTACTTTAATTCCTTTTTTCATGTTTTTGCTTATGTCATATTCTTTATTTGTACCTTTCCTGTAAATGGCGATTTATTCGCTGTTGGATTTGGTTAAATAAATATAAAATTAATAAATAGAATATCAGTGTGCTGGACTATAGGGGGCGCACTTCACACAAACTGTGAGGAACACTTGTGGGAAAACATCACAGATATAGAAATCTGTGGAAAACATACAGCGAAATCCAGTTACTTGCATGGTAACTAACACAGCAGAGAAATTGTTACAGAAGTCCAAAACAATTTCCAAAAAACAATGGAAAGCTTGCGTAAAACCTCGCGGAAAATCCCGCCTGAAAACTCGCGTGAATCCACGGGAAAGTTACCTGTCAATAATCGGCGCAGAAATTCTTTTGGAGATTTAACCAGAAAACACAAGCAGATTCCAGGGAAAAAATACTACGCTAGAGAATACCGGACAACAGTTGGAAACAGTAAACAACAACTGGAAACAAATCCAGAAAGGTACTAAAAATAAATTAACCACAAATCAACATAAAAATACCTGAGTGTTTGTGTATTGGCTTTTCGGATTGTTTCCTTGCGTTTGTTTCTAATCTTCGTTAATTTTTTCTCCGGGTTACTTTTTTCTCCAGGAGAATAGACTGCCGAAGTGAATACGTCATCTTTTGTTAGTTGCCTAGGCAATTGGCTCTACACTAAAAATCACTGAACCATGTCCGGTCCCTGTGCTTTTGCAATGGTACTTTTGCCGATGGCCATAATGTTTAGAGCCAATTACCGTGGCAACGTACGTCACACTTCGGATGTCTATAATGATACCTTTGACGCATGTATTGTAACTTTTGAATCTCTGACTAGCTGAATCCTAGCCCGAACGAAACCGTATCTAGCTAGCTCTAGGCTAGTTTTACTTTGGTACAGTGTATTATGTAAACGGATTTGTTGTGCAAAGATTTCTGTGAAATTTCCTCGGAAAGGAGACATGGCACAATAGCTGACCTAATGCGGAATTTATTTATTAAGGTAAGACAACAATAACAACTTAGTTCTTCTCACTAAACAGGTATCATTTTGTCAAAGTAACGTTCAAAAAGGTTCCCTGGCCGCGCCGCGGCGGCGGCGGGATAAGCGGCGCGCGGGACCTGGCCCCTGGGGAAGGGTCCCCCGGCCCCCGGCTCGGGCCGCTTTTTTAACATGGGGATGTGACGTGCGATATACATCGCGATGTAGGGTCCAAGCGGGTTGGCAAGTATGTACTTCCAAATACTGAAAGTATCGGCCTTTTTTATTGTTTGTATTGAAAATATTAATTATTATTATTATTATTATAGCTATATTACCTGTTTTTTAATTTTTTTTTAAATATAAACAAACTATACATCATTTGAAAGGTCTTTTCAAGAGAAATGCAACGGTGAAGAGCAAATTAAAATTGGACCAATATTAATGAAGATATGCCTCTTAAAGGGATGCTATATACCATAACTCTTCTGCCGCATATTTAGTGAAGAGGTCTAATTTTATACTTGTGTAAATCATTACCTCATATTTCTCACATACAGTCACCATGATTGCAATTATTGTATATTAAATTAATCACCTTGGTGTGAGCAACACATTAGTGAGAACAGTATTAAAATTGGTGCTTCCTAACAGAAGTTATGCCATGTGAAACACACCCCACTTATACAAATCAAAAGTTCTGTTCAAGATGAAAACGTATATTTGCATTTAGAAGTTATGTACTTTCATACTTTTCTTATACTTTTCTTCTCATCTAATTAAGTTACTAGGTTAATTGGACAAGAATGCTGATCCTGTACAGCATTAATTGCTGTGTTAGTGTTCCTCCTCCACAACTAAATCCCCTGCCTGAAGGTCCTCCTGCAGCTGATAGGCCCTACTACTCAAAATAAGTTCAACATGCGCCACGCCCACTCAGTCAGTCAAGGAGTCATCGCACCAAAATCACACACGAGGCGCGCGCGGCCGGGCCCGACACACTTGCTTCTGCCCCTTTGCGGGGCTATGCGACATGGATTTACACCTGAAAGTGATGTGAATTAGGCACAGAAAAGTTCAAAGAATTTATTTATATGTGAAATTTGAATGTTCCCTGACAAATTTCCTGGTTAAACAGCTTTAAATAAGAAAATAGCAACCTCATTTTCATTAAGTGTCAAAAACGGCTCATTTCCAACTTAAAATTTTCCAAATTTCCACTGAAATTTCACTTACGATAGAAAGTGGTGTTTGCAGATTACAATGATACATCACACATGGTTATTAGATGCCTCAAGAGGGATTTTTGACATAAAAATGACCCGAGAGTAGAACACGTTCCGGGGTCACAATTTCCAAAATGGCGACTTCCATCGCATCACCACGGATAGTTGGTGTTCTCAAAACGGGCGTGAAATCAAAGGTTTGGTGCCACAAATGCGAGTAAATCGACCAGAATTACAAAATATAGATATTTGGAGGTAATATTTGTGACTTTTGTGGAAAAATGATAAGGAGTATTTACACACTGCTTCAATAAATTTTCCCGAATTTGTGTGGTGGCAGGATAGGAAATGTCTTAAACGCGAACCCGTTGCGATAGCTAATTATTATTATGCCGTTACTTTCAATAGAACCATTTTTGGTACAATTATAGAATGCAGGGCCCACTATACTTCAATCTCAACGTCTCCGGAGACGGAGTCACGCACTTGCACATTCATATATTGCGCCCTCTTTAGAATGAACTGTTCAAGCCTGTTTTATAGACTGGTATGTGACCCTTGCACAAATCAAAACATTCACAGCCGTCTCCCGTCTCCGCGTTTCCAGAAACCGTCTTGCCCAGAATAATCAAGTCACGCACTTGCACATTCATATATTGCGCCCTCTTTAGAAAGAACTGTTCGAGCTGGGCGCTCGGAACTCGGAAACGATCCCGTTGCCGGAGACGCACTTGCACATTCATAATATTCCGCCCCCTTTAGAATGAACTATACATATACCAGAGGGCGCTTTTCTTTTAATTCCCGAAGGGCTACCCCCCTCGAAATCAAAAATTCACAGCCGTCTCCTGTCTCCACGTCTCCAGAAACCATCCTGCCCAGAAACCGTGGCGTTCTTCGTGTGTCCAGAGGGCGTTTTTTTAAAAATTCCTGACGGGCTACTCCCCCTTAAAATCAAAACATTCTCAGCCGTCTCCCGTCTCCGCGTCTCCAGAATCTCCCTTCTCGGACATTTTAATTCGGAGATTTTTTATAAAGGGAAATAAAGCCCGAAAACCATTCCGTTAACGAAGTCACGGCAAAGTGGTGCTTTCGACCACCAGAGCTCATCTCCCGTCTCGCCGTCTCTGCTAGAAGTTCGATCACCTCGTCTCCATTCAACTTTTAAAAGGTGCTGTTGCGTGGGCCCTGTATTCTATAGTTAGGCCCCATTTTTTTTCCCCCACCAAAATCGTTGCTAAAATCGGAATCTTTAAGCAAGTCTTTTTACAGGAAATTGCAATTGCAAAATCAAAATCTCTACACGTTCTACATACCGCCCTGGCCGTAATACTCTCAAAACTTGCGTACAGACCTTCGTTTTTCCCAAATTGACAAACTCACCTCGCCGTGCAGTCTTCAAAAATGGTCGTATGGCTGGCGCATTGAATTATGGGCTGGCACCAGTAGGACAAAGAGGGGTGCTATTCACAATGAATGGTGGAGTTCGGGCGGTGATTTTGACACGGGCCACACCATCACCGACCTCGGCCCCATGGTCTACTGCGTAGCCCCTGGGAGGCAAACTAGTTTCTCGTATGCTGATTGGTTAACAGTATACATGGGGATTTCCTTCATAGTGAGGGAGTCCGTGTACCGCGCTCACAACTCAGTATGCGCAATGCAACACGCGCCGCATAGTCACGGCGTGGTTGGATTGAGTGTTCTGCACTGCGAGTCCGTGTTACACGGACTCCCCCGCAATGAATGGAATCCCCGATTGATTTCTCGCATTTGCAACATTTCTGTTTCGGGACATGTTTGTCAGTATGTTTCATATGTTTCAAAGAAAATGTAGTGGTACAATGTAGGTTGGTTCTTGAACTCATTTTGGTTTTCGTGAAAATGAGCAAAAAAGTTGCCGAGTTCGCGTCCGCCCAATAGGTTTATGCACAATTAGCCGGGTAATTTTGTCATCCAATACCATGATGCATTGTGAACATTGATAAGGTTTATTGCCTTTCATTCTGCATCAAGCCCAAAACTGGAGGACCAATGGATGGGGTGCAGCTTGGCCACCAAGATGAGGAAATTGACCATAGTGTTGCATTATTCGTCCAATGCAGTTTTATTGCAGGAAATTGTAAATTGTGGAGCCGAGTGACAAAATATATTGTTTATGTTTATTTAACAATGAGCACATTCACATCGTAAAAACTTTATTAGATATGCATAAGTTTACTGGGACAAAAGACAGTTACAACACATTCAATAATAAAAATAAAACACACATGTTTCAGCAAAGCATTTGATCGAATATCCAAGCTACATGTACTACTACATGTAGGCCTACTACTACTACTACTGTACACATGACCATCATATGGGTCGTAGTGACCTCCAGCCTCCCCGGTCAAGAGCAATAGACCAGCACTCATTTGGTGGAAGCTGCGCAGCATCCGCAACCTGCTTAAGCCAGGTAACCCGGGGACGACCACGAGGCCTCATCCAGGTGGCAGGCCGTTGTCCAAGGTAGAACTGGACGGCAGCATCAAGGGCAAGACGAGTATGGTAAGGAGCTTGGAGGCGCCGAACATGACCAAAAAGGGCGTGTTGCCTACCTGAGATCTCTGACAGAATGCTACCAAGCCCCGTGCGCTGCTGGATGGTTGCATTGGAAATGAAATCGAACCATCTGATACCAAGTATGCGACGCTGACACTGCATGTGGAAAGCTTGAATGCGTTCTTGTTCTTTCTTGCGCAGTGTCCAGGTTTCGGACCCATAAAGGACAACTGGAAGATTGGCCTTACTCCTCCAAAGACTATTAAGTTGGCCCATGATGATACTGGCAATGCCAATTCTGCGTAGTACATGTATGTCCTTACTGCAGAAACCTGATGAGTCGATGGTGCATCCAAGATAGCAGAAGGACTAGACTGGCTCAGCAACATTTGAATCCAGGGAGATTGGGACCGGTGCTTGGTTTTTGTCCGTGATGGTTTAAAGCCTAGCAACTAGTGGCAACTGGTATTTCCGGCAACTGGGAGCAACTGGGAGCAACTGATCAGTTGCTCAAAAAGGTTTTTGTACGCGCACTTGCAACTACCGGCAACTGAAAAAAATCCCAGTTGCCGCGAGTTGCTCATGTTCTACTTTCTGGCAACTAGTTGTACCCAGTTGCGGTCAGTTGCGTCGATGTACGCGTACTTGCAACTAGTTGCTGCCAGTTGCTCGCGTGTATTTCATCACGAGCGCGCACATCGACAGCAACTGCAAGCACAGTTGCAAGGGCAATGCACTCTGCGCTTTACCGAGTTGCTGTGTCGATGTGCGCGCTCTGGAAATGTAGATATAGCTGGATGCTCCCAGTTGCAGCTAGTTGCGGAACTAATCAGTTTCTGTCTATGTGCGCGCTACGCACACATCGACAGCAACTGATCATTTCAGTTGCTTCCAGTTGCAATGTCGATGTACGCTAGGCTTAAGGCCGATGTAACTTGCCTCACGTTCAAAGGTTGTGAGAGTATCCCCCCATCTGGTTGGATCCTCAATGAAGAGGACGACATCATCTGCGTACAGGAGATCGATAAACCTGTGATCACCTACATCGATTACTAGTGAAACCTCACACTGTGACAGTATAGCATCCATGGCTGAGCAGAACAAGGTGGGTGCCAGCACACAACCCTGTCGAACTCCAGAGGAAGTCGGGAAAGAGGGAAATAGGTCGTTGCCAGCCCTGACCTTGGCTCTTGTGGCTGAGTGCAGAGCTTTGACGAGATCTGGGATTCCCTTTGAGGAGAGGATATCCCAACGCTGGCTCCGGTCTACAGAGTCAAAGGCTGCCTTGATGTCCATCTAAGCCACCGAAAGAGGGTGATTGTACTCGTGATGAAGTTCAGCAAGTACACGCAAAGCAAGAATTGCATCTGAAGTGGAACGGCTAGGAGTAAAACATGACTGCTGTGGTCTCTGCAGGGAAATAAGCAGGGGGCGAATTCTGGCAGGCAAAATATGCGCAAACACCTTGCCAGGAATTCAATTCATCTTTCCAGTTTGCCAGAACCATATCTGAGGACCAGACATTAAACAAAAATCTTATGAAGAGCCCTACTTATGGGCATCTCGGCAGATTATCTGGAAGTACAAGTGCATCGCACATGTACGGTAGAAGTAAATGACAACCTTGCATGTGACTTTCGTAGCAAGATAACTCTTTTGCCGTGACCAAAATTCGAACCTGGGTTCTAAGCCCTCCTAAAGATGACCTGCTCAACCCATTTCGCATTCATGTTTACGTTTTACGTGCATATAACCTTCCTAATGTTTATAAATTGCATAAAAAAAATAGGTATTTTTTTTCTCGTATACATTGAACAAAGGTTTGAAGGAAATTACCTCCTGGAATCAACAGATTATATAATTCTAAGACATACTTCCCACTTTCACTTTCGTCGCAAATGTTGACTTTTTGTAGAAAAATCACATTTTTTCCTTCAAAAATTGCATTCAGTTAATGCACAAGATAACCATTCACGCGCACACACAGCGCCCTCTATTATCGCGCTTACGCACGGAGCACTCACGCCGTAATTTTTTCAGTAGTTTTATCATTTACTTATCTCAGAAATGCAACAGTTATGACAGAAGTGCAAGTGGGAAGTGTATCTTAGAGTTGGATGAACTGTTGATTCCAGGAGGTAATTTCATTCAAATCTTTGTACAATGTATACGAAAAAAATACCCAAATAGTTACCTGGAGAAGCCATTTTTATAGATGCATCAAAAGGCCTTTTCGCACTTGGGGTTGGCGCACTTGAGAAATGTTAAAGGTACACACCGGCCTACTGTTTACATGATTTAGTGATGTAGCAGCATTGACAATACTTTTTTGATGGTCGTTGTGAAAAAAGATCATCAAAATATCCCGTAATTTACTAAAGAAGTGCAAAATTAACAAAAACGATCAAAAAACGGGTTATACGCTTTACCAGCCATTGCAACTACGCGCGAGCTTCACGACTTTGTCACAAACGATTCGATCTTCTTCTACTCAGGATATCTCAGATTTTCTGCTCACGATTTCACTGGACAGCCCGGAAGACCGAATTATAGGAATTTCCGTTTTCTTTGGAGGGGTTGACATCATGTTTTTTTATTCACGAACGTAGACCGGGGCAACCAACCCGGCCGTGTGTGCACTCAGGCTATTTGCCGTGCTGCGCGGGGAAAATCCTACACTCCACCGTAGCCTGCCTGCCGTAGCACGCGCTCACTCGCCGTTCTCCGGACTCTCGAAACAACAATTTATGTTCGAATTTTCATACTTTGTTTAACTTTGTTTCATACCTGTATAAATAGTCTCTCTTTTGTCAATTACTTATAAATATTGGGGAAAAATCAGAGTTGAATTTGGTGCAGTTATGCAGTAAGAAACTGTCATGCGACTGGACACAAAACTAACACGCAAGACCATGTGACTTTTCGGAACCAGAATCTGGTTCCGAAAAGTCACGTGACCTTTGTTTTTTGAAAATTGCTCAAAAACGGCAAAACTTCGTGATTTCTTTTCAGTATATGTTCAGTTCATTTCGGAAGGGCATTCAGAATCTTATATGGGTCTATTTCGAGCCCAAAATAGCCCAACGAAGCCGGTGTGTCCCTTTAACCCCGCGGGACCAGGGTTGAAATTTTTCGCCCCGGGTTGAAACGCTCGCCCCGTGTTAAAAACAGTAGTGTGAAGCGACCAGGGTTGGGTTCGTCCCAGGCTGAGATTCTTGCCGCTTGTGAGCTACAAATGTCATGCCAAAGCGCGCAAATTTTAACGTTTTAAAATAATTTGCATGAATACTACCAGCTTAATAATTGTGTTCAGGTACCTGTTCAGGTACATGTAGCTCACTGTAGTGTTATTATGGAAAACAAAACCCTCTTGAGGAAAGATGCTTACGGTGCATGTGGTACACTTGGTAGGGTGTTCATGTACATAATCAATATACGGTATAGTGGTGACCAAATGCAGGCAAAAAATAATGGGTCTTTCCACAGTAATAAGTCAATAATTCCTTTCAGATGTCTTTAGTTTATCCCAAAATTAAAGAAATTTCCTTGTACTGTTCTCAGGAGATAACTTTTGCCCAAAAAGGTAAGAAATTGCTGCCACAACATGCATTTTTGAAAAGCTTGTGTACAAATTGTCCTATTACGTATGTAACGTGGACAGACCATTTTGTTAAATTTTTTTCTGTCTTTGTTACATACGTAATAGGAAAATTTGTGCATGGGGTTTTCAGAAATGTATGTTGTAGGACTATTTTTCTTACTCTTTCGTGCAAAAGTTATTTCCTCAGTTTAGCTGGATAATTTAAAGATAAAATTAAGACATTTGAACTGAACTTGGACCTAAGATCTTGTATGTCACAGAAATGTATCCCATTACTGTGGAAAGACCCAAATATAATTCTATACATCTAATCCTGAGCTTTTACCTACAAAATACAGTATGCTTTATTTTTGTGTGCATTGTACATTTAACACATATTCATCAGCCCTCATTCATTATGTCCTATCCTGGGATTGAAAGACTATGGCATGATGTACGCGTTTTGCACAGCATAATTACGCTTAC
Source organism: Henricia sp. BOLD:AAB3569 (assembly GCA_037783545.1). Taxonomy (NCBI): domain Eukaryota; kingdom Metazoa; phylum Echinodermata; class Asteroidea; order Spinulosida; family Echinasteridae; genus Henricia; species Henricia sp. BOLD:AAB3569. Next base: position 4,174,164 of record JBBELK010000329.1, read on the forward strand.
ACAAGCTCATTCTGCTGTGTACGTGTACATTTCTATTGAAGCTTTTGTATGCATACATCCCTGCCTGTGATTTGTGGAGATAAAATTCTATGTCTCATGGGGTATTTGGCAATATTTACCAGTTGAATTGTATGCATATTAAATCAAGGTGTTGATTATTCCGTGTTGGTGTGCATAAATTTAATTTGAGCGATTCACAATAAATAATAACATAGTTTCTGACGGCAATTTCTGAGTGCAGTCGATGTCGGTGCTTTTCTTTATTGTACAAAACAACACAGATATGATTTGTAAATAAATACCTGAACTTAGAATGCAACATAAAAATCGAGGAAGGAGCACATACATATCTCGGTGTCGCACTTGTTGTAAACCATAGACCACAAATCAGAATTGTGGATTTAAGTTTGCTTAAAAAGTTAGACAATGTTAGTTTTTAAGGGTTCTTGGGAAAAGCACCAATTATGCATGTAAATGCATGTTTGTTTGATTTAAATCATGCTGATAAAGCAAGACGCAAAGGGCAAACGATTCTGAATGCAAATTGATGCATATTCCAGGCTTATGTACAGATGCATATCAAATTGAGCAAAATCCAGGGTCTGCTATTTCTTCTGCTTCAGGATTACCCTTTAGCCTGGCATTTGACATTTAAAGCGGTACCCAGGATTTGCAAACGTCAAAATTTTAACTATTAAATTAAGGTTGCTTCAAAATAACTCTGAACCAGAATGACAAAATTTCAAATGACCTATAGGGGTGAGATTTGTCCGGATTTTTCCGGATTTCCAGAATTTTACCGACGCGTCCGGATTTGAGAGTTTTCTGTTTTTCACTGTGAAATCTCCAATTTTTAGCGGATTTCCGCTTTTTTGTTGTGTGCTCCGCGATCCACATTTTATTTTCCGCTTTTTTGCCCTTCCAGCTGGCCATATTTTTTTAACGAGCGCCCTCAATTAACTCAATAAACTTGTGCAAGTCTAGTCACCACGCAAGTGCCATCTTTGCCTGCATCGTAAACTGGCAACGGTCATGTGTTGCGTGTTGTGTGTGATGGGTGCACGTGTGCAGTGCGCGGCTGGCGCGATGCGGCAAGCAGTGGGCAACGAACCGAATTTACCCTCCGCTTTCGCTTCACCGTCTTTAACGATCGATGTTGCCTAGATTCTTTTTAATATTATCCACATTTGTACAAGGTAAATATTTAAAACAAAACTGGTTCTTGTGATATCTGGTTAAAATGTTTTTGACATTGCAATTTGCACGATGGTAGTGTTTAAAACGATCCCAAAAGTTGAAGTCTTCGTCGTCTCTACGTCTCTCCCCGCCCACTCCCCAAAGGAAGCCACGCCCCTTCCAATTTTCGTTTTTTTCCAATCTCGCCCCTGGCACCTCAAATAACCATATCAGCGTTCGAATTAGCACTGGTCCATTGGCCAAATGACAGTTGAAATGGTCTCGGGCCAGCTGGAAAGCCTTCCCAATGGTCCGGCTGTCCAGTTGAAATAAAACAGACCAAATTTAAAGGAGTAATGAAATAACTTTGATCTTTCTTCAGACTCCCACTTTGGTTATGCAGTATATATGTCACTGGGGCTGGAGTCTTGATGACTAGTTTTTATTTCAAGTCGTAAATCAAGTCATTTTCTCCAGAGTCAAGTCACATGTCAAAAACTGACTTGACCCCAAGCCAACAGGTTGAAAAAGACCAGCTTTTCCCAGGTACATGTAGTACTATGGGCTAATTCTGTATAACCGCCCCCAAGATGTACATTCACACTTAGAACTGTAAATGCAGTTCCCTGTCGTGAAGGGGTTAATGTGCACAAAAACATGCATCCTTGAGAATTTATAACAAAAGAGCCTTTCAAGACTCCAGAATAGCTCTAAAATTCACCAGAAAGCTCTAAAATGTACCACACATTTTAATGGGAGAACTTTATCATTGACTACCAAATTTTCCTAATTTATTCAATCAAATGTCATGGTTTTTGCAAACATTAATGGTCGACTGTGTTTAAAAAGAGCAACAAGAAATTTTAACGGTATTAAACCGGGCCACTTGAAATGCCGACGGGCCATTGAAGATAAAAGCCAACTGGCCCTGTTGGCCAGTTGGGAAAAAGTTAAAGGCGAACGCTGCATATCTCTACATATTTTGAACCAGTGTACACAATGTACCTTTTGAGAAGTGGCAAGGTTATGAAGTACTTTTCAGCAGGGTCATTAATTGTTTCAGTTAATAGATATCAAAGTGACAAATCTGTCAAATCAGCATAATTAATCATTCCAGAATGAAATTTGAGGGTGAACATAGTACATACATGTGGGTCTTTCTATAAATTAGAGGTCCAAAAGTGTGACATTTGGTGTCCCCCGTTACACCTGATGTGTGTTATTTTTCGTACAAAAATCATTAAAATAGCTTTTAAACCATTTTGTATGAATTGTACTTTATGTACTCACTCTTTGAGATGGAAAGTATTTAAAGAATGTGTCCTGAATTTACAAAAACAAGATGTAAAATGTAACGGGGGACACCAACATTGGACCTCTAATTTATAGAAAGACCCATGTAATAACTGATAGTGGGGTGTTATGGCCGAGCAGTCTAGTGCGTCGAACTCAAGTTCCTGTGCCAGTACTAGAATGTGGGTTCGATTCCGGGCCGTGACGGGTTGTGGCACTTGTGCCCTTGATCACACTTGTTCCGTCCTTCGGAAGGGATGTAAAGCCGTTGGTCCAGTGTGTTAGGTAATGCACTTTAAAGATCCCAGAGCATTCTTTCGTGAAGAGCAAGGGGATTCCCCGGTGTCTCTGGCCATTTCTAATTCTAATTCTTCATGGGTTTCCTCACGCTTCCGAGTGACAGTGCATTGAGCACTATTGAGGAATCCTTGGTATGAATACCAGAAAGAAATAATAATAATAATAATAACTGATAGTACATGTAGTCATTAATATCCAAACTCACACAAGTTAATGGGAATTCTACTACTGTTAGTATTAAAATGACACGACCCTCCTCATGAATATGGAAGTTCTGATTAGCATATAAATAGAAAACTTGCAAATACAGCTTATAAAAGCTATAAAACTAGTCATCTGGCGTATTTTTATGAAATATAAATCATAGTTCCTTGTACTTTGCAGGCCTTAACTCAAAAACTGCTTTAAAATTAGCTTTAAATCCCCTTGTGGATTTAAAATAATTTGAAGTCGAGTTTGGAATAAAAAACACTGACATGGTCATGGGTGCTTGGGTAAAGCATAAAAAAAATTAATTGGTTTCCTGCTTTGACCCTGACCCTGTCGAGATGATTTTAAAATTCCGTTGAGTAATTGTCGGATCATGGATGGAATAAACATTTCGTTTTGAACTCCTTTGTTGATATGAACTATACTGTACAATGTACCTGAACGGAAAAACATGTGTATAATTTTTCTCGGATTGCATTTCAGGATGTCTCTTCAGATCGCTCCCCCCTTTATTTCAAAAATAACTGCTGAAACTAAATAACCAGATAAAGGCCTAAGTAAGAGAAAACTGTTTGAATAATGATGTTTTCGTCTTTAAAAACTGGAAATACGGAAAACAGTAAATGACCAGACACCCGCAAACTGACCACAGCTTGTTGTCGCAAATGACCGTTATGCAGGCTTTTGTTCACACAGTCTTGGGATAGTAATCCAATATGTATGTGAAATACTAGTCCTTTAGGCAACTGTGCGTTGAAGGTACTTGCGGGGATTCACTGCTACTCAAAAGAATAACACAATATCTACCGGTAGGAAAGCTTATCGAAAGAAATGTATAAATTTAACTGGCTAAGACCAAAATAGAAATTTATTTTAAGAAATTGTCCCCAGTCTAATTGTGTTCTTAAAGGCACAGGCTCGTCAGCAATGCGTGCGCGCCAAATTCGTGCCTTGAAATACGCAGCTCCATGCCTTTGCTACACGGAGCTGCGTATTTCGTGGCACGAATTTGGCGCGCGCATTGCTGACGAGCCTGTGCCTTTAATGAGGGTGGTTTACCGGTAGGTGCAGAAATATTAAAGAGACACACCCGCTTTGTTGGGCTATTTTGGGCTCGAAATAGACCCATACATTATTCTGAAGCGCTTTCCATAGTAAATTAGATATATCCTGAGAAGACGCCGTCAAAAAAAAGACACGTGGTCTTGTGAGTTAGATGTATTTCCAGCCGTAGAAACCAAGTGCGAGTTGCTTTTGTCATTCGTGGTTGGTTTCTCTTCTTGCTGAAAAATAATGTCCTACGAACACTATGTACATATGTACCGTATTTTCCAATTTGTACACAAATCTGCCAACAGATTTCATAAGTAGAGTTTCTGAGTGTTGATATGGACGAGAGAATATCTCAGATTTTTGTGTCTTCGCTTCGCGTACGTTCGCGGCGATAAATAATATCCAAAGAAAAAACAGCATACATGTATACCTATTGAGGGCGCTAAAGACACCAAAACGTTGCGTTTGAGTTGCTTCCTCGAGTCAGCGCTGACCTCGGGGATCATGCAAGGTGTGATGAGAGTCAGGGAAAACAAGGAATCGAGGTTAAACACGTGTCGACCCATATCGAACGCCACCTTTATTTACAAACACATGATACATAATACGTCGCGATGGCTGGTAAAGCGTATAGCCCAACATTTGTCTCTTTTGTTAATTTTAAACATTTCTAGTTAATTACGTGACATTTTGATAATTTGTTTTCACAACGACCATCGAAATATTATTGTCAAGGATGCTAGATTGCTACATTATGTAAACAGTAAGCCGGTGTGTCCCTTTAAGAGTGTCAATGTTATTTGAGGAAACTTGTTATGATGAGGGTTATGATTAGGGATGGGAATTTACGGTTAATTCAGAAACCGGTTTAAGTGTTGGTTAACCGGTTAACCGATCGGTCAACAAAGATTATTGCTGGTGTTTATAGATGCATGTGCAATGTACACAATACCCATAGGCCCCCAGAATAATCATTGAACCTTTGTCTAATCAAAATTTATTTCAAATTCATGAAATCATCACAAATAACCCTCTTAAAACTGTTCCTTAAAATTGGGTTTCGTTTAAACATGCGGCAAAACCGGTTTTTCAATTTTATTTTTTGTAAACGTTTTTAAAACCGGTTAAACGCCCCATCCCTAGTTATGACACTTTATCTTCTAGCAAACTTAAATCCGTGGTTCTGATTGGTGGATCCATGGCAACAACAGTGTGACATTGTAGCCTCTACCCCTTCCGATTTTCATGTCGCACTCTGCGTAATGTGCCCTGGTATTCCGAATGCACTGTGTCCCCTACGCGGAGCTGCATACTACATGACTGTAGATTCAAACGTGTGCATACGATGCGGCTTGTTATGCGTGTGATTCTCTGCACTGCGTCCCGCGCGCCGTGTATTGCAGCCTGCGCATATATTCCATTTTTAAGTCGCACTCTGTCATGAGTGTATGCCTGGAGTAGTACTTCGATCTCGCGCAGACTGCGCGCGTTATTACTGCGTCAAGTTTGCTTGAAGATAAATTTGTTATCCCACTCGCGCTCATGGAATACGGCATAATGGCCATGTAGCAAAGACACGGAGCTGTGTATTTCGAGGGACGAATTTGACGCGCGCGCATTGCTGACGAGCCTGTGCCTTTAAGCCCACTCGATGTAAAACGTACTGTATGTAATGTTTTTTGGTTTAACGAATCCAACATTCGAATATTCAATCATCCATCGAATATTCGAATAACATTTTACCAAATCGAATATTCGGTATGCGCTTTTCCACTCCAAACCAAACATGTCAATCAGTTAAGAAAAGGTGAAAATCCGTTTTCTGTCGCCGAAACAGTCGCTTTAATGACATTTGCATCCAACTTTGAGGCCAGTGTACAGGATACAACACATTGAACACAAGGTCTATGGTTAGTAGAGCCGATAATAATTTTTGCAAAGGCTCTATGGGTGAGGGACCATTATGCAAATTACAACATAGTCTGTAGTTTGAACAGAGATTAATTTTTGCAAAAACTGAATGGGCGAGATAATTTCATGCATCGAATAAGAAATATTCGGTTGAAAATAAAACCAAATTTTGGAATAGTAAATTATTCGAAAATGCACAACATTACACAACATTGTGCTTGTAACAAGGAAAATTTCAGGTCTCGATTGATTTTATCTTCATTGTTTTCATTCCTGATAATACAAGGTTCCTGTTAGAACAAGGTAATAATCGGCAACTCTTATTGATGAGGTACGGCTACGTGTAGTGTACGTGTACATTCTGCATGTACATTTATGTGTATTGTGTGGGGGAAAATGCAAATCCTACATGTACTCTGTATACGTGCATGAGTGTACCGGTAGTGCAACCTCATTCCCAGGGTACTCGAGTGCATTCGTTCCACAGTCACCACCCCCCCCCCCCCCCCCCCCCCCCCCCCCCCCCCCCCCGCATTGGATAATTTGCATCTAAATAGAAGTCTTGGTGATTATTAATAAGGGAACTGTATTACTTGAGTTGTGGAGCATTTACTCTGGTTGTTGTGTGGATGCAGCAGGCTTTGTAAGTTGTTACGACATTGAAAAAAATCAGACATTTCAAGTTGATATTTTGCTTCAATATCCATCGTGTTGTGCATGCCGTCCTAAGCATTTTCAATTTCTCTTACATCACTCAGGGCTCGAATTTCATTAAAAAATCTGCTAGACCACAGGGTTAGTAGCTTAAATCATTTATTTGCCTGACGCTATTTTTACAAGACCAAAGCCACAAGGAACGTGGATTTACTGTTCGTTAGTTTAAAAATGCACTGGACCACTGGTCTAGTAGGTAGAGAAAGCACTAGACCGAGGCTTAAATTACTGGCCTCGGTCCAGTGGGTATTTCGAGCCCTGGCATTGCTACATTACATGTACAGTGTACATGTACTAATGTAGTTAACTTTTTTTATTTTGCCACAGTGCTTTAAAAACGGCATTGTTTACAATGGCCATGTTGATTGTACAGTATTTTGTAATGCAGTCGTTCATGCATGCCGATGCTCCCAACCGTATCTCAATATTGTGCTTTTGAACACACTTGTGTGCAATACTGCTGTTAGCAGATTACTATGGGCTTGTGTTGATAATAAATTTTACCATCCCAATTTATCCTCCAAATTTATTGCAATATTTGGTAATATATTAGTGAGGTTTTGGTGTACACCAAAAAAGAACTACATGTACATGTATGTTTAGCGTAAGTTGAAGTTTCTCAAAATGATGCGGTGACGCGGCTTTTTTAGTCTCTTTAAAACCAAATTTTTTTGGGGGGTGAGTGGATTCCAAGCAATAGACCTTTTTCACAGTGCGTCCATCTTTGTCTTGTTCCCCACTGCATAGTACGTGTACGTGTCACGATCGGGCATGATCAGTGCGTGTCTGCGCGATAGCGCGTGCAGTCTTCCGTTGTTGTTTTGAGAGAATCACTGTCCCAGTGATCTCCACAAAAATTTGCCGCCCGGACAAAACATTGTGCCGCCCGGACAAAAAAAATATAATTTCTCCTCCAAAACACTATGAAAGTACAGCCAAGTCATTCAAAAATGAGGTGTAAATTCACCTAACGTGATTCGGTAGCCACTGGTGTCATTATCGGTTATTTACCACGCATATCTATCGGATCGGCGACCCAAATCCGCATCGATAACGGCCATGACAGTATGCATTTGTTGAACAGCGCCCTCAAGAGGCGAATGTGTTGACCTCTTGAGGGCGCTGCATGCCAAGCACTGTGCTTTGGCGTACGGGTGCGTTCGTGGTTGTGTGTTTGGGTGGGTGGGTGCGTGCGTGTGTGCCCCCCCCCCCCCCCCCCCCTGCTGAGCGACATCGGCGCGCCCGGACAAAATTTGGACCAGCTAGTGGAGATCACTGTGTCCGCGCTGCGCGTTTTCTTCATCGCACCGCGCGCATGTCATTGTGATGCACACAATGAACATTTTCAACACGGGGCCAAACTATTTTATTTCGGCAAGCCACATTTTCGTTACGTTCATTTTAATAGGGGAAAAGGGAAGATGGCCGCACCGTGATAAAGGTATATAAAGGCATGTTTTTAATTGAAACACTCAACAGATGGTGCGTGTCTAAGCAAAAAAAAACCTTTGACGCGCAGGGTTTAAAGTGACGCATGCGCTAACGATATACAAGTTTTGTTTTGTTGCTGTTTTTGAAAAAAAAAAAGCCTTGACGCACAGGGTTTAAAGTGACATGCGCGCTAACGTTAAACATGGTTCTTTTTTTTTTTGGCCCTTAGTGATCACGTGTACGTTTAGCTGACCCTCAAAATCTTTACCGGTACCTTTTGCTGTCCGTTTTTCACCAATGTATAAAAGCGTTTGTTATCAGTATTGCCAACAAAACGATTTATGTAAGCGCCACAGGTACGCACATACCGATGACGCAAAATACATTTTCTCAAACTAAGCGGCGCACGTCAAAATTATGCGCAAAAAGGCTGTGTGAATCCACACTTATATTTGATAATTTCTACTTTTCTTTTCAAGCTACCGAGTTAGCAGGATGCTAAAGAGCGGAAACATCTCGACATCATGCGAAGCTTTCACAGAATCTTGCACTGTTCCGGTCGTAGTCAAGTCATCTTGTGTATCTTGGTATTGGTGTCTAAGCTCATTGTGTCATCGACGACTGCGGGTAACGGCTCATGTAAGAATAAAGGATGGTCGAAAATGTAACACAAGTGTCCGTCCCGGTTACGAGCGTATATTGGAAATTTGTACACGGGGTTTTTAGAAAGGCATGTTGTCACACTATTTGTAACCCTTTTTGGGCCTACGTTATCTCTTCAGAACGACTTAAATTTATTTCTTTTATTTTGAGACCAGACAAAGGTATTTCCTCAAAAATATGGTCTGTTGTTGCCAAAATGCCCCCTTTTACTGTGGAAAGACCCACGTACAAATTATCCTAAAACGTCGGTATTAAAACAGACACTTGTGGGACAGCTTGGTCCGTTGTCAATTGATTACTCTAATTAGAAATGCTAATTTTACCGATGCCCATTATAATACCAATCTTCAACAGCACATCACAAATATCCAGCAGACTGCAATTTGTGAATACACTTAAAAACATCTTCAGCAGCATTTTCAGACTTTCTTAACACATTTTATTTCATTTTCAGTGAGTCTCGTCGCAAGCACCATTGTCGATCAACTGTTACCGAAGTCAATCTGCCCCGCGGCGGTTGACAAAAACCCACCCCACATACATGTAGCTCGGGTCAACAGCACCGTCCAACTGAATTGCACCCTGAACCAAACTGGACATGAATACCCGGCCGTAAAAGTCCAGTTTCTTCGAGATGGAGTGAAGCTTGCGATAAAGGGTCTGGAGGACGGACAATCAAAGCTGGTGCTTGAGCGAGTACAGTTTAATGACGGTGGTTTCTACGGCTGTCGTTTTTTGGATAATAAAACAACTCCGATGGCCACTGTGGAACTTCAAGTTGGAAGTAATGTACCATTCGAAATTTGGGCTTAGAAATAAATATACTGCCCGAGACGTGCCTAACCACACCTTCTCATTGGCATAGTTTTAGGTATATTTCATTTGCGTTTGAGCACTCTCATTTGCACATACATGTGTACTCAAGAAAAAAAAGCCTACTTTCATCGAAAATTTTATGACATTTTGTAAAAGTTACGCAACACATGTCTCACCTGTTTACACTTGATCCCGACCTCGGGGTCGAACACCGAGCTCGGGATCAGCCCTGGATCACAAACTGAGTGTAAACGCTCTCGGAACCAAATTGGCCCCAGATCAGATCCCAAGATTTTGGCCTCACGTTGGCGGAGGGTTTGATCCCGAGCTAGGGATCAGTTTGCGGTTAGATAAGCAATTAATCTTTACCGCATCCTGCCGCATCCGCTCCATAGCCGTGGAGAAAAGCGGGGGGAAAGCCCGCGAAATTCAAGTGGCCTTGTACACTGTACATGCACTCAGGATCATTGCGGTTAACACTGATGCATTCTTATCAGGGGATCAATCTTGATCCCGAGCTCGGGACCAGTGTAAACACCCTCTCTGTGGCAGACCCAACAAGGTCACAAGCCTAGACAATAGACCTGAAACGCAATGACGTCACGCAATGTTTACCGCGGTGCATTATGGGTGAAAAGTTGGACGAAATCTCTGCATCTCTAGTTTGCGTGCGTTGTATGCATAGCGCCTAGCGTATTATAGTCTAGACACTTTACGATTTGACCTAGAACTAATTGCAATAAAAAACATTCTAAAATGAATCTAGGCCGCAACATTCAAATAAACAACATATTAAAAATATAATTGTTTCTTTTGAGTGGAAAGGTGTTTTTGAAGCAGTTTTTGAAGACAAACATTAAGAATTAAAATTTAGTCTGGTAACGTTACTCAGTCTGTATGTTTCGTCATAGTGGATGGGTAGTAATACGACCACTTGCGAGCAGACGACGACGTCTCAGAAACTAGTCTGGTAACGTACTCCAACCTACATGTTTCGCGATGGTAGGTGCATGGTAATCACGACCACTTAAGCGAGCACCTGATTTGGACACTGCCGTCTGCTCGCAAGTGGTCGTGATTACCATGCACCTACTATCGCGAAACATGTAGGTTGGAGTACGTTACCAGACTAGTTTCTGAGAGGTCGTCGTCTGCTCGCAAGTGGTCGTATTACTACGCATCCACTATGACGAAACATACAGACTGAGGAACGTTACCAGACTAAATTTTAATTTTTAATGTTTGTCTTCAAAAACTGCTTAAAAAACACCTTTCCACTCAAAAGAAACAATTAGATTTTTAATATGTTGTTTATTTGAATGTTGCGGCCTAGATTCATTTTATAATGATTTTTATTGCAATTAGTTCTAGGTCAAATCGTAAATTGACTGGACTATAATACGCTAGGCGCTATGCATACAACACACGCAAACTAGAGATGCAGAGATTTCGTCCCACTTTTCACCCATAATGCACCGCGGTAAACATTGCGTGACGTCATTATGTCATAGGTCTATTGGTGCAGATGAAATTTACATTAATGCTTTACATGAATGGTGTGAAATTTCGCTGCTCTTTGATAACTAATTTGCAACATATTGGCAGTTGCAAAAATGTGCATTTGTATTTTCATATATACTTTGGGCATCAGCGGAGATTGTCACAGGTTTCAAAATGTCACGTCAAATAACCACAATGCCAAAAACTTATTCAGATATTTTATGACAAATTGAGGATTTTTGTGTCCTTTTCCCCCAGCGTTGCCACCAAAGGCGACCAACCTCCATTGTACCTGCAGTGATTTCAGTCGAGTATTTTGCTATTGGGTGGAAGGACCGAACACCAACCTCGAGACAACGTATTCATTACTGTGGTCAGACAAGTATATAAGTAATTTATGGTAAGGAATTTACGCTTGTTTATGTATAATTTTTTCAATATTTATTTCGTTTGTACATGTAGCTTGGGTAAATTGACAGTTAGTGATAATAATAATGGTTGTAAGAACTCTGGATGCGGCAATAGGGCGACATTTCGGGAAGACTCTCCCCGGAGACCTCCGAAATTTCGGGAAGAGTCACTCAAATTGACACCTTATTTTTGTACCCAAAGCTTCCAAAAATGGTTACAGACCTAAGAGAGACCATAAAAATGGTTCTCGATTTACAAAAAAAGGTTTTTGACCTAAACAAATGTTTAAAAAAAAAATAAAAAATATTAGGGCGACACCAAAATGTCGCCCTATTGAGCGTGTCGCCCTAATATAGCTTTTTTACACACAAATTGTCGCCCTATCCTAGCATCCATAGTTTTTGATTCTTGTATAGCACACGTCTATCCTGGATACTCCTGGCGCTGTTGCCATTATTACCGCTGCCATCAGGGAATCACCAAAAGCATTTTGCTTCAACTAGGTGGCCGCCCGGCCAAGGCACACGACTTTATCAGCAGTTAGATTGTGGTATTCCAAGCCTCAAAATATATTTCGGGCACGGCAATAAAGGGCACCTGAATGAAGAAATTTGTGTTAGAACTTTTTAAGGGCAACACGGCAAAAGCATAGGGCACCGATGGCAATTTGCCGTGGTTCTGTGGGTTATTCGAGGCCTGGTATTCCCCCTAACAGCTTTCCAAATATCACTCGGGTTGATGAGGCAATTGAGATTAAGTGTCTTGCCCACAGACACAAACACGTTGGCACTAGTGAGCCTCGAACCCACAACCTCTCGATCACGGGCATGGCTGTGTACCCACTAGATCACACAAAAACTTGAGTTAATTTTGATATCATCCCTTGTTCTCACACAGTCTAACGCAACAGCCGTTGGCAGAGTGCAATGCGACATCCGTTTGCACATTCCAAAGTTGGAATATTCATAAAATGTACGACTTCTTCGTAAAGTCGTCCAATGCTCTGGGATACACCTACTCCGGGACGTGTAGTTTCAATCCTTACATGAACAGTGAGTTTTTAAAAAAGATTTCGGTCACAGATGCGATTTGAATAATCACAGGCGTATTTTTATAAAAAAATAGTCTGATCAAAAAAAAAAAATAGTCTGGTCAAGTAAGTGTGCATGTAAAGGGAAGTACAGTTAACGACAATTATTCATACCCTTTTCATAAAATTTCAGTTTTGTGTGATTTTCTAAAGAATGAAAGGTGGACACATAATATTTGGGCCATAATTGAATACTTTTAGTTGTCGGGTATAAATGACCAATGGCTTTGGTTTTACCTCATTTGCATAACAAAGAGAATGCTACATTGTTTGTATTCTGACACGCTCAGTCAGAATTATTCATACTCTTCTGCAAGTCATGGTATTCGGCCACATTCCTCCGAAATGCACATGCTCCAGACATTCCTAAGATTCTGCATATTGTTTTGTATACATGTATATGCAACGATGCGTACATCCTCTAGGAATATCTAAGGATAACTTAAGTAACAAATAGTGCAACAACATACCTTTCTGAAAACCCTGTGTACAAATTTCCTTTTTAACGTATGACACATACTTTGTGACATTTTTTGGTGTCCTTGTTACATACGATATATTGGAAATTTGTACACAGGGTTTTCAGGAAGGTATGTTTTCAGGAAGGCACTATTCGTTTCAGTTCTTTAGCTGAACTTACATATCTCCTCTGTTGTTTTGAGAGAAGATGAATGACATTGTACATTCATATAATCCTGGAGGAAAAGGTATCTCCAGTATTAAAAACAGACACATATACTTTAACGTTGGGTGTACGCATTGGCTCTAACCCCCCTCCCCTCCGTGCATACGTACTTTATGGACGGCCCCTATTTTGTTTGAAAACTGGGATAAAAATGACACTTTTGAATACAACTTCTAAAAGTACGTACGCATGAAATGCCAAATTTTAAGACCGCCTCCCCCTGTATGCAAAATTTGTGACGTCACGCATATACTTTAACGTTGGGAGTACGCATTGGCTCTAACCCCCCCTCCCTTCCCCCCGTGCGTACATACTTTATGGAGGCCCCTATTTTGTTTAAAAACTGGCCAAAAAATGCAATTTTTGAATACAACTTCTTCGTACTTTTCTATTTCAGCTGTGACCTTGCCCCCACGTATTTTGAGAGTAATTGCCGTGTCCAGAGAAAGTCTACGCATTTTTGTTAAGCCTCCAGTCGGTCATGAAAAATTTCCTGTCCAGATTCGAAAACGTTCCGACTACAAACTAAAGTGGAAGTGTATGTGGAAAAAGAACGGAACGGAGGTAAGAAGCAACTGTTTTTTTTACACAATATTTGTGACCAGAGGCCGATTTCACTAACGCGTTGCGGTGATCGCTAATGCCCAAATCAATCGCTAAACTCGAAATCCATCGCAACTTTGCGATCAACTTCAAAGAGCGATTTCACAAAAACTAAGCGATGGCGTTGGTCATCGCTAGTTGATTTTTGGCGATGAATATTTAGCGACGACTAATTTGTCATGGTCTCGAAAGTGCGTCTCGAAATGGCGTTTCAGTTCTTGTACATAAACAATGCAAGAGCATTACAGAGAGAGAGAGGATTTTCAGGGACAGAACAAATCCTCTGGATTCATAGTGACAAAAAGATGCACAAATATTATCGGTTTACGCGGAATGGCGTCATGAGAATTATTGACATTTGCAACCGTTGAAGTATTTGTGGCTTTCAGGTTTTACGCTATGCTGCTTCTATTCCACAACATCCGATCATGACATATCTGAAGCTAGTGTGCATCGTGTCATGGCATATCGTGCATCGTGTCGCTGAATTTATGGTTGTTTACGCGTTACTAAGCGATCGTCCTCGTCCAATAAATTTATTTATAATTAATACTCATCGCTATTGCGACGGCTTTAGTGAAATGCAAAATCCATCGCCATCGCAATAACGATGGATTTGAATTTAGCGATCATTCTAACGATGATCGCAAAACAGCGTGTTAGTGAAATCGGCCCCTGTTCTTCAAAAATGCAGGCTTAGTCGAGTTTTCACAACTATAAGTAGAAATCTGCGGCAGATCCACGCTCATTAAAATACAAAAACACAATGGAAATTTCAAGTGGAACACGGACATTCCAGGCACTGCCAGGAATTTCCCAATTTTTTATTTAATTTTTAAAATCTTTATTTTACTGAGCTTGGGTCTGCCGCAAAATTCTACTTTACGGTCGCGAAAACTCGGTCCAGCCTGCGCGACATAGAGCTCAATTTTGCAAAGCGGGTTACACATGTCATCAAAACTCCAAACCTTCTCCAGTAACAAAGTTCTTGAAAGATATCTCGTGCGCTTTTTCCATTTTCTTGTGTCTTTCGTTAGCGCGAAGTCGTTATACGTTATGGCGAGATACTCAACCACACCAATCCAATTTTCAACCTGACTGAGTTGACGTACTGTCGTTACCAAATCAGTATCCAAGTCGTCTATGTATTACCAAATTGGAGCAAAAGTTCAAATGTCATCGAAGCAAGAACAAAAGAGAGAGGTAAATCAAATATCTTTTTGTAATAAATTTGTAATAAATAAATTTGTAATAATTTTGCTATTAATAAATTAAATACTCTAATAAATATATTAATTACTAAGTTTTTGGCCAACATTTTGCACACTCTACAAGTTTCTCTTTCTTTAGTGACTGAACCTGCCTTGATGAAAGCTTGACCCAGATATTCCAAGGCAAACCAAGACTGTCTGGCAGGCAACCATGTTTGTGTGCAAAACGAATGCCATTCATTTCAGGGGTTGTTACCACAGGGAATCAATCATTATTCCTTTTTTTGTACTTGGGTAAATTATTTCTGAGCTATTTCTTATAATTTTTTTTATAATTTTATTGCCAGATCCTCATGCTGACCTTGATGTTAAATGTCCTTTCAATGTTTCTGATGCGATAAAAGCCGTTAATGTTTCATGGACGGTAAGAATATGCAGATTAACGTTCAAACCCAGTTCCTGAATCACTCATACAGAGAGCAAATTTTTTTGCTAAACAGCTTTATGAAATTGGCCCCTGGTTATTAGTGTATACAAGCCTCATGAAATTTAAGAGGGTAGGGCATGCTGGCCAAGTTGGCCTTAGAAAGTGCATATCTTGTAGGGGTATCGGGGCCAACTCGGCAGGGTATGAGGAAATTGGCCTTGGTGGCCTCGGTTAATGTCAAGGCCTGGGATGGGGCATGCTGGCCAAGTTGGCCTCAGAAAGTGTATCTTGAAGGGGTAACAGGGCCAACTCAGCAGAGTATGAGGCCATTGGCTTCGGTTGCCTTGGTTATTAGTGTATACAAGCCTTATGAAATTTAAGAGGGTAGGGCATGCTGGCCAAGTTGGCCTTAGAAAGTGCATATCTTGAAGGGGCATCGGGGCCAACTCAGTAGGGCATGAGACCATTGGCCTTGGTGGCCTTGGTTAATGTCAAGGCCTAGGATAGGACATGCTGGCCAAGTTGGCCTCAGAAAGTGTATATCTTGAAGGGGCATCAGGGCCAACTCAGTAGGGCATGAGGCCAGTGGCCTTGGTGGCCTTGGTTAATGTCAAGGGGCCAACTCTCGTCTTGTTTGTTGGCTTTGTCTACAAAGAGGCTGTCATGTTTTTTAAGTAGAAATAACACACGGATGACAGAACTTTTTAACGTAAACGCTAGATGACTTTATTGTAATCCGGACTCATCACATGTAACGTACAACGTGGCGTCGACTTACGTAAGTCAATCTCTGGAGGGCGCTATACCAAGAACACGAACAAAACAGAGGCATAGTCATTTTTTTTCTTGTCTTTTCTTCTTTCTGCAGCCGCCACTAGAATCCCAAATGCAAGGGATAGTTACACAATATGTTGTAACTGTTGAGGAAGTTTCAAACAGTACAGTGCTATTAAATGCTACACTGCTCCCAAATGTTACGTCATTTGAGTTGAATGGTAAGTAAAGGCACATTCGCACTCGCCCTAGTTTTGTCAAATTAAAAGCCCTGTAGATGATAAGTTTTTGAGTGATTTTGCGAATAAAACCATTATAAATCAAAAGAAAGACATCAACAAACTCATCCGAAGAAATTTCAGCTTTGTCAAATGTCGCACGTTTAAATAAAACATGAAAATCCATATGCGGATTTCCTGGTCTCGTTCTCAGTTGATCGGGTACTATGTGGCTCGCGTCATGCACTCTGTGGCGCACATCATATACTGCGTGTGCGTGCGATCCATAAAAATGCATCGCGTTGGAACACGCAGTACACAGCGCCCATGCATTTTGGACCGCGTAGATGCGAACCAAAAATAAGTAAATCGTTTGCAAACGATCTAAATAATTTCATCTTTACGGATTATTTTCTGGTAAAATTATATAATTTTGAGCGGAAACATTTCATTGGGTAGTTGCTATTAATTCGATCTTTACTTTCAGAACTTTTCCCCTGTAAACTCGTCGATTACTTTTTGGGGTCATTGCAAATGATACACTGGGCCTTTAAACCCTGCAGTTTCCAAAAGGCGAATTGAAGCGGGTAGGTGCTAAATCTCAACACAAAAGGTTTATTGAAAAAGGCAGATTAGACATGGCTCTGATTCACCTTCGGAAGGGATGTAAAACCGTTGGTCCAGTGTGTTAGGTATCGGTAACGCACTTTAAAGATCACAGAGCATTCTTTCGTGAAGAGCAAGGGGATTCCCCGGTGTCTCTGGCCGTTTCTAATTCATTATGGGTTTCCTCATGCTTGCGAGTGACAGTGCAATGGGCGCTTTTGAGGAATCCTTGGTTTCAGTACCACAAAAAAATAAATAATAATAATGAACTTTGTTGTGGCAATATTTAAAAAAGAAAAAAAAAAACCAACCTTCTGCAAGTGTTTTTTTCTTCCTTTGGCAGCTTGGACCCATCCTCTTGCAACAGTGCCCCTTTAACGCACTCCCTAACTCCTGCGTACAGTGGCCCTGTTGAAACCGGCCCCATTTCGCGGTGGAACAAGCGACAGAAATCTTGTCGCCTCTGCTGGACCAATCATGACCAAGCATGATTGCAGGCATTCAAATGTAACGCGCACAGATTGTAAACACTGCATGCATGTGATACATGTACTCGGTAATGCTGGCCGTTGTCCGCGTCGGCGATTGGCTGCTATTAAAAGAATACTGGGGAATCCGTTCCATTACATTCGTCAGCATGCATCCCTGTTATTAATTTGAAAAACTGCGGAGTAAATTAAGATCGTCGTTTGAAAGTTTGGTAGGAATGGGACAGTCATAAGGAACGGAACCCAATACATTTTCTGGAAAGTATAGAAATTGTTTCTTTTCGGCATAACATGACCGAATTGATTAAATTACATCAAAATGACTCGGGCGTGAGTTGGCTCAGGGTATTGTAACGTCGCTTTGCAGAGTGGAAATTCCCTGAAATCTCAGGATGCTTCGACCTTTCATAAAATTAAAATGTACCAAGCATTCAAGCATTGTTTTAAGTGCAGCATAGTATACAAATATTGACTGCAGTGAGGGGCATGGTTTAGATTTTACGCCCAAGGTGATCTCGAAGCCATGACTATGCCCTGAGGCGGAAGCCGAGGGGCATAGTCATGGCTTCGAGATCACCGAGGGCCTAAAATCTTAACCATGACCCGAATAAACAGCAGTCAATATTTGTTTTATGTACCGAACATGTATATTTTTGTCATCTGATTGGTTAAAAATATTACACATGACACTGGTCCGTCGAGTTTAGATTTCGGAAGCTGGTCTACGGCAGAAAGGTTGGTATATTTACAGCTAAAATATGGTAGCATAATCACCCGACACTTTAGTAGCACATTTCACCTGACACTGTTTTCTCTGTAAGCCACTTCTATTATTTTCCTAAGGACTTCGTCATCTAGGCCTACAAGATCAAAACGTCTTTGAGATTCCGCCATTTTCTACCGTCCTGATGAATGTTTACGTGAAGCGCGCAGCTGCATAGTTGGTGCACAACTATGCTACACACGCGATGCGCGCGTCCGGAATCCACTAAATGATTATGCCCACGGGCATGGCAAAGAAAATTCTACAGGCGCGGGGTCTAGCTAATTCAATTCCCCCCATTTTTAACCAATCGGATGACAGGAATCTACGCATGAGGTATATATAATGTTGTTTAATCTCTGTCTATAAGTTCATGTGGAACGTCTGCTTTTTACATAAAGCATGTGCTGTTGGACCCTCATCTTTTGAGCACCAAAGTAATGGCATTTCATTAATGTGTTGCTTTTCTATTGGTTGTCCAAGATTTGAACCCAGACAAACACTACAAGATCCGCGTCGTTGCTTTCAACTCCGTCGGTGGCACAGATCGGGAAGCAAATACCTGTCCAGTTCTCCCCAGTCCAGTCCCCGGTAATATATGATTTAAAGAAAAAATAAAAATAAAAACTCTGACCGAAACATTGAGGAGGCTGAGAGATGTAAAATGTTATCCGTCAATAACGTGTATGATCGCCTTTTGTGGCAAGACCGACTGTACCATTCTCCGTAAGAGCCACTGAGGCAGGGTGTGCCACTCTGTCTGATGTGCTTTCTGAGAACCTGCACTTTGTTGATCTATTGTCACGTCATTTAAAGACGGAGGCTCGTCAATGCGCGACAGACAAATTCGTGTCACGAATTTCACCGTGCTCCATACCTTGCCCTTGCAGCCGCTCTTGCGGTCCCAGAGGGTGTAGGGTCATGGTACAGGCTAATAGCCTCGTCCATTCTGCAAATAGGGTGTGTATCTTTTCGAAATCAAATATTGATCACAGAAAACACCCTTTGTAAATTCATGACATTTAGTTTCAGCTATATTCACATTATATTACAGATATGGTCACATTTGCTTCAAGAAGGTGTCATATAGATGGTTGAATTGACCGTATATGGGAACTCTTTGGTACAGACGCCATACAACAACACACACAACCCAGCGCGCGCGTGATTTGATTAGCCTTGCAACGCATAAACACCGTGTCAAGCTCAAAGAGTTACATAGTCAAGCTCGCATGAGCCTCCACCCTCTGGGATTGTAAGAGCAGCTGCCCTATTCAAGCAAGGTATATTGACGAGCCTGCGTCTTTAAATAGGAAAACTGGCCCCCTGTCATGGCTGCCAGTGCAAGGGTTCAATAAGACTTTACGTCATTGAAAAAAATGCTAACCTTTTGGTCAGTGTATTACTGGCCCCTTTTTAAAAAACGTTTTTATATTCATATTTTAAAAGTTCTGCTTTATACATTTACACCGTAGTGCGAACTGGACAGTGGAACATTCCATCTTTAAACTATAGAACTCATGAATATTATTTGTTCACTATATTATAACGATCTATGTGATGCAGACTTCTGAAATGATTACAAAGAAACAAATGACCTTGTGCTCAAGAAGTACAACTCATAAATTATTTTAATGCAAAGAAAAAGAAATATTACCTACTGAAAAGCGCACAAGAACTTCACAAAGAATCAAAATTTTAGCGATGCGTCGCACTATGGGTGCCGCCATTTTGTCCCAATATTGGGCAAAGAATGACGTTTTCGCGTACAAGTCCTATGTGCATTTCTATGGCAATACACGAAAACGTTGTCCGCAAAAACTTCATCCGTTGACCAGTATTAGGACAAAATGTCGGCGCTCATAGTGCGACGCATCGCTAAAATTTTGATTATTTGTGAAGTCCGTGTCTGCTTTTCAGTAGGTAATATTTCTCTTTCTTTGCATTAAAATAATTTACGAGTTGTACTTCTTGAGCACAAGGTCTTTTGTTTCTTGGGTACCCTTCTCCTTTAATGACCTGATAATTTTGGGTTTTTTGTTTGTTACTTTACAGGTTTTGCTGACAAGCAATTTACTGCAGTGGCTTTAATCATAGCAGTGCTGCTTCTCGTTGCGGTCATCTCGTTTATACTGCTGTTTTTAAAAATACTGAAAAAGTCAAGGTTTTCAGGCATCCGACTTCACAATCGTTTTCATGTACGTATTAAAGACAGATTACATGATTGGAAAACTTCAAAACAGGAACAACAGCATTAAATAACTAAACAATAATGTTGATAAACTGCCTTGTAAAAATTTCAGCCAAAAATGCAGTAATACTTCAGAAAACCTGAATGAATGGTAAAAGAGTTGTTTATTTATTTATTAACCACATCCAACAGCGGAAGAACCGCCAATTACAGAATGGGATCAATTAACATAGATATTCGATTCTATATCAACTTCTAAGTTGAATTAGAAACTGCCAGAGACACCGGGGAATCCCTCCCCTTGCTCTTCACGAAATAATGCTCTGGGATCTTTAGAGTGCATTACCGAAACCTAATACACTGGACCAACGGCTTTACATCCCTTCCGAAGGACGGAACAAGTGTGACTTAGTGCCTTGCTCAAGAGCACAAGTGCCACAACCCGTCACGGCCCGGAATTGAACCCGCATTCTAGTACTGGCACGTACAGGAACTTGAGTTTGACCACTAGACCGCTCGGCCATAACACCCCACAGTTGTTTGCAAAAAAGCACCTTCAGTTGGCACTTTCTCTCACAAAGGTGCCATTTTACACGGGTGGGGAAATCATGTGGTGTTTGTTACCATTGCTATCAACACTTTTAGTCGGGTTTTTATTGTCAACTAGTGAAGTAAAATTTTTGGTAACTGCAAATGTTGTATTGAGCTTTAAAAGTCTGGGGCCAATTTCATAAAACATGTTAGCACCCGATTTCTGATTAAGCACCGCTCTCTTCATTAAACTGTTTAAGCACTACCAAACCAAACCGCATGCTAACCTACCGATTTTTTGCTAACGCGATGCCATCTTTTTTTCTTTGCCATACTCGGCAAAATTCGAGACACATATTCCAACAGATACACAACTTTCAGCTGTTGTTGAAATATCCCAGGCAGCGACAGGCAAGGGTCTTCTGTGGTAGTGATAATCATCCTAAAATGGAAACATTATCGATGATGGTACTTGAAAATTTTGATGTTGACTTATGAAAGCAGACGATGAACATGTTCGAAGAAAACAGATGACGGCGTTGCGCGTCCACTCTCTTTGCGCGCTTAGAACAACAAGCTTTATGAAATAGGCCCTTGCTTGAGCGAATTTTTGTGCTATGTTTTAATCTTTGAATAAGTAAAACATGTTTTATGAAATTGGCCCCTGGACACTTTGAGACAATGGGCACTTGGGGCATACGGAACACTGGTGCATGAATGACTGTTGTTTCTCAAAATAAAGACGTGTTAAAATTTTTCAATCGGGTCCCCTCAATCAGTTCTATAGAATGCTAACAGCCGATTGGAAAGGTGCCTGTTGTGTATGCGTTCCAAATCTCGCTAAGAAGACAAGATTGCAACGTATAAGTAATCTGGCACATTTCCAATTTGAAGTTCGGACTCCATAGAACTTATTTAGGAGGCCTGTTTGAACTGCTCCAGGGATCTATTAGCAATGTGCCATGGTTTCTCGTTTCTGCCACATTTGAAGACTTTTTTTGCAGAAATTTTGTAGAAAGTCAAGAAGAAAAAAAATGCGAATTGATATCGTTTTTTAGTGGTGTTTAGACTTGTCACAAGATCTAAATTCTAAGAATGTACCATATTTATCTACAATACTTAGTTTGTACTTTTGTCGTTTTTGTTTGCTATTGTAGAATAACGATATTAGTTTCAGCGACGCAAGCCGTCGCCCCCAACGCGAGAAGGAGCAATTTGACGAGTTGATAAACGGAGCTGCAGTCACGGTGCTCAATGGCGATTCGGACAGCAATGCGGTCTGCAGCGGGGACGAGATAACGAATGGTTTCGTTTTGGAGCGAGATCAGAGCTTGCAATCCATCCTGGATTGTAAACATCCACTGCTTTACGCGCGACGAATCAGTGGTTTAGCGAATGAGAACTACACGAATGAGCCTACGGAGGAGCAGATAGGAGGCATTGATTATTTGTGTCACTGCGATGGATGGCAGGGCAGTGCCTTGAGCGTCGGGAGCGGTGGAAGTTATTTAGCTCTGAGAGGCGGGGATGACACGAGTCAACCCTCTAGCTTGCCAAACTCGACAACTTCTCCGCTAGCGCAAGACAGTCACCTAAACAGCACAGGGGAACAAGGGCCTGATTTTGAGAAGCTAACCCCGCAAAATTTCCCCTACATGCAAATGGGAGTCAAAGGCGAGATTGCGGCTCCTGAAAATTTAAGACAAACACCACCATCACAGCCCTTGGATGAGAAGCTTTTTAACCCCTTAAAGACAAACACGGAGCCCGGCCAGTATGTCACTCAAGGATTTTTCCCTTGGCCAACCCACAACTCAACCCCGCATCCTGATGATCATCATTCAGGGACCTTCCAAAACGCCAACGGTGACGAGTCCAGTTTACTTCTGTCTCACACCCCCACAGCAGAATTAGAAAATGACTCTACAGGGGCAAACTTTGGGACTCCACAAATCTCGGAACTTGCCATTATGCCGACGGCCGACGACAGTAAAAATACCTCAGGATCTCCCACAGATTCACCACAAGAAGCGGCCGAACAGAACAGTCCAACTGATCCTGAAGACACGGATTGTAACAACAGTCGCCAAACGGCCACAGCCAGTGGCTACGTTTCAGTGCAAAATCAACCAACCATGGACTGCCATGATTTAGAAAGAATAGCGAGTAATAACAACACCGAGAAAAACAGAGCGGGAAAAAACTCCATTATCACGTAAAAACAGATATTTGTACTGGTCACTGGGGCAACAAGTGGGCTTATGGTATTGAGGAGGTTGTATGTATTTTGTTGGTTTAACATTAAATAAAGATATATTGGTGCTCATCAGGTTAAAGACACAGGCTCGTTAGCAATGCGCGCCTGCCAAATTCGTGCCACGAAATTCGCAGCTCCATGCCTTTGCTATGGAGCCGGTATTTCGTGGCATAAATTTTGCGCGCGCGCATTGCTTACGAGTCTGTGCCTTTAATGTTTGAAAAAATAAATTAAACATTTTGGACGAAAGTATAACTGATTTGGAGTAATGACAATCTTAGCATAGTACAAAGCGGCACCTTTAAAATCTGAAAATTGCCAAAGTCGAGGACCACTTATAGACCTTTATCACGGTGCGTCCATCTTTGTCTTGTTCCCTAGAGTACGTGTCGGGCACGATCTGCGCTACCGCGCGATAGCGCGTGTAATCTCCCGTTGAGATACGCTGCGCGCTCTCTTGATCGCGCAGCGCCTGTGCCATTGTGATGCACTCAATGAACCATTTCACAACGGGACCATTTATTTTTTTTATTTTTTTCTGCAAGCCTCTCTTTGGTTTCGTTCATTTTAATAGGAAAAAGGGAAGATGGCCGCACCGAGATAAAGGTCTATTCCTTTAGGACTAGGTGTGACTTTAAAATAATTCATAAATACCTTAGACAGTTTACGCATCCCTATTGGCTGAAACCACATCACGTGGGCAGTTTTAAACAGTGATAAAGGCACAGTCAGTCTTAAACACTTTTGAGCCTGGCTAGCGGCCGCGCCTGTGCTCTGGTTAGCGCGCATGAAACACGCACATGCACACAGAAACTGCACGCTCCCAAAAGCAAATTGTGCACTGTGACAAGTACCCAGTCGTGTGTGTGCGCGTACAACACGCTTGCATTACGCGTATCGCGCGCGATCGAACAAAAACATCTCGGCGCACAGCTAGCAGTTCATACATGTAGAACGCGGTAGGAAAGTAAATTCATGCAAAACATGACAAAACGACAAGGTAATTTTGGTGAGTTTTACCCATTATTTTACGCAAAAAGGTATTTATGAATGGGATTAAAAGTGGGTTTTAAACGTATGTTTAAAACTGGCCAAACCTACTTTTAATCCCTAAATAATAAACGGGTATTCGGATGGAAAATCAACGTACGGTTCTCTGTGTGATTTCATTTGTGGCAGTCGATCCGTCCACATGTACAAAGATATGAATGTAAATTTCATTTTTTTATTGTGTTTTTTACCAAAAAAGAAAAAAAAAACTCGGCAGAAAACACCAATAGGCAAATTGTATTGCTAAAGCAGATGTTTTCCCAACTGACAGTCGGGCTATTCCAAAGAAAGCACGACCCGCGTGCATCACATAGCAACAAAAATTTAGTGAAGTGGATACTAAGGCCAATGAAATTAGATTACTAGTTTCTCGTCAGCGCCCGCATGTGATTTTGACCCCGCACCAACAAATTTCATTTTGCCAAAATTTCATTATTTTTCAAAAAAAGGGGAAAAATCAGATGCAAACTACTCCCAAGTGAAACGTTTCCATTTTAGTTGTGCAATCGCGATCTGTGTTTTTCAGCTTTTGTGTTTATAACCAGACATCTCCTTTGTCATTTCCCATGATTTTGTCATCTCAACTTGTTCCTTCAAACACAAGCTACCCGGTAGGCCTATAACTCAATGGAATTGATACTGACACAAAACCATTTCTGGGTGAGTTTAGAGCCTTAATAATCAGTTTCTAAATGGCAGTTCGTGTATGTGTAAAGGTTGTATTTTTCCTTGATTAAAAAATGAATAATGAAAAAAATCCCTCACCAAAATTTGATAAATGGTTGACGAGAAACTAGTAATCTAATTTCATTGGCCTAAGTTGTGCATGCGAAAGAAAGTACGTCATGTACTCCTATTGATAGCTTTACGGTGATGTCATGCCTTCCACCATTTTGGGTGTCATTTGACAAACCAGACCCACATGGCTCGAGTGCTAACCAGCAAAAAGAGCAAGAAAAGCGCATTGGTTGCACTTACCTCTGTTGCTTAACCTTGCTTTATGTTGTTCCGCCACAGCTGTTGTATCGAGAAAGATAAAACTGTCTTTCTTCAGGCTAAATCGTGATCAAGTAAAAACAATTTTGTTTTTTTACGAGCTGAGTACACGCTTAATAATTTGAACGTATCGCAACGCGCGTGTGCGGCATTTTTCGAATGAAAATACGCTGGTGGGTATTTTTTATGCACGTTCATGTGCGTCTATTAGCGCGCGTGTGGCCGGTGACACCCAAACATTCCCGGATGTGCACGTGGTCGAAAGCTATCAATACCGTTGAAAAACCCCATGTACATTGGTATCCTGACATATATACATGTACGTAGAATACGTACCGGTATTTCTTTTCACCTAAGAAATCTGGTTACATTTTACAGCTCCCAAGTTGCATAGGTTTGTTCCTAGTCTATTCAGACTTTGCTAGACTTTACCAGTCCAAAAGTGTATAAAACATGTACATAATTAAAACATTTTATGTGGAAAATATTTTGTCCGCACTTTGTATGAAATACATTATTGGGTTTTTGGTATTTTTCATTCCACAGTATTTATCTAAAAAAAAAAATTATGGTTGTTTTAAAGTTGTCAACATTTTCATGGTTCTACAGAGCATAGTATTTTTCAAGATCCCCTCTCTCCCCCCGAAATACATACATTTTTTGTCACTACCGTGAAATGTCAACATTTTAGTGCATGTAAAGTTCTATGCAGCCCTCGACCCTCCCTCCCCCATCCCCCTTCCTACGCTTTGTAAAAATGTTGACAAATTTTAACAGCCCCAAGTGGGCAGCGCAGGGTACCTTTAACGAAGGCTGTATACATTGTATATGTACAGTAAACCCTCATTATAGCGCTCTTCAAGGGACCGAAATAATTTGAGCTTGATATCCAGAAAGCGCTATAACCAGGTCTAACACAGACACACTTGTGGGGTACCAAACACAATGGAACAATGGTACCCCATAAAGAAATTCAAAAGGAACAGTGGTACCCCACAGACTTCTAAAGAAAAGGGAAAATAGGACAACAATGCATGTACCCCATAAACCCCTGTGTACACAGATTGCTGTGCATACACAATGCAGGGAATAATGGCTGGGACTTAGAAAAAGGAGCTTGATATCGAGAGGAGCTTTATATCAGGGGGTGTTATAACGAGAGTTTACTGTATTATATCTATGTTAATGTATAGTATCTTTGTGGTCTTTTGTGGCTAATTTCAAAAAACTGTTAAGCATGGAAATTTATTTGCATTGCAAAAACGGATTACCAGCAACAATTGTCTGGCGACTCGTGTTCTTAGTAACAGTAGCAGAATACCACTCAACCGTAATACAAATTATAACATTTGATTTTGGCAACCCATAAATTTCTTGCTTATGTGCTTAACAGTTCCATGAAATTAGCATCAAGAGGGCGTGGGTTTAGTGCTATGTACGTTGTCTTTTTTTTTAAATTTTTGTTGACTGATTTTTTATCAGTGAAATTGCAGCTGTTTGACGTGAATCTTATTTCCAATTTTAACTTTATTTTCAATTTTAATTTTATAATCAAATTTTATTTTATTTCCAATTTTAATTTTATCTGAACATTACACATTTAACCACATATGTGCTTGACAAGACCTTTGACGGTTGCATAAAATTAAACTGTTCTCATTGGAATTCGAACCTGAGACCTCTGACGCACCAGGGCAGATGCTCTACCTGCTCAGCTCACATTTCCCCCCCAAAAAACAATTATTCTCTTGGTGTTGTGTGGATGCTCAACTGAGCAAAGTAAAAAAAAAAAGTGCTTGAGACTTTGCAGATTACCTTGTTATAACAGGAACCTTTTAACGCAAATTATCAGAAATCTGTGCAATATTTCAAAAAGAGGTGTGTATGTAGGGAAAGTCCAGACTGTCCTCTGTCCAATGGTACCAGGGTCATTATGTAACTGTCATGCATGACTGAGCAAACATGGCCATTATGAAAGATGGTGAAATCATCACTGTGACAAGTTAGCACTTCACTTGAAAGTGGGATAAGGGCAATGAAGTGTTGAGAACACGCATTTTGAATGCAGACGAGCAGTCTGAGACATGAGGAGACGATGTGAGCTGTGTATTAAGAGAAATGGTGGGCATGTTGAGGGCACACACCCCTGAATTTATCTGTAAGGTAAGGTTTGAAAAGAAATGTGTTCTTTCATCACTTCATTGCCCTTATCCCACTTTCAAGTGAAGTGCTAACTTGTCACAGTGATGATTTCACCACCTTTCATAATGGCCATGTTTGCTCAGTCATGCATGACGGTTACATAATGACCCTGGTACCATTGGACAGAGGACATTCTGGCCTTCCCTACCTACACACCTTTTTTTTTACATATTGCACAGATTTCTGATAATTTGCATTTAAAAATGGGTTTCCCCTTTTTTATGGACACCCTATATTATCAGAAAAAAACAAGGAATTGGGACCTAAAACAGTGCTCTTATTATTAGAGCAGAGGTCATGGTTTAAATCCTGCTTAAATTATCTTTGCATATTCATTACGGTTATAATCAAATTGTGATTCATAATTCTGCCATCATAATGTTATTCACTCATACTACGTGTCAAAAAAGAAAAAATCCTACTTTGATCTTGAATAACTTTATCATTTTTTAACGGATTTAAACCAAAATTTCACATCACGTAAACAAGGCCTGACAAATTTCCTTGAGCGAGTTTCATCAGTTTTTTTCCAAGAGGTCGAGATTTAAACGGCATACGAAAAAATGATTGGTTTCTTTTGTTGCTGAATATATATTGTCTTTAATTTTAAAATGAAGAAATTATATTAACATTGTTGTATTGTATGACAAGTAAATTGTCATCGCGCTTAATTATCGTACTGATATTATACTGTAGTTATCCCGGTGTTACTGTTCCCTTCATATTATGATTGTTGGTGAGGTATTTGCTAATGGATCATAAGCAGAACATTTTGAGTAAGAGTCCCAGGTATTTCTAATACCACCCGCCCCCCCCCCCCCGCCCCCACCACCCCCACCCCCCCTCCCCCCCCCGCCCCCACCACCCCACCACCCCCCCCCCCCACCACCCCCCCTCCCCCCTTCCCCCCTCCCCCCTTCCCCCTCCCCCCTTCCCCCTCCCCCCTTCCCCCTCCCCCCTTCCCCCTCCCCCCTTCCCCCCCTCCCCCCCTCCCCCCAAGGGACTAGCACCATCCTTCACATGGGATGTACGTGTAAAGCCATAGGTGCAGTGTGTTGTATAATGCACTTTAATTAACCTGGATTCTCCCTAGTGTTTTCGGCCTGGCTGCCCAAGGCGCCACCTGCCATGTTGTAAAGTACATTGAGATGTTGGCAATCATGAAATGTGTTTTATAATAACTAGGTATTATAGACCTTTATCACGGTGTGGCCATCTTGCCTTTTCTCCTATTAAAATGAAAAACTAGTTTGGTCCCGTTTTGAAATTGTTCATTGTGTGCATTACAATGGCACAGGCGCTGCGCGATCAAGAGAGCATGCAGCATGGAGAGTGATTCTCAACGGGAGATTATACGCGTGGTCGTTTAGACGCAATGATCGTGCCCAACACGTACTATAGGGAACAAGACAAAGATGGACGCACTGTGATAAAGGTCTTTTATTACAGGTTTTTGGGTGCCTTTTTTTCTCATAACTTGCTAATTGTCCACGCATGTCTGATTTGCACAGGCGGCCATGGCAGGGTGCAGTCACATTGTCATTGTTTGTCAAACACGAGTAAGGACATTGTCGCATTTAAAGGAGAAGGGTACCCAAGAAACAAAAGACCTTGTGCTCAAGAAGTACTACTCGTAAATTATTTTAATGCAAAGAAAAAGAAATATTACCTACTGAAAAGTGCACAAGAACTTCACAAAGAATCAAAATTTTAGCGATGCGTCGCACTATGGGCGCCGCCATTTTGTCCCAATATTGGGCATTCCTTCGTGCATTTCTATGGCAATACACAACGTTGTCCGCAAAAACGTCATCCGTTGACCAGTATTAGGACAAAATGGCGGCGCCCATAGTGCGACGCATCGCTAAAATTTTGATTCTTTGTGTGAAGTTCTTGTGCGCTTTTCAGTAGGTAATATTTATTTTTCTTTGCATTAAAATAATTTACGAGTTGTACTTCTTGAGCACAAGGTCTTTTGTTTCTTGGGTACCCTTCTCCTTTAAATAAGAAAAAATTCCCCCCTGTCATGGCCAGTGGTGCAAATGGTCTATTGCAGTTAGTGGAATGTTGCCAATATACCTGCCTTTATATCTCCATGTTTGCGGTTTGTGATATAGTGGTATAATAAAAGTGATTGATGTTCTTTTAATATTTTATACAAGTGGCAAAAAGGGGTCTAGATGTTTCACCATAAATGTTGTAGAATTTGATTACATTTAAAATTCAGAAATTTGTGAAAGTAGTTGTGACATTAACTAATATGGGGCCAATTTCATGGCGCTGTTTAGCAGCCAATTTTGTGCTAACGGAGGCTTCAGCTATTTCATGGAGACCGTAACTTTAAGCACTGCCAAACGTTTGCTAGCTTCAGAGGCAAAATTTGCTAAACACTAGTGACGCAACAATGCCCGTTTCCAAGCACGCGCATGCTTAAGCACACCGCGGCCGTAAAATAACCTTAAAGTTAGCACAACTTTTCTGCTACAGTAAGCACGAATTTTTAGCTAGCGTTTAAGCAGCACCATGAAATTGGCCCCTAATTTTAAAAGAAATTGTTAAAGGTAATGTAAGGGGAAATATTATTCAGACAATTTTTTAAAAATGGTTAGTGGGTTATCAAAACCAAAAAACAAATTTGCGTTAAGTCAATTATGACTTTACCATTGCATATATTTGCATATATTATACCCAAGTGACAGATAAGCAGAAATTGTGTGCACCACTTAGCAACAAAAAATTAGTCTGGTCATCTGGATACTAAGTGTGAAACACGCAAAAGGCTCATTTCCGTGCTGTTGTGCATTTTTGTCCCAAATGACCTCGCGCCTCCGTGTTGTCACACTGCCTAGTAAAATATGGACGTTTTCCCCCAACATGGTGGCCGGTGCAAACTGAAGGGATCTGTACATGAATTATGAAATCACTTGTAGATACACCACCAATGTGGTTATTGGTATTCACAGGAGTATATGGTTAAATATATTTTTGTGGAAAAATATCTAAAAATATATTGCATGTGTTTATAAAAATATACAAAGTACTTAATCTATTTATTGTCTGTCTGTATGTTACATATTATAAATGAATAAAGCCTTTATAAAGATATTACACACACACTTTGCACGTGTGGTTCAGTGGGTATACAGCTTATATGTTAGTTTTCTGAACTTTACAGGATTTTCAGTTCAAAATTCTGTTCCGTTCAAAATTGCATGAAAAAATGTACATCGTTCAAAAGTTTGGTTGATTTAGGAATGTCCCTTTAATTCCTAGACTGGTTTCCGAAACCCATAATTCACATGAACACGATAATTTTTTGTCGACCAGAAACCAGTCTGTAAAATTCTTTGTTGGAGCATGGAGGAGAACACGGAGGAAGGAAACATGAGACGTTTTTGAGAGTCAGCAAATAACAGTTTAAAAGAAATCCAACATTAGACATTTTAACATTTTATGTAAGTTTTCTGAATTTTACAGGATTTTCAGGGGGTGTGGGGAGTAGGGCGAGAGGGGCGTGGTTGGTGGTGCTGTGTCCTGTGCATGATGTCTTTTGATGATGATCAGATGTCATGATCTGGTTATCACATCAGAGATGCAGTACAAGAAAAAGGCGGCGGCTCGCCGACCCTGTGAAAATGCTGATAAAGCGCCTCAGCCCAAAAAGGCACGTCAACTACCCGTTCGCACCGACCAGAGCCACCAGCTCGTAGTGGACGCGGGTGACCCCGAGTGCCATCCCACTTGGCCCCGGAATTAAGCGCAGCATGCTGATGTAGTACCATACCAATGATCCCGCCAGCAATCCTGGATGTGCATTCTCCTCCAGTGCACGATCATGTCAACGAACTGCATTGTATTACTTCATGCACAGTCTCCACAGACAGTTACCAGGAGGGCCTAATTTCATGGAACCTGTTAGCACAAAAGTTTGTTTAGCACAGAATTTCTTTGCTCTGTAAAATGGGTTACCAGCCAAAATTGTATGTCAAATTGTATTTTTAGGAACATGAGCAAAATATTAGTAAATACACATCACTTACGATTTTGGCTGGCAACCCAGTTTTGCAAAATAAAGCAAAGCCAAAGAAATTCTGTGCTAAACAAATTTTTGTGCTAACGGGTTCCATGAAATTGGGCCCAGATCTGTTTGTAACAACATTAACATTATATGCAACATTAAGTTCATCTGTCAGTGTTTTTCAGTGTTTTCCGGTATAAATAGTATTATTATATAAAATGAAGCTTTTGCGGACACAGTGGGTTTGTGTTACTGTGCAGCACAGAGCCCAGATTCGATGTGCGTGCACGTTGGGCGCACCACGAACACGCGCGCATCATGGATCGAGGGAATGGATTGCATGCGTGTGCATGCAACGCGCGCCAGAGTACAGTAACAAAAAATACTGTACAACAGTAACAAAAGCGCATGCATTTGCAAACTGACATTTTCAACACCAAACAGACAAAAATCTCGCAGAAATCTTTCAAAACAAAGCTTCATTTTATATAACAATAATAATATTGGATGTCTTTTCGGTGATATGAGAATATACCGCACTCGTCATGAAAATACCGAACTCGCCTTCGGCTCGTTCGGTATTTTGGTGACTCGTGCGGTATTATATAAATACCGGTGTTTTACTATCTGTGACCATGGAGCTATAAAAAGTTTGCTCCATGCTGTGACACAGAATTATGACCTCGCCCAATATTTTGTGAAATCGGCTGCAGGAGATTGAGTGGGGCGATCGGGATGTGGGAACCGACGGTCGTCGCTGGACTGGTGGCAGTCGGCATCGGCTCGGTCCTCGTTTATTACTCGCAAGTTCTCCGTTACTGCATTTGCACCAGTCGTGTGTCATTGAAAGGCAAGACAGTGATTATAACGGGTGAGAGAATTAAATATGTTGTCGGGTCTAAAGATTTTCACCCGGGAAAGAATTTCGTCCTCGGACGTCAATATTTTTCCTTAAAATGACTTATTAAATAATTAAGCAGCATAAGTGCAAATCTAATAAAAAAAACACGCAAATTTAGAGGAGAAAAATATGAAAATTTTGTAGGAAAAACTTGGAATTCTTCTGAGTTGTCCCATAAGTTTAGTGCAGAAGGGCTTATGTGACGTCCGAGACCTTGAGCAAATCATCATGTTCATCAATAGACCTGTGAACAGGGCTCCGGAACCTCTGCCCTGTTGCCGTTTCCCGTCCAAAAATCTGTGGCAAACTCATGCAAATGAAATTAGTCACTTGCATCTGATATTTGCTCAAAAGGTGCACTCACCCAAGTGTTTAAATATTCCGAAGAGTACAGATCAATCTGACGTCTAGTTTCGGTGAAATCTTAAGGCAAAATTTCGACCCATGTGATAAAAATAAGGCAGTTTAGTCAAAAATATCAAATGTGCGCAAGCGGAGAGGTCAACTGTACAGTTCCCTCTCGCTGACCCGAGTGTGTCGCAGGTACAGGAGTATACTCATGTTAACACGTCGAGTACACGCTCCAACGAAGCCCTTGTATTGATTTTTCGTACTTGACCTCCGCCTTAGCTTAACGCATGCGCACAATTGATTTTGCTGCAAACTGCCGTATTTTTATCACACGGAGAGTTGATATTTTGCCCCACAATTTCACCGAAACTAGACATCGGATCGATGCGTACTCTTCAAAATATTTAAATGTTTGGGTGAGTGCACCTATTGAGCAAATATCAGACCCAAGGGACAAATTTCGTTTGCGTGAGTTTGCCACAGATTTTGGGTGGGAAACGGTAAAAGGGCGGAGGTTCTGGAGCCCTGTTCACGGGTCTAGTTCATCAAATTTACAAGGTCTGAATTCTGCTATGCACTGGTCAACTCCTTATTTAAATAAGGCATTAAATTGTAGGCATAAGATTCTGTTTTTGACAGCAAATTCACCCTCAGAGATGAATTATTAATGACCATTGTTTATAGAAAAATTGTGGTGTCCCTATATATAGGAATCTGTTTTTTAAGATGGGTAAAAAATTACATTGATTACTGAGGAATTAGGAGCATTTAAACCAAAATGACACAAATTCACATTGTTACTTATATTACAGGAGCCTCAAATGGCATCGGCAAGGCGACAGCATTTGACCTCGCACGCCGCAGTGCGCGACTTATCCTTGCCTGTCGGAACAAAGATAAAACGGATAAAGTCATCGACGACATCAAACGAGAAATACGAGACGCGGAGGTCGTGTATCGATACCTTGACCTGGCCAGTTTGAAGTCTGTTCGGGACTTTGCAGAGCGGATAGTTTGTGAGGAATCGCATCTGGATATTCTCATTAACAATGCGGGTATGTTATACAAAATTATAAAAAAATATCTTGGGCAACACATACAATGTACATCCAGATCCTGCCCGGATTTCTTTAAAAAAAAAACAATTCCCTTTTAATTTCTTAAATTTGCAAGGTGGCCATCTTCAAGTAACTAGGAATGTTATTGTTAAAGACATGATCGGTAAACTGTTATAAATGGCGTTATTTTCACTTGTAATTTAAAGTCTGTCGAGAAAACTGCCTTGCTGCCCTTTAGATGCAGTAATATACTGAAACGCAAAAGAAACTTACCACTTGTTTAAAATGTAATGAAATTGTAACAGTTCAAAATAAAACAAACCAACAATTGCTAATTGAAACATTGGCATTTTACTGATGACATGTCAAGTTTTTGGCCAAGATACACCATCTCATCAGTACAGTTTGTTCCACAGTAAAGAACAGAAGAGGGTGCAATGTCAGTCCCCTTTCAATAGCGTGTGTGGCCACCATTGATTTGGATACAGGCAGTCGGCGCATACTGCTTACCAGTCTTTGGATGGATTGCTGCTGGATTCGTGGCATGTCACTTGAAATGCCCATTTTGCACTGGTCTTTTTAAAGCCAACATCAAGACATCACGTGCAGCTCATTACAACCATCCCATACCCCTTGGTTAATCACTGACAGTCAAAACAGCTGTGCCATGAAGTGACCATTGAAGGTTCAAGTGACCTTCAGACACTGTTTGGTCGGATAGTGATGACACTATTGTCCACAAATAAGTTCACACATCACTACACGCAGTGTTATTGTTGCTATTTAAAGGTTTAAAAGGTGGTAAGTTTCTTTTGCGTTTCAGTATACTTCAGAAAACTTGAACATTCTATGCCTGTCTTTTTGTTTGTGAATTTATGGTAAAAAAGGTGAAACTTGACTGAAGAAAATCTACAATAACTTTAGTTCTGAGAGTCCTCTCGCAATGAGAGACCACTAATTTTAAAGAGCTCTTCAAGCCCTTTTAACCGAGAAAAATCACGTGATTAGAGCGCTTTAAAATTGTGATAAATCTGCCTATTATTCATTGTGCAACATGATTTTTCTCCCCCCTTAAGAAATATTTGGGTATATTTTGATTTTGCAGGAATTGGACAGGAGGGGCAAACGGAAGACAATTTTGACCTCATGTTTGGGGTCAACCATTTCGGTCCATTCCTACTCACCAACCTTCTACTGAATCTTCTCAAGAAATCGGCGCCAAGTCGCATCGTCAATCTCTCATCTTTGGCGCACAAATTCTCGCCGGAGTTCAACTTTACGGAAACTGACGCCTCACTAAGCAACAACCGGTACCCGCATCTGGCCGGTTACCCCATCAGTAAAGTGGCAGTCAATCTTTTCACCCACGAGTTGGCGCGAAGACTTGTAAACTCCGGAGTGACTGTGTTCTCGGTTCATCCTGGGATTGTGTACACCGGGGGAATTGACGGATTGTTGCATCGGGGAAAATATAGAAAACTTCTTATTCCATTTTTCAGGTAAGGAGTTCAAATTGAGGTTCCGGTGATGAAGTCCACAACAGGTCTATAGACCGTATCAAATAGCTGCCATCTTGTAGGGCGGTTTCTTTGTTCCGTGAGGACATGCATGGTTGCACATTTTGTGCTTGTATTGTTGACCAATTTAAACAACATAAATTGCCCTACAAGATGGCAGCTATTCAATACAGTCTATTGCTTGTTAACTAGAATTTGTTTTGCCTTATCCAACATAATTTGATTGGCACTGTATACTCGGTGCTTCCCAAGACACTATGAAAACAGCTTCAGGTATGAATTCCGTTTACTGGTCGCCACTGATACGTCGTGTGTTAAAGGCCCAGTGTATCATTTGCAATGACTCCAAAAAGTAATCAACGAGTTTACAGGAGAAAAGTTCAGAAAGTAAAGATTGAATTAATAGCAACTACATGTACCCAAATAAAAGGTTTCCGCTCAAAATGATATAATTTTAACCGAAAATAATCCGTACAGATGAAATTATTTAGATCAGTTGCAAACGATTTACTTATTTTTGGTTCGCATCTGCGTGTGTGTGTTCCAACGCGATGCATTTTTATGGATCGCGCGCAGTATGATGTGCGCCACAGAGTGCATGACGCAAGCCACATAGTACCAAATCCATACGAATATTTGAAACACCCCGCCAAGACCACGCATATGGATTTTTATATTTTTTTCAAACGTGGTACATTTGACAAAGCTGAAATTTCTTCGGATGAGTTTGTTGATGTCTTTCCTTTGATTTATAATGGTTTTATTCGCAAAATCGCTCAAAAACAGATCATCTACAGGGCTTTCAAGTCTATGGAACAGGGCAGAAAAAGTATTTTCAAGGAAATTGTTGAATGTTTTTCACTCCTAAAATTAGTTCCCTTCAAAATAATTACACGTTTTGGTGGTTATTAAGTCATAAGCAGAATAAGTGGCGACCAGTAAATGGATTTCTTTCCCAGCTTTATAGTGTGCTTGGGTGGGACTTGAACCCACAACCCCCTGCATACTAGGCTTATGTCTGTCGTTTGTCACCTGTGATAAAACAAAAATTGGTTCTTATGTCAAAGGTCTCTGAAGTTTGGTGAAATGTTTTCTTGTTAAAATTGTGTATTGCAGTTCCACTGAAGGATATTTAAACCCTCTTAAATTTTAGCAAAAATGCCAAGAGAATCAAAAAGCAGTTTTGTTTTAACAATTGTCTTGCAAGGTTTATCATGCGAACTCCGGAAGCGGGCGCACAGTGCGTTATTCACTGCGCAACTGACGAGTCCGTCAAAGAACACTCAGGGAAGTACTACGTTGATTGTCGACCGGCAAGCGAGAGTGCCAGAGCCACGGACGAGGCACTCGCCAAACGACTGTGGGATGTCAGTTGCCAAGCAACAGGGCTGTAAGTATATTTATTAACTGTGAAATGAAATTAAAAAAAATTTTTTTTTAAAGGGCCTGTGACATGCTAAGCAACTTTGTGCCTAAGCTTTGCTTCATAATGACGGATTACTTGTTCAGCAAGACATACTATTGTTCGTTTGGATGTAAAATCAATAAAAGGTGGCCTTTTTCAACTTTGAAGATTTCATTGCAGTAAATCACAGACAGAGGGTGCTGTTTTTAGTGCATCACATAAGGAAGACAGCAGGGAAAAGTTAAGAAAAAACATAAGACTTCAAGTTGGACTTGTGGCAAATTGCTGCAGTTTCTACCCCCAGTTTTGTCATGGCTTACAGCAGGCAACATGTAAAACAAACTCAAACAGCTATGGATTACAAAAGTTTCAGTAAAATAGAGAAAAAAGTGGAATCTTTTGTGCAGTTGAATGTGATTTTCCTGTGTTTGCCTCTTGTGACATCGTGACCTTGGTCATGAATATGCATATTGCATTAGCAAAACTAAAAACCTTTTTTTAACCCCCAAAGCAAGCTCTAAATAGGATTTTTATGACTTTAACTGAGTAGAGTGGTTTTAAAGCATAGATTTCATTGATAAAAATCCTAAATAAGGAGCAGATGAAGAATGAAATCTTAATTTTTATTTGTATTATTTAATAAAATGCATCTTTTTTTCTCAAGAATTTGGTTTTAATATGTTGAAATTGATGGCAAGATAATTGTGGATATAAAAATATAGCTTAGTAGTATTTTACAAAAATATTTATCAAAATATTTTCTTTGGGAAAATAGTCTCTTTTTATAAAGAGAGGGGCTAAAGCTTATTAATCCATTTTACGTTTTGTTTTCACCAAAAACTATTCACAACTCTTAGAACATCACGACATCACGGCCATCAGTGAATAGTTTCCTAATAGCACACTTAGCCATAACAAAGATACATGTAGTAATTATTGCATTAAAATTTAACTACTTTTAAATGATTTCAGAGCACAGGCATTCACAAAAAACAAAATAAATTTCAATTAAAGACGGAGGCTCGTCAATACACCACAAAACATATTCGTGTCACGAATTTCACCGCTACATACAGCTGCTTTTACAATCCCAGAGGGTGGAGGCTCATTATTTATGCGAGCTCGCCAGTGTGTTTATGCGTTGCTAGGCTAATCGAATCAAGCGCGCGCGCTGGGTTGTTTGTGTCGTTTGAACCAAAGAGTTTCCATGTACGATCAATTCAACCATCTATATGGCAAATGTGACCATATCTGTCAAATAATGTGAATATAGCTGAAACTAAATGTCATGAATTTACAAAGGGTGTATTTTCTGTGATAAATTTGATTTCTAAAAGATACACACCCTATTTGCAGAATGGACAAGGCTATTAACCTGCACCATGGTTTGGTGAGATTACCAGAGACTGTCTATAGACTCTATACACAATTGTACCAAATAACACCTAATCGTTGGAAAATCGTGGCAAATATAACACAGTAGGAGGCCCGCTTAAGAGTGGCTGCCAGGGCAAGGTATGGAGCGCGGTGACGAGCCTGCGTCTTTAAGTGAGTATTGCATTTTGACATATATGTAGAGTTCACTTTTAAGCAAATACAATGAGGTGATGACGGTTTTAACACCGTTTTTACCCTGGTTATATAGACTACACTACACATCTTTATACATGTATAATATATGTTAAACTGCTCAGAGAGAAAAAATAACTTTCTCTAAGTAATACACGCAGTAGTGGGGTCATTTTTCGTTTACATTCAGTACCATTTTTGAGAAAAATTAGACACTACATTTCTGCTTTATAGGTTAAAATACCCTTAAAAAGAAAGAGACAAACTTGTATGTCTTTGTTCGTTTCATTTCAATTTAAAAATTAAAACACTTGCAATATTTTCTACGTCTGT
This sequence comes from Henricia sp. BOLD:AAB3569, assembly GCA_037783545.1. Taxonomy (NCBI): domain Eukaryota; kingdom Metazoa; phylum Echinodermata; class Asteroidea; order Spinulosida; family Echinasteridae; genus Henricia; species Henricia sp. BOLD:AAB3569. Next base: position 4,212,886 of record JBBELK010000329.1, read on the forward strand.
AGTTGATTTCAATTTTAAGTAAGTACTTTAGGCCAAACAAAATAAATAGCGCATTTACGGTAACGGCCTAAAAAAAAACCAGGTAGGAAAATAATTTTATTTTGTAATTTTTTTTTACATTTCAGTTCATGCATTTGCGTGTTGTTTTGCGATGTATGAAACTCACTATTAACACTATTAACCATGTTCATGTACAAAATGTTATCTTCGTTGGAAATTATTGCAAATAGTGCTCATTTAAAATTATCAACTTGAAAATTGGCAATAAAAAGTTTGAGGTCGACAATTTGGCCTAAAAAATTCCAGGTAGGTCGGGTTACCGTAAACACACCATTTATTTTGTTTGGCCTGATCTTATATATCAAAGTGTACAATGTGCTTATTCTAGATAAGCTGAAGATTATCAAACAAAAGCTTGTTATATACAGCAGTACTTCATGATCTGAGGTTTGCAAATGCCCCACGTGCCCAATATCTTCCCTCCTTGTAAGAAAAATAAATTGCCCAACTCTTCAGCATATTTTTTTGGTTAGACAAGTGGACACTGCTTAATTAAAACGGAAGTGAGAAGCATGAAAATGATTTTCAGTCCAGGACAACCGCGAGAGAATTTCTTCCAAACTAGCCATCGGTAGATAAAGTTCCATTCCCAAATTTTGCTTTTTTTTCCGAACTACAATCGGTCTTCCAGACCAACAAATATGTATTGCATGTTGTCGCCATTTAGTGGCTGAGCTGGCTGCTCGCTACCTGGTGAAGTGTCCTTTGCGGAAATTTCAGTCTCAACAATACTTGCAGAGAAATGGGATGATTCAGAAATTGTACTCATGCATTCGTCATCGTCCTCGGAAGCAGCAGCTACTGCAACGTAATTCAGAAATTGTTCTGAGTTTTTAGTGGCAATTGGACTGGAGATGTTTTCAGTATTGGTCTCGGCCAAAGTTGGCAAGGGACGATCTTGATCTTTGAAGACGCTACTCATTTTCTCATACTCTGATGGAATAGCATCCATGCTGCCGCCTTCGGCAGCATTTCTGGCAGCATTGTTTTCTGTGTTTTTAGTGGCAATTGGACTGGAGATGTTTTCAGTATTGGTCTCGGCCGAAGTTGGCAAGAGACGATCTTGTTCTTTGACGACGCTACTCATTTTTTCATACTCCGATGGAATAGCATCCATGCTGCCGCCTTCGGCAGCATTTCTGGCAGCACTGTCATTGTTTTCTACGACGGGGGGAAAGTCTGAAGCCCATTCTTGGCTCTTAGGTAGCGAGTCAAGAACACCACCATCGGTTTGTTCAAGCTTTCCAAACTTCACCGGAACACTATCTAGCATAATTGGCTTGGCAGTAGCGCTAGTGGCCACTTCTACACCGGAATCATCGCAACTTTTACTTTCCTCTGTCAGCCTGCAAGACGATTTTGGAAGACCCGTCGCCTGATCGCACTCGGGACAGCAAAGTTTGGGCGCAAATACACAATCGACAGGAGAATTGTCTTCAAATGAAAACATCAGGATATCTTCCTCCTGTGTCAAGCTTAACGGGCCCTCGACTTTATCATCCTTGTCGACGGGGCTCAGGCCCGTTTTCGTCATGCGAGAATAATTTATTTCGTCATTAAATAAGTCGGTGCTTCCACTGCCAATGCTGGTCGTGCAAGTTTCTGTCGAGAGGAGCCTTACTTGGTGGGAATCTGGAGAAATGGGGCCTGTATGACCATCATCTGAGTTGTCTGTGTCTAACTGTTCTCCCGCGGTGGCACTCCCATCTGGGTGCGTCACTAACTCATCAAATACTTCTTGTTCACGTTGGGACGTACGATGGGACACGTTTGACAAGTTAAATATCTGCGTGGAAATAAAGAAAACCAGAGCGTGATCCAAAACTGGTAAACACTGGATGAAAATTTCAAAATGTCTCAAAATATTACCTCTAACAGTAAAGAAATTTCCATATTTTACAATCATATTACAAAAATTAACGGAATAAATTTGACTGGACACACTGTGCCATCACATTTTCAAGAAATAGTTGAAAATGCATTTTTAAAAAAGTAGTTTTTGTCAATTTTATTGATTGTCCGTCCTTCACGCATAAAAACAACCTCTGCATAAAACTGTAAAGTCTATTACAACATGTGATAAACTGTGATAATCAGTAGCAGGTAAACAAACGGGTTCACTTTAGTTTTCATTTGTTGTATTGACAAAGGAAAGGCATTTGTCTCTTGATTTCCGTCCCTCACGTGAGGGACGGAATTGGATCACGCTCGCCAACAAATCAAAATTTTTTTATTATTTTTAGGGCGAGCAATTTTATGGCACTGTGTGGCAGGGTACCAATCAAAAGTAACAAAGATGGCATGGAAATTTAGCTGGTACCCTGTTTTTGTTGAGTGCAATTTTCTGCTGAGGAGCATTATAGATGAATCCTAAATAAACCGCCTCATTATCAAATGCACAATCAGTCCTACATGCCACGCAGAACAATATATGTACTTGACACGAAGAGCCTCGGTTTCAATGCAGAAGTTGAAATTCGTCTATGAAATTGGACCCTTACCATAATACTTCTTGGGACATGCAAATCGGGCAGTTTCTTTCTGAATTGTGGTAAGCATGAGTCGCAGTACCAGCAGAAAGCTAACAGCATGCTGATCACGACAACACATGCAAGTATGGCTGCAACTGTGATCCATATGTTTGCTGAAACAAGATTAAAAAGAAATCTTTACATGATGTTAGCCAATCATACTGTGCCCAATCATCTTCATCATCATGGAAGTTGAGGCAATGGGTCTGCAGAAAAATTTTTGTAAGTCTTGTGCCCAACTTACTTGTATTTGGGGGGTTGCTTTCAGGAACATCGCACCTGTCTAGAGGCGAGTCCCCCATTGAGTTACGCGCCAGTATGGTGAAGGTATATCGTTCGTTCACAGACAAATCTGCATGATTAAAATTGGCATAAATAATTTCCTTATTTTCACTACTCACAGTAAGTTAGGGATATTGGTATGTTGTCAATTTTGATTTTTTCTTCTGATTTGTTTTGTTCAAATGACTGTTTTCACCTACCGTATTCCTGTGACAAGGTGTGTCTAATCATATACAAAATCATTCAAGTGGAATGCGTACCCTCAATAAAATATCTGTATACACCCTGCAATATCCCTAACTTATGCACCTATCAAACTTGTTCCCCCCGACCTAAGAGGTTGAGATTGTCACTTTTCGTGTGACAAAATCCCCACCCCTGGGGGCAAAATGTGCATGTTTTTCCCCCAGGTGCACTGCAAATTTGATTCCTACGTGTCAAAATCGTGACCAAATCCCCACCTAAGGGGTGGGGCAGCCTGGGGGAGCGGGGAGAGGGGAGTTGAGAACAATTGATAGGTGCATTATTGTGAGTAGTGTACATGTACATGTATATGAAGTACAGTATAAGACAATTACCTATATGCTCAAATTTGTGTCAATTACAAAAAATTCCCAAACTCATTGACATTTGTCCACATTTCTGTCAATTTAAAAAAAAAACATTAATTTGCTTGAAATTGTCCCTTATTAAATAATTTACTTAAATAAGTACAAAACAATTTCTAGAGACATGTTTGATAACAAGTTTGAGTATTTGAAGCTGCCATATTTTACATATTTAACTCAAACCTCAAATTATTTTTAGTCTAACCTTTCAATTTTGTGGTTAGAAAAAACGCAAAGCCACAAAGATTACAATTTTTTTGGTAAGCAATATGGGTAAGAATTTAGTACTCGGACGTCACTAATTTTGCCTTAAAATGATTTATTATACATCAATAAGTGCAAATCTAATGAAGAAACCAAAATTTGGAGGGAAAAAATATGAAGAATTTACAAGGAAAAACTTAGAATATTTTTGAGTTTTGGGTTTATGTGATGTCCGACTTGTAAATTCTTTCCGCAATATGGAATCTGAACAGTCAGTTTCATTTCATACCTGGAATATGTAGACTGGTTTCATTTGGTCCGACGGTAAAATTAACCAAATCATGATGTCGTTGCAAACTACGCACTTTGATGTCATAACCACGGATTACTCCGTTTTGCATGTACTCACTGGGCGGGGGCTAAATTTGGGGCAAAAAAAAATACATTTCTTACTATTGGTAACGAACACCGCATTTTTTTTTTCTAGTGTAAAATGGCACCTTTATGGGAGAAATTTGTGAAAAACAAATTGTATGCAGACATTTTTTTACCATTCATTCAACACAAAAATCATACATAGATTCTTCTGGTTTTCCAAAATATTACTGCATCTATGTGGCTGAAATTTCTACAAGGCAGTTTATCAACATTATTCTTTAGTTATGTAATGCTGTTGTTCCTGTTTTTAAAGTTTTCCAATCATGTTATCTGTCTTTAAAGGCCCTATGTATCATTTGCAAGATGAAACCTTTTACAGATTCGTGGAATAAGAGTGTAACATATCTAAGGAAGAATGTTGGTAAACTAGCTTCAAGAAATGTTAGCTACTTAGATACATCAATGCTTCAGAAAACCTTAAATCTATATATGGATTTTGTGTACAAGTGAATGGTAAAACATGTTTTAGAAAACCACCTTCGGTTCAATGTCAATTTCCAGCATGAAATACCATTTTGGACGGAAATAAATTCATGTGGTGTTTGTTACCATTGCTATCAACACTTTGAGTAAGGTTTTTCTTGTCAACTCATGAGAAACAAAATTGGGCCTTTAAGCTCAAATGAGGTTCTGTCATACCGTCCAGCTGAGAGTAACATTTCTCAGGCCGTTTGGTTTCCCCGTGACTGGGTCACTGGTCTTGCAGGTGAAATTTCCAGGTGAATCTCTGGGTTCTGTGGCAATTAATAAAACTCTTATTACATTATATGCAGTGTGTCTGTGAAAGAGGTACCTGGTACAAATGGGTGCACATGTATGTTATGACTCAGTTCATTAAAAAAATTTAAGCCTTTATATTGCTTTCCATCAGAACAAATCGGTATGCCCTCCCAAAACGGAAATGCAATTTGCATAAAATATCAATTCTTGATCAGAACAGAAATTTGCTGAACACAGTGAACGTGTGGATAACAAGGCACTGATGACTTTGGAATCACTTTCAAGACTGTTCTACTTCAGTGATTTAATCCAGGTCCAAGTGGACCTGTTTGAACAAAGTGAAATGAAATGTGGCATTTTTTTTTTCTGGGAGAATCCTGCAGTTAAGGGTTCTCAGAAAACCCAATTTGTTGTTTTTAAAAAATCTGATTAAACTTGCGTGGGATGAGCTGACCTCTGCAGCCGCACGTCTCAACTCTGGGAGGCACTTCAGGCACACCCTGCCTCTGATAGAGGCTGGCACAGTTGGCCTTGCCACAAGAGGTGTTCATACACATTACTAACCGATAAAATATGTTATATCTCTGAGTCTCCTTGATCTTTCAATCGGACTATAATTTGCACATCTCTTTTCAAACTGTATAACTACTCACTTTTCTCAGTTGTCCGTGCAGACTGCCACTTCGAGTACTTCTGGCAACTGTTCGATGTTGCATGTTCTGCACGGGATCCCACTCGAACATAGTACAGACCGTAAGGGTGCGTCAGGTTTTCCAAATTGTACCTTTTCTTGTTTGATTTCTGAAGTTAAAAGATGTAAGTGGAGTTAAATCGTGAATGCAAACCCAACACAAATGCTGTTTTGTTTCAAGGTAATATAATATAGGTACGGTAGTAGGCAAGAGTCAGCAAATTGTAGTGCACATGGATTTGGAAAGTTGGTCTGAATTAACAGATAATACAAAACTGCTTTTAAAGGCACAGGCTCGTCAGCAATGCGCGCACGCCAAATACACAGCTTCATAGCAAAGGCATGGAGCTGCATATTTCGTGGCACGAATTTGACGCGCGTGCATTGCTGACGAGCCTGTGCCTTTAATCTAATTACATGTAGTCACACACAGTATGGTCTGAGTTTTTGCAACCATAGAAATCAGCGGTGTATTTAAAATGCAAAAAAAAAAATTTACTTTCTAGGCAGTATCCGGGTACTACCTGTTTTTTTCTTCATATTTTAATGATCCTGGATCAGCCGCTTATTTTTAGAACTGGTCGAGAAAAAAACAAACAATCGGCCTAAATTTCATGCATTCATAAATACCTTAGACAGTTTACGCATCCCTATTGGCTGAGAGCACGTCACGTGTGCTGTCTTAAACTAGCGATAATGACCAGTGATAATGCCCGGCCGGCTGGCCCGCGTTTGTGCCGTAGTCAGCGCGTATACATACGAACATGCTCATGCACAAAGAAACTGCACGTGCCCGAAAGCAAATTGTGCACTTATATCCGGTCGTGTGCGTGCACGCGCAACACGCCTGCGTTACGCGTGCCGTTGTATATACGAACGCGGTGTTGATACTGTGGGTGTGGGAAAGTGAATGCAAAACAACAAGCTAATTTTGGTGAGTTTTACCGATAAGGTATTTATGAATGGGATTAAAAGTAGGTTTTGCCAATCTTAAACAACCCGTTTAAAACCAGCTAGGGGTCCTGGGCACTGATAATGCCTTTGCCTGGCAGCTCGGGCATTATCAGTGCCCAGGACCCCTACATGTAGCTGGTTTTAAACGTACAGTTGTAGTCAGAAGTTTACATACAACTGTGTTAAAACTGGTGTGCTTAAACTTGCGTTGTCACCATTTTTGAACAGTCTTTACTAAAGTCGTGATTTTGTGGAATTCCTCACGTGCTTGCAGTACTTATAAAACATAGCTTGCACACCTTGCAATAGTTGGGATAGTCCTGTTTACCATTTTGGGTGATGATGGTAGTGGTGTACATGTATGTAAACTTCTGACTTCAACTGTAGCTTGCACACCTTGCAATAGTTTGGATAGTCCTGTTTACCATTTTGGGTGATGATGGTAGTGGTGTACATGTATGTAAACTTCTGATTTCAACTGTAGCTTGCACACCTTGCAATAGTTGGGATAGTCCTGTTTACCATTTTGGGTGATGATGGTAGTGGCGTACATGTATGTAAACTTCCGACTTCAAACCTACTGGCCAAACCTACTTTTAATCCCTAATTAATAAATCACCAGACATGTTCAGTAACTATATAAACATGACTGCATATAGACGAATAGAAATTATACGAGTTTTGAAAATAAAGCTTTACTTTTCATACCTTATGTGGACATTCCTTATGTAGTTAAGAAAACTGTTCCAAAATCACTTTTTTTCAAAATGCAAACAATTTTTTTCACCAAAATTAAAACAGTAAACTGGTTACCTAAACCCTAACCCCAACCTAGTTTTTACAGCTTAGACAACCTGTGGACGTGTGCTAGTCCATATAAATAATGTCCGTTTCTCCTGGACATCCTTAGCCTTGTCCAAGTCTATGAGCTGTGGCATCATTAGCGACCTCTCGCGATAAACTGTAGCCAATGACTAGGCTGGTTACCTGAATATCTTAGTCTGAAATCCAGACTTACACGCGCGAGGCTAAATCATAGCCTTGTTCTTTCTGTACACGATGTGTTTCTTTATATCTGCGTTGGAAATCCGACGCAATTACTTATGCGAAACCCGAGTGGTTATAAATATACATATCTGACATAACATCCAATCAGAGTTCACTATTTTTATACCGTGCGGCGCCGAGTTGTAAACATGTCTGTACACGCCACGTTGTTGTGTATGCGTGCACAACACATGGCGACTTCGCATCTGTTACAACTTAGGAAATAACGGTAGTTTGAATTATGTAGCTTGCAAATTGATGACTTTCACGAAGACCAGAAGATAGCCCTCACATATTTTCTGTAAAGGTTAGCCCTATGACGTGTTTGTGAACTTACCAACTGGGTATACGTACGGAAAATCTGCTATTTTTCAAACAGCACCGTGTTGTTCTGTCAAAACAACCGTTAACCAATGAGCTTTTACGTCTCGGTGCTCTCTTTGAAAAATTAGCATAAACAGTCGCCGCCCATAAAACACGTCGTGTACAGAAAGAACAAGGCTATGATTTCGCCTCGCACGTGCAAGTCTGGATTTCAGACCAAGATATTCAAGTAACCAGCCTAGTCGCTGGCTACAGTTTATCGCGAGAGGTCGTTAATGATGCCACAGCTCATGACTTGGACAAGGCTAGGACATAGGCCAGTCCACATAAGCTATGTAATGTACGTACACTAGTCCTAACCTACCGGTAACATGGTTTGGGTTGTGTTGCTTCCCTCCCATCTATACTCTATGCAGAACGCGACCTGTGACCTATAATCATTCCGAACTGGTTTATCCCATTCGATCTTAAGAGTGAGGTTCGACTTGTTGCCTTCGATGCTTTTGTTGCTTATTTTGACATTAGTTGGCGCATTTGGTATTGCTAAAGTGTGTGATAAAAACAAAAAAATATTATTTTGATTTATATTTCTTTTGGAGTTTATTTGCACTTCAATTCACAGCCCGCAAGCTAAAATGCATGAAGCTTACTTGGGGCTGAACATTTCACTGGCGCTCTAAGGTACACAAATTCCAGGAATGTTGAGGCAGAGTGTCCCTTTAAACTACTATGTTCACAACTAATGAAGTCAAAACCATGGGAAAAGTTTCCCCTCCGACAAAATCCAGACAGGAACCTCCAGGATGTGTGCAGAACCACAGGTCAGTAAAGTACAGGAAAAAACATTGTTTTGCGTGTAGATTTTAAACTGTTTAACTTCCTCTTTTGTGTCCGTGGCTTACCTGGGTAAGACAGCACTTCTGCCACATCGACATTTTTTTATACCGAGCAATAAAATAAAAGTTTGAGATTTCTTTTATAATTAGCCGGTCATTGAAATACATGTAAGTTTATTACATAACTTCATTATGCATGACTGCATAAAGCTTCTGTGTGCTGAAAATTCCCACTCTCAGATTGACTGCTTTTTTTAGAATCAAAAGTGGAGAAAATATTTGAATTTCTCTCGTTGCTTGGTATAAAATACCTCCCCAAAATACTACCATGGGAAGAAAACATCAAATTTGCAATCTCCAATTTGGACGTGGAAGCTAAAAAGTTGGTGTATAATCACTGCTTTATGGAACCAGATAAATAAGTTTACAAAACATTGGTGTTTTTTGGACAAGGGGCAAAAAAGTGATCTGGTTATGCGCCTTTAAGTAATATTTTTCTTGTCAACTCATGACATAAAATTGTTGGGTCGTCACAAATCATACTCCTGGCCTTTGTGTCTAAAGTTTTGGGAATTTATATCGATCGTGCAAGTTTAATACATGTGCTAATAAATGTAAAAACACTTTGTTTGTATGCTAGTGCATTTATATTTCTTTCCATTTATTTCCCTGTTTGTTTCCTATGGCCTTAACCCTGTTTGACCTTGTTCACAGAATGTCTTCCTTTACCAGCTGTTGGGGAGAGGCTTCCAGTCATAAGCCGTGTCCCCAGTGGACTTTTTTGGGAGGTTTTACAATGGTAAAATGAAAAATGGCTGAATTTTACTGCTGTCCGCATTTGGACTTTTTTGACACAGGAAAATTTACCGAGACCGTACGAGAGCATGCGCAGTGTCCTTTAGCGGGATGACCTTCACGGCCCAGACGTACGCTTCCAGAGCGCTTTTACTGACTCGCTGTGTCCGCACTGGACTTATCGTCTCGGGAAAAGTTCCCTGGTCAATTTTCCTGGGCAGCAGTTGGACAGTTACAGTAACCACTGGACTCAGGAAAAGTAATGCATTTCCCCTAGCAGATAACCTTATTTTGTTTCATTTTAAAGAAAATGTTAATTCTGGGTCAAACTCGAGAAATTATGTATGTCCGAGTTAACTCTCTGTGGTTTACCAGGATAGGACAAACTAGAAAAGTAAGAACTTACTGTGAAGGCCAGAAGAAAAGAAAATTGTTGCCGATTTGACGGAGCCGAGCTCATTGGTCGACTGAACTTGATAGTGATCGTGTATTATGCTAAAACAAAATAAACTGAAAGAGAGCGAACAGAATTTTGCTCCACAAGTTGTATTCTCAGCAGGACACACGACTTCCCAATTGGACCTGTTGAAGATAGATTACAGGATTGGAAAACTGTTACAAATGGCGTTATCTTCATGTGTGATTGAGGCTGTGTATAAGTCAGATCAGTACCTCATCTACGTTCCGAGAAAACAATGAAATACTGTGTCCATGCTTTCAAGAAATTGTGCAAAGCTGCCATCCTATTTAGGCTGGTTCCCTGGCTATACTGCACGAAAAACAGATACCATGATTGTCGGGGGCCTAGTTTCACTTAAGTGCTCTTGTAAAGAATTTATTTACATAAATTCATCTTCAATTGTCATTTTCTGATGGAAACATATCTCAGGCGGAATCGTTGCATTGGACATTTGGAACCACTTTTACATGTGCAGTATGCTTCACTATGATTTGAGTAGGTTTTTTTTTCTCAGTAAAATGATTAAAATTTTGCTCTTGCAGAGGGACTTTATGTGACCCGCTCTGGAAAAAGGTAGAATAAGTTGCGCAGGCTAGGTCCAGTGCAAGGTCAGTAATCGTGCCTGTGATCTTTGGCAGTTCGTAAGTTTGCTTTAGGCCGAGAAAAATGTTTCTTTGAGAGGTGAGATACATTTTGAGTGCTCAAAATTAGTTTCAGCATTAGAAATTATTTATTTTACATTCTCAGAATTTTATTTTACATGTTCGAAATACTTTCGGCCCCAAAATACACTACAATAGACACTTCAAATAATTTTCGGCGCCTGTATAATGTACTTTTTGTTCAATATTGTATATTTATATTTTTCACTGGACTCGATGGACTCGGCCCAAATCTCCGAGTCCTGACCGTCCGAGTCTTTGAAAATCGGGAGTCCTACAGTGTTGGATCCACGCTCATTAAAATACAAAAACACAATTGAAATTCCTGGCGGTTCCCAGATACTGCCTGGAATGTCCGTATTTCACATGGAATTTCCTTTGTGTTTTTGTATTTTAATGAGCGTTGATCTGCCACAGATTTCTTCTTATGGTCGCAAAAACTCGACCAAGCAAAAACTCGACCTAGCTACTTTTCCAGAGCGGGTCACATATTGCCAGTACTAAATTTCAAATACGATTCAAACCCAAGACTTCTTGCATTGTCGTATGAGTGCTTTGGCAAAATTAGCATCAAATAACCAAGCTCGTAATATACGCTGCTCCCAATGCATAGTTCCGACCTGTCAATCAATCGAACCCACCGACCAATCACAACAGAGCTAGCAGACATCGCCCAAATAGGTCAAAGTGCATTGCCTCACAACAACACACTTTGTACAGTGGTGTTCCGGGTGAATTTTTGGTTTCAAGGCCGAACGATTCGCTGTTTCAAGGCCGAACGATTCGCTGTTTCAAGGCCGAACGATTCGCTGTTCAAAGGTAAGAAAGCATGTATTTCATGATGATATGACATCCCTGTATTACTGGCCCTTTACTCAGTGTGTTCTAAGATAACTGTTGACCCTGAAACATGAATACCTTTGAGTTTTCTTCAATGAATCTGTGCTTTCCGTTGAAAGTCCCATTGGTTTGTGCAGTGTGTGTGGACATTTTGACGATAGCGTGTGAGGCATAGCAACAATATCCAAGGGGGCGGGGTTAGTTAGGCAATCTCGGAACTATGCATTCCTTCCCACAATCACTATTTACTTATTTATCCTGCACTGCAGAACATCTGTTGTTGTGAGGTTACTGTGTCGGCCTCCTCTTGTCCACGTGCAGGTGATATCCACAAAATTCGTACTTGAGCACTGTAGGTTAGTTGCTTGCTGTGGCGGGGCTGCGTTAGTGATCGTCCAATGAAAACGAAACAAAATGTGGTGTAAAATATTGATAATTCCATCTAAACTCCTCAAAAAAAGTTCGGAAAGTCAAGTTTGACTGACGATTTCTCTCTTGTTGCAAAATAATTTTCCTTGAATTTTGTATCATTGGAAAGCCCTGTTATTCCTCTTTACGATGATGTGTCATTTGTTATGATTAAGCAATTGGGGGATGTGCAGTATAGCTGAATACGGGGGCGGGTGTAAAGTGAAAAGTCACAAAATGCATTGCTATTGTCAAAAAGTGCATTGACACATTCCCATCCTCCAAGCAAAAGGGGAATGCACTGCATGACAATAGCAATGCATTTTGTGACATTTCACTTTCCACCCACCCCTGTATTCCGCTATACTGCACATCCCCCAATTGATTAATCATAACAAATGACACATCACTGTAAAGAGGAATAACGGGGCTTTCCAATGATACCAAATTCAAGGGAAATGATTTAGTAACAAGAGAGAAATCGTCAGTCAAACTTGACTTTCCAAACGTTTTTTGAGGAGTTTATATGATGTATGTGCCATTCACAAAAGACAAATTTTTACGGTTCTCATCGGAATTCAAACCCAAGACTTGTGACACTTTGGGCAGATGCTCTACCAGCTGGGCTGTGAGACAGTGGTATACTCCCTCAGGTTTCCCTAAGACCTCTGACACACCAGGAATATGCTCTACCAGCTGAGCTATGAGGCACCGTGGTATACTCCCTCAGGTTTTCCCCAAGACCTCTGATAACACACCAGGCAGATGCTCTACCAGCTGAGCTGTGAGGCACAGTGGTATACTCCCTCAGGTTTTCCCCCAAGACCTCTGATAACACACCAGGAAGATGCTCTACCAGCTGAGCTATGAGGCACAGTGGTATACTCCCTCAGGTTTTCCCCAACCAAGACCTCTGACACACCGGGCAGATGCTCTACCAGCTGAGCTGTGAGGCACAGTGGTATACTCCCTCAGGTTTCCCCCAACCAAGACCTCTAACACACCGGGCAGATTCTCTACCAGCTGAGCTATGATGCACAGTGGTATACTCCCTCAGGTTTCCTTAAGACCTCTGACACTTTGGGAAGATGCTCTACCAGCTGAGCTATGAGGCACAGTGGTATAACTTATAATTAACTTATTCTCTTGAGTTGTCACTGAAAAAACAATTATTGTAACTACATACACGTACAAAAGACGCTGAACATTCTATAAATTTTTTAACAAATGAACACACAATCAAGAAAAATCCCACAAACTTACAGCCAATGAGAATGTACAGTTCCTCAGAACAGTTTAGTGGCAGACAGCATTTATATATGCCCCTATCTGCAGGCCGAGATTTTTCCACTAAAATCTGGCAGGTGGATGCGCCTAGGGTGTGGTTCCTGACTCCACTGATGCATTCATCATTGTGGTACCACTGGATGTCCCCGGCACCGTACTGAAGAGAGTGGTTCGATGAATCACTCAGACTACAGTTTATTCGGAGGGTATTTCCGACCTGGACTACACGTTGGTTGGTTCCAATTGTCACTATATCAGGCGAGTAAAAAAGAAATAATTTTTTTTCAGAAAATTGATTTTGTTCTAACCCAACAAAAAATACCTTCTCAAAATACTATCCATGGACAGAAAACAGGAAATTTGCAGTCTCCAATTTCGATGTGGAAGCAAAAAGGTTGGTGTAATCACTGCACTGCTTTATAACCAGATAAATTTACACAATATAAACAAGACGACCGTAGAAAACTTCCCCTGAAATGGTTTTGTCTGAAGTGCTTTAGTCTTTGAGAAATGAGTAAAACAATTATTTTTCGTCTCATGAGACGAAAATTCAATTCGCCCCAAAACCATTTCGCCAAGGTGCCATTTTGCCCCAAAACCACTTCGCCCGAGTGCCATTTCGCCCCAAATCACTTCGTCCAAACACTACATCGCCCAAATGCTACTTCGCCCCAAAAGTGGTTTTGGGGCGAAATGACTGCAAACCCTTTTTTTATTGTTTTCTCAAACGCTAGACGAAGTACGGAGCTGGTTTTTGCTCAGGTTGGTTTTAATCATGCATATCTTCAATCACACGGGAGGATGAAACTATTTATAACAGTTTACCAGATTGAGTGTGTGAAATTTCAGAATGGTAAAATACCTGTATAACAAATGAAAAAAAATCTAAAATATGATATATCAAAATCTCAACACCCCTGGAAACAAATATGGGCCTCAAAAATGTGATCTTGACACGCTACTTTAACTGTGTAAACTTACAAGTTAGACTCCCATTGGATGGCGTGCCGTTTGCTTGTTGCCATGGTAACAGATCGACAACGGCAGCATAGCAAAGGGTAGTTAGCAACGTGTAGAACGACTTCATTGCTCAATTCAGGCCCAGTAATGTCGCGTCACTGTGGAAAAAAGGACAGCAAGTGCTGTGAAAATTAAAAATTGAAACGTTGATTAATATTTTATATTTTCTTCATGTTCTTTTATAAATTAAACTGACTCGTCAAGCATTCATTAACCTTCATTAACCTTCATCAACTAAAACTATTATTTTTATTCTGTCTTCAGGAACTAAACATCCGTCCGACAGACGATTCTGATCCGTTCTTTCTTTTTAACCTCGCACTCGGAGAGGAAGACTTTCAAACGTACGTCTTGTTTGCAACGATACAGCATGGTGAACGTGCAGTCCTTATTTCAATTTCAAGTGCAAGTGTCAATTATCATGCCTGTTCTTTTATAAATTAAACTACGTCTATGGAATTACTATGTCTATGGAGCATGACATAAACATTCTACATGTTTTCAAAGGAAACTTGAAATTTTCTCACTGCTAAATTCATGTTTCCTTAATAAATTTACACTTTGGGCAGGAATAATAATTATAAATATAATTTTCTTAGAAAACACAAATTTCTCGGCCAGTCCCATGTATGTTTCGTTCACAAGATCTGAAATGACGGTCAACCATGGAGGAAGGAACAAACAACTAGGCCTACTCAGTTCTTTCTGAGAATGTGACAGTCAAACTTTACTACATACACATGACATGCTAAAGAAGCCAGAATTGAATTGTTAAAAACTAAAAAAGCACTACAAAAATCGAAGGCCCCTACCTTCACGAGTTCACAATCATCTGGTAAAAATGAGTTTCCATGGCCAATTTCTTCCCCACGTCTCTTCAGAAACACGTTTCCTGCCTGCCTCGCATAGAAATCTGAACATAAAAGTATAATTCTGATCACGAAAATGTTTACTTCCCTGTACTGTGCACAGGTAAACTTGTACAGGTACTAGGTGCACTCATCATATGCACACGTGGTGTTGTTGTTTTACATGATCGTCAATTGGTGGCGCCCTTCAAGACTAGCGGTGCAGCTGCGGCAGATTTCGTTGGCGCACTTTTCAAAATCCTAATAAATGTTGTTTGATTTTGGTAAGATTTAACTAGTGTGAAGCCAACTTGTTCAGTTTTGATAAGTGAAATATAGTGTCATAAATGTGGCTGGGAACAGTGTGCATCTTGTCAGTCTACGAATGAAAATATCAGTGTGGAAAACCGATCACTGACATGGTCACAGTCACAGAAAAAAACCCGGTCCACTTCGGAGTCCTGACAAGTCGTCCGTCAAGACAACTCGACCGTTGGTTGGTGTGTTCATTTTAGGTCACCAATACCAATCAACACGTAGTCTTGGCCCAAGACTACTCTAGTCGATATTGGTTTGTGTACGCGTTGGCCATATAGTGCGCCCTCTTGCAGCACTAACGGACCAGTCTTTGCTCACTAGAGTAGTCTTGGGAATTTCTCCCGGAAGTTTTAACTTTTTCTTTGTTTTTGCCTAGGCTTTCCTCGGGAACCAATCAGCGAGTGACCCAAATACAGCAGAGCGTGGGAATGCAGCGAGCGCGACCCAGATACAGCGCGTTGACCGCAGAGCGTGACCCAAATACACCGCGTGCACGCGCTTCGAATGGTTTGAAAAATATAAGGCGGCTTACAAGAATCATCGAACATGACCGTTTTATCGTTGCTAATATTTTCGAGGGCATAAGTTTCTTGGCAAATGTTTGCGAATATATTTACAAACATGTTTGCAAAGGCGTATGACATCGCAAAATACATTTGTTTATGAAGATAATTGCGACATTGCAAATATTTGCAAAG
The DNA here is from genome assembly GCA_037783545.1 of Henricia sp. BOLD:AAB3569. NCBI lineage: Eukaryota > Metazoa > Echinodermata > Asteroidea > Spinulosida > Echinasteridae > Henricia > Henricia sp. BOLD:AAB3569. The sequence goes on from JBBELK010000329.1 coordinate 4,228,917, forward strand.
ATATCTGTGGTATGCCATGTCCCTTGTGTGCCATCATAAAACCCTCTGCAGCTATTTACATAAAACGGTACCGCCCCCAATGCTGAACTTCCGGGAGAAATTCCCAAGACTACTCTAGTGAGCAAAGGGCTGGCCAGTTAGTGGTGCAAGAGGGCCCACTATACTGGGAATGGCCAACGCGTACACAAACCAATATCTACTAGAGTAGTCTTGGGCCAAGACTAATCAACACGTAGTAGTTGACGGTGACAACATAAATTATAGATCAGAGACCCTTTCCGAGTTGAGTTGTTTCAATTGCAAGTCGTGAGTTTGTATCAATTAATAAGTTGTTTTGAGTCGAGTTGTCTCAGTGGTCGAGATATAGGCCCTATCGGATATTCTATCAGTTTATGAGCTAGACATCACAAAACTTGACTGGCAGTTTTTAACATTTTGGGCATTTTTCATCGGGTTCATTACCATGCACGGACACCCAGGATTGTCCTTCTTGTGACGTAGCCGGCCATAGGCCTATAAGTATAAACCATGTAAAAATGTTAGTTTAATGATAAAAGGAAAAACTTAGAATTGTTTAGAGTTGTCCCATAGGTTTAGCGCATGGGGTCTCAGAGGGTGTCCGTGCATGGTAATATTTCCTGGCTGCGCAACCAAAAACCAAGATTATAATATCATCTAAACGATTAAGGAAATCGCCAAGTTATATGTTAAACATTTGGCAGTTTGTTGGTGTTCTTAACCCACAATTTCCCTCCAAAAACAAAGCCCAGCCTTATTTCCACAAAATTAAATTATTATTAGGAAATAAGTTAGTTGCACCTTATTAGGTAGATGAATCAACATTTTATTCTCCATCTATAGAGATCACTTGTTCCTAAAACACAGTATAAATAATTACATTTTGTTTATTAATTGCAGGCACGGCACAGCAGTTTGCAGTGAGAGTTGACTCTTAAAGTAATCAGTCATGAATGAACAATTGTTCAGCAGTCCTGTGTCAGTGTGCATGAAGTGCACGGGGCATGAAGACAGGTATATTTCGCCATTTTATCACATTCTTTTTTGAAATCGGAGACGACTCCAAAAATGCTGGAGTCGCCCAAGCCTACTGCGCCAGCCTCCATAAGAGCCGCTGAGTCAGGGTGCGCCACTCTGCCTGAAGTGCCTCCTAGAACTCTGCACTTTTAGGACTGCAAAGCAGCATATCAATCACTATATAAATTAGGAATTAAAGTGTTTTAGAACTTAAATTTGAAGAAATTTTGCCAGATATGAAACACTAAAGTTTACATGAAACACTAAAATGTTGAATTTATTACTTTACAGAGCAACTTTGATTGAATTTCCATACTAACACAAAACTTTGTCGTTTTTCTTCAAAATCCAGGATAACATCAGTCAGAATACATTTGGAGCTTCGGATTTCAACAACAGCATTACAAAGAAAGGTTTGACGATTCTATATGTTACCGTTAAAACAAAATACACAGACATTTTTGCATATGCACGTGTATAGGTCATTCCATGGTATATAACGCCTAAGTAGATCCCTGTCATTTGATTGGATAATAGCAGGTCACATGGCGTTAACAAATTTAACCATTTAATGCTACGTCACCAACCGTGCATTTTTGTTCCATACGATTTGTTTCCATTGCATTGCACGGCACACCTGTTTCCATTGCACGGCACGCGCACTGCATGCATTTTTACTGCAAGCGCGATAGCGCGCGTTTGTGTACGCACGTGACATTGCACGACGCTGAAGGACGCACGTGTGGTAGATGAGTCGGATTCAGCCATTGTGATGCGGGGGATGTCAGGGACTAGGGTCTTAAGTACTTTTTCATAATCTCAGGCTGTCAGATGTTCCCCAATCAAATGACAGTGATCTCTTTGGGTGTTATATAAAACAAATAAGGAATGTTTTTTATTCCTTCGATTGAACGAATATTTTCATAAATTGAAAGATGGAATTATTCCATTCAATTCGGCTCCGCTTTGTTGAACGGAACATTCCATCTTCCAACTCTTGAAAATATTTGTACCATAAACATTCATTATTTGTTTACTATCCAAGTCAAATTTGACCCAGGTTTTTGCACTTATGAATGAAATAAATTAAAGCCTAATACATCATTTGTAGTTACCCAAAATTTTACTTCTCGAGTTGACAAGAAAAACCTGACGAAAAGTGTTGATAGCAATGGTAACAAACACCACATGATTTTTTTCCGTGTAAAATAGTACCTTTGTGGGAGAAATTTTGTGGGAGAAAAAAAACATTTGTGCAGACAATTCTATTCTATGTGGCTGAAATTTCTACAAGGCAGTTTATCAATATTATTCTTTAGTTATGTAATGCTGTTATTCCTGTTTTTAAAAGTTTCCCAATCATGCAATCTGTCTTTACAAAGCTTCAGTAACCTTCATCAACCAAAACTATTATTTTTATTCTGTCTGCAGGAACTAAACATCCGTCTGACAGACGATTCTGATCCGTTCTTTCTTTTCAACCTCGCACTCGGAGAGGAAGACTTTCAAACGTATGTCAGAAATTGTTCGCAACAATACAGCATGGTGAACATGTAGTGTAACACAAAATACATGTAAAATTGACAATACCAAAACAATGGGAGGTCTGGTATGCAGGGCTGTAGTCGAGTCCTAGTCCTTGAGTCCGAGTCCAGCAAACATCGGAGTCCTCAGCAGGCCGAGTCCGAGTCCCGAGTCCTTATTTCAATTTCAAGTGCAAGTGTCCATGATCGTGCCTGTTCTTTTATAAATTAAACTGACTTGTCTTAAGTGTAGATTTGGAAAAATTACTATGTTTATGGAGCATGACATAAAAATTCTACGTGTTTTCAAAGGAAAACTTGAAATTTTCTCACTGCTAAATTCATGTTTCCTCAATATATTTACACTTTGGGCAGGAAGAATTAGTGGCGAAGGTGTATGGTACTTATACCGCAGATTTGACAGGAGTGGGGAAAATAGAAAATTTTCTTAGAAAACACAAATTTCTCGGCCAGTCCCATGTTTTGTTCACAAGTTCTGAAATGACGGTCAACCATGGACCGCCAGAGTCCAAGTCATGACTAGCCGAGTCTAAGTCTTTGAAAATTGGTACTCGAGTCCAGACTATTACTGAAGCAGAACAGTCTTTGAAGTGATTTCAAATTGAACGATTGGGGGCCTTCCAAAGTTCTACAGAGAGTAGTATTTTTCAAGACCCCCCTCCCTCCCCCAAAATACTACTTATGGGTAATTCCCAAAATTAGGGGTCCAAAAGTGTGACATGCTTTTAAAGATTTTCAAATGTTTTTAGTAGAACATATTTATTTTTATTTCCATAAACGCCACTTAAATTTATTGTTTGTGTGTGGATAAGGCACCAAGGTTATTGCAAACTCATTCTACAGCTAATTTTTATTGACGTATGTAACCCGGGACACTAAATTCCTATTCGATGTCGTGGAACAAATTATGAGCCTTTATGGTCTTTTGTTTCGAATATTTGTCAGTAATCAGAGAACAAGATATTCAAGACAATAATGCTGTCCCCTATAATCACAGGCCACAGTCTATTACTGAGAATATGTGATCATGAGTGGCGATTTTTGAAGCACAGGGTGTCGTACATAACTGGGTCACTGACAGATTTGGACCCCTAATTTTGGGAATTACCCTTATCAACATTTTTTTGTCACTACCATGAAATGTCCACATTTTACAGTGCATGTAAAGTCCTACGCGGCCTTCGACCCCGCTTTCTCCTTTTCCTATGCTTTGTAGAACCGTGAAAATGTTGACAACTTTGGTCGGCCCCTTAGTGGCTTTTTATCCACAAACTTGCTGTGTTCAGCAGACTTCTAAAACCGATTAAGAATTGATATTTGAGTCTTTCCACAGTAATGGGGTACATTTCTGTAACATTCAAGATCTTAGATCCCAGTTCACTTCAAATATCTTAATTTTATCTTTAAATTATCAAGCTAAACTGAGGAAATAACTTTTGCACCAAGGAGTACGAAAAATAGTCCTACAACATACATTTGTGAAAACCCCGTGCACAAATTTTCCTATTACGCATGTAACAAAGACGGAAAAAAAATGTCACAAAATGGTCTGTCCACGTTACATGCGTAATAGGAACATTTGTACACTTGCTTATCAAAAATGTATGTTGTGGCAGCAATTTCTTACCTTTTTGGGCAAAAGTTATCTCCTGAGAACAAAACAAGAAAATTTCTTTAATTCTAAGATAAACTAAAGACATCTGAAAGGAATTATTGACTTATTTTTCAAATAAGTACAGTGTATATGTTGATCTTTTTGTTTTGTTCTTGATATCTGCAGTCTGAAGGTCCAGCAAGGCCTCCTTGTCGATTTCACATCATTCCCACAGAAGCTCATTGAACTTTTGCAGCGATGCGCCGAGGAACAGAGCCGAGAATCTCCAAAGTGAGTTGAATATTGAGGCCTGTACACAGGATTTACAATATCCTAAAATTTTAATCAACTAAAAAACTCCTCACAAAAATTCAGAAAGTCAAGTTTGACTGACGATTTCTCTCTTGTTGCAAAATAATTTTCCTTGAATTTGGTATCATTGGAAAGCCCTGTTATTCCTCTTTACAGTGATGTGTCATTTGTTATGATTAAGCAATTGGGGGATGTGCAACACAGCTGAATACGGGGGCGGGTGTAAAGTGAAATGTCACAAAATGCATTGCTATTGTCAAAAAGTGCATTGACACATTCCCATCGTCCAAGCAAAAGGGGAATGCACTGCATGACAATAGCAGTAAATTTTGTGACATTTCACTTTCCACCCACCCGGACCCCTGTATTCCGCTATACTGCACATCCCCCAATTGATTAATCATAACAAATGACACATCACTGTAAAGAGGAATAACAGGGCTTTCCAATGATACCAAATTCAAGGGAAATAATTTAGTAACAAGAGAGAAATCGTCAGTCAAACTTGACTTTCCGAACTTTTTTTGAGGAGTTTATTTCACCGATAAAACTCATTTATTTATTTATTCACAACATCCAACAGCGGAATGACTGCCAATTACAGGAATAGGATCAATTAACATAGATATTCGAATAACTATCAACTTCTAAGTTGAATTAGAAACGGCCAGACACCGGGGAATCCCTCCCCTTGCTCTTCACGAAAGAATGCTCTGGGATCTTTAAAGTGCGTTACCGAAACCCAACACACTGGACCAACGCCTTTACATCCCTTCCGAAGGACGGAACAAGTGTGATTAAGTGCCTTGCTCAAGAGCACAAGTGCCACAACCCGTCACGGCCCGGAATCGAACTTGAGTTCGACGCACTAGACCGCTCGGCCATAACACCCCACAAATGAAAGATAGAATTATTAGGAACTGTCCAAAGAAATATTCCCACGAAACACTAATTGAAGATGAATTTATATACACTCACAATAACAAAACTTGGGATGAGAGAAAAATTGTAAGGGCCTTATTGGAATTTGAACCCGAGACCTCTAACTCACTAGGCAGATGCTCTACCAGCTGAGCTATAAGGCACAGTTGGTATACTCCCTCAGGTTTCCCTATAGACCCAATTTTTCTCTCGGTGTTGCATGGTGGCGCAACTGGGCAAAGTAACGAACACTACATCTGGTACGGTGCCTGGGGCCAATTTCATAAAACATGTTACGCTTAATCAAAAATTTGGATTAAGCATAGCAGGAATATTCGCTCAAGCAAGGGTGTATTTCATAGAACTTGTTGTTCTAAGCGCGCAAAGAGAGTGCGCAACGCTTTCGTCTGTTTTGTTCGAACGCGTTCATCGTCTGCTTTCATAAGTAAACGTCAACATTTTCAAATACCATCATCGGTTATGTTTCCATTTTGGGATAAATATCACTACCACAGAAGACCCAAGGTTGCCTGTTGCTGACTGGAATATTTCAACAACAGCTGAAAGTTGTGTATCTATTGGAAAATGTGTCTCGAATTTTGCCGAGAATGGCGAAGAAAAAAGATGGCGACACGTTAGCCAAAAATCGGTAGTTTAGCATGCCGTTTGGTTTGCTAGTGCTTAAACAGTTTTAAGAAATGGAGAGAGTGCTGCTTAATCAAAAATCGGGTGCTAACAAGTTTTATGAAATTGGGCCCTGATCACCATTGAAATGAAATTTGAATCTGATTGATTGGTACCATCGTTATTAACACTTTTAGTAAGGGTTTTTCTTGTCAACTCATAAAAAAAATTGGGGTCAATGCAAATGATGTACTCTATCTTTATACCAGGTTTATTCTTCAGCTGGTGCGTTCAGAGCCCCTAAGCCACGGTTTAGCTGAGTTGTGTATCATAGAGACCAACCCCTTTAAACACCTCACGCATCTAGCCCTAAAACTTCAACCTGGTAACGATGCCGACGTCAAGAAATATCTCGCTTCATGTTTGAAACACTTGCAGGTTAGCAACTCGTCAAGGTAGGGTGTTTGTTGATCACTTGACGCTGCCAGGACGTGTAAACATGTTCTGGCAATGTATTGATTGCTTTCCGTGACGTAGAACATCCGGGAATGTTTGGTGGTCAACGGTCACGCGCGTACACGCCTGCGCCAATAGACGCACATGAACATGTGTAAAAAATACTCCAGCGTTTTTCATTCGAAGATGCCGCAAGCGCGCGCTGCGATACGTTCAAATTATTGAGCATACACTCAGCTTCTACTTGTTCGCAATTTTTAGCCTGAAGAAATACGTTTTTATCTTTATCGATACAACAGCTATGGTGCAACAACATAAAGCAAGGTTAAGCAACACAGGTGAGTGCAACCAGTGCGCTTTTCTTGCTTCTTTTGCCGGTTATCACTCGAGCCACGTGGGTCATGAAAAATGACAACCAAAATGGTGGATGGAAGGGGTGACGTCACCGGAAAGCAATCAATAGTCACAGGGGCGGTTGACGAGTTAAAACGTCAGCTTTGCCGCTCTCTTTCACACGTCCATTGTCCACCATTCATTTGCACACACCGTGTTTTAAACTTGACGGCTGTGGACAGCCTGTCAGTGTAACAAATCTCGCTCCATGGCGGCCGCCTCGGAGTGTTGCAAAGTATGATCTATAGACTGCCGAAGTGAATACGTCACCTTTTGTTGGTTGCCTAGGCAATTGGATCTAAACTAAAAATCACTCAACCGTGTCCCAGTGCTTTTCCAATGGTACTTTTCCCGACGGCCATGATAGTTTAGATCCAATTGCCATGGCAACGGACGTCACACTTCGGCTGTCTAAATGAGATTCATACAATGAATGTGGGTAATTCCCAAAATTAGGGGTCCAAAATTTGTGGTGTCCCAATTACGTACAACACTCATGATCACAGATTCTCAGTAATGGACTGTGGCCTGTGATTATAGGGGGCAGCATCATTTTCTTGAATTATTTGTTCTCTGATTCCTGAAAAATATTCAAAACAAAAGACAAAGGCTTATAATTTGTTCCATGGTATTGAATAGGAGTTTGGTGTCCCGGGTTACCTACGCCAATGAAAATTGGCTGTAGAATGAGTTTGCATTTTGGTGCCATATTTACACACAAACATTAAATTTAAGTGGTATTTAAACAACGCTGGATGCCGCAATAGGGCGACAATTCAGGAAGACTCTCACCGGAGACCACCGAAATTTCGGCAAGAGTCACTCAAAATGACACCTGATTTTTTTACCCAAAGCTTCCAGAGATGCTTCCAGACCAAAGAGAAACAGCTCCAGTCCCGATAAAAATGGTTCTCGACCAAAAAAAAAAGTTTTTGACCTAAAAAAATGATTTTTAAACTCAAAAATATTAGGGCGACACCAAAATGTCGCCCTATTGAGCAGGTCGCCCTAATATAGCTTTTTGCACACGATTTGTCGCCCTATTCTAGCATTGATAGTAATTTGTTGAAGTAAAAATAATTATTTTCTACTGGGAAACCACTTTCAATCACTAAAAATACTTGGAAATCTTAAAAAGCATGTCACACTTTTGGACCCCTAATTTTGTAAATTACTCATGTAGAAATAACTCAATAGTCAGTCAAACTGCTGGTGGCGCCTTACTGCGATGGTGGTAAGTCGTTTACGACCCCATACTGGCTTATATGGCCGTTACTCATCCCCGGTTTCTGTGACTAGGATGCCAGTCCATCGCAGGTCTACCCGTAACCCCCAGCAATTAGTTGGGTTTCCCCAAGCGTATTTGCTTGTACCAACCCTTACCAAAATTTCCAATTGGAATTTCCAATTGGAACCAATTGGGAATTTTACCAATTGAGTTTTGGCACTAACCAATTGGAACCAATTTGAAAAAAACCAATTGGAACCAATTGGAAAAAAAACCAATTGGGAAAAAGACGTCTTATTTAGGTCGTATACATTACTTATATTACATATTCATACATTACTTATACATTACTCATACACTACTGATAAACCACTGATACACATCATACACTACTGATACACTACTTATCATACATTATCTTTATGTGCGACTTCTATTTATGCTCCACAAAAACCTGCACCCTGTAACCCATGGTTGGCACACACCTACTAACCGATTAACTAAAATTAACTAATTTAATTTTAATCTCTCGCCACTTTGAGTTTGTTCATTCCCGACAATTGCCAATTTGCCTATTATTAGTAATGTTCAACCCATTTACAAAAATCAAAACAACTGCCAAAACTGAAGCAATTTACTTTTTTTACACAGTAAATCTGTTCAGTTACATGAATCCTACAATGCATTGCATTTTTAACCAACATTTCCAATTCATTACCAATTGGAAGTTGCAATTGGTTTTGCAGCTTCCAATTGCAGCTTCCAATTGCAGCTTCCATTTGCAGCTTCCAATTGCAGCTTCCAATTGCAGCTTCCAATTGCAGCTTCCAATTGCAGCTTCCAATTGCAGCTTCCAATTGCAGCTTCCAATTGCAGCTTCCAATTGCAGCTTCCAATTGCAGCTTCCAATTGCAGCTTCCATTTGCAGCTTCCAATTGCAACTTCCAATTGCAACTTCCAATTGCAACTTCCAATTGGAAATGAAATGATAGATGGGATTCCAATTGGGAATGAAACCATTTGACGAGATTCCAATTGGGAATGAAATGACTTGCTATGATTCCAATTGGAAATGGAACAATAGACGGGATTCCAATTGGTAAAACCCAATTCCAACAGTTTCCAACTAAAACCAATTAAACACCAATTAAGACCAATTGGGTTTCCAGAAGAATTGAGTTGTTCAGTGATTTTTTTCCAATTTGAACTGAGCACTCCAATTCAAACCAACTGAAACCAACTTAAAACCAATTAAACCCAATTCATTCCAATTGGATTTCCAATTGGAATGAATTGGAAATTTTGGTAAGGGAATTGATCAGGGATGAACTTGTTAGGCATTTCTGCAAAAAAATCTTTGTCTCAGTGGTTTGTGATGAAGACTTTTTTCTGTGAAATATTTAGTTTCACTCTCAATTTCTCCCCAGAATGAACACAACAACTTGACCCAGAGACTAAAAATTACCGAAAGCTCACTTTCTGGACAACTTCAGGAAACCGAAAAGGTGAAAGGGTATATTTGATTGAGTTCGCCCTGGGACAGTATGCTATTATTCCCTGGAGTTAGTTTTTATCCTGTTTGCTAAAGTCCAATTGACAATATCCAGTCATAGTTAACAAAAGATAAACATGATCGGAAAATGCCATTGTTGTAAGGCCAAACAAAATAAATGGTGTGTTTACGATAACCCGACCTACCTGGAATTTTTGAGGCCAAATTACCAACAATTTTCAAGTTGATAATTTTAAATGAGCACTATTTGCAATAATTTCCAACGAACATAACATTTTCTACACTTGTACATAAACATGGTTAATAGTGTTAATAGTGAGTTTCAAACATTGCAAAACAACACGCAAATGCATTAACTGAAATGTAAAAAAAAAAATACAAAATAAAAATATTTTCCTACCTACCTGTTTTTTTTTAGGCCGTTACCGTAAACGCACCATTTATTTTGTTTGGCCTATTTTATATTCCGGGTTTTGATCCATCCTAGAAATCATGATGGAAAACCTGAACGGGGAAAAAATCAGGGAATTTGAGAAAAATTTCTCAAATCAGAAAAAAAAACCAGAGAATTTGATTGGTCCAAAAAAAGAATGTGTTCAGTCTGTTATTTATTTTTGGGACATTTGTCCACATTTGTATCAAATTTTTTTATTTGTCGCTTGTTCAATAATGTTCTTACGGTTTGTTCAGTTTTGTGACCCGAGCATTACAAGAGATTCGCAAGCTTAACAAGTGGAACCTTAGGCCAATGAAATTAGATTACTAGTTTCTCGTCAACCGTTTATCAAATTTTGGTGAGGGATTTTTTTCATTATTCATTATTTAATCAAGGAAAAACACAACCTTCACACATACACAAACTGCCATTTAGAAACTGATTATTAAGGCTCTAAACTCGCCCAGAAATGGTTTGGTGCCAGTATCAATTCCATTAAGTTATATGCCTACCAGGTAGCTTGTGTTTGAAGGAACAAGTTGAGATGACAAAATCATGGGAAATGACAAAGGAGATGTCTGGTTATGAAAGAGCAATATATTTGAATATAGCCTAAACACAAAAGCTGCAAAACACAGATCGCGACTGCACAACTGAAATGAAAACGTTTCACTTGGGAGTAGTTTGCATCTGATTTTTTCACTTTTTTGCAAAATAATGAAATTTTGGCATAATGACATTTAATGGTGCGCGGTAAAAATCACACGCGGGCGCTGACGAGAAACTACTAATCTAATTTCATTGGCCTTAACTCATTTCTTTCGTGAGGACAGATTGAAATAAAGACTGAACCATCTCAACTGTAGTTTGGATCTGTCTGATCAATCCCCGAAGGGTCCCAACTGTGGGTACTGTGGGGGTCAGACAACACTAAAAGGAAGACTGTTTTCACCCATGGCCATAATCAACTATAGTTGAGAAACCGGTTTGCAATTCTTTCAAGTGTCGGTTAACTACCGAAACTAAAGAGTTTTGCTGGTGTTTACAGTAAAAACTAAGATGCATGTGCAATGTACACAATACCCCTAGGCCCCAAAATTATCGTTGAACCTTTATCTTGTCAAAATTGTACTACGACCTCATATAAATTTATTTCATATAAATTTATTTCATGAAGTCATTACAAATAACCCTCTGAAAACTATTGTAAATTCTTTGAAATTGAGTTTCGTTTAAATGTTCGGCAAAAAACGGGTGACAATTGTATTTATTTTTTCGGTTAAACGTTCCCTTTCTTAGTCTGAATGACTTCAGACATTATGAAAGCTATTGAAAGCTGTACATTAATTTCTCAATTCGTACCCCTATTAGGCACTTTCTACTCGGACCCGCGAACTGGAAAGCCTGCGCTCGGAATGGACTGCCCATACACAAAGTCTCGTCGCAACACACAAACAAGAATTGGCCGAGTACAAACAGAATACTCTCCAGGCAAGTATGACCTTTGACCCCCTTTGCCCTCATAGCTAAAATTATGTGTCCTAAGTTTTGTGTCTCAAGATATAAGTTATATTTTTTTTGCAAGACAAAATTAATTTGTGATGTCTCAGTTGAGACGTCTTAAGAGTTAAGAGATTATCACCTTTTTAAAAATTGCAATCCACCCCTAAAATATTAAAACTTTTTGATTTTTAAACTCTTAATTTATCCGTAATTTTTGTAAACTTAGGATCAACGAGATATTGAACAACGTTACGAGAAGGAAATCAAAGAACTCGAAGACTTGAGGCGGCAAAGTTCCTCTGAACTTCAAGGTCGTTTGGAAGACTTGCTTTCTGCAAACAAGGTACAGGTTCAACTGATAAAAACCCTCCTACAATTGGGTCAGCAACAGTCGGCCAAAACACCTATCCATCTCTGTTGTAGTCGAGTCCATCACAAGTCCATCACAAGCCTTCACAAGTCCCTGGGTCTTAATTCAAGTCGCAAGCTATTCAAATGAACTCCAACAAAGGCATTATTTCGTGCGTATTCATCCTTTGCTTCTTGTTACTCGACTTGTGACGGACTTGTGCGGGACTTGTCACGGACTTGTGATTTTATCAGCTCCGGACTTGTGACGGATTTGTGATGGACTCGACTACAACCCTGCTATCGAAGTCTCTTTAATACTACATAATGAGTTAATTCACACTGGGCCTTTTCACACGAAAATGTGACACAAGTCGCTTTTGAGAAAAAGCGATGTGGAGGGAATTTGGAGTAAAATGAGGCACTGAAAATCACAAAAATGACTTGGGGTGGAAAGTGTTTTTGTGATTCTGTGATTTTCAGTGTTTCGTTTCCCTTTAAAGGTTTTGTGAGGTGGAAATTATCACCCAGCTGTTTTTATACAGAAATCAAAAGATCAAAGTGTTGCAGACAAAGGGGCAAACTCAAATTTGTTTTCATTTCAGAAAGAAGTGACATTTTCTCTACTTCAAAAATGTCTTGTCAGGCGAGGGCGCTGTTTGTTGCTGGTCATGGAGGGAACCCACAGTGGAAAAACAAAGAAAGAACATTACATTTCAAACAGTAGCAGTAGCCCACTGATCCATTTTTGACCCAAACAAACTTGTTAGGGTTGTTGCAAATGACATACTAAACAAACTCAGTAAACTTATATAGTTCATGATATCAAGAAGCAACTAAAAATGACATTAACTTTTGTACACAAGTCTATGGAGAATTCCTCTGTTTTTCCTGAGATGACATCACGGCTTTGCTCATGAATATGGAAATTCTCATTAACATAAAAATAGAAAACGTGCAATTACACCAAAACGCAACTATCAAATTCTCTGAAATTGACCGAAATGTGTAAAACACATCCTCTACTAATATTTTACGTAATAAAAACCCTATTTCACACGTCCTTTAAATTCCTTTCACACCGCTTTTTCTGAAAGTGACGTACGTCAAAATTATGTGCGAAATTGCTCGGCGTGAATACAAGACTACTTTAGATTTCAAAAACAAAACCCGGTAGCCTGGTAGTCCTGACAACTTTTCCAGCGGATAGCAATTTTGCTCAAAATTTTTAACGCTTTTTTATCAAACTCAATGTGCACAATGAACTAATCTTTATTTAAATATTTCATAATTTATCAAATATTTGAATACTCCATTTTTGTACACAGTGATAGCAATAACTTAATTTGAAAGCGGGTGTAGATTTTCTGTGCTATAAATCCACTCTCTTTGCAATAATCAATTATAATGCATTTTATGTTTTTTTACGAAAAGTATTATTCAGATTTGAAACAATTATTTTTTTTTAGGTTTAAATGCAAACTATCAGCAGCGCAATAAGTGAAACATTGCTTGTCTAAAGTCCTTGTTCATGAAGAAATAAATGACGCCATTTAGCCAGCTATTTGTTGTCATACAGCAGTGCACGATGATATGCAAGCCTCCAGTGGCGATCCAGTCTTCAACAGTAGACTTTGTCTGCAAAATTATTGATTCGCAAAGCCCGGGAATCCAGCTGACTAAAAGGGCAGCAAAAATTATGAAAACGGTCTTGGTTGCGCGGAGTTTAGCTTGCCGCAGTTGATGATGAAAAGGTGGTACGCGTTCATCGGTAACGCGATCCTGCGCAATACGTCTGGCCTGACGATGGGCCACCATAACAATGTGCGCGTACAAGAACACCATCGCGGCAATGACCACAACGAAAAATATTATAATGATGTACGATCGCAACGATGTTTCTGATTTCGGGATGCAGTAATGCGGAGCGTGTCTCGAGATCGTCGAGCGACTCGGTGCAAACACTCCAAAACAGACGATGTTGACTGCAAAACCCAGCATCCATATGCAACTCACGGTCACTCGTGCCCGGTGACGCGTCACCATAGTCACGTAATGCAGAGCGTGTACAATAGCGATGTAACGGTCCACCGTTAGAAGCAGCAATGACGTTACGCTCATCGTGATAAAAACAGTGGTGAGCACTCCGTAGATTACGCAGAGAAACTCGCCAAATAACCAGTAGCCAATCAGGACCTCGGTAGCTCGTGGAATCACCCACACAAGTCCGATAAGTAAGTCTGATGTAGTCAGCGACGTCAGAAAGACTCTTGAGCATTCGTTGATATTGCCGACTTTGTGGATAACCATCAAACACAACAAATTAAAGGAGATGATTAAGATTCCATTAAAGATTAAAATGACGCCTCCTGGAATGACTACTCCATTTCCCAAGCCTCCTGAAGCCGTCACGTTGCCTGTCGAGTCAAAGGCATCAGACATGGTCCTCAATAACCTTGTAAACAGCTCGCTAAAAGAAAGTCTCTTTTTACCTAAAGCTTGACTCTCGAAGAAGCAGTTATGGCCTTTCCAAACACATTGCACGAATCCAGTTGATTGAACACACGGTTCACAGCATATGCTGAAGTTTTTGAAATTTTTCTTGCCAAAAACTTGTACACACGCAGTCATGAGTATGCAAACCACATAATGGTCCAAAATCCTTCTGCGTAATGTACCAACTCTCCACAGTTTGTGGCAACCACGACCAAATTACATTTGCTAAATTAATGAAAATTCCTGTGCAAACACGTATCGTGATTGCTTCAAAATTTTTGCCTCGTTAAAGAGGTTATGTCACAGTTTGCGCATGCGCACTTGAAAAAGTGTGGCTAACTTTTTCAATTTTTTTTGCCAGGTTTTGCATATCCTATTCAATCTTTGCCATCCCTTATAATTCTTTACTAATTTTGTCAACGTCCACAATGTCCTGATGCATTACTTTTTACTTGGAATAACACTGTTTGCCATATTTTTAAGCCGCCAAACATCGACATCACCGTGTGTGCGGCCGTCGTTAAAAAGATCCCATCCCATCAAAAAACTCGACACATGTTGTTGCCTCAATGGTGTAAAAACTTAATCTGTTGCACGAGCACAAGCAAATCACTTCATTTTTAACATTTTCGCCTCTCTCCCCCTTTCTCTCAATTTGTAGAGGTTTCCTTTTATACTTACCAATTCTTTCTTATTTGGTCACTTTTAAAATGTGAAAGTCCATTACTCTAATGGCTAAATAAACAACGTCGGCCAAGACTGAAGTTAATATCTGTGTGAGCCTACATTCTGTCTCACTTCTTTCTTAATTTATTAACTTTGTTTGCACATAGAATAAATAATTCTAACTTGAGCAAATGTGTCGCGAGTCTAGCGTGCCTGCCCTGCAAATACTGCAGACATATTTTATTGTTGCTTAGCTGCCAAGAATATACACTATTAGCAATAAGTTGGGGATATTGTGGGGTGTACGCAGATATTTTATTGAGGGTATTCATTCCGCTTAAATGATTTTGTATAAACCGTATCAAATAGCCGCCATTTCGTGAGGCAGTTTTTTTTTTTTTAGGACATGCGTGGTTGCACATATTGTGCTTCCATTGTTGAACGGTTTAAGTAACAAAAGGTGCCCCACGAAATGGCGGCTATTTGATACAGTCTATATGATTAGACAATTGTATCTGTATGACAGACGCACCTTGTCACAGGAATAGGTGAAAACAGTCATTTGAAGAAAAAAAAAATATCAAAAATTGACAACATACCAATATCCCTAACTTATTGTGAGTAGTGTGCCAGGTTCAAACCGTTTCTTTTTGGTGGGACATGCTGCCATTTTAAAGAAAAGCAAAAATTATGTATTCGTTTTTAGTGTTTTGGCTGACAAAACAAAACCACCCCCAAACAAAAATTTAAAAAACACCCCGAAAAAGTGTTGTTAACATTGACTTTCCGGTTAAATAATAACCGAATTGGGTTGAGTAATGCTATGATATTTTGGGCCCTGTTGTGGGTGCATTCACACACCCCAGGAAATGTAGAAATACCAATTCATTGTTTTTTTCTTTATTTTTTAGGAGTTGACAGACCTTAAATATCGTCTGGAATCTTCAGTGAGAGACTTGAAAGGAAGACTAAGAACTTTAGATGAGGTAAATGAATAAGAACGAAAAAAGCAATTTCTGGAAAAAAAAAATTCTGTTTAAAGATTAAAGAGATTGGTAATCTCAAAAATCAGAAATGTTCACAGATTTACGCCTAACTTACACAATATAAACATGATGACCGTAGAAAACTTCCTCAGAAATGGTTTTGGCTGAAGTGCTATAGTCTTTGAGAAATGGGTAAAACAATTCAATTCGCCCCAGAACCATTTCGCTTTTGAGAAAACAGTCAAAAAAGGGTTTGCAGTCATTTCGCCCCAAAACCACTTCGCCCTGAACCATTTCGCCCTGAACCACGACCTGTGCACGAAGTGGTTTTGGGGCGAAGTGGCATTTGGGCGATGTAGTGTTTGGACGAAGTAATTTGGGGCGAAATGGCACTTGGGCAAAGTGGTTTGGGGCGAAAAAAAAAGTTAGACGATGTACGGAGCTGGTTTTTGCTCAGGTTGGTTTTAATCATGCATATCTCCAATCACACGGGGGGATAAAACTATTTGTAACAGTTTACCAATCATGTATACTATCTTTAAAATTTAGAGTACTGGGGCTGATTTCACGAAGCGCTGCGATCCTTCGTAACATCAGTTGCGACGGGTAAACCACGTACCGTAACGTGCGTGCGTCTCGAGTAACGTGCATCTCAAGTTACGAAGGATCGTAGCGCTTCGTGAAATAGACCCCTGGTTAAATATTTTTGCCAAAGGTTTTCCTTTCTTCCCATGCTAGGAATATCAACGTGCCCAACATGACTTACAAGCCCTGCGCCAACAGCGGGGCAGTCTGGAATCAGACCAGCGAAGCCGCGAGCAGACTATGAGCCAACAACAAACTCGCATTGCGGTTCTGCAACAAGAATTGCGAGACAAAGAAGCATTGTTAGAGAAAAGTAATCAGCTGATGGAAGCGGCCGGCCAGTCAAAGGTCAGGGATCAATGAACTGTATAAAGGACTACTGCAGTATAATTATATAGTGGCCACCTCCGGACTGTAAAAAACTGGCCACTATAAACAGGTGGCCACTTTATAAAGGGTGAATTATGCGCCTATCAATTGTTTCCCCCACCCCTCCCCCCGGGCTACCCCACCTAAGGGGTGGGGATTGTCACTTTTTGCGTGACAAAATCCCCACCCCTGGGGCAACATTTAGGTGACAAAAATTCCCACCCTCGGGTGCAAAACATGCGCAAAAATGTGACCAAACCCCCACCTAGGGGGTGGGGTAGCGCGGGGGGGAAACAATTGATAGGTGCATTAGCATTATACACATGGCATGTGGGACCAAAGATGGGTGGCCACTATAAACAGGTGGCCTCTTTATCAAGGTGGCCTTAATAGCAGGTTTAATTAGCTGTACTAATTGGAAACCACGTGTATTGACGTGTCCCAATCCTCAGGCAGAAGGCAGCTACACCGTAGAGCTTGCTGGCGCTCTCTACCGGCCGTTTGACACAATCGTTAGAGTATTCCATGTTTGAATTGAACGTTCAGTTTCCAGGGTGGTATTTGTACTGACCAACTTTAAATTGTGGTCTTGTACCTGCAGGCCAAGCTTGAAGAAAGTATGCAACACAAGTCTAGTCTGGTGACCAAGTTGGATAGCACAGTCAAGTCCACTTCGCAAGAAGTTATGAAGGTTAATTATGAGACGATTGTTTAGTTTGGGTATTCCAGAGAAACTGCCACACTTTAATAAAGGCAGTATACATGATTTGTATCTCGAAAATCAGAAATGCTCACAGATTTACGCCTAACTTACACAATATAAACATGATGACCGTAGAAAACTTCCCCTGAAATGGTTTTATCTGAAGTGCTATAGTCTTTGAGAAATGAGTAAAACAATTATTTTTCGTCTCATGAGACGATGAGACGAAAATTCAATTTGCCCCAAAACCGTTTCACCCAAGTGCCATTTCGCCCCCAAACCACTTCGCCCCAAATCACTTCGTCCAAACACTACATCGCCCAAATGCTACTTCGCCCCAAAACCACTGCGAAATGGTTCAGGGCGAAGTGGTTTTGAGGTGAAATGACTGCAAACACTTTTTTAACTGTTTTCTCAAAAGTTAGACAAAGTACAGAGCTGGTTTTTGCTCAGGTTGGTTTTAATCATGCATTTCTTTAATCACACAGGGGATAAAACAATTTCCCAATCATGTATACTGTCTTTAACGACGTAATTAACACAAAAAGTGAACCAACAATTTTGAGGGGCTTTTTATACGGAACTTAGGGGCCGTCCAAAGTTGTCAACATTTTCACGGAACTACAAAGCGTAGGAAGGAAAGGAGGTTGAGGGCCACGTAGAAATTTACATGTACTAAAAAATGTTGACATTTCACGGTTGTGACAATTTTTTTTAAAAGTATACTGAAACGCAAAAGAAACTTACCACTTGTTTAAACCTTTAAATAGCAACAATAACACTGCGTGTAGTAATGTGTGAACTTATTTGTGGACAATAGTGTCCTCACTGTCGACTAAACGGTGTCTGAAGGTCACTTGAACCTTCAATGGCCACTTCATGGCACAGCTGTTGAACAGCTGTTATGACAGTCAGTGATTAGCCAAGGGGTATGGGATGATTGTAATGAGCTGCACGAGATGTCTTGATGTTGGCTTTAAAAAGGCCAGTGCAAAATAGGCATTTCAAGCAACATGCCACGATTGTCGGGGGGGATCAAAGACTGGTAGGCAGTATGCGCCGACGATGCACTGCCTGTATCCAAATCAATGGTGGCCACACACGCTATTGAAAGGGGACTGACATTGCACCCTCTTCTGTTCTTTACTGTAGAACAAACTGATGAGATGGTGTATCTTGATCAAAAACTTGACATAAAAATGTCAATGTTTCAATTAGCAATTGTTGGTTTGTTTTATTTTGAACTGTTACAATTTCAGTACATTTTAAACAAGTGGTAAGTTTCTTTTGCGTTTCAGTATAGTATTTTTGGGGGAGGGAGAGGTGTCTTCAAAAATACTACGCTCTGTGGAACCGTGAAAAAGTTGAAAAACATTGGACGGCTCCTTAGGCCCTTTTCAAACATCGTGCTTGTGCCGTGTCAAACTAAATTCAACTTAATTTGTTTAATTTTACACGGCACAAGCACGACGTTTGAAACCATTTGGCTCGGCAAATTTAATTCGGCACGGCAGAAGAATTTAGCTCGACATGGTCTGCCGTGCTAACTCAATTTAGTGTGGCAGTAGCACGGCGCAGTTTCAAACGTCGTGCTTCTGTCTTGTCTAATTTAATTCCAGTTCGAAGTTGGGCCGCAATTTTTGTCACAATTAGGAATGCGCATGTTCGCAGCGCGTATGCGAAAATAGAAATAACCAACAACCAAGCGCATACAAAAAATAAAAATGTTAACTTACAATGGACAGAATGGAAAACGCACGTGCACAATGTCCATGACGTGCACACGACTCGTCCGCCAAGTTGTTTGTATTTAAGTTCAACTGGGAGTTTGCAATTAAGTTTGACGTTTGAAACCACTGCCGTGCTTACACCGTGCTACCGTCGTGCTAAATTTAATTTTATTCGACACGGCACAAGCATGACGTTCGAAACGAGCCTAAGTCGGGCATAATAGGATTCTACTTCTAAAAGTACTTGAATGGAAATTTTATTTTTTTCTCCAGGGAAATGAAATTATCAAAAAGTTGCAGGGAGAGCTTAAAGGTGCATTAGTAAAGGTGGGTTTCTAGAATAAATAACATTTGAGTCTTTCCACGGTAAAGGGGAGCATTTTAGTTGTTCTGAAGAGATAACTTTGGCCCAAAAAGGGTTACAAATAGTGTGACAACATGCCTTTCTAAAAACCCTGTGTACAAATTTTCAATATACGCTCGTAACCGGGACGGCCTAAAATGTAACACAAGTGTCCGTCCCGGTTACGAGCGTAATATTGCAAATTTGGGCCTAAGTTATCTCTTCAGAACAACTGAAACTTATTTCTGAGACCAGACAAATATATTTTCTCCAAAATATGGTCTGTGTTGCCAAAATGCCCCCTTTACTGTGGAAAGACCCATTTCTGATTTCAGACTTTTTCCCCGATTCTTCTGGTGTTGGAAAAAATTAAAAGATATCAAAATCTGATTATTTAAATTTTTAAAAACCAAGAAAAAAAGAAAAATTAAACAATATTATTACAAATGCAATCTTGTTATTCTTCCTAGCTGAAGCTCAAAAACACGGTGACTGGAAAACAGGAGAAACTACTGGACGAAAAAAGCCAAACTTTAAGGGCGGTGCAACAGGACTCAGACGCGGCGAAATCCAAAAATCAGGAATTAGAACGAGAGGTATTAGGTTTTAATACTGATGTTGTCTCTACTCGCACTCTGCCTTACCTATAAAAAAAAGATTTGGGATATTGTTGGGTGTATGCAGATATTTTATTGAGGGTATGCATTCTGCTTGAATGATTTTGTATATGATTAAACAATTGTATCTGCATGACAGACACACCTTGCCACAGGAATAGGTGAAAATGTGACCCACTCCACTAAAAGTAGGCTCTTGCATAAAAAAAAAAAATGAAAATGGAGCTAATGACTTAATCAGATAGAGTATATTATAAGCTTCACAAAACTACAAACATAGTGTCAATCCGTCAAAAATTGACCAAGTTATGACCATTTCCGTGATGACCAAGAGCAAAACATTTTAAGAAGCGCTTTAGAGAAAAATGGCGTAGAAGGTTGTACTTCTGTTAAGGCATAAAGTCCTTAGCAACCATGCAAATTCTGACTCCAAAAGCCCTATACCTATAGGAAAACATGTGTTCTTCTGGTGTATGGGATATATAGTGCCAACCCCTGCCGAAGGCAATGAAAATGAACATGGAATATTGGTGATTTTTCCATTGTTTTAGCCAAATTAGCCTAGTTTCATGAAGGTATGCTTCAGAAAAACACTGACAAATTTTTTTTCTGGTAGTATTTATTCACTTAAACTTCTTTAGGTGATAGATGGATACTTAATAGGTGGTCTCATGCAGACATCCTGGTATCGATAAAAAATGCCCTACTTGACATACATGCATAAATTAGCCATTATCTCAGTTCTGGCCTGTCCGACAAGCGCCTACTTTCGGAATTAATTCACCCCGGCGGTCCCTAAAATAATCCGTGATGTGAATACAGACTTAAATGGTCCTCTTATGTGCTTAGATTTAATACTGTACTTAGATTTAAGACTGTACTTAGATTTAAGACTGTACTTAGACTGAGCTTTCTGAATATCAGCCCAGAATTGTTTCTCATTTGTTTTTCTCCCCAGAATGAGCGTCTTAAAGAGTCAAGTGAAAGTGTTCGTGCCAAGCTCGAGGAGAGCCGACAATTACTCAAAACAAATGAGAATGGTAAAGACTGCCCTTTTTTCCCCCCTCTGTTTTGATCCTTTCTTTTGCACTGTCAGAGCGACTCTAAAGATGCGTTCACACTATCGTGGATAGTTCAAATCTGTTGAACGTCGACCGCGGGGCACTGACCTTTCCAACGTGCAGCCAATGAGGTATCAGAGAAGCGCCATGTTAGGCCAATCAAAATAAATAATGTGTTTACGGTAACCCGACCTACCTGGAATTTGAGGCCAATTTGCCGACCTCAAACTTTTTATTGCCAATTTTCAAGTTGATAATTTTAAATGAGCACTATTTGCAATAATTTCCAACGAACATAACATTTTCTACACTTGTACATGAACATGGCTAATAGTGTTAATAGTGAATTTCAAACATTGCAAAACAACACGCAAATGCATGAACTGAAATGTAAAAAAAAAATTACAAAATAACATTATTTTCCTACCTTTTTTAATTTTTTTTTAGGCCGTTACCGTAAACGCACCATTTATTTTGTTTAGCCTTACCAGAGTGGAATTTTCTGTTTTGGAAAGATCGGTGATTGGGAGCTCATGCAATGCGATACGCGCAGCGTACAATCATGATTTTTCTGCGATAGTGTGAACACCCCTTATGGGTGGATTCACATTGAGCTTTATTCGTACGTAAATTTGACCTGCGTCTTTTTATAAAAAGCGGTTTGAAGGGAAATTACAGAATCAACAGGGTAGAAGATTTTTTATTTTTTATTCTGTGATTTTTAGTGCATCCTTTCACTCCAAATTCCCTCCTACCCGCATTTTCTCAATGTGATGTGCGTCGAAATTACGCATGATAAAGCTCAGTGTGAATGCACCCTTATGAAGGCTCATGCAGTCAGCCTTGCCACAAGAAGTGGTCATACACAGTACTGACTCACTGAAAAAATGTTAAATCTCTAAGCCTCCTTGATTTTTCAGTACAATTAAGTACAATTTATTAAAATTGATGTTTAAAGATGTATTGTCCGTGCATTTTAGGTGTGACACTCTGAAAAATATATATTTATTTTTAAATTGATATTTTCCTAGAAACAAAAGTTATTTGCTTTCAAATTAGACATCAACGGAAAAAATTGACCAACGTTTAGTTATCGAACAATTACTGTCATTGTTTCAAATTATTGGCGGTCCGCCAATAATTCAACTCACGGCAAGGTGCAAAAACTGCTGTATAAAAACAGCATTTTTCACAGGGTGTCTAAAATATCTAAAATACAAAGTATGATTTTTTTGGTAAAATACAGTAAATGCTTTAAAATTTCGTTCGGAGAATTTTTATTTTATTTTGCTGAGAACCACAGAGAATATAACTTTAAAGAAGTATTTTCTTTTTCTTTTTCTTTCCAGTAATTAATTGGTTGAATAAGCAAGTAAACGAAGCACAGATGATTAAACGACATGGGCTATTTGAAGTCCCAACCTCCACAGTAGCCTACAGACCACAGTCCGGAGTAAGTTGGCATATTGTAAGGGTTAAACTGCTAAACAGTACCATCAAATTGAACATATTGGGGTACCAATATTGATTTTTAACAGGAGTAAAAACATGGTGTTGCCGGTTCAATACTTGGCCGTGGTACCTGTGCCCTTGAGCAAGGCACTTAAGCACAATTGCTCCATCCTTTGGAAGGGATGTAAAGCCATTGGTCCTCTGTGTTATGTAACACACTTAAAAGATTCAAGAGCATTCTTTTGTGCATCCTCTTGCAACAGTGCCCCTTTAACGCACTCCCTAACTCTTGCGTACAGTGGCCCTGTTGAAAAAGGCCCCATTTCGCAGTGGGACTAGCGACAGAAATCTTGTCGCCTCTGCTGGACCAATAAGGACGCTTGGCAGTGCATTGCAGCATGATTGCAGGCATTCAAATGTAACGCGCGCAGATTGTAAACACCGTGCATGCATGTGATACATGTACTCGGTAATGCTGGCCGTTGTCCACGTCGACGATTGGCTGCTATTTAAAGCATACTGGGGAATCCGTTCCATTACATTCGTCAGCATGCATCCCTGTTATTTATTTGCGGAGTAAATTAAGATCGTCGTTTGAAAGTTTGGTAGTCAGTCATAAGGAACGGAACCCAATACAATTTCTGGAAAGTATAGAAATCGTTTCTTTTCGGCATAACATGACCGAATTGATTAAATTACATCAAAATGACTCGGGCGTGAGTTGGCTCAAGACAACAACCGGCTCGCTCCACAGATTTGCGTGTGTTTCCTCAGGGTATTGTTACGTCGCTTTGCAGAGTGGAAATTCCCTGATATCTCAGGATGTCTTTCGTGAAGAGTAAAGGGATTACTTAGTGTCTCTGGCAGTCGGCTGCCATGAATGGCACCACCCAGTTATGTAGCTCAATGTTTAGGTGACAGACACTTGTATTATTAACCTTCATGCAATTCAGCCTATGGGTTGCGAATTGAAGTTTATTAAAGGCAGAGGCTCGTCAGCAATGCGCACGCCCCAAATTCGTGCCATGAAATACGCAGCTCCATGCCTTTGCTATGGAGCTGCGTATTTCGTGGCATAAATTTGGCGCGCGCATTGCTGACGAGCCTCTGCCTTTAAACCCATTAAATAAAAATAAAAATATCACAATTTTGAATTTTTTTAGTGTGTTTGCAAAACTGTTAACTTTTAATTGACATCATTGCCACTCCCCCCTCCCCCAGGCTCCAGCAGTAGCCCCGCCCACCCACTCCAGGCCTACATCCGTCACCCATCTCACTAACACTATGAGTACCATTCCTCAGTCTACACCAATGGGATATAACTCGTACACAGGGAACGTGACCGGTGCCTCAAAGCGAAGGTATGTATAAACCATTCATTTTTTTCAAAATAATCTCTTGTCTCGAAAGGAGCGTGTCCAGATCACATTTTTGAACTCCACACCCACCCCCCTCCCCCCATGGGCGTTGAGATTTTGATACATTATTTGTCATATTTTTCTCATTACCATTCTGAAATTTTGCATTCTCAATCCGTATATTTTCAAGGATATCGTAAAAACCACCAAACTAATTTATCCGGTTCCATAAAGCAGTGCAGTGATCACACCAACCTTTTTTGCTTCCACATCCAAATTGGAGATTGCAAATTTCCTGTTTTCTTCCCATGGATAGTATTTTGGGGAAGTATTTTATATAATATTTTAGGTTAGAACGAATTGTATTTTATTGAAAAATCTGAACACGCTCCTTTAAAGGCCCATTGTATCATTTGCAAGATAACACTTTTTACAGATTCGTGGAATAAGAGTGTAACATATCTAAGGAAGAATGTTGGTAAACTAGCCTGAAGAAAGTTTAGTTACATAGATGCATCAATGCTTCAGAAAACCTTGAAAATCTATATATGGATTTTGTGTACAAGTGAATGGTATGGGACTTTTTTAAAAAACCACCTTCGGTTGTCAATTTCCAGCATGAAATACCATTTTGGACGGAAATAAATTCATGTGGGGTTTGTTACCAATGCTATCAACACTTTGAGTAAGGTTTTTCTTGTCAACTCATGAAAAACAAAATCGGGTCATTGCAAATGATGCAATGGGCCTTTATAAGGCATCACTTTCCTGCAAGAACTTCCTTGAAAATCAGAACTTGTTAATTAAGGCGATACACTAAATAGGCACCATCAAGAATTATTAAAAAGAAGTATTTAGTAATTGCTTTATCCAATCATATTGTGACGATAACATTCATTTTTCCCTCTAAACTCCAGCGAACCAGTTCTGGACCCAAAGTACCTACAACGACCCAACAGTCGTACCACAGCAGTCTCAGCAGACAGGGGTGTGGGACTACCCCAGAAATCGGGTCCAGTAGTACCCCCACAACTTAGCAGTACTCCCCTGGGGGGTATGACCCCGCCCAGCGTGTCCGGAGCGCCCCCGCTCATGAGTGCGTATTTTCCCCCTCAGCTCCAAGGCACTACATAACAATAATAACTTCTTAAGAGTGGATTCACACTGAACGTTTTTCACACATTACGTGTGTTAATTTTCACACGTGTCTCCTCACACAAACGCTTACTGACTAAGTTAATTTTGCGCAAAAATTAATTCCTAGAAAATTACCTATCGCGGGACTCCTATCACAGATAAAAACCCTCCTGGATTGTCAGTTAAAGAGGAAGAATCCCCCTTGACGAAAATCCAGCATTTAGGCTTTTTTTGATAGTCCAAACATCCCTCTTGCCGACGTGGATTTTTATTATTTTTTATTGTCGGTTTTAAGTGGATAAATTGCAAGCAAAAGTGCGCTTTTCGAAAATGAGATTTTCACGATTTCTGAAACGCTCATTAGGTATTCATAATATGCACGTGACCCCGTGACGCAATCCTGAGAAAGAGAAGTCAACACGATTGTTAGCTCCATACGTTTACACGCAAAAAACTTGGAAAACCGTCTCTGTTAGATGGTGTTTTTTGAAGAATTTTGTTGGTCCAAAAAGCCAGATATATGCCTAGTAGCTGCGTGGTTGTATGTTTTATCAGACACTATGAAAAAAAAAGAGCAGAAAGATTTTCTTTTCTATTACCAAGAGAGAGAAAAATGAGTCGCTCATTCTAACTTGTACCGGCCGATGTAACACGTGGGAACTATACGGCCCGCAGGGAACCGTTCAATACTGCAGACAGACCGCTGTGAATGCCGTTCGTTCCGTGACAAAACCACCCGTCGCAATGCACCAGTATTTACTTCAAAAGAGCTTCATTGTGAGCCACAATTTCACAATTTTTTCACAAAACAGGTAATAGTAGATTATTGTCAAATTACATGAAGTGTTTTTCACGTTTGTATTTTGAATTACAAGGACAAAACAGGCATGATAAACATTCACTTCGTGTATTTTCCATTCAATACTGCACAGGTCGTTTTGTATGTTTCTCAGGATGACGTCAAAACCCTGTTGATAAACAGACCAAATGACCTCGAGCGTTTCAGAATTTCGGGTGAAGAGGGTCGGAACTGCTTTACGTTTTAAGCAAAAGCCTGTCAATTTTTTGTGAAAAACAAGTTGTGATGGTGTTGTAGACACATACACCTCCATGATAAACAGAAAAACTCAAAAAATGTGGAAGGGGGGATTCTAGCTGTTTAACAACCTCAGAGATTTTTAGATGTGTCTGAAGTCAGGTGGTCAACCTATTTTCCAGGTTTCTTCTCCAAAATACGGAAAGTTGGCCGCTATGTGTAATGTGTTAAAAAGGTTACGTGTGAAACCACCTTAAGCCATGTTCCCAATCCTATTCACAAATACAACATGGTTTGATGGGAAATAGTATACAAATATTGACTGCAATGAGGGCATGGTTAAGATTATAGGCCCAAGGTGATCTTGAGGCGGAAGGCGAGGGGCATAGTCATGGCTTCGAGATCACCGAGGGCGTATAATCTTAACCATGACCCGAATAAACAGCAGTCAATATGTGTAGATTTTTGTCATCTGGTTGGTTAAAAGTAACGATACATCATACAGTCATGGCAGTGGTCCTTCGAGTTTCGATTTCGGAAGCTGGTCTACGGTGGAAAAGATGTATATTTACAGCAAACATTTGTAGCATAATCACCTGGCACTTTAGTAGCACATTTCACCTGACACAGTTTTCACTGTAGGCCACTTCTCTTATTTTCTTAAGGACTTCATCATCTACGACAGACGACAAAACGACTTCGTCGAGATTCCGCCATTACCGTCTTCCTGAATGTTTACGTGAAGCGCGCAGCTGCATAGTTGGTGCACAGCCATGCTACACATGTTATGCGTCCGGAACCCGCTAAATGACTATGCCCGCGGGCATGCATAGCAAAGACTATGCCCGTGGGCATAGTAAGAATTCTGCATGCGCAGGGTCTAGCTAATTCAATGCCCCCACTTTTAACCAATCAGATGACAGGAGTCTACGCATGAGGTATATAATGAAAACTAATGACCCCGAGGTGTTGGATAATTGGGATTATATACCTCATGCGTAGATTCCTGTCATCTGATTGGTTAAAAGTGAGGGCATTGAATCGGCTAGACCCGGCGCGTATATGCCCACCGGGCAATAGTCTTTGCCATGTCCCGGGCATAGTCATTTAGTGGGTTCCGGACGCGCGCATTACATGTGTTAGAATAGCTATGCACCAACTATGCAGCTGGGCGCTTCACCTAAACATTCATCAGGACGGTAATGGCGGAATCTCGACGTCTGTCGTAGATGTTGAAGTCCTTAAGAATATAAAAGAAGTGGCCTCGTACAGTGAAAACTGCGTCAGGTGAAATGTGCTACTGAAGTGCCAGGTGATTATGCTACAAATGTTTGCTGTAAATATACAACTTTTCCGCTGTAGACCAGCTTCCGAAATCGAAAATCGAAGGACCACTGTCATGACTGTATGATGTATATCGTTACTTTTAACCAACCAGATGACAAAAATCTACACATTCGGTATATAAAACAAATATTGACTGCTGTTTATTCGGGTCATGGTTAAGATTATAGGCCCTCGGTGATCTCGAAGCCATGACTATGCCCCTCGGCTTCCGCCTCGGGGCATAGTCATGGCTTCGAGATCACCTTGGGCCTATAATCTTAACCATGCCCCTCATTGCAGTCAATATTTGTATACTATCTCCCGAGGCGCAAGCGTTCAACACCTCGGGGTCATTAGTTTTCATTATTAACACGCCTCTTTCTGATTCCCAGTCTCGACTGAAATGCAATCACGTCAAGTTTACTAATCTAGGCTAGTGCATGAAATCTGCACCAGCGTGGACTAGACGCACGTATCAAGCTTCGAGCGCGCGCGTCAAGACTTCACGCGTGCGTGACTAGTGTTCCTGACCGGGCACTAGTCTCAAAAACTAGTGACCGGTTACTGAGCCCTCCGGAGGTTGCCAACTGTGTCATATGGACTGGCATAATTCGGTCACCAGTGCACACCTAGTATGTGCACCTCGGGACTGTTAGTGACCACAAGAGGGTCCTATTTCCCTCGGCCTGTGGTCACTCGCAACGCCTCGTGGCCCATAGACGTTCACTATTGACCTCATTGCCAGTCCATATGTGTACACTATTTCCCTTCAAACCATATAGTATTTGCTTGACTATACCTTATAAATACTATGTTAGGTAGTCGTGGTATTTCATGAGTCTTTAAAATGTCCCCCAGTTCTTGGTCACTTCTATGCAAGGGTGAGGGTTTCATAGGATAATTTAGCCCTCGGAGGTTAGAAGGCTGTTCCCAAGTTGAAACATGAGAATTTGATGGTTTCCCACATTTGGTTAATTTGAAGTGCCCGTGCTAGGTATTGTCGTAGATGTACATGTATTTCTAAAGAAATTAATTTATAGAGAAAATTCAGTCCATACTTTAAGCGGGCCTCCCACTGTGCGATTTTTGCAACGAAATTCCAACGATTAGGTACGATTGTGTATAGAGTCTATAGACAGTCTCTGTAATCTCACCAAATCGTACCTAATCGTTGGAAATTTGTGGCAAAAATCGCACAGTGGGAGGCCTGCTTAATATTCACACAAAACCATAATTATATAGTTATATTGATATATCTATTTTATACAAATATGTTACAGAGGGACTTCCCTATCATCTCATGCATACTCTGCCTTTTTGTTAACACACCAATCTAACCCCCGCCTCCGAAAACCTAAAAAGAATTCCTTTAAAATTGTTTGGGAACAATGGAAGAGGTATACCCTCTGTAACATATGGTGCACATTGCACAATATGTGACCCCCGCTGGAAAAAGGTAGCATAATTAGTCACGCAGGCTAGGTCGAATTTTTGCGACTATAAGATTAAAGATAGTATACATGATTGGTAAACTATAACAAATAGTTTTATCCCCATGTGTGATTGAAGATATGCATGATTAAAACCAACCTGAGCAAAAACTAGCTCCGTACTTCGTCTAACTTTTGAGAAAACAGTAAAAAAAAGGGTTTGCAGTCATTTCGCCCCAAAACCACCTTGTCCTGAACCATGTCGCCCTGAACCACGGCCTGCATGTGCATGAAGTGGTTTTGGGGCGAAGTGGCATTTGGGCGATGTACTGTTTGGACGAAGTGATTTGGGGCGAAATGGCACTCGGGCGAAGTGGTTTGGGAGCGAAATGGTACTTGGCGAAATGGTTTTGGGGTGAATTGAATTTTCGTCTCATGAGACGACAAATAATTGTTTTACTCATTTCTCAAAGACTATGGCACTTCAGACAACCATTTCAGGGGAAATTTTCTACGGTCATCATGTTTGTGTTAGTTAGGCGTAAATCTGTGAACATTTCTGAATTTCGAGATACCAATCATGTATACTGTCTTTAACGCTCATTAAAATACAAAAACACAAAGGAAATTCCAGGTGGTATCTGCATGGGCACCGCCAGGAATTTCCATCTATATCCGATCGATTTTATTCACCCCGGCGGTCCCTGGGTCATAAATCATAATCCCTAAAAATAATTACTTATTTATACTTAATAAAAATTGGGGCAAGCCGGGCAGGGGTTTGGGGCGCCTCTTAAATGATCTCTGGGAGGGGTGGTTATCTCATTGAATGGTTTATCCCTCTGTAGGGTTTGGTAAGCTCACGTGATGGCCAATCGCAATCAGTAAGGAGCAACTGTACTGCCCGTGATTCAAGACAACCAGTTGGCTTCATAGCTCAATTGGTAGGGCATCTGCACGTTAAGCAGAAGGTCCGCGGTTCGAATCCCGGTGAAGTCACCCCGGTGGTCCCTGGGTCATAATCCCTAAAAATAATCACTTATTCATACTTAATAAATAAAGAGTTATAATTGGGGAATGCTATTAAAAGTCAAATATTTTAATTAAACTGACCTGACTATTTGAGCGTTTCTCTTTGTAAACTACTTTATGAGTGACAATTTTGAAAAAGTAGATTTTCTTAAATGTACCAAAGGTTGCAGGTTAATCTTGGATTTTTTTGTAGAAAATTTTTGAAATTGTATTCTTTACAGAAATCTTTGCACTAAAATCTGAAATAAAATTGGGTTATTCTTGGAATATTACCCCCTTTATAAACTAATTTGTCGAAGTTTGTAAAAAGTCCACAAAGTCTGGCAATTTTGGCCTAGAAACGTGTTTCTTATGTAGTCACAGATTATACCAATTGTCAACTTTGGTTGTCGGCAACCTGGCCATTGGTTAAATTAAATCCAGTGTCACAAACATGTTTTCGTTTGTGTTCGCCAAAACACTTCCCGGAGAGGTTGGTCTCAAACTCGCCAACAGAGGGCAGTATTATGTGTGACCGTGACTGGAAAAAGGGTGCACTTTTTACACTGCCAGACTGCAAAAGGGGTCACATAAAGTAGGTTTTCTTTTTCCAAGTAGCCTACCATGCGTGATTTGCCACAGAATTCGCCCCCTGTCTGTATTTCACTGCGCGCGTAATATTTACAGCGTCGCCCCGGCGCGTGGCTTTTTCACGAAGTGGCGTATCACGATACGCCACTTCGTGAAAAAGCAATTCATGCACATACCATCTTTTTCAATGAGTGGCGTATCGCGATACGCCACTTCGTGAAAAAGAAAATTTGCATACCCATTAGTTACGTGGTTTTAGGCAACTTCTGTAATTAAAAAAATACAAATTGTCAAGTCTCGTAACTTTGCACAAATGTTAAGGACACCAAATAAAGTCAAATTATACCAAAAACAGAAATTGCCAAAAAAATGTTTTTTTGACGGATACGTCACTTCGTGGTGAACCCGACGAAATTATTAGAAAATTAAAAAATGTTAGCCTGTCTCATGTTTTGTACACAAAGGTAGGCCTACATCATGTAGGCTAGTAGGGTAATTCCCAAAATTAGGGGTCCAAAATTGTTGGTGTCCCAGTTACGTACGACACTCTCTGCTTCAAAAATCACCACTTGTGATCACAAATTATCAGTAATGGACTGTGGCCTGTGATCATAGGGGGCAGCATCATTTTCTTCAATATTTTGTTCTCTGATTCCTAAAAAATATTCAAAACAAAAGACCGTAATAAAGGCTTATCGTTCCATGGTATTGAATAGGAGTTTGGTGTCCCGGGTTACCTACGCCAATGAAAATTGGCTGTAGAATGAGTTTTCATTGACCTTGGTGCCATATCTACACACAAACATTAAATTTAAGTGGCATTTGTTGAAATAACATTAACAATAACTAGGGCCTACTGGAAAACCATTTTCAATCATTAAAAACACTTGGAAATCTTAAAAAGCATATGTCACACTTTTGGACCCCTAATTTAGAGAATTACCCAGTAGCCTATAAATGTTTCTCTCCTTTTCACGTACATATTTCTGCAACTCTACAACACCAGTTTTCAACAATGCAAACCGGCAAACGCTTTCAACCTACGATTTCACATCACAGCCGTTGAAGTTTTTGCATGACGAACATATGGCAGCCATGCTAAACTTTGACATTCAGGACTTCAAAAGGTTAACAGCAGACCCAGACGTCATTTACAAGCAGAAGAGTGAGGCAAACTACGTCCAATCATCTCCCAGAATCATCTTCCTGCCGTGCAAGTTGCAGTTTATTCGCAATCGCAGAGGGTACTTAAGTCTGGGGTTCGTCGTTTTCACATGGGCGTACAATACGTACTTTGTGCCCAAACTTGTTTTACTTCCGCAGTATACTGACGGAAATGTCGGCATTGTTTCTCTTCTGTGTAAGTTGTTCTGCTTTAATGACTTTAATTTCATGTTAAAAGGCTTGAAAATTGGTATGAGTTGAGAAGTTGATAAGAAAAATCTTTTTCTTTGAAATGACTCGTCAAGCATCAAACACAAGTTCTGGTTTGGTCACCATTGAAATGAAACAAACTTGGGTCTTTTTGGGATGAGAGAAAAATCGTAAGGGCCTTGTCGAGATTTGAACCCAAGACATCTGACTTACTAGGCAGATGCTCTACCAGCTGAGCTGTGAGGCACAGTGGTATACTCCCTCAGGTTTTCCCCAAGACCTCTGACACACCTGACAGATATTCTACCAGCTGAGCTATGAGGCACAGTGGTATACTCCCTCAGGTTTCCTTAAGACCTCTGACACTTTGGGAAGATGTTCTACCAGCTGAGCTATGAGGCACAGTGGTATTCTCCCTCAGGTTTCCATAAGACCTCTGACACACCGGGCAGATGCTCTACCAGCTTAGCTATGAGGCACAGTGGTATACTCCCTCAGGTTTTCCCCCGAGACCTCTGACACACCTGACATACTATGCCAGCTGAGCTATGTATGAGGCACAGTGGTATACTCCCTCAGGTTTTCTCCGAGACCTCTGACACACCTGACAGATGCTCTACCAGCTGAGCTATGAGGCTCAGTTGTATACTCCCTCCAGTTTTCCCCAAGACCTCTGACACACTGGACACATGCTCTACCAGCTGAGCTATGAGGCCCAGTGGTATACTCCCTCAGGTTTTCCCCAAGACCTCTGACACACCGGGCAGATGCTAGCTTAACTATGAGGCACAGTGGTATACATGTAGATCATAAAATCCCATGAAATTCACGCATCAATTCATTTATTTTTTGAATGTTTTTCGCAGGTTACTATGCAGTGTCCTTATTGACCTTCGTGTCGCTGTTCCGAGCAGCAACATGCGACCCAGGACATTTGCCGTTTGACCTCAAGGCAACGACGTTCGGTAAATTGTACACGTATCGTATTATTTTGATTCCACAAAGAGTGGTCTAAAAAGAGTTTACTGTAGGGTTGAGTTTGATACCCCAATGAAACACCATTTACTGTCCGCCCCCGCCCCCTTAAAGTGTTAAGAATTGATTGAAGTACTATTTTTCTTTCTTAAAATGACTTACCAAGCTTCAGTATGGTAAACTTTCGTTATATCGTTCTTCAAGGGACCAAACTATCCTGCAGCCGATTTCACGAAACTTTACGTAATTGCGCAAGTCCACTTACGTCATTACTTGCGCAATAATTTATGGCGTAAGTGGACTTGCGCAATTGCGTAAAGTTTCGTGAAATCGGCTGCAGAGAGCACTATAACCAATGCATATACATGCAGAGACTTAAGCCTAGTGTACATCGACATTGCAACTCGAAGCAACTAGTGGTAACTGGTGTTTCCGGCAACTAGAAGCAACTCACAGCAACTGGGAGCAACTGATCAGTTGCTCAAAAAGGTCGATGTGCGTGTACTTGCAACTACTGGCAACTGGAAAAATCCCAGTTGCCGTGAGTTGCTCACGTTCTACTTTCTGGCAACTAGTTGTACCCAGTTGCGTTCAGTTGCGTCGATGTATGCGTAGTTGCAACTAGTTGCTGTCAGTTGCACGTGTGTGTCTGAATACGTGCGCGCACATCGACAGCAACTGCAAGCAACAGTTGCTTCCAGTTGCAAGGTCAATGTACTCTAGGCTTGTTCTGAGTTGCGCTCTGAAAACTGGATGTTCTCAGTTGCCGCTAGTTGCGCAACTGATCACTTGCTGTTGATTATCACGCTACGCACACATCGACAGCAACTGATCAGTTGAGTTGCTTCCAGTTGCAATGTCGATGTATGCTAGGCAATAGAAAAAAACAGCTTTGTTTCATGAGGACATGCATGCATGGTTGCACATTTTGTGCTTACATTGTTGACCAATTTAAACAATAAATGTTGCCCTACGAGATGGCAGCTGTGCGATATTTGTGTTTAAAAAAGGTTTTTTTAAAAGTCCCATGCGTTTTGTACAGAAGGTCTGAAGAAAGGCTCAACTCCATGTAATTTTTACGAAAAATATAGCCCATAACATTGACATTTTGTTTTTGTGTGTAATCAGACCGGCTCAACTGGACGCATTGTCAACGTTGTTTGATCCAACGACCTCTAAAATCACATCACTGCAGTAAATGCCAGCGATGTGTCCGCAAGATGGACCACCATTGCCACTGGTATATAGACCCTTTGCAGATTGAGAAAACGAAATTTTAGAATGATAATGAGAAAAATATGACAAATAATATGGTATCAAAATACAGGGAGTTTTTAGAAAGGCATGTTGTCGGACATTAGGCTCTTGAAACTCAATGTTATGTTTCCCGTAACATTTTTGTCAAGCCCAAATGAGGCAACTATTTCATTATTCATTATTCATTATTTTGTAGCATTTCATTATTTGCAAAATAACGGCTATTTGATCAAAACTTAGTGCGCTCTATACCCTCTGATAGTGTGTTTTTTTATGGAGGAAGAAAATTTATGTTAACATTTTTTTGGCGGGAGGACAAGAATGAGCAAAGTGAAATTCGAGCGCTGATTTTAAAAATCCAACCAAAATGGCAGGAGAAAAAATTAAAAACTTGATGTTTTTGGGGAAAATACAAAATAATGAATTGTTTTAGGATTTTGGCATCTCAAACGCGTCCGAAAAATCCTAACGCGGGCGGGTTACGGGAAACATAACATTGAGTTTCAAGAGCCTTAAGCGTGTTTCTATTGAAGATCCGGAATTTTACTGGTAAACCCATTTACCAGTAACATGCCGGTAAATAGCGGGCAACGCAAAGTTTCTACTGAGCCGCTCTATCCAGAAAATAGCCGAGCCTGCTGGCCTTCCATCACGCTTCGTGGATTTGCCGGTTAAAGGTCACATGCAGGGGTCAAGCACGTGTATTGGATCAGTCATTGTATGCGCACTCGGGTGGAACGGTGCATGTTTCTATTGGCGCTTACCGGATAAATTCCCCGGCATTTTCCTTCCTCGAAGGAAAATTGCCAGGGAAAATCCTACCCGCCATTTACCGGGAAAAAAAGAGGATAATACCTGTTTCTACTGAGCACATTTTCCGTCTTTTCCGACATTATCCGGTAAATGGTTCTCAATAAAAAAAACGCATTATCTGTTACCCTTTTATGGCTGAAGTCAACTTCTTCGTACAATTTAGTTTTTTCTTCTATTTTGAGAGAAGATGAAAGCATTTGGGTCTTTCTATAAATTAGGGGTCCAAAAGTGACATTTAGTGTCCCCTGTTACACCTGATGTTATTTTTCGTAAAAAAATCATTAAAATGGCTTTTAAACCATTTTTTATGAATTGTACTTTATGTACTCACTCTTTGAGATGAAAAGTATTTAAAGAATGTGTCCTGAATTTACAAAAACAAGATGTAAAATGTAACGGGGGACACCAACATTTATAGAATTATCTTAATTTTTTGGCTTTTTTGTCCCGTTTTGCCAGGATAAATAACTGCGTCGCGGAGGACAACCAGTGGTTGTTTTTCTTGCTTGTCTTCTATGCAACTCTACTGAGTGTCTACACTTTAATCCTAGATACCCTTCATTTCTACTACTTCCCAGTGTGTGCAACTTGTCAATCCGTGAGTATTTGTTTTTCATTCAGTCTGGGGCCAATATCATAGAGCTGTTTAACAGCCCATTTTCCGTTAACCGAGCGTCAGGCCATTTCATAGACATCGTTAACGGTGGGCAACTGAAAACCTGCCCTAACCGCAGAGCCAAATTTTGCTTAAGATAGTGACGCAACAATGGTGGTTTCTAAGAGCGCGCATGCTTAAGCACGCCGCGGCCGTGAAATAGCCTTAACGTTTAGCACAACCTTTCTTCTGCAGTAAGCACACGTTTTCAGCTAGCGCTTAAGCAGCTCTATGAAATTGGCCCTCGATTTGTAAAAAAAAAAAAAAAAATGGAATAGCTTGCACAATGTAAAGATTTGGCGCATAGGTGGGTGGTGTCATTGGCAGCTGACGGCCAGAGACACCGTGTAAACCCCTTTACTCTTCATGAAAGAATACTCTGGGATCTTTTCAGTGCGTTACACAACACACTGGATTAACTGCTTTACATCCCATCCAAAGGATGGAGCAATCGTGGTTAAGTGTCTTGTTCAAGGGCAGAGATACCACGACTTAGATTCAAACTCCAAACACCAAGTTTTCTCCTCAACAGCCCAAGCCACTCAGCCCCGGTACGTTCAGAAAAATAGATTTTGTTTTAACCTAAGAATCATATTAAATATCTCCCCAAAATACTATCCATCCATTGCAAGAAATGAGGAAATTTGCAATCTCCAATTTGAATGTGGAAGCAAAAAGGTTGTTGTTATTACTGCACTGCTTTAT
Organism: Henricia sp. BOLD:AAB3569; assembly: GCA_037783545.1. Lineage (NCBI taxonomy): Eukaryota > Metazoa > Echinodermata > Asteroidea > Spinulosida > Echinasteridae > Henricia > Henricia sp. BOLD:AAB3569. Next base: position 4,265,500 of record JBBELK010000329.1, read on the forward strand.
GGAACCAGATAAATTAGTTTACAAAACGTCGGTGGTTTCTCGACGATATCCTTGAAAATATACAGATTGAGAACGCGAAATTTCAAAACGGTAATGAGAAAAATATGACAATTGATATGGTTTCAAAATATAAACATCCATGGGGAAAATGGGTCCTCTATAACTTTATCCAACTGATTGAAATAATAAATCGTTTTCGTTTCAAACAGCACTCCTTTATATTCAACAACCAACGATATTTCATGTACGTATCATTCATACTTGGGATTCTACTCACGTGGCTGGCCGGGAGTCAAGTGTTAGGGCAGACGATCAATATACTTTCTGTAAGTATTTTTAACGATTCTTTTATAGCTCTGTGATTTTTTAGTCTACCATCTGCCAGTTATTATGTACTGTGCCTTATACATGAGTATAAGGAGTATCCCCAACTTTTGATTTTTTTTTGCCGCGGTGAAAAAGTGCGTCTTAAGCCGGCCGTACGCTTTGCTTTTGTCTGTGATTCGATCACGATAGCGCATGTTGTGCAGTCGCATCACAAGGTGTACGGGTTTTGCGATGCGTTCCGATGGTGATGTGGTCACTATTTTGTGTACGTGTCCGTCAAAACGCAATCGCAGAATTTCGAGCCTGCTCGAAATTTGGTGAATCTGTGCAATCGCAACGGAGTCGGAAGGTCCCCAGCCGGATTTTAAATATACTGTTTAGGACAGGCAAAACACACTTTTATTCCCATTCATAAATATTTGTTTGTGTAAATCAGTAAAACTCCCCAAATTCTTCGACAATAAATGTCGCACTTTGGCCATTTTGCAGATTTTGTTTCTACGTGCGTCGAGTTGTTTTTGTTTGATCGCGCGCATTGCATGCATGCTGTACGCATATGCAAACGGCCAGGTAAACTACACTGCATCAAATTTGCTTGCGGGCATGTGCTGACTAGGGGCGTGGCCGCGGGCCGGGCTAAAAAGTGTTTAAAAAGTGTTTAAGATGTGACGTGCTCTTAGCCAATAGGAATACTATCTAAACTATCTAAGGTATTTATGAATAAATATGTTAATTAGCAATTTGTCTAATAATCAGTAGTCCATTTGATGGTTTTTTTTGGGTGTTTTGCAGAGCCGTACTACAATTGAGAGTATTATTGAATCGCACAAGCCCATTCATGAAAGGTAGGAAGCTAGCTTGTGGTAGAACTCGAGAGCAAGAATATTGCAAATTTTTGTTTTGCTGATCAATTTGAAATTAAAAACTGCAGCTATCCCATTTTGTCATCGGTGACTGTCGAGACCTTTAAGTAAATTAAAACTGTAAAGAATTCAAGTAGGGTACTGTGGCCAAGTTGTCATTGACTTGCAGCAAGTGGTACCTGTGCCCTTGAGCAAGGCACTTAACTACAATTGCTCCATCCTTCGGAAGCGATGTAAAGTCAATGGTCAGGTGTGTTGTGTAATGTACAAATCTGTAAAGAATAACCCCTTCGATCACATGTGTACATGGGTATTTCCATAAAAACAGGAGCCAAAGTGTGACATTTTTATGCATTTGTAAAAATGGCGTTTTCAAGTTAACAAAATTGTTTAAAGAAATTTCTGTGCAATTTCTAAATAATGTAGAATATTTCAAATAATTTACAAACGGTTAGACATGTCTTGGTATCATAGTCTTGAAAATATTCAAGAAAATTGTTTCACGACGTAAGGGGGCATTTTTCAACTCTTGCGATTAAATTTCAAGTCTGTTTGAACAGTTTCTTTCTAGAAAAGGTAGTTGCTGATTTTACCCAGCTGTAGAACCTGGACTTGATCGATTCAAATTACATTATGAGCGTAATTTGTTACATTTTGAGTAAAAGTTTCAAAATGTCACACTTGCATTTAGAAGATCGCACTAGTTTATTGAATCGCTCTCGTTATGTTTTGGGTAGTATCAACAGATAAAGGTGGTGTTCGATTCATGAGGTCATATATTCTTCATATGCAGAGGGTAATCGTTCTCTGAAATCTGGTAATTATAAAAAATCAACTCCAGAAGTGTCACAACGTAAGGGGGACACTGTGTCCCGTTTTCATGGAATAACCCACATGTGTTGAAAAGGACTTCTTTTTCTGTCCAAGTACTAGAATGTGGGTTCGATTCCGGGCCGTGACGGGTTGTGGCACTTGTGCCCTTGAGCAAGGCACTTAATCACACTTGTTCTGTCCTTCGGAAGGGATGTAAAGCCGTTGGTCCAGTGCGTTAGGTAACGCACTTTAAAGATCCCAGAGCATTCTTTCGTGAAGAGCAAGGGGATTCCCCGGTGTCTCTGGCCATTACTAATTATAATTCTTCATGGGTTTCCTCACGCTTCCGAGTGACAGTGCATTGAGCACTATTGAGGAATCCTTGGTATGAATACCAGAAAGATATATTAATAATAATAATTCCTGACTAAAGGGGGCAAGGGGATTTGTCAAGATAATGCTTGATTCTTTCGAAGGATGGCATCGCGATTCTGTATCCCAACTTGGAATTGATTCTAATCCACCCCAGGGAAGATTTGCCCCAGTCTAGTGTGCATTTTGTCTTGATTGTTTTTATTTTGAGGTCCCCGCCTGCACCGTGGTCGCCTTATCAACGCTTTCGGGATGTCTGTGGTCCAGGGTGGATGCTATGCTGGCTAAACCCATTCCGACGGCGCTCGATGAAACCAGAAATATTCTACTACCAACAGACGGTGTGAACGTTCAAAATTCGACAATATGACGTCTGAGCTAGTCGTAAGGAAATTATTATTTGGCTGGTCAGTTTTAAACTTGGGTAGTGGCCTCGATGCAAATATTGGCCTGAATCTTAAAGATAGTATACACGATTGGTAAACTGTTACAAATAGTTTTATCCCCCTGTATGATTGAAGATATGCATGATTAAAACCAACCTGAGCAAAAACAAGGTCTAACTTTTGAAAAAACAGTCAAAAAAGGGTTTGCAGTCATTTCGCCCCAAAACCGCTTCGCCCTGAACCATTTCGCCCTGGACCACGGCCTGTGCACGAAGTGGTTTTGGGGCGAAGTGGCATTTGGGCGATGTAGTGTTTGGACGAAGTAACTTGGGGCGAAATAACACTCGGGCGAAGTGGTTTGGGGCGAAATGGCACTTGGGCGAAATGGTTTTGGGGCGAATTTAGTTTTCGTCTCATGAGACGAAAACTAATTGTTTTACTCATTTCTCAAAGAATATAGCACTTTAGACAAAACCATTTCAGGGGAAGTTTTCTACGGTCATCATGTTTATATTGTGTAAGTTAGGCGTAAATCTGTGAACATTTCTGATTTTCGAGATTACCAATGATGTATACTGCCTTTAAGCACTTGATACCAGAGATTGTGTAAACACGTTCTGGCAATGTAGAGTCACAGGGGCAGTTGATGAGTTAAAATGCAGCTTTGCCGCTGTCTTCCACGGTTGACGTGTAAACACGTCCATTGTCCACCATTCATTTGTACACGCCATGTTTGTACTTGACGCCTGCGGACGGCCTGTCAGTGTAGCAAATCTCGCTCCGTGGCGGCCGCCTTAGAGTGTTTCAAAGTGTGATCTTTTGGTGAGAAGATTCATACAATGAATGTAGAAATGACTCTCAAGAGTCAGTATTTGTGGTGCTTGACCTGGTCTTAACTTTTGGCCGATCACATTTGCCTTTTTAAAAAAAAAATATTTTTGGCCAAAAATAATCCTGGCATCAACTGGTTAATCCAGTTGCAACATTCATCTGATTGACATAGTGTCTGGTACGCTGCAACATTTGGCCCAAGCATAACTTGTTTATGTAGTGCACGGTATAGTTTTTGACAAGGCCAATTTGAGTATAAAGCCGTCTCGGGGTTATATGTCGTTTCTTGTTTTTAACATTTCTATACCATTACCAACAACGAAAGAAACACAAATTTTCTTCAGAAACGATTTTAAGAAAGAATTTGATGAAGAATTTGAAAATTTCTTTTCTAATTAAGTTAATGCCAAAACTAATCGAAATAAAGATAAAATGTTCATGACTGTGGATTTTTTTTGGTATTTCTTTTGTTCGGTACATTTTCTAGTTACATGTACAGATTTAAGTTTAAAAGAAAAAGTGCAAAATTTTTAAGGGTATTGCGGTAGAATGCACTTTTAAGGTGCAACAATTTTGTAGATGTCGGAATTTACCTTTAATGTGGCCTGTTGAGTGGAATTAAATTCATTTTTGAAGAATGAAGAAAAGAAATTGACCCAGTGCATATTTCACATTTCCCGCTCGTTTCCCTTTTGTTATCTCATGGGCACACGATCTCTATACCATTAGAAATCTTATTTTAAAATTTTGTTAGCGATCCACTTTGACAATTGATATACCATCTGTCTATCTTTAATGGCAATTACAAAATTCAGCCAAGTCAACGGATTTCCCTGGGAAATGCATGGGGATTCCCCAACATGTACACAATACACTGCGGATGTGTGAAAATTATCATAGTAGTTATGGAATTGAGTGTTTGGCGTACTGAACTCGAGACCTTCCAACTGTCTTTTATTAGTTGGATTTCCTGCCATGGTGTGCGTGCCCTTGAGCAAGGCACTTTGTCATATTTACAGCCCAGAGAAATGCCCAGTGACTATAGAGTATAGACTTTTTAGTTTTTTATCGCTAGTTTTGGAAGCAAAAAAGCCCATTTTAAAATCTAGGCTGCCTGTTGCATGCATGACGTTACTGCATGTTTAGAAAGCCCCTCCAGGCGTTTTCATGCAGTATAACAAATTTCTGAAGATTCTGAAGACCGTATCGAATAGCTGCCATCTTGTGGGACACCTTTTGTTACTTAAACTGTTCAACAATGGAATCACATAATGTGCAACCATGCATGTCCTCAAGGAACAAAGAAACTGCCCCACAAGATGGCGGCTATATTCGATACGGTCTATAATGGTAATAATTGCAATTTAATACGTTATAATGACCAATGTAATTATGTTGTCAAACGCCATGAGTATTTTGCAAGGAAGCTGTGCAAGGTTACACCTAGACGACAAGAAAAATGTATTTTTTATATACGTCGGGTGAGGGAAAAACGAACCTTAATTAACATTCATTCTCCCCGACGCAAGCTTAAATCAATTACTGAAAAATGTATTTTGTTGGCTGGGGAAAATTGTTCTCAGTATTTTCCTTCAGTGGAATGAAAAGTATAATATTTATAAAATTGTAGCTAAAAATTGAAGTGTTTTTCAAATATCTAAACTGCAATTTTCAAGGAAAAACAAGTGTAGCATTTAAGTCTCTCCACGGTAAAGGGGGCATTTTGGCAACACAGACCATATTTTCCAGAAAATACCTTTGTCTGGTCTCAAAATAAAAGAAATAAGTTTCAGTTGTTCTGAAGAGATAACTTGGGCTCAAAAGGGGTTTCAAATAGTGTGACAAAATGCTTTTCTAAAAACCCTGTGTATACAGATTTCCAATATACGCTCGTAACCGGGCCGGACGGCCTAAAATGTAACAAGTGTTGTCACACTATTTGTAACCTTTTTTTGGGGCCAAGCTATCTCTTTAGAACAACTTAAACTTACCCTTAGCCGACGATACTCAGTGCTTTCCCGAGACACTATAAAAAAATTCATAGCGCAGGAGGTCGTGGGTTCGAATCCCGCCCGAGCACGCTATGAAGTTTTTCATAGTGTTTCGGGAAAGCACCGAGTATACAGTGCTAATATACGTCGGCTAAGGGTAAACCCTAATTAACATTCATTCTCCCCGACGCAAATTACTAACTTAAACTTATTTCTTTTATTTTGAGACCAGACAAAGGTATTTCCTCGAAAAGATGGTCTGTGTTGCCAAAATGCCCCCTTTACTGTGGAAAGACCCATTTCCAAATTACATGTATATGGACGAAAGCTTATAACAGTTTCACAGCCGTACTTTCATGCCATGTTAGATTTTCTTATTTTGAACCAGAAAATGCTGAAAGCGACAAGTGTAGACCGTATCGAATAGCCGCCATTTCGTGGGGCAGTTTCTTTGTTCCTTGAGGACATGCATGGTTGCACATATTGTGCTTCTATTGTTGAACGGTTTAAGTATCAAAAGGTGCCCCACGAAATGGCGGCTATTCTATACTGTGTGTCCGATACAATCATGTGTATTGCATGTATTTCCTTTATAGATTCCCCTTGCAAACTAAGGTTCTAGATTTTTATTTCTGTTCGGAAGAAAAAATTCAATCTTGTTCTTTTTAAAGTGAGAGATGTATTTTTCCACATATTGCCTGAATTAAAAGTGTTGATTGAAAAAAGGAAATGTTTAAGTAAATGTTTCCGTTAATCAAGTTTGCTTGCGTGGCACTTCCGGAAAATTAGGCTTAGTCACATATTGAGTAACTTTATAATCCTTTAAACATCAAGATTTTTTTGAGATGAAACTGAGTGGGCGGGGGGATGGCACAAGTTTTTTGCGAAACTCCCAGACAAATTCATTAAAGTTTGTCGGTTGGACACGTGACTCAACTACCCAGCGGAAGTTGCGGTCGACTTCCCATAAGGCATTGCGTGATGTCACTCCATCACGTGACCACATCATGCCACAATTTATCGTATTGTTTCGATAGTTGATGATCTGACACCTCCGTTACATAAATTTTTGTCTTATTTATTTTATTAATTAATTTATTTATTTATTTGATTTTTGTAGAGAATATTTTTTAAAGTAGAGACATTTAAAGGAGCGTGTCCAGATCGCATTTTAGACCTCTCCCCCTCCCCCCATTTTTCTCGCGGATGTTGAGATTCTGATACCATATAATTTGTCATATTTTTCTCATTACCATTCTGAAATTTCGCGCTTTCAATCCGTATATTTGTAAGGTCATTGACTCGCAATCATTGGTGAAAACTTGGGGTTGCGGGTTCGAACCTCCCCCCGGCTGCGGTACCTGTGCCCTTGAGCAAGGCACTCAACCACACTTGCTCCATCCTTCGGAAGAGATGTATAAAGCCGTTGGTCCAGTGTGTTAGGATAACGGTAACGCACTTTAAAGATCCCAGAGCATTCTTTCGTGAAGAGCAAGGGGTTTCCCTGGTGTCTCTGGCCATTTCTAATTTCTAATTCTTCATGCAATGGGCACTTTAGAGGAATCCTTGGTATGAATACTAGAAAGAAATAATAATAATTACCACCGATGTTTTGCAAACTGATTTATCCGTTCCATAAAGAAGTACAGTGATTACATCAACCTTTTTGCTTCCACATCTATGTTGGAGATGCAAATTTCATGTTTTATTCCCACGGATAGTATTTTGAGGAGATATTATGATTGTTAGGTTAGAACGAAATTTATTTTCTGGAAAATTCTAAACACATGCTGTATCCATGAAAAAAAAAAATGTGTGTGGTTCAGTGGTTTTTTCCCGCCAAAACTCTTATGTCTTGAAAGTAGCATATAATCCACTGTGGTTTAATGGAGTAGTTTAAAGATAGTATACATGATTGGTAAACTGTTACAAATAGTTTTATCCCCCTGTGTGATTGAAGATATGCATGATTAAAACCAACCTGAGAAAAAAGCAGCTCCGTACTTCGTCTAACCTTTGAGAAAAGTCAAAAAAGGGTTTGCAGTCATTTCGCCCCAAAACCACTTCGCCCTGAACCATTTCGCCCTGAACCACGGTCTGTGCACGAAGTGGTTTTGGGGCGAAGTGGCATTTGGGCGATGTAGTGTTTGGACGAAGTAATGTGGGGCGAAATGGCACTCGGGCGAAGTGGTTTGGGGCGAATTGAATTTGTCTCATGAGACGAAAACTAATTGTTTTACTAATTTCTCAAAAACATTTCAGGGGAAGTTTTCTACGGTCATCATGTTTATATTGTGTAAGTTAGGCGTAAATCTGTGAACATTTCTGATTTTCGAGATTACCAATGATGTATACTGCCTTTAATTACTGTAGAACGAAGGCTTTTGAATGGTAAGGGATTTTATAGATGTGTGGTTGAAATAGTGTAACAGAATCTCTTCACCCAATTTCTCCGAAATGATGAGAGTAATATCGCTGTAAATTTTCCAGGCACATTCAGTGACAGTTAATTGTCGTCCCATTTATTTCTTTTTCTACGTTTCGGCATGAGTGGGAGTAATAGGTCAGTGTATACCACCACTATTTAGCTTCCACTCAAAAAAATGAAAAAAACCACGGGGACAAAAAGGCGCATTGAGCCTGGGTTAAAACTCGTATGTTTTGGTGACCGGTTGCGGATGGAACTTGAAGGGAAACCGTTTCCATGAGTATCTTATTGGTTGGTTTTTCACGGAGTTCCGAGTATCTCATTGGTCGGTTTTTCTTAACCCTCCCACGAGGGTGGGGCTTTGTACATGTATTCATAATTTTCGTGGGTCGATTCCTTGAACCATGCTTGAACCGAGTCTCTTGTAAAACATTGTCAGGAACCATCTCCATTTTGGTCTGGTAAAGGTTTTGGTCATCACTGCCACAGAGATTTCGTAGCGACCGCTAATTTTGGTTGTTTCCTCGACCCCAAAATGCGATTTCTTTTGTAAAATGTATCCATAATTTTCACTAGTTTGGCAACGAAAAACAGATGGCGTCAATTAAGCACAAAAACGTGACCGTTAGCTGAGTGCATGCTTCAGCAGAAAACGGGTTTTGTGATATCACGCTTATCGGTTTAATGAAATAGACCTTTATCACGGTGCGTCCATCTTCGTCTTGTTCCCCACTGCATACGTGTACGTGTCGGGCATGATCAGTGCGTGTGCGTATCTGCGCGATAGCCCGTGCAGTGTGCGTGATCAGTGGGTGTGCGTGTCTGCGCTGCGCGTTTTCTTGATCGCACCGCGCGCATGTCATTGTGATGCACACAATTAACATTTCCAACACGGGGCCAAACTATTTTATTTCGGCAAGCCTCGCTTTCGTTACGTTCATTTTAATAGGGGAAAAGGGAAGATGGCCGCACCGTGATAAAGGTCTATTGATCCCAGCTCTTGACATCCGCGTCTTAAATCCGATTGACCTTGGTGGTACAGTGTCAGGTTGCGCAATCCCAGAAGTTCAATCACTCGATAAATTACACCCTTTCAAACCGACTTCCGTGGCGTGGTGAACGATTTCTTCCCCTTGCCGTACCGTATTAAAGGGACGATTCAAATATGTCACGTCTTTTAAAGGGCCCCTTTATTTAGGATTTTTATCAATGAAATCTATGCTTTAAAACCACTCTACTCGGTTAAAGTCATAACAATCCTATTTGGAGCTTGCTTTGGGGGTTAAAACAAAGGTTTTTAGTTTTTATGCCAATGCGAATATGCATATTCATGACCAAGGTCACGATGTCACAAGAGGCAAACACAGGAAAATCACATTCAACTGTGCACAAAAGATTCCACTTTTTTCTCAATTTTCCTGAAACTTTTGTAATCCATGGCTGTTTGAGTTTGTTTTACATGTTGCCTGCTGTAAGCCATGACAAAATGGGGGTAGAAACTGCAGCAATTTGCCACAAGTCCAACTTGAAGTCTTATGTTTTTTCTTAACTTTTCCCTTCTGTATTCCTTATGTGATGCACTCAAAACAGCGCCCTCTGTCTGTGATTTATTGCAATGAAATCTTCAAAGTTGAAAAAGGTCACCTTTTATTGATTTTACATCCAAACGAACAATAGTATGTCTTGCTGAACAAGTAATCCATCATATTAAGCAAAGATTAGGCACAAAGTTGTTTAGCATGTCACAGCCCTTTAAGTTGGCCTGCAGAAACAGAATGAACCCGGCCAGCCAGTACATTTGAATGTCACAGCGTTCAAGTTTTTTGCCGCGTTTTCACTGAAAAATTACCTTATTATTATTAACCCAGGGATATAAACGAACCCAACTTTGGGTAAACCTTCTACCCAAATTTTGGTTCGTTTAGGCCTTCGCCAAGTACACGGGTAAAAACACCTAAAATTTGGGTTAATTTAATCCAGGTAATATTTCAGTGTGTACCAATAAGGCACTGCATGATGGACGGAAAAAGTTGCCTGCGCTGCATTTCCTTTTATCAATTTTTTGGATAATTTTCTGCTAAAGCACCAAACAATTCGTCGGTGCTTTTAAGAAATTGTGAGAACCCTCTTTTAGGCTATTAATTATATACATGTACTTGGCTGTATTATGTAGGCCTCAATTAAGTACTGCATAAAAAACGGCCCGGGAACCACTGGCTACCGTCGTAAACTACGGTAGCCAGTAGCCTTCAATAGTTTCGTTCACATCATGAGGCGCTCTTGGAGGAAAAATGCGTAAGTCTCGTTTCGGGTCACACTTCCGGAGGCCAGTCAGGGAATGACAATGGGGTTTTAACGTTGTGGCCATCTTCTTTGAATTATCACCTTACCGTACCGCGTTTGTAAGCGCCCAACCACAAATAAATAGAAAAGGCACCTTAAAATCTATCGATTCATTAAATAAAATGTTGAAAATGTTGTCCGAGTTTGTCACAAACAAATAAAAATGTTTGACCTTTTGTTTTCCGGTTTGCAAGTACCTTTACGAAAGGCAGGCTCAGGCTTGGTGCATCTCATAAATATTAACGTGGCTAAAAAACTACCTGGTTTGAACGACAACTTGAACGTTCACTTCTGTTGAGAGTAGATAAAACCACCACCAAAAACCCAAACAAATAAAGTACACATGGTCAGGACGGAAATCGCAAAGACCGTCTGAAGCCGAATTAAGAGCTTTTGAAAACTACACTAGCTGCGCCAAAATTTTCGCGCCACTTGCTGACTACCAGCGACGCGCTGTCATGGCTGTGTGGTTTTTATATTACGTGTAGGGTTACCAGATTATCTCAGAGACTTTTTAAAATAATTTTTTACAGTGGACTCCGAATCAGTAGGTAAATGGTACCGAAAAAAACGGTCGTTGCCCGTGGTTAAGCTGCTATACGAGGTCTCCGGAAGTCGACGAGTCTCGCGGAGTCCCGCACGTTCTCGAGGTCAACTTACACGCTCTATATTATTGCCATAGAGTTGTATAAGCCGTATACAACTCTATGATTTTATATGGCTCAGGTTTTTTTTTACAGTTGTCAAACCGTCATCACGCGACAACTGCTACATGTACTATGCACATGTGCGCACAGTACATGTGCAGTACACTGCACACATACACGACGCGCGCTTTTGAAGGTGAACGCACTTTCAGACATTTGAGGAAGAACTTCTACAATATCGATGTAAATTTTGGTTTGTTTATTCAACACAAAGATCAATATGGTAAGTTATGAACACGTACAATAACAGAGAATTTGTAGTTTCCAATCACGCTGTATAGAATCACTCAAACCTTGTTTATTAAGTTGCTTTTTACGGATGTAAACAAATTGATCGCAAATTAAATTCTCTCTACTTTATATAACTGCATATGCAACTACATTACTCATAGACCCTCATTACGATTGGTCACTGTATGATAAGAAAGATATAAATATGCAAAATTTGCAGCAACGAGAACCAATCGCATTGTTTGACGAAGAAACGCCCACCAGTTACAAGGAAACTCATCCTAATTTACATAATATTTACATGAATGATGCAAGTAATAACAAAGCCATTGCGAAACACTGAAGTGAATTTCTACTACGCCATAACTGCGTGTGTGTAATGTTTACATACAAAGCGTTGTGTATATGGTGTGACGCATTCAACGAGCGGGTGACTGCTCAGTGTACATTATAACGTATGTGTACCGTACCATACCCGCGTGAAAAATCAAACTGCAAAGACTCGAGTGTAAACACAGATTTGGAACCACGTTATGCTGTACCGCATGGATCTTCGCCAAAGAAAACGTCTCAACACTCTCCAATTTGGATAGACAGTGTGTTCTTCTCTGTGGACCAAGATTCCAAAATTGAGCCAGAAATCCTGCTGGCAGACGTTTTTTGTGAGGTGTATTTTGTAAGGCCATGAGTGGTTGGCGTCTGCGCACCGACATGTCGGTGGTAAGTTCTGGCCGGCCGGGGACAACATGTAAACACGCCGCGCCGTTACGATGTGGTGCGACCATGTGACTCGGCCATGTTTTCTTGTTTGTTTGCATGGTTTGGAATCTTTTTCGGCATGAATTCCGTTTACTGGTCGCCACTGAGACACAAGGCAGAAAAGTTTAAGTATTTTTAAGGAAATTGTTGAATGTTTTTCACTCAGGTACTTTGCTGTGGCCGAGTGTTTTGGGTCACCATCATCATGGAGGATCAGGAAGGGGTCACTGACTCGCAATACTCGGGTGAAAACTTGGGGTTGCAGGTTCGATACCCGGCTGGGGTACCTGTGCCCCGAAGCAGGTCGTTTCGTACCCTGGTCGTTTCGTACCCAAGTCGTTTCGTACCCTGGTCGTTTCGTACCCAAGTCGTTTCGTACCAATTATGATGCACAAAGGAGATTAAGCCAGTCATGCAAACCCGCTCCTGTTAGTCACCGACGCGCGGCATCATCATAGAGACGTACGTATCAAGTTCCCAGGGATTAAGATTGCGTCCTACAGTACTGGCTGTCTGTTTCACTGTCAATCATTCGAATCATTCTGATGAAGTCTCGACCAATGCGGTGGCGCGCATTCACGCACAGTAGCTACCGAATGTGGGCCCTCTAGCGGCGAAAAATCCTTTGGGAAAACACATTTGGTTCCCGTTTTTATTAAGGTTGTTTTCTCTTTTTGAATTTTTAAAACTCATATTGAAAGAATATAACACTGGAATAACACAATAAACCAATTAAAAATCTATCGTATAGGGATCTACATAGTTTTGTTTTCATTTCAAAGGAAAAGCCGTATCCCCTTGAAAACCCGGGTAACTGGAGAAATATACATTAATTTAATAGATACATATTTTGTCCCTTTTATTTTTTTCTCCGATAAAGTTTGAAGTAAGTATTCAAACTCATTAAGTAGAGCCTGTTAGTCCCAGAACATTGACCGTGAACCACCAAGAGTGATTGACAGTAGCATTGTTGTTCAATAGAAAAGGATTTGGAACCCTTTGTCACGTGTGCAATGAATCCAGGGCTGCTTTCGAGCGCGGCACCTGGGGCCAATTTCATGGCGTTGCTTAGCACGAAAATTTGCTTAGCACAGGATTTGTTTGCTTTATTTTGCAAAAATGGATTGCCAGCCAAAATTGTAAGTGATGTGTATTGAAAGGTATTCTCCTACTCTTTCAAAAAACACAAGTTAGTGTATAATTTTGGCTTGTAGTCCATTTTATAAAGCAAACAATTCCTGTGCTCAGCAAATTTTTGTGCTAAGCAACGCCGTGAAATTGGCCCCAGGTGCTCCATGGTGCTCCATGGTGCTCACCCGTAAGCGTGTGTAAGCATGCGTGTGACGTAACGTTTCCACCACCTGGGAGCACCAGGGACGAGCGCTCGAAAGCAGCCCTGGGTACGAAACGACCTGGGTACGAAACGACTGGGTACGAAACAACTTGGGTACGAAACGACCGACATTCCCTGTGCCCTTGCTTGAGCAAGGCACTTAAATACACTTGCTCCATCCCTTGGAAGGGATGTAAAGCTGTTGGGTTTTATGGTTTTCCTCACGCTTGCGAGCGACATTGCAATGCCAATAAGCCTTATACGTATCTGGCGGCCATCTTGAAAATAGCGCCACCATTCGACTTGTTGGAGACAGTCAAAGGGAACACTTTGGCTGCTGGCGCTCGTGGATTACGCACGTTTGTATGGTCATAACAAATATTAGGTAGGTTTATTGCCAGATTTTGCAATTTATGCTCATTGTGCATGCCTTTTGTGCCAATTTTTGAGTTTGTACGGTAATATAGAAGGAGTAAAAGCAAATTTTATCGACTCATTTTTTTGTAATTTAGACAGAAACATGGATCAAACAAATAGTTGTTTTGCCCGGTTCCGCAAACGAAAATTGTCCGAGGCGCCCGGCCGCACAAAAACCTACTTCTATGGAAAGGTAATCAGCCAGAAATATCCGGAAATGTATTCAGCTATCCAAGACACTAAACATTTTTATAACAATCGGTTGGAAAAAATGCTTCCGAGCAATTTTTAGAGGTAGGAAGATTGCCCGGTTCCGCAAATAGCGCCTTAGGCTAAGGCTTAGCATATAAAGTCTTGTAGCTGCACACGACAACACGTGTGCGACCTGAATGATGAAGCATACAATTTGCTATTATATTAAGCTTTTTATTATTTTATTTTTTTCAGATTCCAGTTGTATAGACCGACAGCATAGCCACTTCTAATGGAGAGATAAACATTTTTACCCTTAAGACGAGTTGGTTTGATTAAAGAATTTCATACAACATATATTACGGTCAAAGAATAAAAAATCTGTCAATAGAAAAACTAGACAATGTTCCTCCAACGTGTGCTTTTAAATGTATTTTAGAGTGCTGTTTTGTATACATGTGTCGGAACATTTTAAAACTTTCAACAGCTACAAGACATATTACATTCCATTTATACTGTTGGTGACCGTTTCTTGATTTATAAATTCTGTTAATGTGTCTCTTTATCTTAAATCAAACATTTTACATAGTTCGACATAATACACGGTACTAATATGATACTCTACGCTTTGTTTTCATGCATCGTTCATTGTTGCAGCGTGCATTTGTTTCTATTTTTCTTTTGTTATAGCCAGAGGTAAATTGTTTTCATTTCATCCAATTGGCCTTTTGAGTGTTACATTTGCATAGCCTCCACATAGCAACAACATTTTTGTCTGGTGAAGTAGATAATTAGTGTACATGACTACATGTATAAAAATGAAGTATTCATGTAAACATGCAAATGGCTAATTCAGCATCTTCCCCATGTTTTGGGAGTGAAAATTTCCACTGATAATATCTCTAAAAATGCAGGAAAGCAGTTGCACCAAATCCTGATGATGTTCGGTATTCCTCTGCAATGATGGTCTGGAATAAAACAGAGATAAAGCATGGATGAAGTACAAGTTTAGGCTACATGACTTGCTAAAAATAACCAGCATTATATAGTTGTTAAAATCCCTGCATTTTGGCAACCCCAAAGTCGCCACCAAATCTGAATCTGATAGATATTTAGTTGGCAAAGCCTCCATCAGGAAACATCACATCAACTTGTTGGTTAAGTATTTTTTTACAAAAATGATAAAAAAGCAAATTAAGTTTCAGGAAAATCCAGAGGAATCACATCCCAGCAAAATGCACGAGTTTGAAATGAAGCAATGACCATTCTGAGCTACCGTGACACACGCGCGAGCGTGCACACGACCGGCCATGGTGCTAAGGCGCTATTTGCGGAACCGGCAAACTTTTGCGAAACCGGGCAATCTTCCTACCTCTAAAAATTGCTCGGAAGCATTTTTTCAAACCGATTGTTATAAAAATGTTTAGTGTCTTGGATAGCTGAATAAATTCCGGATATTTCTGGCTGATTACCTTTCCATAAAAGTAGGTTTTTGTGCGGCCGGGCGCCTCGGACAATTTTCGTTTGCGGAACCGGGCAAAACAACTATTTGTTTGATCCACGTTTTTGTCTAAATTACAAAAAATGAGTCGATAAAATTTGCTTTTACTCCTTCTATATTACCGTACAAACTCAAAAATTGGCACAAAAGGCATGCACAATGAGCATAAATTGCAAAATCTGGCAATAAACCTACCTAATATTTGTTATGACCATACAAACGTGCGTAATCCACGAGCGCCAGCAGCCAAAGTGTTCCCTTTGACTGTCTCCAACAAGTCGAATGGTGGCGCTATTTTCAAGATGGCCGCCAGATACGTATAAGGCTTATTGGCAATGGGCACTTTTGAGGAATCCATGGCATGGTTTCATGGGGTGCGCAGTACCAGAAAGAAAGAAGTAAAAAATAATTCCTAAAATTAGGCCTACTTGCCTTTAAGATATTTGCACGTTTTGGTGGTTATATTATTAGGTCATTATAAGGAGAGAATAAGTGGTGACCAGACCAGTAAACGGAATTCTTTCCATAATAATAAAAGAGTTGGATCAAGGGGTCAGGGTTGTAGTCGAGACTATCACAAGTCCAGAGCCGATAAAATCACAAGTCTGTGACAAGTCCCGCACACGTCCGTCACAAGTCCAGTAGCAAGAAGCAAATGATGAACACGCATAAAAGAATGCCTTTGTTGGAGTTCATCTGAATAGCTTGTGACTAGAATTAAGACTCGGGGGGACTTGTGGTGGACTTGTGATGGACTTGTGATGGACTTGTGATGGACTCGACTACAACCCTGCAAGAGGTATTGGCATTTGACAGTTTTCTTAAACTTTTTTTTTTATTGTTCAGGATGAGTTTCACCCCTTCATTGAGGCAGTATTGCCTTACGTCAAGTCGTTTTCCTACCTATGGTTCAACCTACAAGCGCGGAAGCGCAAATATTTCAAAAAGCACGAGAAACGCATGACCGTGCTCGAAGAACGTCAAGCCAAAGAAGAACTAGCCAATGACAAGCCAGAAGTCAAACAAAAATGGGCCTCGCGCCTTTTGGCCAAACTCCGCAAAGACATCCGGCCGGAGCATAGGGAGGACTTTGTGCTTAGTATCACGGGCAAAAAGGCACCCATGTGCGTACTGAGTAACCCTGACCAAAAAGGAAAGATTCGACGTATTGACTGCCTACGACAGGCTGATAAGGTCTGGCGCCTGGACTTGGTTATGGTCGTGCTATTCAAAGCCATACCTTTGGAGAGTACGGATGGAGAGCGATTGCTGAAGTCTGTGAACTGTTCAAATCCCGTCCTGTGTGTTCAGCCGCATCATATCAGTGTCAGCGTTCGGGAATTAGACTTGTTTCTCGCTAACTACATCGTGCATTCTCCTGGTGAGTATAATGGAGTGATTCCAATTTACCTTTATCACGGTGCGTCCATATTTGTCTCGTTCCCTTAGTACGTGTTAGGCACGATCAGTGCGTCCGCGCGACTGCGTATAATCTCCTGTTGAGAATCACTATCCACGCTGTGAGTTTTCTTGATCGCGCAACGCCTGTGCTATTGTGATGCAGTCACACAATAAACAATTTCAACACGGGACCAAACTATTTTTCCTACAAGCCTCGCTTTGGTTATGTTCATTTTTAAAATAGGAGAAAAGGGAAGATGGCCGCACCGTGATAAAGGTCTATTGTAGTGACGGTCCCAACTGCAGTTGATCATAGTTATTTCCACAGCTATGTTATGGGCTTGGGTAAAACCTCTCAGTCTCTGGAGTCGATTAAAATCAATTCCAACGAAGAACCGGTTAACGAGTTGGTTAAAATAGCAGGTAACCAATACGGTGTAATGCAGAGTGCTAAGTAGAAATAATTCCAGTAGTAGCTAGCTGGTTTGTTTGGGTTGTTCATGTTCTAAAGGCCTGTCCGCATTGGACTTTTTTTGGGAAAACGTACCGAGACGATGGGTTCTTTTACCATTTTAAGTCCAATGCGGACAGCCTAGGACGTTTAACTTTCAGTAACTTTTCCCGATTCCAGTGGTTACTTTTCCTGGCCAACTTCTGCCCAGGAAAATTGACCAGGGAACGTTTCCTGAGACGAAAAGTCCAATGCGGACACATTGACGTGACGGGCAAACTGCGAAGGGACACTGCGCAGCTCTCCCACAGTCTCGGTAACATTTTACGGAGTCAAAAATTCCAAATGCGGACAGCAGTAAAATTGAGCTATTTTTTATTTTATCATCATCTTGGTAAAACCTCCCAAAAAACAAGTCCAATGTGGACACGGCTTAAGTTAAATCCCAGTTGTAGTACCTGTATGTGCCCTTGAGCAAGGTACTTAACTACAATTGCTCAATCCTTCAGAAGGGATGTAAAGTCGTTGGTCCAGTGTGTTGTGTAACACACTTAAAAGATCCCAGAGCACTCTTTCGTGAAGAGTAAGGGGATTCCCTGGTGTCTCTGGCCGTCGGCTGCCAATGGCGCCACCCACCTATGTATCTTAGTGTTTAGGTGGAAGACAGTTAGCTTCATAAAACCCATTGTAATGTGCAGCACACAAGAAAAATGCGCAATATAAATGTATAGAAACAATGTCTCAGGGGTCGAAATTAACTTAAATTTTTTGGTAGCCCACAGAACTAGTCGGATAAATGTTTCGGATTTTTTTTCATACATTGAACACGGATTTGGGTGAATTTATATATTGGAATCGATAGCTTATTCAATTCTAAGATATACTTTCCACTGACACTTCCGTCGCAAATGTTGCATTTCTGAGATAAATAAATGATGACATTACTGCATAAAGTAATGCACAAAATGACGTGGCGAGCGGTCTGTGCGTAAGCGCGACAACAGTGGGGGCTGCGCGCGTGCGTGAATGATTATCTTGTGCACTAACTGAAGGCAATTTTTGAAGAAAAAAATGTGATTTTTCTACAGAAAAGCAACATTTGTGACAAAAGTGCAAGTGAGAAGTATATCTTAGAATTACATTATGTGTTGATTCCAGGAGGTAATTTCCTTAAAATCTCTGTTCAATGTATACCAAAAAAATACCAATGTTTCACTAGTCCTCCTCAATTTTTACTAGTCCGCGCCGCCTCCACATGTGATTATATGTAGGCCTATATTTGCAACATGTTCATTCAAGTTTAGAATATCGATTATCATTAGGGATGACTTAAAACACAAAAAACATTTTTAAAAGATCAAAAAACTAAACTTTGAGTGCCATGTTTTTTTAGCCTGATTGTTGTTTTTACAATGTTGAACTGTCAAACTTTATTTTTAGTTTATTATCAACAGGGAACATTTTTATTTCTTTAATGAAAGACATTATTATAATGTAGCACTATGTATTGGCCCACTAGGCCGTCGGACTACCAGCACAATGCAGCTAGTATTCCTCCAGCTACATGTAAAACTATTAGTCTTGGACTAGTGGCATTTTTCAACTTGGGGCATGTCACTTTAGGAACACACAGCAGAAAAGCAAAGAAAAAACATGAGACCTCAAACTGGAATTGTGGAAAAATGCTGCAGTTTCCAGCCTTAGTTTGTTCATGGTTTGTAATAGGCAACATGTAAAACAAACATAAACCGTCATGGGTTACAAAAGTTTCAGCAAGTTGGAGAAAATTGTGGAAACATTTGTGCACAGTTGAATGAGATTTTCCTGTGTTTTCCTAATGTGACATCACCACTTTGCAAATTCATATGTAAATTTGTATTAGCATAAAAATCGAAAACCTTGCTTTTAATCCCCCAAACAACTTCCAAGTAGGGTTTTTATTATTGTAAACTAATGGACTAGTTCCATAGCACAGATTTCATTGATAAAAACACCATTTCAACTTATAGGAAAATATCATCGATCACTTAGTGGAAGCCTCAGTACATTTGTGTTGAAGGGAGAAGGGGGGTTGGGGAGGGAGGGGCAGGCAGTGTTCACCCAGTGCAAGCGGTTGCATTAGATTAGTTCCAAATGGCAGCTTCCTGTTTAAGCAGAACGTGGGGGAGGATCTTGAACTCCGATTCATCTGTCATCACAAGGATGGCTGAATAACGTACATCGGGGCCTCGTAGATTGTGCAATGTCGGATTGCGCTGATATTAGAAGCTTACTGTGAAGGGAATTGTCAAGGTTTTGAGGTCAATGACCCTCACTTCAACTATGTAGGAGTATTGGTCAATTGAATTGATGCATTGTGACACTAAGATGACAGGTTTTATTTCACAAACATAACTTGTTGCTGTAACATTTGCATATTGGCTGGCATCCCAACTTCTTCACTTTCAAATGGAGGGGCAGTTTAGAAAGTCACATACTATGCTGTTGTTGCTACGTGGTGCAAGCTATTGCCTAAGTACAAACAGTCTGGTTACTTTATGCCATTCTCTCATACAGTGAACACGGTATTGATTCTGTACTTCACACCTGCTGCGTGCACTGCCGTTGAGTGCCTAATAGGCAGCTGGGGGGTGTGGGGGGGGGGGGGGTGGGGGGGGGGGGGGGGGGGGGGGGGGGGGGTTTGTGCTGTATACTCCCCATGATCAGGGGTAATGATATATTGTAGTTTTTCCCCGATAAGTGCGCGGTATAAGTCCACATTATCTCTACCTCTAACATCTATGTTTCAAAAAAATGCTGAGAAATTGCAACATTAACCCTTTGAAACTCTATTGTTTTGGAACTCTATTGTTTTGGACAGTCGCTAGAGACCGCCCTGTACACATAAGGGTTAATGAAATTGTGTGAAAGTAACATAGGACTATTTTAGACTGGTTCTTTAGCTGTATTACACGGAAAACAGACTCTTAACAGTATTACAGTACCAGAGTAGTCAGGGACATAGTTTCATTCACATGAGGGTGCATCGTATAGGCCTAAATTCATCTTCAATTATTGCTTTATTGTTATTGCTAGCGTACATCGACCTTACAACTGGAAGCAACTAGTGGCAACTGGGAGCAACTGATCAGTTGCTCAAAAAGGTCGATGTACGTGCACTTGCAACTACCCGTACTGGCAACTGAAAAAAATGCGAGTTGCTCATGTTCTACTTTCTGGCAACTAGTTGTACCCAGTTGCGGTCAGTTGTGTCGATGTACGCGTACTTGCAACTAGTTGCTGCCAGTTGCTCGCGTGCATCTGATCATGTGCGCGCACATCGACAGCAACAGAAAGCACAGTTGCTTCCAGTTGCAAGGGCAATGCACTCTGCACTTTACCGAGTTGCTGTGTCGATGTGCGCGCTCTGGAAATGTAGATATAGCTGGATGCTCCCAGTTGCCGCTAGTTGCGGAACTAATCAGTTTCTGTCGATGTGCGCGCTACGCACACACCGACAGCAACTGATCAGTTGAGTTGCTTCCAGTTGCAATGTCGATGTTCGCTAGGCTTAAAAGATACCACCTCATGCGGAATCATTGCATTGGACAGTTCTATCTTTCATTTGAGTAAGGTTATTCCCAGGTACTTCAAAACTTATCAGTAAATATGCTTGCTGGTTTTTTGTGTCAGTGGACTTCCGATTATGATTATTTGTGGTTCTGATATACGTATTGTTATCAGCAGTGACCCAAATCCAACATGCCCTTAGTGATTTCTGATTAATATCGTCCTTCACCAAATTGTTTTTATACAAATTTCAGTTGAGCATACGGTAGCACAAACATTTCTTTGAGTGCAAAATGTTTCACAATGCATGGTTATGTTTTGCATTTTGCATGTGATTGTTTGTAGTGTGTGACCTGCCTCAAACGATTCTCTGTGAACATTTTCAGAAGTCGTAATGCAACGTACCATTTTAGTTCGCTTGATATTCACTACCACAAAAAATGTTTGCCTACCACTAAATGGCTGGGTTATTTCGTTGACACCTAAAAAATGTGCTCTCTTTTGAAAAATCTATCCCAAAATTTCTTGATTAATTTTGTTATAGTGCACTCATCCAACCCTGGCTGCAAGGGCTCAGGGCACTGCTATTGCTGACATTATCAGAAACCGCTTAAACATTAAGATACATAGAGAGCGTGATCCAGTTCCGACCCTCACGTGAGGGACGGAAATCAGGAGACAAATGCCTTTCCTTAGTCAATACAACAAATCAAAACTAAAGTGAACCTGTATATTTACCTGCTACTGATGTTAATACACACACCCAGCTTATCACATGTTGAAATTGACTTTACAGTTTTATGCAGAGATTGTTTTTATGCGTGAGGGACAGACAATCAATAAAATTGACCAAAACCTACCATTTTTACATGCATTTTCAACTATTTCTTGAAAATGTGATGGCACAGTGTGCCCAGCCAAATTTATTCCGTTCAATTTTGTAAGATGATTGTAAAATGGACATTTCTTTACTGTTCGAGGTATTATTTTGATTAATTTAAGAGTGTTTACCGGTTTTGGAACACGCTCTACACAGGTGGCGCCTTCGGCAGCCAATAGCCAGAAACACTGGGGAGAATCCCTTCTCTTTGTGAATGAATGCTCTGGGGTTACACAACACATTGGACCTATGATGGCTTTACATCCCATCCGAAGGATGGAGCAACTGAAGTTAATTGCCTTGCTCAAGGGCGAAGTACCTTGAGTGGGTTCGAACCCACAACCTTAGGGCGCTTCCACCAGCAGTTTGCGAAACACTGACCTAAACCACTCGGCTACGGTTTTATGAAATTACAGCACCCTTTTAGCACACCATGTTTGATGATATATTGTGCTTTGTAATTTTGTAAGAACCATGCATCGCATTAATCTGGGTAGTATCAAGGAAGTACGCGATCCTAAGCGGAAATTTGACCAATTGATGGCGTCCCTCGAGCCTTCATTAGGGGCTTCCCCTTTATTTATCCGGATCAACCCCCTCATAAAGGAACTGGCTTAGTTTACCCATCGGTCAAAATGCAATGGCATGAGTACATCCTTATTTCCTTGATGTACGGTAAGAAACAACATGCGAGCTGAAGAGTTTTAGGGTTTCGAACGCGACTCCCCCAACCCCCTCGCCTCTCCCGCCAGCCCCCATCTGTTTTTAGGGTGCTCTTTATGACGCCATTGCTTCTTTTCATATTAACTTCTTGTCATGACGTCATTGGTCCTTGCCAAAGGGAATTTGTCCACTTTTTTGACAAAAGCATTGGACAACCAGGGCTGCTTTCGAGCGCGGCACCAGGGATCCCTTGTGTTCCCTGGTGCTCGCCCGAAAGTGCGTTGGTGCACCAGATGGTAGCACCAAGTGCTCCCGACCTCCGAGTCGTCGGGACAACTTGGAGACATGCGCAGTTGCGCGTACTCATGCATGACTCGCAAAAATGGGTGGCGCGTCGTTGAATAATTGTGGAAATTTGGGTTGATATTTTGAATGTTCAAGCTTCCACATCGAAACCAAACGTTGTAAATATTTTCATGATTTATTTTCATCAGATATCTGTGATTTATTTTCATCAGATATCTGTGATTTATTTTGTGGAAAACCAAGATTTTATTAGCGGGGATGTAATTTCTAATGATCATGGTGCACCAGGGATCCCGATAACGCTTTTGAGCGCGATCGTGTGTACGCATGTGTGTGACGTAACGTTCCCAATGCCAGACTATACAGATCAGGTGCCAATCTCATAAAGCAGTTTAGCAAAGAAAATCTGCAATTCAAAATATATTTGCTTTGAAAAAATGGATTAGCAGTCAAAATTATATGTCAACTTGTGTATTTGGGTCTTTCCACACTAATGGGCCTATTCAGATGTCTTCAGTTTATCCCAAACTTAAAGAAATTCCCTTGTACTGTTCACAGGAGATAACTTTTGCCCTAAAAGGCAAGAAAATGCTGCCACAACATACATTTCTGAAAAGCATGTCACACTTTTGTCTGTCCACCGTTACATACATGTACGTACATGTGTATGGAAAATTTGTACACAAGCTTTTCAGAAATGTATGTTGTGGCAGCATTTTCTTACCTTGGGGCAAAAGTTATCTCCTGAGAACAGTACAAGGGAATTTCTTTAAGTTTGAGATAAACTGAAGACATCTAAAAGGAATTATTGACTGATTTTTCAAATAGGCCCATTAGTGTGGAAAGAACCACTTACATGTACATAGAAAGAGTAGCACATGTACAAGTTTGACTGCTAAACAAAGCAATTTTTTTTCTCTCTGCTAAACAGCTTTATGAAATGGCCCCTGGCAATTTTGCTACAAAAAGAAAAAAAGTGTGTTCTAGAGTCATGTTCAGTTTGAACGTATTTATATTACAGAATATGGACTATTTAACCATTTTAACCGCAGTATAGAGAGCGAAGTTGATAGGGGTGAATATCAACCTTTGCCCAGAAAACTGGACATACAGTTGCACGTCATTTGTAACTTCCAACTAGTTTTTTAAAAACAATTTTGCTGAAATTTCCTTTTTATCCCCTAAATCCGAAAATAACGAATAGGCCCTATATCATGTTGAAAGAGTGCCCCATATTTTTGTTTTATTTAACCCGAACACACCAACGCAACCTGCACTTGTGTAGCTCTGCCTGAAATTTGGCTAGTGTTCTGTATACTAGGTACCAGGCCAAGTTGGAATACCTGCCGAGTGCAACTTGTGATTTTTCTTTCTTTTCAGAACGAGCACTGAGCGATTCGGGAGACAGCATGTCAGTCAAAAGTGGTAGTGAACTAGACTGGCAAAATCCTTGTGAGTATTGCGGTCATAGGTCATCGAGGAAATATACATATATTGGGCTGTGTTTGGGGAAGGGGTTAAAATGGCCACACCCTCGTTACTACTGTATTTCTAGCTTTCTGTAGAGCTGAATTCAGGTTGAATATACTTCACATTGATCAATGTCCAAACAAATTGGCCAAACAAAAAATAAATCATGCCTCATGGTGGGGATTTGAACACACACAAATCTAATTTTAAGTCCACCTGGGAGCAGAATTCAGCACTTCTTTGCCCCAATCCCTCATAAAAAGTGTGGATTTTGTCACCTAAGTCTTGTCCCAGGGGTGAGGATTTTGATATTTGAAAAGCCACAATTATTGATAGTGCATATTAGCACATTGTACAATGCTGTACCAGTCCTGTGGGTTAATTTGTTCTTGGAAACCTGGTTGAGTTGATGTTGTTAACATGCTTCGACCTTGAACAAGGAGGAGTTTGAAGGAGAGTGAATGATGTGTGGTCTCAACAGATGTATTATCCATTGGGACTGATACAGGTCTTTCTGTATACAATTTGACATTCTGTTCTATATATTTTCCAGGAAAGGGTGCCAGCCTGTTTCTGATCAGGCTTATTGTGGTGTGATTTATTTTTGTATACATGGTCAGTGTTCTTCACGGGTTTTTCATTTGCTAGGGCGGTACCCCCCTCCCCCCACCCCCACGAAGCCCCGCCCCCATTTTTCTGTTACCTGGAATTAGTTTTATCCTTATATTATTCTATTGAACGCGGGATGCACATCAAGAAGGGATAATAAAGGACGTGTTTCTGTCGTCACAGATCCGAATATAGATCACAAACTGTCACTATTTGTTTTTTCCTCAAGGTGTTTTTTTTTTTTTTAAATTTTCCCACCTTTTAAAATTCATGACGATGGCTCTCCCAGCCGGTTGAACAAAACAAGGGATATAAAAAACCGCAAAACGCAAGTGACGCGCGATGGGCATTTACCTTATTTTAAGTCTTTTTGTTTTGATCGGTACAGAGTAGGGCACCTGTACTCCCTACACGAAAAGCCGTACTAACTGCGCGTAAACAAAGTACCCGACTATGTTAGACGGATTTAGTCAACAGAGGGCGACATCAGTTTCTTTTCCTTGGGAGCGGCCCGTGTGCAGTGGTACAATGTACATGTACATGTATACATGAAAGGTATCGTGAAAACTTTTGCTAGGGCAGTCGTGATTTTGCTCGGGCGGTTGAGATTTTGCGCGGGCGGCACAAAAATTCGGTAGGGCGGCACGCCCTAGCAAAACCCCTCGTGGAGAACCCTGATGGTGTATGTGGTAGTAAATAAATACAACATGGTTTGATGGGAAATAGTGAAAACTAATGACCCTGAGGTGTTAGATGATTGGGATGATTTTGTGCCAAAATTAAAACCTTTTAAATGTGAACTTAACCACTTGTCAAATACAAACAAAATGTCAAACTTTTATATTCCTCAAATAAATTTAGAACTTCTGTTTTACAACAACAAGTAAACCATGACAATAGGCACAACATGCAGTTATTGTCATGACAGTGTGACCCTAGGAGAACAACTAAACAATGGTTAGGATTAAGTATTGCAACTTTTGACCCCTCAGCGCCCCATTCGGAGTCCTACTCATATTACAATAAGGAAGAGCGTGTGGGGGATCGAAAGGGAAAGTGAAAGTTCTTGGAAGTATAATTGTTTGTAAAGTATGTGTGACCATGGTGTGACGTACCCCTCCCACTTGCTGACCCATTGAGGTCCATGTGGGCCCCCAGAGTGTTTTGGGTTTTTTATGCAAAATAATAAATACACACAAATAGTACAAGTAGGAAGTGTGGGTCTGACGGTGCGTAAACCCTATGTCCAAACAGTATGGTGCAGTGTGTGCATTAGTGGCCTAGTGTGATTGTATGTTATCGTTTGGGTTCAGTGACCCCACACTTCGTGAGAATTAAAGGGGGATGATGTCACAGATTTAGGTCACGTATTTGCCATGGGCAAGGACAAGATGTACTGTGTAGTGGTTAGAGGTTTCCTCGGCCCGCCCTTTTTCAAAGAACTGTCGGTCATCAAAGATGTTATGACAAATACATGTATTCAGAAATTATACTATGAATATTACTATGAATATCTTATTCTTGATGTACCACGGCCGAGTGGTTTGGGTCATTGACTCAAAATGTTCAGGTGGAAACTTGGTGTTGCTGGTTCGATAGCCAGTCTTGTGCCCTTGATCGAGCAAGGCACTTAACCTCAATTGCTCCATCCTTCGGAAGGGATGTAAAGCTGTTGGTTCAGTGTGTTGTGTAATGCACTTAAAATATCCCAGAGCACTCTTTTGTGAAGAATAAGGGGATTACCCACGCCATCGGCTGCCAATGGTGCCAGCCCGCTACGTATCCCAATGGTGCCAGCCCCCTATCATTAGTATCGTGATGTTACTTGTGAGCTTCATGCAATTCAGACTACAGACTGCGAATTGAAGTTCATTAAACCCAGTAAATATATAAATATCTGTTGGTCAGTGGTTTGTATCATTGGCCTTTAATTGTCTCTGCTACCAAACAATGTAACATGGAAATGACTGGTTAAACCATCTGCAGTAGAAATCAGGAGGTCTTGGGTTAGAATCTCACTCAATAATAATAATAATAATGATAATGGTGGATTCTTATATAGCGCATATGTCCACCCTGCGGTGTGCTCCTGGCGCTGTTGCCATTATTATTATCGCTGCCATCAGGGAATCACCAGAACCATTTCGCTTTAACTAGGTGGCTGCTGGCCAGGCGCTCAACCCTATCAGCAGTTAAATTGTGGCATTCCCCTTAACAGCTTCCCAAATATCTCTTGGGTTGACGAGGCAACTGGGATTAAGTGCCTTGCCCAAGAACACTCTGTGCAGACACTGCTCTGAAGACCAAAAAGATGCATTGCACATACATTTTATTTTTCAAGTGTTCTGATGTAGTAGGTACATCATGAAATTAGCCTATTTTGCAATAAATTCACTTTTTTCTTTCTTTTCAATTTCTTTTAGTAACGATTGTGACAACCCACGAAGACCCAAATAACTTCACAACGAGTGGTGTGTTCTCTGCCAATGAGTTAAGGAGGCTTACCCAAGGTACCTCAGAAAAGTCGTTAAATACCGGTACTTGTTCTTAGACGTCATGCTTATGCCGTGTCAAACATGAATTGAAACTAGCGCGACACAAGCAAGATGTTTGAAACACTGCCGTGCTTCTGCTGCGCTTAATGATATAAGATTTATGCTGAACCAAAAAGATGGCGAACTTAATTGGTTTCAGAAGCTGTGCTTGTGCTGTGTTTAAAAAAAACCTGACATTATTTGAGTTCGACACTGCAGAAGCATGACGTATGAAATGGGTCTAACAGATATTAAACAAAAATTCAAAAATTGTTAATTAATTTATTCATTGGTGCGATATTTAGGGTCAGTCTGTGACGGTGCAACTACCACATTAGCCTTGAGTGAGCTGGAGAGTCCGACATACTTCCAATACACCAGCGAATTGACGCAGCCATTGGCCACACGTCGTCACATCCACCCCAACCAACCAATCACGAAGCGGATAAAGCGCAACTCCAGCACCATGTCTTCCGCTGACGACGACGTCGACAGCGTCGGCGAAGACACTGAAAATCTTAATTTCTACGGTCGATCGCCCGCTTCGTTGAGTAGTCAGTCTGGCAGTTGGCATAGTGACATTGACCCAGGTATATTAAACATCAGGTCGTGGGTTCGAGTCCCATCCGAGCACGCCATGAGTTCTTTTATGTCCTCTGCATGGAAAAGCCCTTAGTGTATAGTGCATATACTATTTTGTGTATTGGCAAATTACATCCATTCAACACCGTATGGACCAACACAATAATTCTCTTTTTACATATATTTACAGTCATCCGCTGTAGGATATTTAAACTGAACATTTGGCAGTGGCAATTTGGTAGTTAAGTCTGTCTAGTATAAAGGAGGTCATGGGTTCGAGTCCCACCTGAACACCCTATAAGCTTTTAGCGAGTCCTCAGAAGAAATCTTAGTGTGTAGTGCATATATTGCATTGCATTATGGGCATCCATTTAACAACAATTTCATCACAGATGTTAATTCGAAATAATTACTGAGATTTTGATAGCTTTATGGGTACACAAAACCCAGAACATTAAAGGTGCATTAAACACCAAATTAACCTTTTTTTTTAACAGTGCGAATGTCACTAATACTTTTAATTTTTTTCCAGGTACAAGTCCTGTTGTCCCGTCCATGCTCACACATGTCGTCCACAAACCGAAGATCTCGGAAGCCGCCAGCAATTTCAGCCCACAGCAATCGTCGCCAATCAGTCGAAGAGTCCTTAAAGTTGAACCAAAGATGGAAGGTGATTGTGGGGGCCTGTCTGCATGCTCAATGCGCCACGATTTAACGCAGGTCTCCCAGCCTACAGAGTATAAAGGTTGGTTACAAATCTGTCTTAAATCTTAAATTTTATGGAAATGACTTATTATTAACTCGTAGCTAAAAATAAATTTCTTGCAATTATTTGTAACTCGACTTGTCAATCCATGGTACTTGTGATGTGACTGGTGAGGCTTTTGACATGTGACTTTTGACATGTGACTTTTGACACACTTTGCAACGTGACTTGTGAAACGATTTGCGACGCAACTTGCGACATGACTTGAGATGCAACTTTGGACACAACTTGTGATACTTTGAGACTTACAATACCACTAGTCATGTGACATGCCATGCGACTTGCCACGCACCTTGCCCGGGCACCTTGTCACATGACTTGTCACGGCTTGCGACGTGGCTTGCGGCGCAGTTTGCAATGTGACAAGGTGCGTGTTTGCAACGAGACTTGCTGGCAGCTTGGCATGCAGTTATGCGCGAACTGCCAAATACCTTCTCCGAGCAGGTTTGAATTTGTCTTTGCGTGTACCAGCATATAACTGTTTCAGGCTATTTCTACTGGAAAGATAACAGTATCGAAGGGTTTCCAAAATGGTTGTCATGGTCAGTAGAAACGCGCTGCTTGTAGGTCCCCTTGTGAGGCCGCTCATGACTTGGGGGACAATTTCTAAGGTGACATTTTTACGTCTGTGTTCATCTAGGTCAAATCCAAGGCACCATGGCGTCTTTCACTGGTCCGTCCCTAGCCCAAGCCCCATTCTACTCCAGCCAGCTGCGAATTCACCCACAGCATACCGACTCGTCTACGCTAGCAGACTTTGTGCAGTTAGTGTGCCACCAAGATGCATACCAGCAACAGGTAAACATATTCCCAAGGTTGAACAGATTTTACGAATCGGAATATACCAAGCCACGGAACGGATAACGCTTGTTTGGCAAAAAATGCTAGAGTTACGATTAAAAAATTAAAAAATAAAACAATGCTAAAATTCGAATTTGTCAGATTTTGTTGAAAACATACAGTTGAAGTCTGAAGTTAAAATACATGTACACCACTACCATTATCACCGAAAATGGTAAACAGGACTACCCGAACCATTGCAAGGTGTACAAGCTATGTTTTAAGTACTGCATGCACGTGAGGAATTCCACAAAATCAAGAATTTAGTAAAGACTGTTACAAAAATGGTGTAAGCACACCAGTTTTAACACTTGGTTGCATACAGTTGTATTTATACTTCTGACTTCAACTGTATATAAAATGCCACATCTAGCATTAAAATACCAAATATGGTCACACTGCATATTCTCCAGTCTCCATGTACCATTTTGGTCCGTTAAAAATGACAGGATTGAAAAACAGGAGGATATGTAAAAACACCTGTTTATAAGTCAACTCAGTACCTCATCTATGTTTCAAGAGAACAATAACAAACTGTGTCCATGATTTCAAGAAATTGTGCGATGCCACTGTCCTATTTAGGCTGGTTCCCTGGCTATACTGCATGGAAAACAAAGCTAAAATGCCATGGTAGTCAGGGACCTAGTTTTGTTTACATGAGGGTGCCCTTTTAAAAAAAAAAAATTTGCAGACCCATGTTTGTATAAATTTATCTTCAATTATCGTTTTCTCATAAAAAGATATCATCACGAGTAGAATCATTGCATTGGATGGTTGGAACCACTTCTATCTTCCATTTGATTAAATCCTGTATTGATAGCTTTCGACCACTTGCAACATCCAGGAATGTTTGGGTGTCACCAGCCACGCACGTACACTCGCGCGCCAATAGACGCACGTGAACATGCGTAAGAAATACCCACCAGCGTATTTTCATTTGAAAATGCCGCACGCGAGCGTTGCAGTACGTTTAAATTATTGAGCATTGTACTCGGCTTGTAAAAAACGAAAGTGTTTTTACTTGATCACGATTTAGCCTGAAGAAAGACAGTTTTATCTTTCTCGATACAACAGCCATGGCGCAACAACATAAAGCAAGGTTAAGCAACAGAGGTAAGTGCAACCAATTGCGCTTTTCTTGCTCTTTTTGCTGGTTAGCACTCGGGCCACGTGGGTCAAGTTTGTCAAATGACACCTAAAATGGTGGAAGGCGTGACATCATTGTAAAGCTATCAATAGAGGCTTTAATATTAAAATGCTGTTCTGCATCACCATATAGTGTGTAATGCATAGTTCTGAGATTGCCCAGTTAACCCCGCCCCTTAGATATTGTTGCTATGTGCTCACAAGCCATCACAAAAAAATGGCGAGACTACGTACAAAGCAACGGGACTCGGCATGGAAAGCACAGATTCATTGGAGAAAACCCAAAGGTTTTTATGTTTTTAGGTCGACAGTTACCGTAGCACACACTGAGCGAAGGGCTAGTAATGCAGGGATGACATATATTTCATAAAAATGCGCTTTCCTACCTTTGAACAGCGAATCGCCCGACATTGAAACCAAAATTCACCCGGTCACTGGCGCATACAACATACAAACTGTATGGGCAGAAAATCGCGCGATTGTTTGTGATGATTGCATCACTTTGACCTTTGTGGGCGCCATCTGCTAGCTATGTTGTGATTGGTCATGGGCTCGGCTTGATTGACAGGTCGGAACTATGCATTCCGTCCAGCTTCACCCACGAATTATACTTACAATTTTTAGAAATCATGATTTGTCCGTTTTCTAAATCTCAGATTCCTTATATTTTTCCCTCACAGCTTAAGAGCAGTAACACAAGCAGCCCCACCAAAATAGCCGGTTTCATCCCCACGGCCATGCTCCCACCACCCCCTCCCCCACCAATGGCACGACCCGTTGCCATAGCAACATCTATTGGCCAGACTGGTGCTCTGTCCGGAGTGACCAACATCCCTAACTGCACAAGCGCTTCACCAGGTGCGTGGTCCGTTATAGGTAACCAAATAAAATACTCGTTATATTAAAGGAGCTTGCGCAGGTTTTCCAAAGAATGGATTTCGCTTTAACCTAAACAATCATATAAAATACCTCCCCAAAATACTATCCATGGGAAGAAAACAGGAAATGTGCAATCTCCATTTTAGATGTGGAAGCAAAAAGGTTGGTGTAATTACTGCACTGCTTTATGGAACGGATAGTTTACAAAACATCAGTGGTTTTTTGACGATATCCTTGAAAATATACGGATTGAGAATGCAAAATTTCAAAATGGTACTAAGAAAAACATGACAAATGATATGGTATAAAAATCTCAACACCCATGGGAGGTTTTAAAAATGTGATCTGGTCACGCTCCTTTGAGGAATGTGCATGGCATATTACTTTTTGCATACTTAAAGGCAAAGGCTCGTCACCAATGCGCGCGCGCCAAATTCGTGCCACGAAATACGCAGCTCCATAGCAAAGGCATGGAGCTAAGTATTTTGTGGCACGAATTTGGCGCACGCGCATTGTTGACGAGTCTGTGCCTTTAAATTTAAATCTTATCGTATCATTTGCAAATGAATTATTTTAAATAAATTTTTTGAACAACGACATCACATATATATACACTCGACCAAAAAAGTTCTGTCACCAGTAAGACATTTGTAGATATTTATTATGAAATTGGATTTAATGTAGGAAAATAATATATCAAATTTTAGCTGAACATATCACTCAAAGGAATAGAGCTCAACGGAGTCCATGATGGCAAGCTTCACGGAACAGGAATGCAACAAAGGAGTGTGGGGTCAGAATAAAAAACAAAATAAAACAATGATGTAAACTTTATTGCACTCAAGCAACGGGAGTTACAGTTCAGTATTTTGCTTCCACCATACCTAAATCAATGGCATGATTCAGATTGGACAATTTAACCATTTTGATTTGGATGTTTTTGACAAGACATTGATAAATCCAAACTCACTTAAAAATTTCCTAATTGTCTACACACAAATTGCCCAATCCACAAGTTGCATTGTTCTTTGGTGTTTTTCATTCTGACCACACACTCCTTTGTTGCATTCCTGTTCCGTAAAGCTTGCCATCATGGACTCCGTTGAGCTCTATTCCTTTGAGGGATATGTTCAGCTAAAATTTGATATATTATTTTCCTACATTAAATCCAATTTAATAATAAATATCTATAAATGTCTTACTGGTGACAGAACTTTTTTGGTCGAGTGTACATTAGAAGAAAATCGGTCAGCTAGCCTGCAAATCTTTAATCTACAATGATGCAGCAATGCTTTAGAAAACCTTTAAAGGTGGAGTACATGATTGGTAAACTGTTACAAAGGACATTATTTCCCCTCGTGATTAAAAGCCCATGTTGATAAAACTGCCGTGTAGAAATGTCAGACACATAGAGGCAGTAATACTTCAGAAAACGTAAAAAATCTATTCATGGCTTTTGTGTTGAGTTGAATGGTAAAAAGTCTTTTGCAAAAGACTTTTTTAGAAAACCACCTTCAGTTGTGAATTTCTCACACAAAATACCATTTTGGACAGAAATAAATTCATGTGGTGTTTGGTACAATACAACTGTTATTAACTCTTTTAGTAAGGTTTTTTGTTGTCAACTCATAAAATAAAACAAAATTAGGGTCACTGCAAATGATGTACTCTACCTTTAAAATCCATGCATGTTTTTTCATGTTCAATGACTGTGAATGCTAAGAAAATAAGAATGCATGAGCATTTTTCAAAAACCATTTTCAGTTGATAATTTTCTCCTAAAAAGGTACAGAAAAAAAACATGTGGTGTTTGTTACCATTGCTTTGACACTTTGAGTGAAGTCATTCTTGTCAACTCGTTAGGTTAAATTTTGGGTCAATGCAAATGGTTTTTAACCCATTAGACCTCAAAGCGCCCAAAACTGCCTAGCAGCTTTCTCCTCAAAGCGCCCAAAACCGCCCTGTATTTCCTCCATGTTCAACTTGGTAAAATTCAAGTTTCTGCAAACACACCACCAATTGATAGGCATGTACTCATAGCTTGACTCATCCTCTTTCAAATCTTGTGTTCAGTAAGGGTGGCTACTATTGGATAACTTTGGTTATTGACCTTGACTAGGAACATTACCAAAAGGCTCTGAGCAGTAATAACATTCGCTACTTGTTACCAGTGAGTTCTATTGGGTTAATCTGAATTCATCTTTAATCTAAAAGCACAATCATGGTAGAGTAACTGCAAAGAATTTTTTTTTTTACAAAATTAGGGTGGGCCCTTTTTGCACGAAAACGTGACCCGCGTCGCTTTCAGAAAAATAATTTGGAGTAAATTTTGAGTGAAATTATGCTCTGAAAATCACAGAATCACAAAAACACTACTCAAGTTGATTCTATGTTTTTTTAAAGGCATAGGTTCGTCAGCAATGCTCGTGCCACAAATTCGTGCCACGAAATACACAGCTCCATGCCTTTGCTGTGGAGCTGCGTATTTCGTAGCATGAATCTGGCGCGCGTGAATTGCTGACGAGCCTGTGCTTTTAAACGTGTTGTTTTACTCCGAATTCCCTTCATGATGCTTTTTCTTAAAGTGACGCGCATCGTGTTTACACCCGAAAAGGCTCAGTGGGATCTACCCTTAAGTCCAAAACATCTGTGGCGAATAACAAAACTATAGACCTTTAAAATGTATGTGGGGTATCGAGGCCATTGGCCTTAGTTAATATCAATGGTTGCATTATTAAAATCTCCTCTAATAGAGATTTTTATTGCATTTTGGGAAGCATGCATACTACATTTTTGGCAGGGATGTGAACCAGGGTTGTAGTTGAGTCCATCAGAAGTCTATCACAAGTCCAGAGCCGATAAAATCACAAGTCTGTGACAAGTCCCGCACAAGTCTTTCACAAGTCCAGTAACATGAAGTAAAGGATGAACACGCACAAAAGAATGTATTTATTGGAGTTCATTTATATAGCTTGTGACTTGAATTAAGACCCAGGGGCTTGTGATTGACTTGTGATTGACTTGTGATTGACTTGTGATTGACTTGTGATTGACTTGTGATTGACTTGTGATTGACTTGTGATTGACTTGTGATTGACTTGTGATTGACTTGTGATTGACTTGTGATTGACTTGTGATTGACTTGTGATTGACTTGTGATTGACTTGTGATTGACTTGTGATTGACTTGTGATTGACTCAACTACAGCCCTGATGTGAATGCTTTACAGCAACAGAAGAAATAGCAGAAACATTCTATACCTTGCAAGCTTGTCATTTTATTAGGGGGAGGGGTTGCCCCTTGAAAAAAAGTTTATTGCCCCCTGACGGAAACAAACTACCGAAGCCGTAATCCGCAAACAATACCCATCAGCTGATCTCGGCAATCCTAGAGGGGCACTGGGCGGAAGTCACATGACCGTGCAGCTGTGCCGGCCTGCCTTCTACTCTGTGAATGTCACGGCCAATTAAGATCTGTCGATGAGTCACGCTTGTCATTGGCCCTGCCTGTTTCTATGGCAACAAGAATTGATGAAAACCATCTGGAAATGCTGTTGGGGGGAAAGGAATGAAATTTACTTCCTCAGGTTGTGGTGTGGCTGATTTCCAAGTTTCTGTGGTGCTGGGTTATTATCCTACTTGGAGATAAAGATGAAAAAACAAAACATAAATTTCAGAAACTTCAGTTTGAAACCACACAACTAGTTACAAACTGGGGCCAATTTCATAAAGCTGTTTAGCAAAAATATTTGCTTAATCAAAAATTTGTTTGCTTTATAAAAATGGGTTAATAGTCAACATTTTATGTCAACTTGTGTTCTTAGCAAGAATAGCAGATATTCTTGTGAAAAACACAAATTGGCATGCAATTGTGACTACTGACCCATTTTTATAAAGCAAACAAATTTTTGATTAAGCAAATATTTCTGCTAAACAGCTTTATGAAATTGGCCCCAGGGTCTCAACAACCAAAAAAACTTGTATTTCCATTTCTTTTTGCTTTTCTTTTGTTGCCAAGTTTTTTTTTCTTGTGTTTTTATTTCCCACTAATTAAAAGGTTAATTAATAAGCAGAATGGTCTCTTAAGTACTGTTGTTGCTTGTTAAGTGTTGTGCAACATTTGGTACAAATGACAGATGCTGAACCTTTTGCAATGTAGAGATTTATCAGGTGATTAAGGCAATTTCTAAAGTTAAAAAAGAGACAATTTTTTTAAAGCATCAAAAGCAGCTTAAAGCGAAGGGCAGACGACATGTTTATCTAGTTGTTCACAGTGAAGAATTACCCCACTAACTGTCTTATGTCCCACATGCTGTGTCCTTTTACATAGCCACGACGTTATTGTTATCATCACCATCCTCGGCGATCCCCTCATCGATAGCGCTGCCCATTTCCAGCGCAGGAGCACCAGGGGGCACGTCATCTTGCCCAACGACGCCTCCCGCATGCCGGAGCTTCATGACGAGTCCCTTCACGGTGCTCGGTACGAGTCGGCCCGATAATGGTCTGGTGCACACCCACCAACAGCAGGTGTGTCCCCACCCCCTCCTCCCTACCCCCTGCCATTTTCAAATTTAGCTTGATGTTACGGCAAAAAATATCACTGACTTTCCTTTTGGGGACATCCAGAGTTGTCAACATTTTCACTGTTCTACAAAGAATGATTAAGTAATTTATGTCAAATATATTCACCCCGGCAGTCCCCGGGTCATAATCTCCCAAAATAATCACTTATTCAGACTTAATAATTGGGGCAAACCGGGCAGGGGTTTGGGTCCTATCTTAAAGTGATCTCTGGAAGGGGTGGTTATCTCATTGAAGGGTTTATCCCTCTGTAGGGCTTGCTAAGCTCATGTGATAGCCAATCCCAATCAGTGAGGAACAACTGCACTACCGTGATTCGAGACCACCAGTTGACTTCATAACTCAATTGGTACAATGTAGGGCGTCTGCACGTTAAGGTCACATAAGACTTAACATGCACTGTAAAATGTACTGACAGAAATCTTTTGATAAGTACTATTTCAGGGGAGGGAGGGGGGTCTTGAAAAATACTACTCTGTGTAGGACTGTGAAAATGCTGACAACTTTGGACGGCCCCTTAACACAAGGATGTGATACAAACATTTTAATCCAGTATAATATCTTCTGTTTCCCCACCAGTGCAAATCAGTTTCATGGTTCGTTTCATTTAACATTTTCTTTTTGCACCATGTTCGCTCTGCATCCATACTGACAAGCATTTGGCCTGGTTGCATTTGATACCTATTGATTGTACCAAATAATTTGAATCGTTTAATTCAGTTTACACTGTAATGTCCCACTCTGACCCATAATTTTTTTTATTTGATAAATTTTTCTTCTAGTGCTAGTGAAAATGTCAAAGGTTTTTAGTCCAGGTATAAAGATTTTACACATAACATGTATACATGGTGGAGCATCTGCCCGGTGAGTCGGGGGTCTCGGGTTCGAATCCTGATAAAGCCATTACAATTTTTCTCTCATCCCAAGTTTGGTTGTTTCATTTCAGTGTGGATTAGCCACCATACCAGATGTTGTGTTCTTTACATACTATGTGTCAAAAAAACCCTGTCCTACTTTTAATCTTGAATAACCTTGTCATTTTCCAACGGATTTAAACCAACATTTCACATGTAAATAAGGCCTGACAAATTTAACTGAGTGAGTTTCATCAGTTTTGTCTAAGAGGGTGAGATTTAATGGCCATACGAAAAAGAGTCAATTTCAGAATTCACCACTTTCGACTTCGCCTCCCTCAATGTCAGTACATCGCTGGAGACGGTGGTGGAATGTGTGCTGCAGCCGAAAGCTTATGAAGAAAGGCAGGATCACTCCAAATGTTATTGCAAACCATTTCGATCGCTTTGAGCATTTCATCAGGAGGTCCAAAGGGACCTTGGACATAGACAGTTTACTTGAAAATGGCAGATGCCAAGTCGAAAGTGACAAATTCTGAAATTTAGGGTTTGTTTTCGTATGGCCATTTAATCTCACCCTCTTGGACAAAACTGATAAAACTCACGTAGTTAAATTTGTCAGGTCTTGTTTACATGATGTAAAATTTTGGTTTAAATCCGTTGGAAAATGACAAGGTTATTCAAGATTAAAAGTAGGACAGGTTTTTTGTACATTCGCTCTCTTTGCACTCTAAGCAATTTTATAAAATCATTCGTTCCTGTTTACCCTAGGTGCTGCCTTACCCGAATTTCAGCCCAATCAACATCAGTCCTACAACGATTGGCTTTCTGACATCCCCGGTTGCCACGCCCAGATCTACACCGCGGTCGACGCCCATACCACGTTGGACGACGCCCTTGATTTCACTCGATGAGAACACCGACTACACAATGCTGTCGGGTGAGTGAATTTCCATAAATGTACACATTTAGCCATTTAAATATTGACCACAAAATTGTCTACCCTGTGTACAAATATCCAATATTCGCTCGTAACCGGGACAGACACTTGCGTTACATTTTAGGCTGTCCCTGTTACGAGCGTATATTGGAAATTTGTACACAGGGTTTTTAGAAAGGCATGTTGTCACACTATTTGTAACCCTCTTTGGGCCTAAGTTATCTCTTCTGAACAACTGAAACTTATTTAAACAAAAGTATTTTCTCGAAAATATGGTCTGTGTTGCTAAAATTCCCGCTTTACCGTGGAAAGACTCACATGTGTATACATGTGCAATCATGTTCGGTACCCTGCCGCCATGCTTTAAATGTTATAGTTGAAGAACACTAATATACCCATATCAGCCAATCACTCAACACATTTTGCATGTCACAGTGCAGGAAGTAATTTCCGGGCCATTCAAAGCTAACTTCACTAGGGACAATGCAAGGTGACCTACAACTTTCCTAGAATTTGACGATTGTGTGTATGCTTTGCCAAGTTATAAGCTTCATCAACACAACTCAATTGTCATGCTTACAATGCCTTGGGAAATCTACTTATTGATATACATGTACCATTGCAATTAATTCTCCATAAACAGTTGAGTTTCAGAAACCTATATTAATGTAAAATAAAAACTGATTAATCTTATACATTTTGCAAGCGTGGCAGTGCAGTTTTTGTCATTTTTGTTTGGCCTTGAAAATTTCTTATCAGGGGGAAGTTTAATAATTTCTGATGTCATGGAGAAGTTTACGAAACCACCCCAAATCCCCCCAACAATCTTGGCTCACGGCCAGGCAAATTTGCTCAAGGCTAGAAACCGGATTTCCTGCTATTCAAGTCAAACTTCAACATTCTCCCCTGACAAATTTGGGCCTGCTCTGAAAACACTTCATCATTTCCCTTAATTTTAATGCTTTGACTATTTTCCCTTGTGTATTAAACAAGGACATTTTATTTACTTTGAAAAGAGAACAATGTTTGTGTGGAAAGATTTATGTAAACACTTCCACCTTACAAATTGAAAGGAGAAATTTAAAATAAAACTGTTGTGTATTTCCTAATTTCATGCGTAAAATTAATTGGAACATAATTTCCCAAGAGCAATATTCAGGAACTACTCAAGAGCACTTTTAAAATTCACCAAAGTTTCAAAAAGATACCGGAAAATTAAAACAATAAGAACTAAAAAATTTTAAAAAAGGAAAATGACACAAAACAAAAAAAGGCCAGAAAGTTACGTGGCGTAAAAAGTCAAATTATCAATGTAAATTTTCACACTTTTAATCAATTCCTGGATGTAAATTTGAATTATTTTAAATATTTAATTTAAATTAAATCCTAAATAAGTTGTAAAAAATAGTGCTCTTCAAGTGATAAAAATGTTCTTGTATAAAATAGAAAGTTTATATACACTCGACCAAAAAAGTTTTGTCACCAGTAAGACATTTATAGATTTTTATTATTAAATTGGATTTAATGTAGGAAAATAATATATCAAATTTTAGCTAAACATATCCCTCAAAGGAATAGAGCTCAAGAGAGATCATGATGGCAAGCTTCACTGAACAGGAATGCAACAAAGGAGTGTGGGATCAGAATGAAAAACACCAAAGAACAATGCAACTTGTGATTTGGGCAATTTGTGTGTAGACAATTCGGAAATTTTTAAGTGAGTTTGGATTTATCAATGTCTTGTCAAAAACATCCAAATCAAAATGGTTAAATTGTCCAATCTGAATCGTGCCATTGCATTAGGTATGGTGGAAGCAAAATACTGAACTGTAACTCCCCTTGCTTGAGTGCAATAAAGTTGACATCGTTGTTGTTTTTTTTTTTCATTCTGACCCCACACTCCTTCGTTGCATTCCTGTTCCTCGAAGCTTGCCATCATGGACTCCGTTGAGCTCTATTCCTTTGAGTGATATGTTCAGCTAAAATTTGATATATTATTTTCCTACATTAAATCCAATTTCATAATAAATATCTACAAATGTCTTACTGGTGACAGAACTTTTTTGGTCGAGTGTACATCAGCAAAGCAATTCTTTCATAACAGGATTTTACTAAACCCTTTTTATTGGTTTTTTTTGTGTGTCAAATACAGAACTAATTTTAATATCAAATTGGTTCTGATTGACCCCACCAGGTTTAATAGCTTCTGCAACGGGCGAAGAGGCTTTCTTAAGTTGTGGAGGTAGGTCTTCTCTCCCTTTTGTTTTTTTTTAGCTTGGTGCTTTTGCGCAACAAAAATGGTAACAATTCTTGGGCGGGAATTGAACTAAAAACCTGGGGTTCCGTGGCCGAGTGGTTTAGGTCGTTGACTCACAACATTTGGGCAAAAAAAACCCGACTGTAGTACCTGTGCCCTTGAGCAAGGCACTCAACCACAATTGCTCCATCCTTTAGAAGGGATGTAAAGCCTTTGGTCCAGTGTGTTGTGTAACACACTTAAAAGATCCCAGAGCACTCTTTCGTGAAGAGTAAGGGGATTCCCCGGTGTCTCTGGCTTGGCTGCCAAAGGTACCGCCCGTATGTATCTCGATGTTTAGGCGGAATATAATAGATGTAAAACGCTGTGAAACCTTGTGTAAAAGCGCTATATCAATGCCAAAATTATTTCTCTATTTTATCCAATGGGGCGACACTTTTTGTGTAGAGAGTCATGTTAGGGCGACGCGGTCGGTTAGGGCGACAATTTGGCGTAGCCCCAATATTTTGGAAGTCAAAAACCATTTTTTAAAGGTCAAAATCCATCTTTTTCAAATCGAGAACCATTT
This sequence comes from Henricia sp. BOLD:AAB3569, assembly GCA_037783545.1. NCBI lineage: Eukaryota > Metazoa > Echinodermata > Asteroidea > Spinulosida > Echinasteridae > Henricia > Henricia sp. BOLD:AAB3569. The sequence continues at coordinate 4,306,272 of JBBELK010000329.1, forward strand.
TTATTAGGTCTAGAAGCATTTTTATTAGGTGTGGAACCATTTTTAGAACCTCTGAGTAACAGAAATTTGGTGTCCAATCGATGTCTTTTAGCCGAAATTTCGGTGGTCGTCTGGCAAAGTCTTACCGGCGGGTCGTCCCTTTGCAGCATTAAGTGATATTATTTCTCTATTTTATCCAATGGGTCGACACTTTTTGCATAGAGAGCCCTATTAGGACGACGCTCTCTATTAGGTCGACAATTTGGTGTAGCCCCAATATTTTGGAAGTCAAAATCATTTTTTTAAGGTCAAAATCCATCTTTTTCAAATCGAGAAACATTTTTATTAGGTCTAGAACCGTCTCTCTTAGGTCTGGAACCATATTCGGAACCTTTGGGTAACAGAATTTTGGTGTCCAATCGATGTCTTATAGCAGAAATTTCGGTGGTAGTTTGGCAAAGTCTTACCGGCGTGTCGTCCCTTTGCGGCATTAAGTGATATTCTTATTATTATTATTAAACTAAATATTATGTTCTATTCTTTTTTCCAGAGAGATTTTTGCCAGTGAATTTGACGGCCGAACCTATGGAAACAGCAGGCAATGCAGACCTGTCGTCGGCAAGCAAATGAGACAGGCAACCAGTCTAAATCGCAAGTATTGACCACGGCAAGTAGCACATTAGCAGCAGTATGTAAAATGAACCACTGTAGACAGACAGCCAGTCTATGGTTTAGACTGGCTTCCTCATGGTTTTATCTTTCTTTATTAAAGGGCAAGTTTGATTTACGACCATAGTTAACTATAGTTCGACTATTTCCAACCGAACGCAGTCTAGTCAACGATGGTTAGTCGTGTCTGGTCGACCATTTGGAACCAGCCAACAGGGCACGGTTGCGCTGATCACTGGTACCCATTAGGTATTGAGTTGATGCAATGGAACCAATTGACTCAGCAAAGGCATTCGCACGTATGTCTGTTGCCATGATGATGTTTAACCAGTTGTCAACTGTGGTCGCAAATCAACCTTGCTCAAAGTACATGTAGTTCGTTCAATGCTGCAAGATAATGCTAACAATATAATACAAGCCAAGTATTCCTACACATAATTTTCCCTTGCTTCGAAAGGCAGCGATTGTATTCTGATAATTATAGACCATTCCCAGGACGCCTTACCTGTACACGTCCGCCATAGCTGGGACGCAGCTTTTTCCAGTGTCTGGACTGTGCGTTGTTGTTAAATCGAACAGCTGGAATCCATGATGCGCACAACGCGCTCTTCGCACACACAAATTCACACAGAGCCTTTTTGCGCGTAATTGCCAGGCGTGTCGCTTTGAGAACAAGCGGTGTGGAAGAAATTTTGAGTGAAACGATGCACAGAAAATCACTGAATTTTGAAAGCACTTTCTGTCCAAGCTAATTCTGTGGAGGGAATTTGTCGTTAAACAATGCACCGAAAACCACAGAATTAGCTTGGACATATTGTTTTCATAATTAAGTGATATTCAGTGCATCGTTTCACTCAAAATTCCCTTCACATTGCTTTTTCTCAAAGCGACGCGCGTCACAATTGCGCACACGCGTCAAGGCTCAGTGTGAATTCACCATTACAACAAACGCGCAAGTTGTTCGAAGTGACGAAACAATGAGCATCATCACAACGCGTGTAGTTCATGCACTGACGTGTCCCAGCTATGGTGAACATACAAGGAAGGATTTCCATGGTAATGGGAAAGGTCTATAGATACAATATTGGATGGCTTTGAGGGTGATATGAGAATATACCACACAAGTCAGGAAAATACTGAACGAGCCGAATATTATTATTGTTATATAAAATGAAGCTTATACCTTCTTTGTTTTGAAAGTTTTTCGCAAGATTTTTGTCTGTTTGGTGTTGAAAACTTCAGTTCTTTTCCAACATTTACAACTGCATGCGCTTTTGTTACTGTTGTACAGTATTTTTTGTTACTGTACTTACTTGCGCGTTGCGCACACACGCACAGTGCATTCACTCGATGTACGATGCGCGTGTGTGCTTTGCTGCCCCCAGCATGGATGCACATCGGATTTGGTCTCTGTGCTGCACAGTATCAGAAACCCACGGTATCCGCAAAAGCTTCATTTTATATAATAATACAAGTTCCTTTTTGGAATGGACGTTTAAGTGCTGCTACTTCACTCCAGTCATAAAATCAGCTACGTTTGCCTTCTTAGATAACTTGCGATGGTGTTTTTTTTTACGTCCTAATCGTGCCGTGATTTTCTTTTCTTTTTTTCCCCTTTTGTCAGTATTTATTCAGGTGATTTTGTAACATATATACAAAAATAATGCATGCTTAAGTGCCCTATCAAAATATTATATTTATATCATTACAAATGATGTTGTATTCTCTAAATATTGTCCTTTTATTGCTTTAAAAGCACTTTATTTCAATTTATTTTTTAAATTTTTTTTAAAATTAGAGCCTTCGTTTTATTCGCATGCAAGCTTTGCACATACTCCATCATAGCTAAAAATTGAGCCTAAATTGAGAATTGAATATGATATTTAGTAGCCCGAACGCCTCTGGCCAACACACATGACGGCCAAAGCGGTAAACCGCCCCCAGCAGCCGGACTTTTTTATAGCGAATTTGCTACATACTTTGAGCGACATTTTCCTCTCACCCAGGACAGAGATTTCCAAAGTTAGGGTACCTACACATAGAGGAACTCACACCTTTTCCAAAACACGTTTCCTTATCCAGAAATCCTCATCAATCTGGCCAAGAGGCAACGATCAATCTACAATTCCAGAAATATTGTTCCTCCATTGCCGTTTTAAAAAACATGGCGGCGGCTATCTGGGCGTAGCGTGCCTAATGCTACACGCCCTAAAAAGTCCGGCCTTTGGGGGCGGTTTACAGCTCTGGCCGGCATGTGTAACTGCCAGAGGCATTCGGGCTAGGGACATGCGCAGACCTTTAACACAAATTGGCTTGCACGTTTATTCGACTAAAAATGTCTGGTCAAAGATGGAATTGTGACTAGTCAAAATAAAACAAGAGGCCAGACGTTTTTGTCCTCAAAATTGTCAAGAAATTTTACTAAAACAAGTAAAGTTAATAGGATAGGCATTTGCACGCAACACCATTTTCTCGCATTGCTAAATCAAGTTGTCAACTAGCCTTGTTATTCAACTATGTACATAAATAATGCATATATTTTATTGAAATATAATCCTTAAAATTAACGCATGCTTTTAAGTCCCATATAAGTCTGATACAAAGTCATTAAGTATAATCAAGGTCTTTTCTGACTGATGTGATTTTGTACCCAAAAATAACAAATTTCAATCTAAAACCCATCCAATAATGCCCTGAATTTGCCTATAGCTACATTACTGTATTGCGCATGTTTACTTTTATTATAAGTAAATTAAATTGAGCATGGAAAATATTACTTAAACTGTGTACCTTTAATACATTATATTCTTATCTTCACATTCGTAAATAGTATTTCTATGCAATAGATTCTGGTAATTATGAAAGTAAGGCCACAGAAGTCAGGATGCCGGATTATAATGGATGCATTGTTAATGTACTGAACTCGGAGAAAATTAGACTGGTGCATGGATTTGTAGGCAGCCGATAATAAGTGGAGGAGGATTTTTGTTAAAATTGCTGTGCAAACAATCATTGCTGATTTTGACAAAACATGCATCTCTTTAGAAGAAACTAGTTAAAGGGGATTTATTTTGCCTGTGAAAGGGTGAATTGAGGCCCCTAAAATGCGAAATGGGTGCTTCCACCAGGCTGGGACACAAAGCGTGACATTTCCTTGTTTCCACAAAATGGTCGATATGTAAGCAACTAGTCACCATTTATATAATGCATAGTTCCGAGATTGCCCAGTTAACACCGCCCCTTAGATATTGTTGCTATGTGCTCACAAGCCATCGCAAAAAAATGGCGAGACTACGTACAAAGCAACGGGACTCGGCATGGAAAGCACAGATTCCTTGGAGAAAACCCAAAGGTATTTATGTTTTGAGGTCGACAGTTACCGTAGCACACACTGAGCGAAGGGCTAGTAATGCAGGGATGCCATATATTCATAAAAATGCGCTTTCCTACCTTTGAACAGCGAATCGCCCAACATTGAAACCAAAATTCACCCGGTCACTGGCGCATACAACATACAAACTGTATGGGCAGAAAATCGCGTGATGATTGCATCACTTTGACCTGTGTGGGCGCCGTCTGCTAGCTCTGTTGTGATTGGTCGCGGGTTCAGGTTGATTGACAGGTCGGAACTATGCATTATCTTGCATCATACGGTTGCTTTCATTGTTATGTGATAATATGACAAGTCCTCAGTATTGATAAAATTGTGCATTTTTATTTATTTTAAAAAATGGTGGTTTCGAACGAAACATGGACACCACGCCAATTTTGCTCTTTGCACTCTGACCTTGAAGGTTCTCTTGTTGAATTTAAAATTAGTACACAGTTGTTGACCTGAACAATCCTTTGTAATCAGAATTTTGAGGATTCTGTCCTGAATTTCTGTGTTGAAATTTGTTGAAAAATGCCGAGTGTCGCACCCACATTTGCACACAATTCCATTTAGTTGACTGTTGCTCCTATGTTTTGTTATAAATAATGGAGGTTTTTAATTTATCTCATTCAACTGCTGGTATTTCTGAGTACTATTGACTCAGGAAATTCATACTGCACCAGTAAGTGAAAAAATATATGGTCAAAAAGTTTCGGACGTAACATGGACACTGTGTCCAAACCTCATGGAATGACCCAAATTATATGAAAATTAAAATACCTGTAGGATTGTCCACACAACTTCATCTTTTTGGTTGTAATAGTCTGACATAAACACTGTTTTGAATTTCAAAGACCAAATTTACATCTCCAAAACTCGGCCTAGTCTCGCTCATAATATTCAAATGAAATAAAAATGTTGCAAACCTTTGTCCCATGCATAACTTGTCTATGTAGCACACGGTAATGCCAACTCAAGTTACAGAATGTTTTAAGTATACCGGAAGGAATTTTAGAAATATTTCTGGATTCCAGAAAAGAGAGGCTTGTTCATGTGGCGTAATTTTGCTTTGTCAAGAAGCGTTGAAAACCAAACTGTTTTTATTTGTATAGGGACTTTGAGCAAATTGAAATTGCTCTTATATTGTCTTCCGAAGTACAGATTTTAAACGGGGCATGGAATGATGACATGAGGTGTAAGAATTACCCAGAATTAATTGTATATCTGTATTTTAAAAAATTGTGAAAATTGACATTTTTCTTATCAGCTTTACCAAAGTATGTACAGAATTGTAAGCTGTTCCTATATTAAGTACATTTTGTTTCTTTTTTGGTGTTTTGGAAAGGAGTAAACATTTCACATTTTTGTTTTGCTGTTGGAGTGTACAACAAACAGCAAGGAATTACATGTAATTGACATTAGGACAATGTCAGGGACACCATTTTAGGTGGAACATGTCTTCCACTGTTTTTGTACCAAAATTTCACAAAAGAAAATGTTAAAAATACACTTTTTTTTTATAGCTCCTCATTTATTCATGTGATATCAATTTACAGAAAATTTCTGAAGATGTCCTGATAACATTCAAATCTAAACAATTTTTTTTTTCTTGAGAGATAAACACCTTTTTAGAAATGTATTTCAACTTAAAAAAAAAAATTACTCTGAACACATACAGTACGTCTTTAAAGGCAGAGGCTCGTCAGCAATGTGCGCATGCCAAATTCGTGCTACGAAATACCAGCTCCATAGCAAAGGCATGGAGCTGCGCATTGCTGACTAGCATCTTCCTTTAATACAATGATCGTTGCATACTTCCTTAAAAGGCAAACAAGGAAATTTTTTAAAATATTGACAAATGGGTATTCCCCTGGAGACAATGCCCCAGATCTGACTACAGTTCATAGACGGAAAGACTTGAATAAACAAACATTTCTCGGTGTCTTAATCTCTACAATGACCTTTTAAAAAAAATTAAACATTCAAGAACCTATCTAAACATGAGAAATAGAAATTTTGCTATTAATAAAAATAATAATAATATTAATAATAACAATTATGTATTACATATAATGTACATATCCACCCCACAAGGTACTGATTAATGTCCCTGGTCATTGGGTTCAACTGTAGTATTCCTTAAAACGTCTCCACTCCCTGTGGCATAAACAGCTACATGGCTGCCATTTAGACACTCATGGGCTAATCACATGTGTACACCCCACAGGTACATGTACCCATTAAAGGCCCATTGTATCATTTGCAAAGACCAAATTTTGTTTTTCATGAGTTGACCAAAAAAACCTTACTCAAAGTGTTGATAGCAATGGTAACAAACACCACATGAATATATTTCCGTCCAAAATGGTATTTAATGCTGGAAATTGACAACCGAAGGTGGTTTTCTAAAAAAAGTCCTGTGCACAGAACTTTGTTACCATTCACTTGTACAAAAAATCCATATAGATTTTCAAGGTTTTCTGAAGCATTGATGCATCTAAGTAGCTAAAATTTCTGAACATTCTTCCTTAGATATGTTACACTCTTATTCCACGAATCTGTAAAAAGTTTTATCTTGCAAATGATACATAGGGCCTTAACTCCTGGGTGGGGAGAAGCAATTTATGACAAAATACCTTGCCCACGAGCACACACCACAAATAAACCCTGAGTTTATCTCGCAATCTACAGAATTAAAGGAGCGTGTCCAGCTCACATTTTTGAACCACCCTCCACCCCGTTTTTTCGATCCTAGGTGTTGAGATTTTCATACAATATCATTTGTCACATTTTTCTCATTACCATTGTGGAATTTCGCATTCTCAATTCGTATTGGGAGCTTTCACAAATGAAAGAGAACAATAGAGCCACGTGGGAAAAGGCATGTGGCTGCGAGCATAAGCATGTGGCTCTATTTGTCTCTTCCCTTCTGGAGGCAAGCAACAGTGACTCGTAACCTTTTGACCTACTGTGAAAGCTCTATTTTCAAGGATATCATAAAAAAAACTGTTAACTAATTAATCCGGTTCCATAAAGCAGTGCAGTAACTACACCAACCTTTTTGCTTCCACATCCAAATTGGAGATTGCAAATTTCCTGTTTTCTTCCCATGGATAGTATGGGGAGGTATTTTATAGGAAAACAATCCATTTTCTGGTAAAACCTGAACACCTCCTTTAACCAAGCTCTTGAATTGAAATACTAGATCACTCAGTGCAGTGATTATTGTGTCCCACTTTAGAATTATTGAAAGAATTGTGAACAGTTTTTTGCCACCATTTTAATATTTACTAATATTTAGCTTACATGTAACAACATTTAGACTATTTAAGAATGTCTTGCGGCAAATTGTTACCAAATTATTCTTAAGAGTGAAATGTTTTGGAACTGTTTAACTCAGAAGTGTTAGCAGTAATGTTTTATGGCATGAAAAAGGATTAATGATGTATATCAGAAATCAAATGTATAACTCAAATCAGAAAGTGTATAGTAGCCAAATTGTGCTCTCAGTATTACTCCACACACAAGTATGACTCGTATATAAAGGACCCTTCCATTAGAAAATCAAAAATTCTGTGGACAAATTGCAGAAGGGCACACACACAAAAAAGCCAAGAAAAGCTTGGGAAACAGAGGCTGGTGCCTGTTGTTTGTAATAAAATAACACTTCCGGTAGAAAGTCGAACGGGGAGCAAGATCAGGGGCCAATTTCATGGAGCTGTTTAGCAGCCGATTTTGTGCTAACGGAGGCTCCGGCTATTTCATGGAGACTGTAACCTTGAGGACTGGCAAATGTTTGCTAGCTTCAGAGGCAAATTTGCTAAACACTTGTGACGCAACAATGCCAGTTTCCAAGCACGTGCATGCTTAATCACGCGCATGCTTAATCACGCCACGGCCGTGAAATAGCCTTAAAGTTAGCACAACGTTTCTGCTACAGTAAGCACACGTTTTCAGCTAGTGCTTAAGCAGCGCCATGAAATTGGCCCCTGAGCTTTTGTAAAACCATTTTTCCCATATGTCTGAAGGACTCGATAGAATTTAAGAAGGACATTTTCATGAAATCTGTATTTTGGGTTGTTCCAGTAGTAAGATATAAAACTTAAAATTTGTGTTAATGTGTGCCCACTTTAACTGAAATTGAATGCTAGTATTGGTAATTTTATTATTTAAATCTATACTTTAGGGTGGTTTGGTTTTTGTTGGGATGAACACTTTTAATTGATTCGTCTTTCTCATAGTGAAAGATATTGCCAGAAACACTTACATTTAAAGGCACAGGCTCGTCTGCAATGCGTGCGCGCCAAATTCGTGCCATGAAATACGCAGCTCCATAGCAAAGGCATGGAGCTGCGTATTTCGTGGCACAATTTTGGCGCGAGAGCATTGCTGACGAGCCTGTGCCTTTAATGTCTGACAATGATTTTTACATATTTTATTTTTTAATTACATAAAGTAAAATTCCTTTAAAAGGTTTTAAACTGGTTTGAAGGCAGTTTTTATGATACTTATAGACTGCCGAAGTGAATACGTCATCTTTTCTTAGTTGCCCAGGCAATGGCTCTACACTTTAAAAAATCACTGAACCGTGTCCCTGTGCTTTGCAATGGTACATTTTCTGACGGCCATGATGTTTAGAGCGAATTTCCACGGTAATGCACGTCACACTTCGGTTGTCTATTGAGCAAATTGCACAAGTCTGGTGTAATGGGGACCCTACAATTTTTAGGACCCCAAATTTTAAGAATTACCCAGATATCTTAAACTTTTCATAATTTTCTGGCCAAATTAACCACCCAAAATCTCGAGACCTCAAGACTTTTTTCTGAAGTACTCCGCACCCGGTATGAAAAAAAATGTTTATTCTGCCATCTGTACAAAGAAATCGTCTTATTTCAAAGGGAACAGTTGCAATCTATTTTTTTTTTTTTGGTTTTTTTATTTTAATTTTTTTTTTTCGTCCTGATTGATAGCTAATCTAGATAATTTATAATATTCCTGGTAGAAGTATGATTACAAAAACTGTATATCTTTAAAGTTTTGGATTTCTAATCTGTATATTGTATTAAACTGCTGTTGTATTGGCTTTGTATACGCTCTGTGTATAATCAAAAACCCTGTAAATTGTTTTTGTGAAGAAAAGCTGTTTTTGGATCAGCAAGTTTTGTATAGACAGTGTACATAGGACACGGACGAAGGATTTTTCTACGGTAAGAGTTTATAATATTTATGTCTTTTTTTCCTTGTTCCACAGAAAAGATGGCATTTGTGCCTATAAATTGAAGGCAAATGAGCCGTGTTTGTGAAAAAAATTCTATTAAAGATTTTTTACAGGGTGAAATTCTGTGTTGGTTGAAGGCCCCTTTATTATTTCAGTTTCTGTGTTTACCTTTAACCTCACCTGACCCAAACCTTAATGAGACCTTAACCTTGGTCAACGTTTAGCGGGCTCACCTGACCCAAAATTCATGGGACCTTCACCTTGGTCCTCTTCTAGCGGGCTCACCTGACCCAAACTTTAATAGGACCTTCACCTTGGTCCTCTTTTAGCGGGCTCACCTGACCCAAACTTTAATGGGACCTTCACCTTGGTCCTCTTTTAGCGGGCTCACCTGACCCAAACTTTAATGGGACCTTCACCTTGGTCCTCTTTTAGCGGGCTCACCTGACCCAAACCATGGACCTTACTTTTGGTCCTACATGTATTTTATGATCATCATGTATACATAGCTCAATTTCAACCAAGCAATATTTTAACTAAGGACTTGTTTCTTTCTGAATTTAAATGTATTAAATTCCATGTGATATTAACACAGATGATGTGCTGTTCAATCGTCGTACGGCTGGATCGAACTATAATCTCTCGGGGAACAGCAGGAGAGATTGCAAGTCTGTGCAATTCATAATTCTCGGATTAACATAAGTTATTATACACTACAATCTACAGAAACAGTTTTCCAAAAACAGTACTATGGCTGTCTGAATCTCGCAAATTAGGCCAGCTTTATTCTACGTTTTATCTGGGAAATGATTTCTGTAATTCTAAGCAAACTTCTTTTTTTTCAAAAAAGGAAACCTTGCCATTTTATTAAACCTTAAAATGATATTTAAGGCTTGAAAATATTTCGTTCATCCTGGGAAAATTAAAGGCAACATTTTTGTTTTGGCCTGAGTTTTAGTAGATGCATCTGAGAGGGCGGTATGCATAAAGTAAAGTCATCTGATTTTTTAACGAAATCCTGAAGAAACAAAATATGGCATTACGTGTTTAAAAAAACATATTGTCGGAAAACTAGCCTGCAGAAATTCATGCAGTGGTGTTTCGAAATACCTTTGAAAGCTATAGATGGTTGAAGTGATTGATTAAAAAAATGATTGTGCCAACTCAATTAAAACAAAAACTTCACTTGTTATTTTCCCGACAGTAAACAAACAATAATATGATACTGCGTTCCCTGAGTAAGGTTTTTCTTTATATGCACTGGAACTACACGGACATCATTTCGACATGCATTCACAAATCATATTCAACTTTGCATTAAAATTTATAAAGCTCGCTGACTCATAATGCACAAACTGAATCACATATATTTAGTATCAGAAATTTGCATAACAGGGCACTGACATTGCCAGGACACACGGTATATATGACATTATGTCGGCCTAATTTCAGATATTTTACACCCAGTCGTTTGCGGAGAATAAAGATAAATTTCTTGTTCTGTTCAGTAGTTTCGTGTGAGGTAATTTCAGTAGACATTTGTTTTTCTTCGCCGAAATTGATACCAGTTTTTAACAATGCCCTCTGAACAACTTGTTTACTGCGTATTGCGGCAAAAATTTCAGACAAAATTGCGCATATTTGTTTATGAATAGCGGACCATGTTGTTTGCCTTTGCCGCGTCTGCGGATCACGCCACAAAAGTTTAATAGGTAAAATTTAATCCCATGTCCCAAAAAAAGCTACACAGAATTACTGGACATACCATTTTGTTCATTTTTCTTCTATTATAACATCAACTGTATGAAGAATAAAAGCCGTATTTTGTGAAGTTTTTGGAAAATTTTACCCATAAACGTTCTGAATTGTGATTCAGGATCGAACGTCATCCCCGCAATTTAATCGAATAGCCCCAACCTGTTTACGTCCACGCATAAAAGATTCTTTACAATAAGTCGCCATATTGATAAGGCTCCGGTGTGGGGCAGTTAAAAAATGACCAAAAAATCGCAGATTTAGAACGCCAAAAGAGTAAAAATGGTGGAATTTACGAGGATGTTATTCCGGGATGATGGGTGTCTTTTTCTCAATGGATAAGGTGGTGTATATTTGCTGCAAGATGGCGGTTAAAACGAGGGTAAACACGGTTTAGTTGGAGGGTCCATCGTCCGGCTTTGCTGGACACACCGTGAAGATGGAAACACCCTACCGGAGATCGAGGCGGACTTCCCCGTACACGCCCAGCTGCATCTCGGTCAGGGTCTGTGTGCTGGGTGCAAGGACGGACCGAAGTGGTTTTCAGGTCTTGGTGCTTTTGTACCTTCTGTCTGCTGTTTCTGCTGCTCCAACTGTTGGTAAGCTGAGTTTTATATTTATTTAAAACAATTAATTTTTACTTGTTTTGCATTCTAAGAATAGATTTAGGCCCTAGGCATGCTAGGCCTATTTTATAATATTCATTGTTGACTTTTTTCGTCATATTATTTATTACCATCAGGAAATGTCAGAAACTGTTAAAGTGTCAGATACTGGCAGGAATGAGTCAGAAACAAAAAATTAAACTTGAAAATTAATTTATGACAATTAATTTATGAAAATTAAAATATACAATATTAATTTTTAAAAACTAAAATTATTTTTAACATAATTTAAAATAAATTGCATTCAAAAAGGTTAAAGGAACACACCGGCTCACTGGTTACATAATTTAGTGATATAGCATAATCGACAATTTGTTTATGGTCTTTTTGAAAAAGATTATCAAAATGTCACGTAATTAACTAAAATAGCTTAAAAAGTTAACAAAAACAGTCAATAGTTGGGTTATACGCTTTACCAGCTGTTCACTATCGTGCGAGACTCACGACTTTGTCCGAGACGATTTGCTCTTTGCTTGGCAGCTTTTGCTTTGGATATCTCTCATTTATTTTTAGTGACGAGTGCTTTTCAGGTTCTCTTCAGTCTATTTCAGAAAGACCTTCAGAATCATGTATGGGTCTATTTCAAGCCCAAAATAGCCCAACAAAACATGTGTGTTCCTTTAAATTTAGATTTAAGATTTAATAAAGATTAATTTTTAACAATTTATTTTAAAAACTAGCATTTAATTTTTAGAAATTTAAGTTTGGGAAATTTCCTTGACAGTTCCGGGCTGCTTTCTGGTACTTGTTTTATTCCATTATTCAAATAAATAAATAAATGTTCTGATCAAGTTTGCTTTTGGGGAAGATTAATATTTTTTTATTTTTTATGTAATAAAGTTTTGTTTTTTGCACTGATGAGCGGTAGTACTATTTACCGGAAAACATACTAAATACCGGAAAACACCAAAAAGAAAACACAAAAAAAAAACCACTGGAAAACACATTAAATACCAGGAAAACACCCAAATAAAGCTACAGTCACATAGAACACGGTATGTACACGGTGGTGCACGGTAGAGCACGGTAGAACGCATTGCTATACTGTGCTTTATCGGCCCGAAAATCGTGTAAAATCGCGTCGACGGTCGTCTCGAGGGTCGACGGTCACTGTCCCCCGGTAGGGCACGGTTCCCACAAGGCAGAACGCGGTAGAACACGGCGCCAACACGATGCGAACACGATGCAAATGCGGTAGAGCGCGGTGGAGCACAGTAGCCTCACGGTACAGTGCGGTAGGAACACGGTAGCAACACGGCACAGCGCGGTAGAACGCGGTAGCCACATACCGCGACATACCGTGTTCATACCGTGGTCTACCGCGGTCTACTGTATCTCTACCGTGTTGCTACAGTGTTCAAACGTACCTCCCGGTAGAACACGGTGTCTACAAGATAGCCCCGGCGCCAACACGGTGTCCACACGGTAGAGCCGGCGCCAGCACGGTTCCAACACGGTAGAGGCGACGCAGCCGGTACAGTGCGGTGTCCGTGCGGTGAATTCTTAATTTTTAAACATTTTAAAAGTTAGAAATCCGTTTCCTGGCACAGCGCGGTAGCCCACGGTAGAGCGCGGTAGCCCACGGTACCGATACGGTTACCTCTGCGGTAGAGCACGGTAGACGCCGATCTTCAACCGTGCTGTACCGTGCTCTACCGTACCTCCAATGTGACTGTACGGTAGCTTAACTCCCCAAAACATACCTAGAAACACCCGAAAATATAGGCGAAAAACGACCGCGTTTTTCGGTGTTTGTTTTCGTGTGTTTTCCGGTATTTAGTATGTTTTCCGGTGATTTCCGGTATTTAGTATGTTTTCCGGTGTATTTTCCGGTGTTTTCCGGTAAATAGTATCTGATAAGTAATTTTATTTTTTTGCAGTGCCTACAATATCTTCCTCTGAAAATACCGGTATTACAACTTCTGCAGAGGTATATACTCAGCAATATATGTCGTCAGTTCCAACAGAATCGGCAAATCCAGGTAGGCTAGAACCAACGCTGTACGGAGAAAAATAAAATAAGTAGCCACTGGCTCCTAAGGAAAAATAAAAAACCGAAACATAAAAAGTACCTGTACAGTTCCAATGGCACAAAATCCACAAATACCTGGTTGCGCGCCACACCAATTTGGCCATGTGCAAAGACTAATGTCACGACATTATTTTTTCATTGACCTACGGGATCAAAATGCCTTTGATTTTGTGATTGTGGATTGCATAGCGGACAACGAGCTACAAAAGCACAGTAAAACAGATCATATTTGCATTGTTAAATTTGTTCGCTTGAAGATAAATGTAAATTAGTTATCCCACTCGCGCTCGTGAAAATACGGCATAATGTAGTGCGTCTGCGTCTCATATACCACTCGGCTTCCGGCCTCGTGGGATACGGGACGCAGACGCACTACATAATGCCGTATTCCACTCGCTCGTGGGATAACTAATAATAACTGACTTGTAGATTCGTACCAAATGTTTCTGGACAAGGAAATTTAATTTTATTATTTTGCTAAATTTGTGCTCTTTCTTGAGAAATACCGGGGATTGTAGAATTTTATCACAAGGCCTTGTCTCAGTAAAAACAAGCTATCCATGTCAGAATTCTGTTTCAATGGATTTGCAAAGCATTCATAGTGTATATATGCTGTAGTGCACACACAGAAAATGTGGCCCAGTAATATGCATAATGTGGTTTGAAACCGCTATGCATAATGTGGCTCTCCAACGGGATTTTAGTTCCGCGATTTTACATGTAGTTCAGCCACGTGAACTGCTTCTACACAAGTGGAACGCTTGTAGTGTGGAAACTGAAAAGATCAGTCAAGGCTACACAATTCCATTCAATGATAGGTATTATTCATTGTTGGTGGTACTTTTGTTGAACTGTGGTTTTTAATAAAATGTTTTAACTTGTCCTATATTGCATTTGATGTAGTAAATTGCATTAATATTTTCTCTTTTCAGAAGCACCAAGACTGCCAAAAGATGTCCAAGCAAAACAGCCTATAGGTATGGTACATGTAATGAAATGTTTATACGGTAGACACTAATAAGCCGATTTTTCATGCTTTATTAGTGGATTTGGCACAAATTTTATTGAAACAATTATATACTCAGAAGGTCCGCGGTTCGAATCCCAGTGGAGCCAAGTTGCTTTTCACTGCATCCAGATTTCCAAAACTCATATGGACATTTGTATTTAATTCACCCCGGCGGTCCCTCAGTAATTGGGGCAAGCCGGGCAGGGGTTTGGGGCGTATCTTAAGAGATCTCTGGGAGGGGTGGTTATTTCTCTGTAGGGCTTGCGTAGAGCTCACGTGATGGCTAATCCCAATTAGTGAGGAACAACTGCACTACCGTGATTTGAGACCACCAGTTGGCTTCATACAGTAGCTCAATTGCATGTTAAGCAGAAAGTCAGCGGTTCGAATCCCGGTGGAGCCAAGAAGCTTTTCACAGCATCCAGATTTCCCAAACTCATATGGACATTTGTCCATATTTGTATCAAACTCATTCACCCCAGCGGTCCCTGGGTTATAATCCCTTTAAAGAAATATCACTCATTCATACTAAAAAATTAAATACGGTACACTATACATTTATCTTTTATCAACAAAGTGACTTTTCAACAGATGACAATTGAGCTTTGTTAATAAGAGGTCCTTTTGACTTTGCAGATAACATTGTTTTAAGATAATAGGAACTTTGTATTATCAAAAATGTAAACAATTGAACAAGAAATTGGAATTTAAAGTTTTTCCTTTACAGAACATTCTTTTAACAGCGCTCTCGTAATTAAAGATTTATTTCATTCAAAACTGCCTAATGAAATAGAGCATGTTGAGAACTTTGGATTTCCATGTAAATTTGATTTTATTGTTAATGTGGATATTTATACAATGAACATATCACACACATGGCGCTTCATATTAATACCCCTGGTCGTTGTTTTTTAAATTGAACCCTCTTACCGGTAGCTCCCTGGGGAGTATACAGCCCCAGGTGTCTGTTAGGCACTCATAAGCTAATCAAACATAACACCCTCACTACAGGTTACCCATTTGCTCCTGGGCAGAGAGATGCAATTTATGGCAAAGTGCCTTGCCCAAGGGCACAAGTGCCATGAACGCAGGTCAGCCTGGATTCGAACTCACGACCTGCAGAATTACCCAAGGTCTTGAGTTCGATTGACGAGACTACCTCAGGGGTCGAAATTAACACTGGTCACGTAGTCCGAGACCAGTAAAAAATCAGAAGGACCCCTAGATCTGTCAAAAGCACTGATCCGATCGACCAGTAAAAACATTTTATGACTCATGAAAACATTCCCTGATGCCTAATCCACAGTAAACATTTCTTACTCAATGCGAAGAATTCCTGATCGCTTTAGACATTTTCAGATAACTACATTTCTTTCTCCGATCTCTCAGTACTAGCGTTGGATCAAAAAGCAATCCCTACCATCCTGCACTCAATGACCTTAAACCAGAAAGTGTTGCAGTATCTCGGTGCCATTTTGGAAATCACTGTTGGACCACCAAATTTGCAGCAGGACCAGTAGAGTTCTCCAATCTACTGGTCCTTCTGACCAGCATGAAATTCAGGTTAATTTTGACCCCTGCTACCTGGCCATGGTACCATGTTGAATGTTTGTATTGCGTTGCTGAGTTTCCTTTTGACCGATTATCTTTTCGGATCCTCCAGTCTTCCAACGAAGCCCTGGAAACAAAACCGTCAATCTGGGCACTCGTGTGACCTTCAAATGCCAGCCAGAGGACAAGAGGTTAAATATCACTTGGCAAAAGGATGAAGCGCCACTGCAGAGTAAACGATACATAGTCAAGGATAACAACAACCTCAGGATTAACGGAATCATCGCATCCGACCGCGGCATGTACCGTTGCTGCGCGAAGAATGCCGGAGGAACGACATGCTCCAACCCAGCTTTTCTGGACGTTCAGAGTATGTGTCCATAATCAGATTTAAAACTTACTTCATGTGCACATCAATAAAATTCTTGTATTTATATTCGGTGTTCTCCACTGCAAAACATTTTGTCCGAGCGCGCTGAGCAATGCCCTCACAGGGCGCTGTTCAAAATAAATGCATGTAACTGCCATGGCCATTTTCGACCATGGATTGGGTCGCCGATGCAATATATATGCGTGGTACATTAACAATAATGACACCAATGGCTAGCGAATCATGTTTAGTGACTTTACACCTAATTTTGGAATGACTTCAGTGGTGTTCCCATTGGACGTTTTTTTGGGGTAAACCCCCGTGGTTGTGCGGGAGAGTAACAAAATTAAGTCCAATGGGGATGCACGGAGAATTAGCGTCCCTGTGAAAGTTACTGTGACTACGATGTAAAACTTACAGGGCGAGAGGCTGCGGAAACTTTTCGCTCAGTCGCAGGAGATTTATAGGGCCCTCGAAAAGTCCAATGGAAACAGTTTCGCCCTGTAAAATGAACACGACCCTGCAGTAAACTATGGGCCTGCACGGCAAAAGTTTACTGCAAGGTCGCGGTAGCTTTTCGCATGTGCACTAAAAGCAATTGCAAATGGGAACGCATGGGAAGATTACAAGAAGGAATGTTACCGAAGGTCGCGGTAACTTTCCGCGAGGCAGCGGAAAAGAAAGTCCAATGGGAACATGCCTTTGGCTGTACTTTCGAAGTGTTTTAGGGTTTAGTTTGCACGAAACTTCATTTTCACAGCAATTTCTACTACTCATTTCAGTACCTGTCCGCATCGTGAGCGTTGCCCAACATCTCAATGTATCGTACGGCACAATGGTCAACCTTACGTGCCTTGTAGAGGGGAACCCCAAACCTACAGTGACCTGGAGCAAAAATCAAGACTTGGTAAGTACATGTAGCAGTGCCAGAATTTTTCATTTATACCTCTCCAAAACAGGCCTTTATAAGACTGCCGCGAGCTGTTTGCCGAGTACAAAGTCATTCGTGGCTCAGCATGTCGCTTGCCGTGTGAGGTAAAATTTTTTTATTCTGTTGATTTTTTTCTGCCTTGCGAGACGAAAACCTCACCGTGTGTGGAAAACCTGAGCTGAGTTTTGGCAACACGGACCATATTTTCCAGAAAATACCTTTGTCTGGTTTAAAAATAAGTTTCAGTTGTTCTGAAGAGATAACTTAGGCACGGAAAGGGTTACAAATAGTGCAACAACATGCCTTTTTAAAAACCCTGTGTACAAATTTCCAATATAACGTGCGTAACCGGGACGGACACTTGTGTTACATTTTAAGCCGTCCTGGTTACGAGCATTATATTGGAAATTTGTACACAGGGTTTTTAGAAAGGCATGTTGTCACACTATTTTTAACCCTTTTTGGGCCTAAAGCCTAGCGTACATCGACATTGCAACTGGAAGCAACTAAACTGATCAGTTACAGAAAATGATTAGTTGCGCAACTAGCGGCAACTGGGAGCATCCAGCCATGTTTACATTTCCAGAGCATGCACATCGACACGGCAAATCGGTAAAGCGCAGAGTGCATTGCCCTTGCAACTGGAAGCAACTGTTGCTTAACTCTTCATTTTGTCACTTTAGCACTTGTAACTTCTAGGACGAGGATTTCTAGTTTATCAACGACTATTTGAAGTTTGCGCTTGATAAAATAGTCATGTACATAAAACATACGTCGTTGTTTTCGCTCATGTCGCTTGGTCATCGTGCGTCGCGTCGCAGATTTCACTAATGATAAAAGGTTGTTTTCTACTAACGGAAGGCTGGGGTTCAGTTTGTTGACGATGCGGTAAATAAGCACGTGTATCTAGCTGCACTATCGCCATTTTTCACCGCCTACGACACATTTTTCTAACTTACGCCACCAAAAACCATTGCGCAAGTTACGCCACATTTTATGGCGTAAGTCGGCGAGTTGTGCCATATCCAAATTGCAATTGCGTAAAGTTTCATGAAATCGGCTGCAGATTTGCCAAATATAGGAGAATTTAATGTGTTTTTCTTTTCTTTTTTCAGATATGGAACGAACACCCAGCTACCGGTACTGTACTGAAGAAGGAATTCTATTTAATTAACGCAACTTCATCTGAAAATTATACCTGCACAGCTGTAAACAGAATGAATGCTAAAGAACCGCCTAAAGTACAAACTTTGGAACACAGCGTCAGAGTATACAACATTCCTAAGTACGTGCTCAATTACCGTATTTCCAGTACACATTTTGATAAGAGTTCAGGGCCCATGTGCATAAAAGGCTACTAGGCCTAGTTGGCAACTAAAATGGACTTAAGTTGCTTACTAAGCCTAGTTGATTACTAATTGTGATGCATAAAACCCAACTAGATATAGTAACATTCTAAAATTCTGGCAAAAGTTAGAGTTGATCTGGGGTACCTCTAAGTCACTAGATGACAACTAATCAGTCTGCCTTTGGACAACATGGCTCGTAGAATCATGGAGCTAAACAACTTTGTGCCTAAGCTTTGCTTCACAATGACGGATTACTTGTAAGTACTGGGCAGTAATGCAATGTTACAAAGACCCTTAGAAATGAGTTATGCTCAGTTGGAATGTGGTTCGAAGCTCAAACACAATAAACTTGTCTACAAGTCCATTGTATCTGACATAATCACCTCCTCTCCAAGGCCATAGCACCCAAATCAGTTACAAACCAAATTGTCCTAGTATGCAACTAGTAAGCAATGTGCCTAGTGAGGTTTTATGCAACACAAATTAGTTGCCAACTCCGTAGGTATAAACTAGGGAATTTATAATCTTACTAAGCACTAGTTGGCAGCTAAACTAGTAGCCTTTTATGCACATGGGCCCTGGAAAACTGTTACAAATGGCATTATCTTCATGTGTGATTGAGGATGTGTGTGATAAAAACCAGTCAGCTCAGTACCTCATCTATGTTCTGATAAAACAATAAAAAACTGTGTCCATGCTTTCAAGAAATTGTGTGAAGCCACTGTCCTATTTAGGCTGGTTCCCTGGCTATACTGCATGGAAAATGATGCATACCGTAAGACCACAGGAGTCGGGGACCTAGTTCTGTTCACATGAGGCCACCCTTGAAAAACTGTGTATACACGCATTTGAATCTTTCCACGGTAAAGGGGGCATTGGCAACACAGACCATATTTTCCAGAAAATACCTTTGTCTGGTCTCAAAATAAAAGAAATAAGTTTCAGTTGTTCTGAAGAGATAACTTGGGCCCAAAAAGGGTTACAAATAGTGTGACAACATCATGCCTTTCTAAAAACCCTGTGTACAAATATCCAATATATGCTCGTAACCGGGACGGCCTAAAATGTAACACAAGTGTCCATTCCGGTTACGAGCGTTTATTGGAAATATTTTCTTATGAAGAGATATCATCTCGGGCAGAATAATTGCATTGGACAGTTGGAACCACTGCTGTCTTCCATTTCACTAACATTTTCCGGTCAAATTGTTAATACTTTGACATACAGTGAAACTTGTACATGGCCACCCTCGGGACCATAAAAAAATGGCCACTATAAGCAGGTGGCCTCTTTATAGAGGTTGCTTAGGCGTTATACACGTATGGCATTTTGGACCAAAGATTAGTTGCCTGTTTATCATGGTGGCCTTAATACAGGGATGCCAGTCTTCTGGCTATTGCCGGAATTCCGCCTTTTTCTTATTTTGAAAAAAGAAATCCGGCAAAGCCTTTTTTCCAGGCCGGAAAAATAAACGGCCGGAAATATTATTTCCAAAATATTAAGTCCAAAAAAACGTGGAAAATTGTCTCACTTACTGATCAACCATGTCCGGATATGGCCTATGTCATGTATGTACAGCCTATGTACATGATTTGCACACATGCAGTATGTCTGTATCCCGGCTATAATCATTCACGGGTAAAGTACCACGAAACCAGACTATTGATCAGAAGTACATAGACTATAGAGGGCGCTGTATCAATACAGCAGTGGGTGCCGGTGAAATTGCACACTGTCAATGTACATGTTTGTTCTACAGTAAAGAACAGAAGAGGGTGCAATGTCAGTCCCCTTTCAATAGCGTGTGTGGCCACCATTGATTTTGATACAGGCAGTGCATCGTCGGCGCATACTGCCTACCAGTTGCTTGACATGCCCATTTTGCACTGGCCTTTTTAAAGCCAACCTCAAGACATCACGTGCAGCTCATTACAATCATCCCATACCCCTTTGCTAATCACTGACAGTCAAAACAGCTGTTCAACAGCTCTGCAATGGAGTGACCATTGAAGGTTCAAGTGACCTTCAGACACCGTTTGGTCTGACAGTGAGGATACTATTGTCCACAAATAAGTTCACACATTACTACACGCAGTGTTTTCGTTGCTATTTAAAGGTTTTAAAGGTGGTAAGTTTCTTTTCCGTTTCAGTATATTTACATTTGATTTGATAAATGATTTTAAAATCCTTGTACTCTAATCTTGCAGTTACTGCGCCCGCTACGGAGGCCAAGCATGTAGTGATTTCCTGTGGGATCAAACAGTGTTCGTGGATGCTACGCTCTACAACCCGAGCAGTGTTCAGGAGCCAATGTTGCGGACTCTTTTAAACGAGATAGATCGTTTGGTACAGGATGACCAATGTAATAGGGCTTTCAAATCCCTCATGTGTCATAGCATGCTACCAGGTTGTTACGACACACGACCTGCAAGGCCGAAACCTATATGCATGTGAGTAGAACCAAGACCTGTGCCTAATGCATAGTTCCGACCTGTCAATCAAGCCAAACCCGCCGACCAATCACAACAGAGCTAGCAGACGGCGCCCACATAGGTCACAGTGATGCAATCATCGCGCGATTTTCTGCCCATACAGTTTGTATGTTGTATGCGCCAGTGACCGGGTGAATTTTGGTTTCAATGTCGGGCGATTCGCTGTTCAAAGGTAGGAAAGCGCATTTTTATAAAAACATGTCATCCCTGCAATACTAGCCCTTCGCTCAGTGTGTGCTCGGTAACTGTCGACCCTAAAACATAAATACCTTTGAGTTTTCTCCAATGAATCTGTGCTTTCCATGCCGAGTCCCGTTGATTTGTACGTAGTGTCGCCATTTTTTTGCGATGGCTTGTGAGCACATAGCAACAATATATAAGGGGCGGGGTTAACTGGGCAATCTCGGAAATATGCATTCTAAAGTCGTGGGTTCGATTCCTGGGGCCAATTTCATAAAGCTGTTTAGCAAAAAAAATTGCTTAATCCTAAATTATTTTGCTTTATACAAATGGGTTAGCAGTCAAAATCTTATGTGATGTGTATTACGATTGACTGGTGTTCTGCTATTCTTGCTAAGAACACAAGTTGACATACAATTTCAACTATTAACCCATTTTTATAAAGCAAACAAATTTTGGATTAAGCAAATTTTTTTGCTAAACAGCTTTATGAAATTGGCCCCTGGTCGTGACGATGATGCCTGTGCCCTAGGACAAGGCACTTTGCCATAAGTTGCCTCTCTCCATCCAGGAGTAAATGGGTACCTGCAAGGGTTGCAGCCTTTGAGCGCTTGTGTCTGGCTGCCGGGGCTGCATACTCCCCAGGGAGTTGTGCCCAATGACCAGGGTTATAATGTGTAAAGCAGGGATGCCAGTCTTCCGGCTATTGCCGGAATTCCGGCTTTTTCTTATTTTGGAAAAAGAAATCCGGCAAAGCCTTTTTTCCAGTCGGGAAAAATAAACGGCCGGAAATATTATTTTCAACTCAAGTCCAAAAAAACGTGGAAAATTGTCTCACTTACTGATCAACGATGTCCGGATATGGCCTATGTCATGTATGTACAGCCTATGTACATGATTTGCACACATGCAGTATGTCTGTATCCCGGCTATAATCATTCACGGGTAAAGTACCACGAAACCAGACTATTGATCAGAAGTACATATACTATAGAGGGCGCTGTATCCATACAGCAGTGGTGCCGGTGACATTGCACACTGTCAATGTACATACTGTACATGTGCTGGCAAGTCCGTGCACACGTACGTGTACATGTACATACATGCAGTTATGATAGTGGATTTTTGTTCCGGCCCTGAAGGTAAGAGCCACTGGCATCCCTGGTAAAGCGCCATGAGTATCCCACAGGATAGATAGTGCGCTATATAAAACACCATTATTACTATTAGAACCATTCCAAGCCTTGACATTAGCCGAGGCTACTGAGGCCAATGGTCTCATTTCCTGCCGAGTTGGCCCCAAGATATACACCTGAGGCCAACTTGGCCAGCATGTCCTATTCTGTTAAATTTCATGAGGCTTATATATACACTAATAACCAGTACACATTTGGAACAAAGTTGGCCATGATGACCCTCAGTTTTTTTTTAAATCTTGAGCTCTCTGAATTTGCTTTGAAATCTTAGCTTGAAGCTAATAATACCATGCTTTATTGACTATAGAGAGGATTGTTTGGTAGTGCACAACGACCTCTGTAACCACGATTTGCTACTACTTAACAAGAGCACCAACGCACTGCTATTGAGCAGATTACGACCGGTGCTTGGTGCGTCACAATGCGATCGACTGCCGAGTAAAGAGACCAGCTCGGGCACATGCAGCAGTGCAAAGATTATCGGTGAGTTTTAAGGGTCCTTCATTATCCTCTCTAGCCTGTTTTAAAGATAGATATGGGTTATTCCATGAAAACGGGACACAGTGTCCCCCTTACGTCGTGACACTTCTGGAGTTGATTTGGTATAATTACCGGACTTCAGAGAACGATTACCCTCAGCATATAAAGAATATATGACGTAATGATTCGAACACCACCTTTATCTGTTGATACTACCCAAAACATAACGAGAACGATTCAATAAACTAGTGCGATCTTCTAAATGCAAGTGTGACATTTTGAAACTTTCGCTAAAAATGTAACAGATTTCGCTCATAATGTAATTTGAGTTGATAAGGGAAGACACATAAATCTAACCGGTGGTTTATAGCGGTACCGCCTGCACTAAGTAACCTGTTCTCGAGCAGTACTGCAGCGGTACCCACAGTTAGATTTGTGTCTTCCCTAAAGTAAAGGTTCTACAGCTGGGTAAAATTGGCAACTACCTTTTCCAAAAGAAACTGGTCAAAAAGACTTGAAATGTAATCGCAAGAGTTGAAAAATGCCTTGTAGTCTTACGTCGTGGAACAATTTTCTTGATTATTTTCAAGACTATGATACCAAGACATGTCTAACCGTTTGTAAATTATTTTAAATATTCTACATCTTTTAGAAATTGCACAGAAATTTATTTAACAATTTTGTTAACTTGAAAAGGCCATTTTTACAAATGCATCAAAATGTCACAGTTTGGCTCCTGTTTTTATTGAAAACTGTAACAATCTCCCTGCGTGATTGAGGGTGTGTATCTTCATTCTGAGAAAACAATGAAAAACTGTGTTAATTCTTTCGAAAAATTTTGTGCCGTCACTGTCTTTCTGTGAGCTATGTCTTTGGTCTTTATTTATTTTTTTAACTGTATTTTTGGTTTTTTTTATTGACAGAAATGCGGGAAGACTTGATAACAAGTAAGTGTTTGTTTTGACAGTTTGCAAAGATATTTTAGGAACTATTTCGATTAAACACTTGCAAATGATAAAAAAAATGTCCCATGCTTTTTGCCGTCATGTAGCAATTAGAACAATTTAATTAAAACAATTTTATTAAAATAATTTTATTATATCAATGTTTGTTTTGTTCATGTAAAAAATAGTGTCAAAAATGTAGTGTGTTTTGCTAAACAAAATTGTCAGTTCGAAGCATATTTTTAAAGTTATAGCTAAGTTTCTAACGTCAAGTTTTTAATGGTTTTGCATGCACAGAGGATTGTGTCCGCAATCGTGGTCAGTACTACCAGGGCAAGATTAACATAACCAATGCAGGATTGATTTGCAGAAAATGGACATCAAGTGTGAGTATTATGCAAATTTATGCAAATTTTATGCTGATTTCAAGGTCATCCCATTCAGGGGGACTAGCAGTGCTCCTTGTCACTCCATGTTGGGGAAACTCAATTAACTGCTGGGGGTAAACCTGTGATGGACTGGCATCCCATCCAGGGGGAGTAGCAATGCTCCTAGTCACTCCATGCCATGGAAACTAACAACCTGCTGGGGAAACTCACCTAACTGCTGGTGTAAACCTGCGATGGACTGGCATCCCATCCAGGGGGAGTAGCAATGCTCCTAGTCACTCCATGCCATGGAAACTAACAACCTGTTGGGGAAACTCACCTAACTGCTGGGGGTAAACCTGCGATGGACTGGCATCCCATCCAGGGGGAGTAGCAATGCTCCTAGTCACTCCATGCCATGGAAACTAACCACCTGTTGGGGAAACTCACCTAACTGCTGGTGTAAACCTGCGATGGACTGGCATCCCATCCAGGGGGAGTAGCAATGCTCCTAGTCACTCCATGCCATGGAAACTAACAACCTGTTGGGGAAACTCAACTAAGTGCTGGGGGTAAACCTGCGATGGACTGGCATCCCATCCAGGGGGAGTAGCAATGCTCCTAGTCACTCCATGCCATGCAAACTAACAACCTGTTAGGGAAACTCAACTAACTGCTGGGGTAAACCTGCGATGGACTGGCATCCCATCCAGGGGGAGTAGCAATGCTCCTAGTCACTCCATGCCATGGAAACTAACAACCTGCTGGGGAAACTCAACTAACTGCTAGGGGTAAACATGGGATGGACTGGCATCCCATCCAGGGGGAGTAGCAATGCTCCTAGTCACTCCATGCCATGGAAACTAACAACCTGCTGGGGAAACTCACCTAACTGCTGGTGTAAACCTGCGATGGACTGGCATCCCATCCAGGGGGAGTAGCAATGCTCCTAGTCACTCCATGCCATGCAAACTAACAACCTGTTAGGGAAACTCACCTAACTGCTGGTGTAAACCTGCGATGGACTGGCATCCCATCCAGGGGGAGTAGCAATGCTCCTAGTCACTCCATGCCATGGAAACTAACAACCTGCTGGGGAAACTCACCTAACTGCTGGTGTAAACCTGTGATGGACTGGCATCCCATCCAGGGGGAGTAGCAATGCTCCTAGTCACTCCATGCCATGGAAACTAACAACCTGCTGGGGAAACTCACCTAACTGCTGGTGTAAACCTGCGATGGACTGGCATCCCATCCAGGGGGAGTAGCAATGCTCCTAGTCACTCCATGCCATGGAAACTAACAACCTGCTGGGGAAACTCACCTAACTGCTGGTGTAAACCTGTGATGGACTGGCATCCCATCCAGGGGGAGTAGCAATGCTCCTAGTCACTCCATGCCATGGAAACTAACAACCTGCTGGGGAAACTCACCTAACTGCTGGTGTAAACCTGTGATGGACTGGCATCCCATCCTGGGGGAGTAGCAATGCTCCTAGTCACTCCATGCCATGGAAACTAACAACCTGTTGGGGAAACTCAACTAAGTGCTGGGGGTAAACCTGCGATGGACTGGCATCCCATCCAGGGGGAGTAGCAATGCTCCTAGTCACTCCATGCCATGCAAACTAACAACCTGTTAGGGAAACTCAACTAACTGCTGGGGTAAACCTGCGATGGACTGGCATCCCATCCAGGGGGAGTAGCAATGCTCCTAGTCACTCCATGCCATGGAAACTAACAACCTGCTGGGGAAACTCAACTAACTGCTAGGGGTAAACATGGGATGGACGGGCATCCCATCCAGGGGGAGTAGCAATGCTCCTAGTCACTCCATGCCATGGAAACTAACAACCAGTTGGAAAACCCAAATTTGTGCTGAAGGTTCATTGTTTCAGCACCAGAATGTTTTTTTGTTTACGTTTTTAATTTTTAAATTCTTTTTTAGTACCCTAAAAGCATGCGCATGTTCACATCAGTCTACCCCGAGCTGGTAAACAGTAGTAACTACTGTCGTAATCCAGGGGACATGTACCGGGGACCGGGATGCTTTCCTGTAGGGGAAAATCCACAGTGGCAACCGTGCAAGATACCCAGTTGCGGTGAGTTTGCAGCTTAGTTTAAAAATTCCCCACCGAGCCGTGAAGATGTATATTGTTTGGTTAATTTTTGAGAAGCAGGGAACTTCATATAAAGAGAATGGGGGTGGGGGGAGGGGAGATTGCAATATAACTGTCTTAAGTCCGAGACACAACTCTCTGGTCCTAACTGAATTTGTGACATTTTACCTTCAACACATTGAAAAATGTCTTGCACTATCCAAAAGTCTAAGCTGAGACATAAAGGCTTGTATGTCTTGACTGTTTTGGACAGTGTTTCAATCATTTGGTATATTTACATACAGCCGCACATGCGTAAATATATTCCTCACCGGTAGTTGCTGGCATACGCATAGTAGGTGGTGTAAGACACACAAATTTAAACGTCGGTACCGGCGTTTTTTTCAGCGGTACCGCCTGCACAAACGGAGGAAGATTGCGGTTTCCCCCTTTGTGCAGGCGGTACCGTTATTTGTGTCTTCCCATAACAAATTTGACAAACTTGTTCACAGTTAACGTAGTCCCAGCTTGAATTGTAGTAAATTTCAGTGAAAATGTAGGAAAGACAGTTTATTAAAAATGAACATTTTATGCTAGTCACAAAGCTCCTTTTCCCAGAATTGGTCAACATTAATTATCTGTCACGGATGGAAATGAGTTTGACTTTAATATCTAATGTTCATTGTATTTTGACCAAATTTGTGAACGCTCTGCAAAAATGAGACGTATGTTCTGCAAGCTGGGTCGAATTTTTGCTACCACAAGTATAAATCTGCGGCAGATACAGGCTTATTAAATACAAAAACACAATGGAAACTCCTGCAGCCGATTTCACGAAAAATTGCATAGCTTGCGCAACTTTTGAAAATGGTATAAGCCCCATAGGCGTGCATGTAATTATCACAGGAATGTTGCGCAGCTTACGCAATAAAATGTTGCGCAGCTTACGCAATAAAATGTTGCGCAAGCGGGCTTATGCAGTGCGTAAGGATTCGTGAAATCGGTTGCTGGTGGTACACGGACAGTGCAGGCAGTATCTGGGCACCACCATGAATTTTCATTGTGTTTTTGTATTTTAATGAGCGTGGATATGCCGTAGATTTCTACTTATGGTCGCGAAAACTCGACCCACCTTGCAGAACATACGTTACATTTTTGCAGAGCAGGTCATATTTTGTTGCTCTCAAATAGGATTTGAACCCAAGACAACTTGCTTTCTCGAGTATCTCAACTACTATTCAGTTCAAATGACTTCTGAAAGAGTAATTTGTAAATTGTGGGCAAATTTTTTAGTTTTCTTGATTCACTGTAACTTACAGATGCTGTCGCAATTACAACTAAATCATCCCTGTCGACCGTTATTAAGACAGACCGAGGGCACTTGTCTACAGATGCTGTTCAAGGGATGCCTTTCCCTAAAGAGCCGAACAACAAAAGTATCACGTATCTCATCTGTGGGGGCGCCGCTGTCGTGTTGTGTTTAATTTTTGTTGTAATCGTCGTTGCTCTATGCCGACGCTACAAATTTAATCGCTACTCGACATACAAATATCCCGGTGATTTAGATGTTACTAAATTACCGGAGAACCCAATGTACGGCAAAGATTTCAACAAGAGTTTCAACCCACATCTCAGGCATCTGGAGTATCCGCGCAACAGCATTATATACATTATCGACATCGGGGAAGGCGCGTTTGGCCGCGTATTTAAGGGCATCGCTCCAAATTTAATGTCGGAAGAGCCCTCAACGACTGTGGCGGTTAAAATGCTAAAAGCCAATGCTGACCGCGACGTGCAGGAGTACTTCAATCGCGAAGCGGAAATCATCTCGCGATTTAGCCACCCCAACGTGATCGAGTTACTTGGAGTGTGTTTCGTCGGAAAGCCACTTTGTTTGCTGCTAGAGTACATGGCGCATGGCGATCTTCAAGAATTTCTACACCGTCACAGCCCGGGTGGATCGCCACAGACTGAAGCACGTGCCTCCCTACGTATCGATAAATGGATGCAACTCAACTTAGCGTACCAAGTCGCATGCAGCATGGTGTACCTCACCGAAAAACGTTTTGTGCACAGGGATATTGCCACTAGGAACTGCCTTGTTGGCCTGAACAACAACGTTAAGATCTCTGACTTTGGTCTCGCGCGTTACTTGGGCTCGAGTGATCATTACTTGGGCCATAAGGACGAGACGATACCCATTCGATGGACTGCGCCCGAAGCGCTCTGGCACTATAAATTCACGACTTACTCAGACGTGTGGTCTTTTGGCGTTCTACTCTGGGAAATTTTTAGCTTTGCCAAGCAACCGTACGAGAACATGACTCATGAGGAAGTCTTTTTGATGACGTCTAAGGGACACAAGCTGGAGTGCCCGGAACGGACGCCACGTTGCGCGTATGAACTGATTCAGATGTGCTGTAGCCAAGACCTAGCTGCCAGACCGTCATTCGTTGTGATACGAGACACGCTAGAAGCTATGCGGGACACCATTCTGGTATGATTGTCAGTTTGCCCCAACAGATTTCTATTGAAAACTAGATCAGAATTGACTGTTATTGAATGGCACATCACCGTAACTGGTTTGGAACGTGTACGTTCGAACATAACATGCGCCTTTTTGCACGATCATCACAAACATTTAGAAAGTGCGCATGCACGATGTGTAATTCAATTAGAACGTGCCAAAAACTATGCAAAGGAGAGCCTAAACCTACGCTAATAAAAAAGTATGGATACGTGTCCTGGCTAAGTTTTGGTTCTAGCTTTTAATGGACTTCTGTTTTTGCTCCCAAGTATTAGCCAGGTCCCACTGCTTTTGTAAGCTCATTAAAATGGGCTGCAGTCAAGAACCCAGTCCTTAGACTGTCTTGCTACATGTTATTACTATGCCTCATAAATATTCATCAGGCAGCTGTGGAATTTCATTGGTCAACCACATTTTGAGGTTTGTTTACAACATAGTGCAAGTCCTAGTTCAGGCAATATGTTTTTCTCCATGAAATGAGTATTGGCCTGCTAACGAAAGTAGCTGGGCTGGAATGAGCTATAGATTGTAGATCAGAAGCCAATTTCATTGAGCTGTTTAGCAGCCGATTTTGTCTTAATGGAGGCTCTTGCTATTTCATGCAGACCGTAAATGTTTGCTAGCTTCGGAGGCAAAATTTGCAAAACACTCGTGACGAAACAATGTCCGTTTCCAAGCACGCAGAAAAATGCACGCAGCGGCCGTGAAATGGTCTTAGCGTTAGCACAACTTTTCTGCTACAGTAAGCGGATGATTTCAGCTAGCGCTTAAGCAGCACCATGAAATTTGCCCCTGGTATGTCACAATTTTGACCGATTACCTTATAGAAGACCCATGTACAATGTACATCCATGGTCCACTTATGGTTTGGTGCAGGTGTTGCAAAATTGCTTCAAGTTCAATTTGCCATAAAGTTAACGTGTACAGTTTTTTGCAATGCTACATTCATTTCCAAATGTCAGTCAGACAAAATGTGTCTTTTGACCTTATCAATTTTTGTAATTAAAGAAATCGGCCAAATTTGCAAGTCGACCGCAAAGTGTCAAAATCTGTTGACATTTTTTTAACATTTGGGTTGAGAATATTTTGCCAAATAATATTCTAAAGTTTTTTTTAGTACTGTTTTTATATAATTTTGTATTTATATGTATATTATTTTGACAATTTTATGAATTGGTCACTTTTTTCTTGTTAATTTTAAAGTCTTCCCACTCCCTAGCAACATTTTTTTGTAAAGATTGCTGAAAAATATCAATTTTCACGAAGTGATTTAGTCTTGCTTATTGCACCTCTGTGGAGGTTTTGTGGACATTCTTAAAAGAAAAAAATTCCCACCGCATTCAGGGAATTTTATGTACATAATTTGTTACTGAATTCATTTTATTCCCTAAAAAATTAGGATGCGGTATTTGAATATTTAATTACAAATTTTGTGCCAGTGGCATTTATAGTAGCATTATTTTGATTCAAGTTTTTTTAAATGTATCTGGGTTTTCCCACGGTAAAGGGGGAATTTTGGCAACACAGACCATATTTTCCGGAAAATACCTTTGTCTGGTCTCAAAATAAAAGAAATAAGTTTAAGTTGTTCTGAAGAGATAACTTAGGCCCAAAAAGGGTTACAAATAGTGTGACAACATGCCTTTATAAAACCCTTGTGTACAAATTTCCAATATACGCTCGTAACCGGAACGGACACTTGTGTTACATTTTAGGCTGTCCCGGTTACGAGCGTATATTGGAAATTTGTACATGTTTTTTTTTAGAAAGGCATGTTGTCACACTATTTGTAACCCTTTTCGGGCCCAAGTTATCTCTTCAGAACAACTTTTTTTTACTGTGGAAAGACCCATCTTTATTGAAATGATTTTCCCTTCTGAAAAACCTAAACGTAATTATTTTGTTTATCACAGACTGCGTGGGTTTTAGCAAAAGTTATTTTCAGCTTTTTTTTTTTTTTTTTTTTTGTTGCTATTTCGATTTGTCGTGCTTTTGAGGTTTTCAATTCTGGACTTTACTTTCATCCCTTTTTGTTTTCTTTGCGATAATATTTTGATTTCGCAGTCTTAATTTTAAACTTTAATAATTCAAAATTGAAAGGGGGAAAATGACCAAAGGTCTAAATCAAGGGTCTTAAGCCTAGCGTACATCGACCTGGCAACTGGGAGCAACTGGGAGCAACTGATCAGTTCCTCAAAAAGGTCGATGTATGCGCACTTGCAACTGAAAAAATCCCAGTTGCCGCGGGTTGCTCATGTTCTACTTTCTGGCAACTAGTTGTACCCAGTTGCGGTCAGTTGCGTCGATGTACGCGTACTTGCAACTAGTTGCTGCCAGTTGCTCGCGTGTATCTGATCACGTGCGCGCACATCGACAGCAACTGCAAGCACGGTTGCTTCCAGTTGCAAGGGCAATGCACTCTGCGCTTTACCGAGTTACCGTGTCGATGTGTGCGCTCTGGAAATGTAGACATGGCTGGATGCTCCCAGTTGCCGCTAGTTGCAGAACTAATCAGTTTCTGTCGATGTGCGCGATACGCACACATCGACAGCAACTGATCAGTTGAGTTGCTTCCAGTTGCAATGTCGATGTACGCTAGGCTTAAGATCTATATTTTAAAATTTGTTTCAATCCTGACTGTCTTTCTCGATAATCTTTTGTTATTTGTGTTCTTTCAATGCCTTTTGATGGTCTATATAATTCCGGTATGGTTTATTTTGTGAAGTGGAATTAGACATTTCAAAATCAAATGGTGAAGTTAAAGTTACCGTCAAGAATTATGTTTGTAAATATGGCACAGTGATCAAATGCTTTACAAATTAATTTTTTTTTAAATATTGGATGGAAATTTACGAAATATGTACCTGAACCATTTTCTTGATAAGATGCTGAACGTGAAGTTGTTCAATATTGTGTTCTTGTTTTCTAAATATTCGCAGAAATGTATTCAAAAGTCGGTGCAATTTTAATTTAAGGGATCACCTTAATTGTTTCATACTTTGTGTGAAAGTGCGCGTTTTAACTGTTGCATGTTTAATCCCAAGGTATTCAATTTCTGTGTATTTTTTTCTTCAAATAATACATGTACATGTTTATACAATCTTAGCAGAAGACCCAATTATGCTTTCTCTGTTTATTCTTCCATTTTCTTATTGTAAATTTATGCAAATTTATGTACATTTTGATTCACTATGGATGGATTCCATATTTATAAAATTGTTCCTCAATGCAAAAATATTTGCAATCTGAGTTACTCCTCAGTTTAAATTGATTGGCTTTAATTTTTAGATCGGTCTCTTTTAATGCGCTCTTACTTTTTTATAATGTACTTTAATCAGCAAAATAATATGAAATGCAAGGCTTCATACGTTTCCCCACATTATTAAATTTCTCCGTTATATATGCTGCATGATATGAGACCGGGTGAACGCCCCCCTCTCCCCACCGCCGCTATACCTCAACACACTCTTCCCTTTTGTTAACACAAACACACGACTGCCCCTAAAACCTGAAAGGAAATTCCTTGGATGTTTGATACACAATGGGGGAACAATGGAAAAGAGGGAGCGGGGTGGTATACCCGCAGCACGATATGTGGCAAAGGGAATCCCCCTAACGCCCCTATACCTCAACACACTCTTCCCTTTTGTTAATGCACCCCCTAAGCCCCTCAAAACTGAAAGGAATTCCTTTAAAATTTCTTGGATGTTTGAGACACAATGGGGGAACAATGGAAGAGAGGGGTGTACCCTCTGCCACATATCGTGTTCACTGGGTCTCATGCACTAAATGGTATTTTATTGATGAATTACATGCATGCACCATGTTTTACAAGGAATAAATGGACCCAAGACATGTTAACATGTACAAGCATGTACAGATGTGCGCATTTTTGGTAGTGCAAATCAACAAAAATTACATCATTATACTTTAGGTTTATTAGCTATATGTAGTGCTAGCTACAATTGAATTTAATTTTGCAATAATATCTTTCTGTTGACGATTTCTGTATATTTTTGTTTCATCTTTAGCTAAGCACTATACATGTACATTGTATTTACATGTATTATAATTTGCCATTAACCTAACATTCCCTGGTGTCACCAAGTAAAATGTGTACCTGTGGAGCATGTGTGGTCTAGTGGGTACAAAGGGGGATTCCCAATCGGAGGTTGTGGGTTCAAACCCCACTTCTACCAACGTGTCTGTGTCCCTGGGCAAGTACAGTACTTAATCTAAGTGCTGATAGGGTTGAGCGCCTGGCCAGCAGCCACCTAATTGAAGCGAAATGGCAGCGGTAATAATGGCAACAGCGCCAGGAGCACCCCGCAGGGTGGACATGTGCGCTTCATATAAATCCATTATTATTATTATTACCTGTGCTTGATTGGGTACCAGTTAATTTTTGAACCAATCGTGAACTCGCTAACATTTGTATATATTATTCATGGAGAATTTTGTACAAGGTTTTTTTGTTGGTACCATAGATTTGGTATACATTTATATTGCCATGTATAAACATGTACAAAAACTGAGCATATGAATTAAAGCTGTACCTGAATTTTTGTATGAAGGAATATATTTGCCATTTCGTTTTTAAAAATCGACAAACATCCTTTCCCTACCCCCAACTTTTAATCGGTAAAAGGTGATGGGATTTTCATACATGTCTAACATTTAGACTTGTTCCAACAGCTAGCCATTCCTGTAATGCTTCAGTGCTGAGGAAAATGCATATACTGGTTTTGTTGATATGTTAACAGTAAAAAGATAATGGATGGACGGTATTGCGTGCATCATCGCTGCATACATTGGCAAAGAAGGTACAAACAAACAAAAGTACAAACCCTATACGAGCCATGAATAAGTGGTAAATTTGATTGGGGAAAATATATAAAATACTTGTACTTTGTAGCTTTCACTAACTTTAAAGGCACAGGCTCGTCAGCAATTCGTGCCACGAAATACGCAGCTCTGTAGCTAAGGCATGGAACTGCGTATTTCGTTGCTCGAATTGGTGTGCCCGCATTGCTGACGAGCCTGTGCCTTTAAAGTTAGTGAAAGCTACAAAGTCATTTTGTTGGCAAGATAGACATCTGTCTGCTTTTGGTGTGTCGTATGGTGCCCAGCCATAGCGCCATATAGTACCTAGGATACACCTTATGATGAGTCTCAGTCAAAACGATCTATTCTAAGGAATACTTGTGCCAATCATACTGGTCTACCTTTGAACAATATTACAGTAAACTCTTATTATAGCGCTCTTCAGGGGGACTGAAATAATATGAGCTTTTTATCCAGAGAGCGCTATAACCAATGCATATACTTTACACAATGCAATGAATAATGGCTGGGACTTAGAAAAAGGAGCTTTATATCAGGGGGTGTTATAACGAGAGTTAACTGTATTTTATAGTTTTCCTCATTTTGGGGGCGTTAAGACCATGGTGTGAGCTGGGAGCGCCGGATGAATGTCCAACGCGTGCACAATCC
This sequence comes from Henricia sp. BOLD:AAB3569, assembly GCA_037783545.1. NCBI lineage: Eukaryota > Metazoa > Echinodermata > Asteroidea > Spinulosida > Echinasteridae > Henricia > Henricia sp. BOLD:AAB3569. Next base: position 4,340,954 of record JBBELK010000329.1, read on the forward strand.
AATATCGATCACCATGGTCTTGGGCCAAGACTAGGCAGGCGCGTGTGTATGCATCATCACATAACCCTAACATGATGCTCCGTTGTTACGGTCTTGCATCACCCAGGCCAATTTGACCCTTTACTGAACTTACTCTATACTGCAGTCGAATGATGCATTTTGCTGATGATAAAGACTTTTCTAGGCCCTAAGAAACACGAGAAAATTGCAATGCCCCGACTGGGATTTGAACCCAGGTCCTTGGCTTACATGGCAAATTGCTCTACCAACTGAGCTATCTGGGCATCCACAAATTTCAAATTATTTATACAAAGACGGCCTTGTTTCAGATGCTCAGCACTTTATATTTGCAAATTTAACACAAATGAAAGTGCTGCAACCCTCGTTTTCGATGACAATTTAAAATACATTTATCCCTTGATATGTAGGTAATTTGTAAAGTCCAAATAAAAGACTTCTTTGGTTTTTTATTTGACAATCTCCACCGATTATACAAAAAACAAGAAACATACACGTACCATTATTAATTACATGTAAATTGAAAAAGTGTACAGTATATATACGTGTATCCGAGGCAATGTCGAAGATAACACAAAGAAGCTAAATGTAGCTTTCGCATTGCAATATTGTGGTCTTCGACATCCACATTTGTTTTCACGAGTTGACAAGAAAAACCTTACTAAAAGTGTTAAAGGCACAGGCTCGTCAGCATTGCGTGCGCCAATTTCGTGCCACGAAATACGCAGCTCCATGTACATGTAGCAAAGGCATGGAGCTGCGCATTCATGCTGCCTTTAATAACAATGGTACCAAACACCACATGAATTTATTTCTGTCCAAAATGGTATTTTGTGTGAGAAATTAACAATATTCGAAGGTGGTTTGAAATTACCATTCAACTCAACACAAAAGCCACGCATGGATTTTTCAAGTTTTCTTGTTTATACCCTCGTGATTAAAAGCCATGTTTTTATCAACATGGCTTTTAATCACGAGGGTATAAACAACGTACTTTGTAACAGTTTATCAATCATGTATTATATTCTACCTTTAAAACCCCAACCAATACCTTATTTGGAGAGATCTCTGTGAATAACCGTCAACAGATATCTAAGTTTGTAAACATCAAAAAGTGAAAACATGCAGGCACGTACAAGCTCGTACCGGAGTCGGACATCTCCGCTCGTACGAGGACTGTCATTATGCAAAATTGCCTCGGCTCGCTGGCGCATGGCATGGTTTACAACAACCTGGCACCTTGCCATAATTATTATAATCATATTTAAATAAAATGTAAATTAATTATTATTCAACCAATCGAAAACAGCCTGTAGCTCGTGACCGTGGTCGCCTGTGAGTCCATCCAATGGGAATCGCGGCATGTGACAAATATTCGCATAACGAGACGTGTCCCATGACATACGGGGGGATTCCCCGCTGTAGGTATTCGTGGAACAACCACGTTGGCAAATTCAACGCTGCAGCGGCACATGCACAAATGTAAACAGTAACAACTGAAACGGTATGGAGTAAGGACGTGTGTATCCGCTCTGCACATTCGACCACAAATTTAACCAAAACATTGGATTTTAAAGCCTGACATACAATGAGATTCGAAGAGGAATGTGAACGCAGTCTGAAGACATCTACAAATTGTAACGAGTAAGTTTATTTCGTTTTTAAATGGTCAAAATTTACCAATTTGTGACCGGTGTGTTTGCAGGGACATTGCATCATCTCGTGCAATGCCTGAACCGTGTCGTGCGGGCATGGGTACCGGTACCGACCGGCGCAGGGCGGACGCCCGGTGGGTGGGTCAGTTTGCGTTCGGTATTGGCTAAACATGTCTGGACATGCCCCAAACCACTCCACGGACCCAAACTTAACAAAGATGCCTCATTACACTTTTTGTGGCCGGAATTAACCGAGTTCACAAACTTAAAACTAAAAGTAAACGGCCTGTCACTTGTGGGGGGGGGGGGGGGGGAGGGGGGGGGGGGGGGGGGGGGAGTTGTCCGTTGTCCGTTGTCCGTTGTCCGTTGTCCGTTGTCCGTTGTCCGTTGTCCGTTGTCCGTTGTCCGTTGTCGGTGGTAGGGGGGTGGGGGGGGTGGATGTGGTGGAAGAATGCTATTGAAATTTTTTTTTCATTTAGTTGGGTTTTACTAGCATCACCGTCACGGTCACATAAGTGAATTGCTTTATTTGGACATTTTTATAATTTAGGACAGCTTACAAATTTTATGATTTTTTTAATCAACAACTTGGGTCTTTTTACAAAATAATTTATGTATGTGCAGTTTCTCTGCAATTGTTTCCAAGAAAAAAAATGTAAAGATGCAATTTTGAGCCTGCACTGTTAAGAGGCTGAATTAAATTTGTACCTCTCCCATACAAAAAAAAATGAGTGTCAGCTAGGTCTATATTTCTTTCGCATATTTGATAAAAAAGAAAAACCTAGGAGAATAAAAACATGAAGGTTACAATTGTACACAGACAGGGTCAGGTATAGGTCAGGTACGGTACAAAGTTTTTTCCCCAGAATTTCTTCACAAAAGCCCAAACACCTACATGGTACATCTACTTGACATATTTCCTAGCCTAAAAATGAAGAATTTTCCCCAAGCCTTGTCAAACGCAGCACAATTTGTTCAATTACCGTGGATAATGTGCCAGTTTGCATTGTCAAAAAGACAAGTCATGATTTCTAAAGGTACACACATTATTAACCTAAACTGACATTGTGCAAATCTGGGCTGTCTATTTAAATTACCTATTTATACTGATTAAAAAACATGTACCTGTTTTTCCATTTAACTCGAATACTCTTCCCCTCCACTAATTCATTTCAGCACCTAAAATGGTCCCCTGAAAAATCCTAGATGCATTTTTCAGAAGTTCCCTGTACATACAGTGATTGTTGTTTAAGCCTAGCGTACATCGACATTGCAACTGGAAGCAACTAGTGGTAACTGGTGTTTTCGGCAACTGGAAGCAACTCGCGGCAACTGAGCAACTGATCAGTTGCTCAAAAAAGGTTGATGTATGCGCACTTGCAACTATAACTGCTGCGAGTCGCGAGTTGCTCATGTTCTACTTTCTGGCAACTAGTTGTACCCAGTTGCGGTCAGTTGCGTCGATGTACGCGTAGTTGCAACTACAATGTAGTTGCTGTCAGTTGCACGTGTGTGTCTGAATACGTGCGTGCACATCGACAGCAACTGCAAGCAACAGTCGCTTCCAGTTGCAAGGTACTCTAGGCTTTACTGAGTTGCCGTGTCGATGTGCGCTTTCTTTTAAAACTTGGTGTTCTAAGTTGTTGTCGATGAGCACACATCGACATGTCGACAGCAAATGATCAGTTGAGTTGCTTTCAGTTGCAATGTTGATGTACGCTAGGCATTAGTCATCCCGATGACTAAATACTAAACCACTTGGGGAAGTCCTCTGCACAGTGCATACTGTCCCCATTAGTCATCACATCTGCCAATCCTAAATTTGTTTCCATAGTAACAGTCAAAATCCAACATCACTGACTCAAAAAAATAACAAAATCTAATTCCTGACATTTCTTACAACTATTCTTTCATTTTGAAGAGACATACCCCGGAAATGTTGCCTCCGTACTTGCCCTGGTAAATTTAGTGTGTGTATCCACAGTCTGAAACGTTTCCTTTTTCAGTCACTTCACAGTTTTGAGGTCAATTGTACTAGGTAAACGTAACTTATAAAAAATTTACAGGAAATGTACTGGTTGTGGCACTGTACACATTTACACTCAGCAGTTTTTATTTCCTTGGGTTGGGAATTCCTCAGTTTTTTTTTAATGGTTTGTGAAAATAAAAACCAGAGCATTTGGGGAAAAGCTTCATTGTTGAAGTTTGTTGGGAACACTGCAGTTGCATAACTTAGAAGTCCTACACGATTGCAATGGCTTTCGACTCAAATTGTATTTTGGCTAGGCCATTACTTCTTGCAACAGACTATGCACACAGTCAGCTAGATTATGTGGATCTACAAAACAGGTAACATTTAAGTGGCATTTTAAGATTTAAATTTGCATGAAGTGTGTTCCACCGAAACATCGAGATATATTGGCAGCCGACGGCCAGAGACGCTAGGTTATCCCTAGCACTCTGGTATTTTTAAAGTGCATTACACATAACTGAACCAACGGCTTTACATTCCTTCCGAAGGATGGAGCAATTGTGGTTGAGTGCCTTGCTCAAGGGCACACGTAGTACAATGGCCGGGTATCGAACCGGCAACACCAAGTTTTATTGGTTAATTGAAATGGGCTTCGAACCCAAACACTCTGGGTCGAGTCCCAGTCCAGTCCAAATTTTGTACTTTCAGTTCGAAATTCATTTTCTCGGGGTGGTATGGGGGGCTGAGTCATAAAACGTGTGAAAATGAAGCAGTTTTACGTTGGTATTTTGTGCCATTTTCATTTATTAAATTTTTTTTCTTCATTTTTCATTTATTTATTTTTTGTTAGGGTTGAGGGACGTGGGTGGGAGTAAATATTTTCATGTTTGAAAGTGAAACTTCAACATGTAGTTTACATTATAACCACAATTGACGGAAATCCTCAGTAATACCTAAAAAATTTACAAGTTTCAGTATTGCAAGTGTAACCTCCTTGCAGAATGCTGGTCTTTTTATCAGTCTGTTTTTATGAAAAGGACTTTGGACAACCAGCCTGTACCAGCCTCTAACCTAAACCGATTTAACAATAGAACTCGTTCACAATGACCGACCTTGGCCCATTGTATGCACTGTATTAGTAGTTATGCTACTAGTAAGTTCTGTACTACATGTACTGCTTTACAGCATAGTTGATGAGTCATCACTTTTCTCCAGGTGCGCATTTTAATCCTACGCAAATACTTTTTTTCTGCTGATCTTGCTGTTTCGTAAATGCTTGTAGGGCGGGTCCGCTTTAAGCTGTGACCTTTACATGAGAAGAGAATATGTAAATTAGAGTCGGTTGTTTTCTAAAAAGTGGTCTGCTTTTCATATTTCAGCAATAATTGTTACAGTAATTTGTACAAAATTTTAACAAATAAATTATTAAAATAAACAAAATCTTTTTTCCATTCACACCCAAAACATGTAGAAGAATGTTAATTTCATGTTTTATATTATATTAAGATTATTATTTTTAACAAAAACAAAAATCATTGGTTCTTTCTTCCTCCATGGTTCTACATGTGTGTAATTTTGTGCGTGTAATCAATCATGTGCTAAGCATTAGCAAACATTTTTCGTGCTAAACCCTCCACTTTATTACAAACACATGTACAGCCATGTTTTCAGAAAAGGGTGAAAGATGTTCCTCTAAAGTTTCTAAACCACATTAATTAGGATGGTTTCTTTGTTTTTACAGCAACATGATTAAGATGGATGCAGGGATGGCCCTTCGGGAGGTTCTTCTGAGAGCTAAATTAGAGGGGCGAATCACCTACGGCTTGTATCCATCCGTCAGAAAACTCGGCAGGTATGTTTGAGAAATTGCGATCAAATTTCTGTAGTACTGGTTTTTTCTTTTATTAGATGATTTTGTGAGAAATTATGTGTATTTCCATATTTATGTGTTTTTTTTAAACTTGTGACAGATCTCTGCTGTTGGATTTTGAAAGACCATTTACCACAAATCTGCTGTAAAGTTGACCCCAAGTCAATTTCAGCTTAAAGTCAAAATTAAGCCTATTTAAAATGTTTTAAAAGATATCTCCATAACAATCACCATTTTTCAAATAAGCTACTCACACAATGTTAGACCTTATTTTAACATCGCAACAAAAGTTTTAAAAATTGACAAAATAAAATTTTCCAAAATGATGCCTTTTGTATTAAACATGCATCCCCCAACCCCCCTCTATTTTGGCCTCATTTTGTCTTGAGTAGGTCATTTCAGTACTTTATTTTTCTACCTCCCATATAGCGAGCCTGACAGAGTGATGTTTTGTATCCACGCCGACAGTGACGCGGCCGAGGACGTCGCGCTTCACATCCACTTCACATTAATGGAGGCGTTCTGCCGGGAAAACGGCATTCGGCTACTCAAGGTATGTGTCAATGACCGCACTCGATAACAGTGGGGCGTGGTTGAAGTTAGGACTGAGTCATTTCGAATAATTTAATATTCAAATATTCTGACCAAGTGTTTGATTGAATATCGAATATTTGTTTATCATGATTTAATAGGTGTAAATTCCCGAATTGGCCTACATGTATACTGTAGAGTAAATTTTAAGCAGTATGATAAATCTAGACTAGAAATGCAAACATTAAGCCACACTGCATACATTTGGAGCACCATTTTTAAAGCAACTTAGAGAAAATACATTTCGTTTCTATCCCAAAATAAAATACTGTTCAACTCATTACTCATCAACCTTTTCAAATATTTGAATATGAAAATCATTTTTGGAATTTGGTTTTCGATCGAATATTCAAATAGTTAAAGTGTGCATAGTCGTTATGTATAAAATCCCTTTTTTTTTTTAAGGCCAAGATTTGTATACGGAGAAAGACATGAAAGATAAGTTAAAAAGGAAAACATAATTATTGATTTTTCTTAGTATTACTGGGGTTCATTAGTTCCTGTAGTGTAGCGGCAGTGACCTGTAACTATGGAAACAATTAACCTGCAGTCGGCCTTGGGAATTCCAGGTACTATAAATTTGATCACTTGCAGGCATGAAGTGGTTTCGTGGAAATTTGGGTGTTGCAATGCAGCTGTACATGTACATGAGATTATGTAGAGGGTTCGTTTCAGTGGAAAATAGACAATTGGATAATAGAGAAATACAAAATTAAGAATTTAAAAGTGGGATTGGGTCTTTAACCCCTTTTGGCGATGAAGATAACATTCTCTGACAAATGTTTTTATCTTCTCTGAAAATGGATAACATAGTTTTAAAGATTTTGTTGTCCGTGGTTCTCTAAAAATGGTGCTCCAAATGCATGCAGTGGACTTTTTTGCATTTCTAGTCTATTATCATACTAAGTACTACAAATTTACTCTACGGTATACATGTAGGCCAATTCGGGAATTTACACCTAATAAATCAAGACTAAATCAGGCTAAAGAAATATTCGATATTCAATTATATTAAATTAATCGAATTGACTCGGCCCTAACTTCAACCATGCCCCACTGTTAGCGAAACTTCGTTTTTGGTTTTTTCCTTCTCCGAACGAATTTTGAAAGCATTTACTTTATTTTAACGAAAAACGTCATACTTTGTATTTTAGACATTGGCAAACCTGTGAAAAATGCTGTTTCTATACAGCCATTTTTGCCCCTTGCCGTGAGTTTATTAATTGGCAGACTGCCAATAATTCAAAATATTGATAGTAAACGATAGTAAAATACATGGACAATACATCTTTAAACTTGTTCTGAGAAGATAACTTAAGCCCAGAAAAGTAACATACTCTTCTAAAACCACCTTGTACAAATTTCCCATGTAACTTATGTACATGAACAATGGGACGAACACGTGTGAAACACCTTGGTCTGCCCTGTTACATAAGTTACATAGGAAATGATTTTAAAAATAAATTTGAGATCAACTTTCCAAACGGAGTCATGGTTTTGTTCTGGCATGGTAAAATCTGCTCTTTGACATAAATTAATTTTTTTATTTAAATTGTTTATTCTTTTCTGTGTGTTTTGCAGGTGGGATGCCATGAAAGTTTGGCCAAATTACTTGCTGGAGGACACGACGGCGACGCAACCTTGGATAACGACTTCGCCCCAAGCCCCACCCCAAGGGCCAATACCGAGGACTTCGTCTGCCTTCTTGTTGATGTGAGTATTTTGTCTGAGAGATTTTGAGAAAAAAACTATGGAATGGTGAATTAGCATGAAATATGTTTTCAGCTTTAGTGTGTAGCACTAAAACAAGCCTTAGTTTTTCTTTGAATCTTGTAATTTCTGCATCTATTAACATTCAGAATAGGCTACTAAAGTGAAAACGTCACCCTTTGTGTGTTGTCATGGTTATTGGGTCTACACTAAAACCAGTGAACTATTTTCCTGCGCTATACCAATGGACGTTTCAGATTACCAGCGAATGTTTAGACCCAATTACCATGGCAACTGACGTCACACTTTAGTAGTCTATTGCTGCGGATTCCCTGCAATTGATTCTAATCGACTCCAAAGAGAATGTGCCCAAATACCTCCAGTAGTACATGCACAAATACCCAAATACACATGTACCTCCAGTAGTACATGCACAAGTTTTCAATTGAACATATGGCAATAAAAATTTAAATTTATTTTGGAAAATGTTTCCCACTACCGATTTTCAAAAAAATGTTCGTATGAACTGAACCACAATTTCGAAAAAAAGGGAAAATCCCAGCGAATATATGGCCTTGAAATCACGAGTACAGTCTCATGATTGAACCCCACTTGAACAACACAATGCCTGTTCCTGGAATCCCGTGCAAGGCTGTACCATTCCGATAAAGGGGTGTTTGAACTTTTGACCTGTGCACAGGCTGATTGAATTAAATTGCTCATAGCAAGCATGTAGCACAATGAAATGTCGTTAAATTCACCTGGGGGGTAGGGGGAGGTTCAAATTTTGACTTCAGAGTTTTCAGTTGAAATGTTATAAAATTTATCATTCTTTTATTGTGAATGCATTCGTATTTTGGGATAGGAGTTTTTTTAGTTAACCGTGTGTCACTAGAACTTACCAAATCTAGGGTTTATGCAGGCATGCAGTCATGTGCACTTTTAAAGACGGTTGTATAACATTCTTTTGATAACAAAGAGTTTTAGGAAACAATTCCTTGTTCATTTCCTAATAATACAAGGTTCCTGTTATAACAAGTTGCAATACAAGAGTGATGTTCAGTATAAACCCGTATCGAATAGCTGCTGCCATCTTGTGGCCGGCAACTTTGATCAACACTGCTGTAAGCACAAAATGTGAAACCATGCATGTCCTCAAAGAACAAAGAAACTGCCCTACAAGATGGCAGCTATTCGATACGGTCTATAGACCGCTCTGGTATCACAGCAAACCAAAATATGCCCGGCGTTATGCGCACGCATCATGTTTTACATAAATTTGGTTCAGGTATAAGGTCGTATGCCAAATCGTCTTTGAATTATGTGACCTTTGGCATCATTACCTAACCAAATTTATGCAAAACAGGATGCGTGCGCATAACGACGACAAATTTTCAACAGAGGGCGGTTTAGATATAAACAAAGAGCATGTCGTCCATACCAGAATGTTAATTTAATTATGTAAATTTATCTTTTATTTTATTTTTTTTATTTTTGCCAGTTTCCAGAGGAGATGGATGCAATAGTTAGGTGCGTCTTGGAGCACTATCACGCTTTGGCCCAGGAAATGCCATTTCCCCGGATCGCAGTGGACGAGTGAACAAAGCCACGGTAAACCATGTTAAAAACCCGCAGAGTGTGGTGCTGTAGCGCCCTCTGGTGGTTAAAACGATGAAGTAAACAGAAACAAAATTGCACGCGGCTGGACTGAACCCCACTTTCAGACCAAAAAGACAAAGTAAATGATGTCTCGCGTTGAGTGCAGTGCATGATGGGATTGCCGAGTCCACAACTGTTATCTACCACTGTGGGAGCAGGCTGTCGATATGTGAGAAATAAATTGACTATCGGTGGGGAAAAGCTACTGTAAAATATGTCCGTGCTCGTAAACAAAACAACACGACAAGGTTCGAGTTGTGATAAAACTCGAAAAACAGCTTTTACACAATTGCCTATTTTTAAAGATGCGTCCGTATTCTGAAAAACCAACTGCCGGCTGTTACAGTACTTTTTAGCACAAGGTCCTATATAACATCTGGGGTGGATTGCAATCAAATGAACATTAAACTGTCTCGGCTAAAGAATCCATTACAAAAGCACAGTTCGGGATTTTTAGTGTAGAGCCATTGCCGAGGCAATTAACAAAAAAGTGACGTACTCACTTCGGCAGATTGAATACTGTACAGTGATGAATAGGTGCATTTGTATAGCATTTGTACAAGTTATGATCATAAAAACTACATCACATGTAATAAGTTCTTCATGTACATGTACAGTTACCAGAATTATAAAGTTCTGCACATATATTGCATGGCATGTATTATGCTCCAGAGAATGTAATCTCGTTAAGGATTATTGTCCAAGTTCAGTCGACCATTTTAGAACTATCCTGTACAGGGGACGATTACACTGGTTACCGAATACTGGTGGCCATGCCTTTCTTCCAAATTATTTCAGAATTTTTGTGAGAACGGTTCAAAAACATGGTTTTAATTTAAACCCCTCAAGAAGTTTGGAAATTTGTTTTGTCGATCATGCCTTTGTTACTGTGTATGCAGTATTTTTAGCATTGTATGTTATATCAATGGAAAGCCTGTCCATTTCTCTTACAATGATCATGCATTTTTGGGATGAGCAGCACAAAAAATGCCAAAATGTCTTGGTTTATCTTCATGACTGAGAGAGTTGGTTGTTCATGTCTTGGCACATTCTGTCCGAGACCCACCCACATTCACAACAGAGTTGCTGAGCCCTCAAACAAATGACTGTTACCAATGTGGTGTCGTTGTGAAAGGCAATGAATGAGCTTCCATTGATATGCAACATGATATGAACAGGTTGTAAATAACCGAGATGTATAATTTGAAAACAAATTTCCAAACTTTTATTTTTCTGTATTCACAATTAAATCTAGTTGAAAAATAAGATGCGATATTGTACTAAATGGTCGCTGGTCAAACTTGGCCTTATTAATTTTTATTATTTTTTTAAAATATTTATTATATTTCTGATACTGAAACCAAGCATTTCTGAAATGCTCAGTTTTAGAGATGGAAGGAAAACTTGTAGAATCAAGTAGTTAACAAAAATAAAAAATTAAATTACAAAAATTAAAATCATAAATTATTGTATAATCGGAGGCTGGATCCTCAAGATTTTATATACATATGTACATGTATTTTGCTTTGTTTTAAATGTTGTCAATATATGGACACCCATGAACTAACTAGAGTAAAAACACATAATGGTCATTGCCATGGACCCTTTCCACTGGCAGCCATGACAGGGGGAAGGTTTTCATATTAAAATGATGTGACAATAGATCCACAAAGTGCCTACTCGTGCATGACGCACGGTGGCAATATGACTGCCCCCTGTCATGGCCGTCCATGCAAAGGCTCTATCATAAAATAAATTTTGGCAAAAAAAATTTGTTTTCTGAAAACTAACATCAAAGAATGCACAGTGTTCTAAATCTATGGTGATGAGTTTGTAAAATATACGAAACAAAAGAAACAAACATTTTCTCAACTTTTTGATTGAGGTTTTTTCCTAGGCTGGCAACTCAAATTGTCACATGTCATTGTGTATTATAATACATTGCAGGACAATTAAGCAGGTTAATTCAGAGGACGTTATCAGTATTCAAAGAAAGTAAACTGTGTTCAGTGTGTGGTGAAAAGTCAGAATATTGTATTTAAATAAGAGGTTAGTTATAACTGTTAACTGATCTAAACTAATATATTCATGTTGCAGTTATGTGTTTACTTTACAAGTTGCCAGTGTATTTATTAACATTTTTTAGTTTGAAAAAGAATGTGCTAGAAAATGTATAATTTAAAGCGTAGAAATGTATATAACATGTATTTAGTTTCCTTTTGAAAATAGCTTTATGGCATTAAATTACACATATGTTTCAATATCTTCCAAAAAGATTTATGTGAAAAAAAATTGTATAATGAAATGAAATAAACTGACTTTATTTAAAAATGTGTTTCAGGCATCTTTAGGCCTTTTTTGTGTTCTACTGTGTGATTTGACATAAAAATTCACAAGATATTGCTTCAAAACCTATGAAGGCTTTATGAATAATTAGGGATACATTTTTCTGCCTCCGTTTTATTTTACATTGTACGGTCCGACGTCATGCATAACAATTTATTCTGATAAATAAAACACTTTATTATAAAGGAAATTAATTGAGCACAGGAAGATCATTTTTAACCAACTGTTTCCCAAAATTCCTGTAATTAATTTTCGATGCTTTGAATACTAATTCAACAATTTTGGGGAATGGTAGACTATGTACAAGGGTGCAATTTTGTTTGGTTATATTGTAAGAATTCAAAAAAAATTAAAAAATAATTAGACATTTTCACCTTGTAAATATTTACTTTATTTAATTTAAAATTCTTAAACGTAATTACAAAACGTAAATCGGGTTTTCAGAAACTAGACAATTTCCACAAAAACTGTTTTCCCAAACGAAACAGCGCCCTCTAATTTTATCCGCCATAGTCACAAACGTTAGTAACATCGTATGTAGCATGCGCAGAGAAACACACATACAGACGTTTCGCTACCCTAGAACATACACTCACGATTCATCTTATTTCTGGCAACAAAAATACCTAATACCTTGTTTCCCAATCGTAGTCGACCATCGCAGAAACACAAGATAAGTACTTTTTGTAACATGGCTATTTCGTATACGTGTGTGCAATATTGGCGAGTAACCAATCTACCGAAAATGCGTTTCCTATCGGTTCACGTAACGTCGTAAAACCCCATACAGTATGTATAAAAATTAAAACCTGCTAAACACCCAGGGAAAACACAAGAATGTGGTGTTCGTTAGATTTAGCACACGCGTGTTGTTCGTATAGTTCGTATGTAATTTATACATACGAACAAGCCACAAAAATGCCTAAAATCGCGTTTCCTCGCAGCCCGATCGGGCGATGTACACAACAAGCGCGCGCACATGTGTTTTACAAAAATCCGGGTGATGTGTGTGTGGCTACTAAATTGTCTAAAACTGTGTTTCTTGTTCGGTCCACACAACGTCGGCCCATAATCGGGCCAACATTGGACCAACATTCCGCCGATATTCCGCGAAACGGAGTTTTAGCTGCAAGTTCACACGCTACGCAGCACGCACGTGTTTACGGCACACGTGTTTACAACAAAAATGCTCGAAATAGCGTTTCCATCGACACCCAACAGGTGTTGTCAGATTGCCGTTTAGGAAACGCCAAAGCAAGCGTTATAACTTAAACTGTTGTGTGCACACCGGCCAGCATTGAAACGGTGTATAACCGTGTTTCCTACTACTTTGGCCCAGCATTGGCCCAGCTTTGGCCCAGCACTGGCCCAGCTTCGGCAAAACTTGGCTGGAAACACAAGATAAAGCGTTTTTCTGAACACAACATTGCAGCGCTACAGGGAACACTGTGACAAAGGTATTTCTTACATTTCGTTTCCCATGGTAGTAGTTCGGAAACGCAAAATTTTGTTTTTTTCTCGAAACTTTCAATTGATAAAAGTCGTAAGTGTAACCAGCACTGTATTTTAAATCTTTGGTTATAAATGCGTTTTTTTCACAGTGTGTGGAAAATATTCCGATATGTAGGCCTATACCACCAGGAATTCGTTTGAACAGCGTTGAAGACAGAATAATGCTTGGACATCAATGCTGGCGACTACAGCCTGTTCAAAAACTTCACAATGCTGGTATGGTAACGAAGTCAATCCAGTGAATCTTGAGGCCGGTCTTCAGATTTCGGCCCCCTCCCCCCCAATCCCCCCCCCCCCCCCCCAATCCCCCCTGATACATTTATTGATAGATTGCTCTACCTAAAGCAGGCCTCCCACTGTGCGATTTTGGCCACGAATGTCCTACGAATTGGTACGATTATCGGAGACTACCTATAGACTCTACACACAATCGTAGCCAATCGTACCCAATCGTAGCTAATTCGTGGCAAAAATCGCACAGTGGGAGGGCCGCTTTAGATATTGCCTCAAATTATCACAAACGCACCTATATATGTTGATTTCTTTGTGACATATTTGCACACGCTTTTCTTGCATAACCTATGTCAACATCATCTTAACCTGTCCGGCTTTGCATAATTATATAGCTCAAAGTCAAGTTTATAAATCTCCCACAATCTCTGCAGTGCGTCCAGGCTGATGTTTGCAAAATACCGATCATATAAGACACTGCTCGATTCTGCAAAGGTCGGATACGATACTCCATCAAGTCCAAGCAAGCTCAACATGTACGCCGAATCCTCGCCAATCGTTTCTAAATTCCCGATGAAGTCGTACTCGATCTTACACGGGAAGCAAAGTTTGTAGAACTCCTTCCAGTGTTCGTTAAAACTTTGGATTTCTATTGGGTTAGTCAAGTAGCGAATGAACTCATCCCAAGTGACATTATAACTCACGCCAGTGTCGAGGTTGTGTCTGGGCGCCCCCTGGCGGTATCAGTGAAAGCGATGTGCCGGGCGATGTTTCGGAAGCCTTTGCCCTGCTTTGCTTTCCTCCGGGCGATCTTGCTACGGTAGGCAGAGATCAGGCGAACGAAAGGGTGCCGCACGTACAGGAACTTGGGGTAGTAGTGAGCAATTATGTAGTCTCGTTCTTTTGGCCGAACTGTGGAAAGATCCCTAAAGGGATGTTGTTTGTGTGCCTCGAAGCCTGTGATGTTCTTGACGTGTTGACGACGGCCTTCCACGACCATTAAGACCTTCTTCCAGTTTGTGCTTCCAGCCTAATCAGAATTGAAACCAGACGATTTTTAACTCAGTGGTTCCTTGAAAGTGTTTCCCCATTTCCAGTCTTGTTTCGTGTTTGAGGTGATTGGAAAAAGATCTCGATCTAACAGATGTCTTACAAAGAAAGGGCGTTCGGGTTGGCGCAGCCGTTTTTTTTCCGCCCTTCAACTCTGGCGTCCCGGGTTCGATTCCGGGGCGCATGCGGCTGGCAAGCACTACGGTTCAATGTGCTACTCTGTTTTACTAATAATATAATCAAGATAACTTTACCTTGGGTACGGAACAGAGCAGTACGCGGTTCTTTTCCAGTGCGTACAACGCTTGTGCATTTCTCCTCGTCAATTTGGCATCAGCCAACTCCGGATGGCGTCGACAAGCTTCTCTGAGCACCCTCTGGCGTTGGCTTTGAACTTGCGCTTGGTGCATGAAATCGATACTTGATGGAAGACCCAAACTCTGTTTATGAGAAAACAGAAATACTTTTTGATTCTGCATATTTTCTTCTCTGCTATGACGGAGTTATAGTTTGAAACGACGTGTTCATTCTGCTATTGCTAATATTTCTGCTGTTCCTATTTGTGTTGCTGCTAAGCTGCTGCGGTTGTTGCTGCTGTTGTTGCTGTTGCTAGTGCTGTTACTGTTGCTGCCGACGCTGTTGCTGCCGCTGCTGCTGCTATTGCTGTTGCTGTTGCTGGTGCTGTTACTGTTTCTGCCGCCGCCGCCGCCGCTGTCGCTGCTGTTGCCGCTGCTGCTGCTGCTGCTTTTGTCGTTTCTACTGTTGTTGCTGCTGCTGTTCTTGCTGCTGCTGCTGCTGCTGTTGTTGTTGTTAGTACTGTTGTCGGTGCTGCTTCTCGTGGTGTTTGCTGTTACTCTTGTTGCTGCTATAGTGTTTTACTGCGGCGGAGGTTTTTTATGTTGTTGCAGTCGTTGTAGCTGCTGATTCTGCTGTTGTTGCCGTCGGTTGTTGCCCACGTTACTATCATCGTAATTGCTACGACCATTTTGTTATACATGTACTAATACACTGTGGTAGAATTTGCTTCCCTTACCCCATTCATCCCAATGCTTCTCCCTGCCTTCAACCACTCAAGGTGCTGATGTTGGGAGTGGATGTTTGTGATCGAGTTGTTAGGGTTCCCGACCATCCCTCTTCCAGATTGTTGCTTTCGACTGGATCTCCGGTAGCCTTCGTACGTCATGGACGGTTCGAGACCAGTACCGGCTGAAAATGAGAATGCGACGAGGTACTTCCGTGGGGTTTTTCATAGTCCATACCACCGTTGGAAACGGGGCTTTACTCCGTTTTTCTGCGGAGCTTAGACACCAACTTGCGCGCGTTTGCTTTTGAATATCGTCGATGTTCTCTTCTGAATCCGTGTGACACCTTTAATAAGTCTCCCCCTATTTTCTCACCGGGGTGAAAGACGCACTTGACCGACCTCGCCAGCGCGCACAGCCCCCGAACATCATTATATACTCTAATTTATTCCCGTTCTGGTAATTTTGGGAATTTGTGTGATGCAAGCTTTTGGTAATAATAATGTACTTCGCTCCTTTGTCAGATTTCTGAAATTGAAAACACTCCCGATTTTAATAACTTCTTTTGACTCTTTTTCTTGTACGTTTTTCTTTGTGGCGTTTTTAAAAAATTCCTCCCACCCCCTTCTTTTTGTTACTTCGGGTAAGAGATTACCCTACACAAATATTACAACGAATGTACGGCACTTACCTTGGCTAAAAAGTTGCACAAACGACAGGACACAGAAACCTATAATGGCGAGAATCAACGTGGAGGATGGAACGATGATAGAACATACTTTGCGAGTTGGAAAACGGCGGTGATGCCTTTGCATTCTTGACAGCCCTATACCAACAGCACTACAAACAGCTATTATTAAGGATAGATGAATAAATTGTTACAAACGGCGTTACAAGTATACATCTATGTGTGATTGAAGATGTGTATATCACTACAGCCTGTGTATAAGTCAGCTCAGTACCTCATCTCTACGTTTGCGAGCAAACAATGACAATTAAACTGTGTCCATGCTTTGAAGAAATTGCGCTAAACCACTGTCCTGTTTACAGTTTAGGGTACGTGGGTCCGTGCGCTCGTTAACTTTGCTCAGTTGTGTATATCCCATGGCATGCAAAACCGATCTGGGGGAGTATCACTGTGCCTCATAGTTCATGTTTTGAGAGAGTATAGAATATATTTTACTGACAATTTTTATGAAGTTTAATTGTCAAATTATCATTGTCAACGACCATTTTATGTGGCGTGACACACCCGTTAAAATGATTGGCAAGATACATGATACCATGGAGGAAGAAACTTCCTCCATGATGATACTTAGGGCCTACAACAATTGAACACGCTTGTTCTATCATAATCCAAACTTGAAGAGAACCATCGCTTTCGAGTCTTGAGTTCAAAGCTAACAGACAATTTAACAACTCTCGTCCCACGAGTATTCACTACACCAGTACTACTCGGGACAACAGGTACTTCTTGTGCCACTTTTGACCCCACTTATCATTCTGGCGTTTCTATGGTCACCAAGTTCCATACTGTTCCCCCAACAGGTCAACATGCGTACGTGACGACCCCATGTCCCAATCATATGGAGTTCGAAGGACACGCGGACTCTCAGTGCTTGGTCAGCTTGTTTCAGTGACCAACAACATAATTTTATTTTCAAAAAATACGAGAACGACGGGGTAGTGTTGTATGACTCGGACTCGTGACATTGGACTCGAGTCGACTCCGGGGTGGACTCGAGTCCTGATTTGTTAATGACTTCATTTGACTCGAGTCTCTAACTTCAAATGACTTGACTTAGACTACGGGTCACTGTTGCAAATTACTTTTGTACTTGAGTCTGCACAGAAATTACTCGACATGACTCTGATTTGTTGACACATCGAGCTCCGTTATCTATCTTCTTTCCGTCGGTTGCATAGCCTATGACTCTAAATAGGAAGCTCCTTTTGGTCGGCATAATTTCATTATTCAAATATTGTAAAAGAAAATGTTATAAACGTGGATCGAGGTTTAATGTTATAAACGTGGATCGAGGTTTTAGCACTGGGCCATGGAATGGATTATCTGTACCATTTTGAAGATAACTTTTATGCAAACTATAGTATACTATATGGGCGAAGGAGGAGCGAGAGAGAGTACACGCCCACACACCGCCGCTCTACAAAACATTAACAGCGCCCTCTTGGGAAGGAAGATTAAGCAGACCCCGCATGATCGTTATTTCAGCACTTATGTTTACTGCACAAAACGTCTGGGCACTATTCCAAAATGGCAGCGCCCGTTCGGCTGTAGATTTTCTAATCTCGTCTGCTTGAAATTGTAACTTTTCAATTCAAAATGAGTACAACCTATATCCATGAACCACCAACAAATGGAAAGGTAGGAAGTGAAAGAATCCACACATTGTATGTAGTCACTTATTTTCTTTATTTAAAAAGTTTAAGTCAGTCGAAGAAAGGGGGCGGGCAGGTGGCGCCACGCGCCATATTGGGTGAGGAGGTGGGTGTACGTACGTACCGCGTACGTTAGCCTTTAGTCAAGGCGTCCGTGGCGAGGTTTGTTTTGTGCACGGTTTTGCTAGCGCTTGAGGAAAGACTAACATTAATAATGCAGACTGTTCGCCACGAACGCCTTTACCAAAGCGTATTTGTGACCTTCGTGCTGAATAATTCAACAACAACGGAGGTGGTGAATTATTCATAAATTGTAACCAACCAGCGGCGGGGAGCTTTTGGAATCATCCATATAAAATATAGGTAGCATTCACGGAAAAAGCGAAAGTTATTATTCGTACCAGGAAAACAAAATACAAGAAACATGATTAGTCAAAGTTCTATAGAGTAACTCCACATAAATTGAATAACCATTTTAAAAGTTATAATTTTATAAGCTCGCTAACAATGCTTTTCGTGTGGCAAACAACACACCGCGCTGCACACGTACGACGTACGTAGTTACGTAGGCCTAGTACGCGAAACGGGACAAGTCGTCCCCGAGTCAACTCGCTCCCCTCAATTAACGCGTAGGTCAAGTCATCCCCAGGTCAAGTCGTCCCCGAGACGATCGTCCCTGGTTCAAGTCGTCCCCGAGTCAAGTCGTCCCTGCACCCCGTGTACAAAACCTATAGCCCATATGACAATTAATTTGAATAAAATTAGACTTTTCTCCTAGGTTTTTCTCAAGTTACAAGGATAATCGGTTTGGGCCTGTCGACTACCATATCTTGTATTAGGAAGCAAAAATTTCAAGATGTACAAGCACAAAATCACTGCTGAGAACGATTACCTGCAACTTTTTATATGATTGTCGCAAAGTGCAGGAGGGAGGGTTAAGTAAAACACAGTGTGAGTGGTCGTGGCTTGTCGCAGATGTTGTTGATTTGTAGTTGTACTGTCATCGTAACAAAATCTTAAGGAATCGTAATGAATCGCACAATGCGTAATCATGATCGCAGACATTTGTATGTTTTTGAACAAGTCGCAGATTCGCACTGTAATCGTAATGAATCGCAGACATTCGTATACTG
The DNA here is from genome assembly GCA_037783545.1 of Henricia sp. BOLD:AAB3569. NCBI lineage: Eukaryota > Metazoa > Echinodermata > Asteroidea > Spinulosida > Echinasteridae > Henricia > Henricia sp. BOLD:AAB3569. The sequence goes on from JBBELK010000329.1 coordinate 4,360,123, forward strand.
AAAGCGCTAAGCGTTAACATTTTCTAAGATTTGTAACAAAATGACTGTCTGAACAACCCGCAGATGTCGTCACAGTACATTTGTACTGCGTCATCGTAAGGAATCGTAACAAATAGTAAGGAATCGTAATGAATCGCACAATGTATGATCATGATCATGATCGCAGACATTCGTATGTGTCTGAACAAGTCGCAGATGTCGTAGATTCGTACTGTCATCGTAAGGAATCGTAATGAATCGCAGACATTTGTATGTTTTTGAACAAGTCGCAGATTCGCACTGTCATCGTAAGGAATCGTAATGAATCGCAGACATTCGTATACTGAAAATGCATATATCATTAATACGATAAGCGCCAAGCGTTAACATTTTCTAAGATTTGTAACAAAATGACTGTCTGAACTCTTGAACCCGCAGATGTCGTCACAGTAGATTTGTACTGCGTCATCGTAAGGAATCGTAACAAATAGTAAGGAATCGTAATGAATCGCACAATGTGTGATCATGATCATGATCGCAGACATTCGTATGTCTGAAAAAGTCATTGTAAGGAATCGTAAGGAATCGCAGACATCGTATACTGAAAATGCATTTATCTTTACAATACGATAAGCGATCGCAGACATTCGTATGTGTCTGAACAAGTCGCAGATGCTGTCGTAGATTTGTACTGTCATCGTAAGGAATCGTAAAGAATCGCAGACATTCGTATGTATTTATAAAAAAATCCATATCACAACAATACAATAAGCGCTATAAGCATTACGATTTTCTAAGATTTGTTACAGTGCAATCGTAGCTTGTCGTAGAGTTTCGTAAGCTGTGGCTTGTCATGGACATTTGAACAGGATCAACAAATTTCCTGATCGTACCGTGTCATTGGGAGATCACTAAGAAAAATAAAGGGAAAAATTTGTATGTTTTCGGAATAAATTGCACATTGTAACCATATCGTAAGCGTTAGAATTTGCAAATTAAAAGATATGTCGTGAAGTGGCTGAGAATCCTTACGACATGTACAATACTTCCTACTTTTGCACGTGTCGCAGTCGCAACAAATTGTGGCAAATCATGCAGTGGGTGACCCAAAACTGTACAAAAGTCTGTGACAACCTGCGAGACGCTACGAAATTGTACCTGTATCATATCTTAAGATAATTGCGACTAGTCGTAAAAAAATATTGCACAGCGGAATACCGGCTTAGCTCCCACTGTGCGATTTGGCTTTGAAATTCCCAAAATTTATGATTTATAAAGATCACCAGAGCCAGCTAGTACTACTACAATTGTCACACAGTGGCAGTGTTTTTCGTAAGTAATCGTAACTTAAGTGTTGTCGTAAGTTGTTGTAAGTAATTGTCGTGGCTTGTCGCAGGTTGACAGACATTTGAACTTGTTTATCTTAACAAATAGTAAGGAACTGTTTATTCAGGGTATATATAAATTTAAATATCACTAAATAAATCCTTTTAAATATGACATGATAAATGCTCCAGAGAGTTTAAATTGGGTGACAAAGAAGCAATTTTAGCAGTAAGAAAATTTTCTTTTGCAGTAAGATTTTGTTGAAAACAATTGTTATGCCATGCTTCATTGCCTTTATAGTACATCGATACATTGTACGCAAAACAACAATGCACCGTGCGGCATTGCCATGCACTAGCGGCGGGGCGGCCGCCGCAGACGACCGGCGGCATATACCGGCGCGGCACGGTGTACTGTGCGGCCGGCCGGTTCGGGAGTACGAGTAGGCCTTGGTGAATTTAATATTCCCCTAAATCGCGATCATCTCCAGAGAGCATTTTCTTGGCCTGGATATGTTGCGACTTATTAAGTTTCCCGAATCATTTAGCTTTTTATTCTTCGAAGATTCATACAAACTACAACTGCCTAATTTTCTATGCGTATGACGTCATGCAGTTTAACAGTTCACCTTCTCATTGGTCAATAGGGAATCCTGACCTCATGCATTATGCACGTAACCCCTCTACCAAAACGGTAGACAGAAATAAAGAAAAACATAAGCCCCAAAAAACGCTATGGTAAAGGCTGTCTGGGCGGACAGTCCGTGCGTGCTAGTCTTTCCTCAAGCGTTGGAAAACTGAATGCGCGCGAATATATAACTCGCCAAGGCAGCCTTGACTAAAGGCTACGCGTACGTGTGGGCAGTGGGGTGAGCAGGTGAGGGAGGCGGGGGAAGGGAGGGGTAAGAGTTGGGAAGTTGATCGGAATTTTTTTTTTTTTAAATGACTCATCTAGCATTGGAAGGTGCAGATTTGATAGAAAAGACCAACATTTTTAGTTTATGCCACAACTCGAATTTAAGGAAAATTATGGTATTTTTTTAGTTTATTTCACAACTCGAATAAAATTTTAAGGAAAATAATTATTGGAATTGATAGCTTGGACGATTTTAGAATACCTTTTCCATTGGCATTTCCGTCGCAAATGTTGCATTTTCCTGAAAATTCTGTGTTTTTGTCACGCCCGCCTCCATACAAAAGTGTCAAACTGCTGCCGGCCGGGCGGTGTGAGAAGCGGGCGAAGAAAGAGGGCGTGTGCGTGATGATCCGTTTGGTTTCTGGCCGGCCGCTTTGCGTGCAATCATATGCAATATTCTTTCCGTGATTTTTCTCTAAAACGAAGCCTTTGCGACGGAAATGCATGTAAGTATTCCTATTCTAAAATCGTCCAAGCTATCGATTCCAATAATTATTTTCCTTAAATTTGAGTTGTGGCATAAACTAAAAAAATACCACACTTCCAGATAGCTGAAAGTATCGGCCTGTTTTTTAAAATGAAAATGATGTTATTATTAGGCCGATACTTATTTTTAAAACAGATTTGAAAAATCTATTTGCAGGTTTTGCTGACTACAACATGCGGCGACATTGACATTGAGCTGTGGTCCAAGGAAGCCCCAAGGGCCTGCCGTAACTTTGTCCAGTTGTGCTTGGAGGGGTACTATGACGGCACCATCTTCCATCGGATTATTAGGGGGTTCATGGCCCAGGGGGGTGACCCCACAGGCACAGGGGAGGGCGGAGAGTCCTGCTATGGTCACACATTCAAGGTACGGTCACACATTCAAGGTACGGTCAAACTCAACGAAACGGGTCAACTGTGGGAAAGAGAGTTGAAATTAGACTTTAAAAATAACATACAGCTCTAGATGATTGATACAATGCATTACAAATTTAGAACACTAAATAAAGTGAAAATGGTATTTTACCATTCACTTGTACACAAAATCCTTATATAGGTTTTCAAGGTTTTCTGAAGCATTGATGCATCTAAGTAGCTAACATTTCTTCAGGCTAGTTTACCAACATTCTTCCTTAGATATGTTACACTCTTATTCCACGAAATTGTACAAAGTTTTATCTTGCAAATGATACATAAGGCCTTTAACCCAATGGGTGATTTGACGGTTATCGACATTGAATGACATTTTTGTTTTGACGAATTCTGTACTTTTTTAAACTGACTAGGATGAATTCCACTCCAGACTGAAATTTGTACGGCGTGGTCTCGTGGCCATGGCAAACGCAGGGCCCAGTGATAACGGAAGTCAGTTTTTCTTCACGTTTGATCGCTGTGAACATCTCAACAACAAGCACACCATCTTTGGAAAGGTAACTAAACGATGGTAAAATGAACTAAAGGTAACTTTACGATGGTAAAATGAAAAATGGCTAAATTTACTGCTGTCTGCATTTGGACTTTTTGAAACAGTAACATTTTACCGAGACTGTGGGAGAGCATGCGCAGTGTCCCTTTGCAGTTTGACCTTCACGGCCCAGATGTACGCTTCCAGAGCGCTTTTACCGGCTTACTGTGTCCGCATTGGACTTTTTGTCTCGGGAAAAGTTCCCTGGTCAATTTTCCTGGGCAGAAGTTGGCCAGGAAAAAAGTCCAATGCGGACAGGCCTTAACTCTCCTTGGCTTTACATGACCATCTTTCAAATGTGCTTAAATACATGTGTCCATGAGCAGTATACTTTGTCAAAATTACTCTTGTAAGAAGGTGTTTGGTTTTCTCAGCTTTTCCCATATTATAAAAATACTCCTACAACCGCAAATAACTAATAACATACACTAAAAAGTCTAACCAAACATATGATGAGGAGGAAAAAATAATTTTGTCCCCATCCAAGACTTTTGACTGTCCGGGCAGATGCTCTACCAGTTGAGCTATGAGGCATAGTTGTGTTTTCTCCCAGAACCCAACTCTGTGTTGCCTAAACCTAAGGGAGCTGGTAGAGCATCTGCCTGGTGTGTCCGAGGTCTTGGGGGAAACCTGAGGGAGTATACCACTGTGCCTCATAGCTCAGCTGGTAGAGCATCTGCCCGGTGTGTCGGAGGTCTTGGGAAAAACCTGAGGGAGTATACCACTGTGCCTCATAGCTCAGCTGGTAGAGCATCTGCCTGGTGTGTCAGAGGTCTTGGGAAAACATGAGGGAGTATACCACTGTGCCTCATAGATCAGCTGGTAGAGCATCTGCCCGGTGTGTCAGAGGTCTTGGGAAAAACCTGAGGGAGTATACCACTGTGCCTCATAGCTCAGCTGGTAGAGCATCTGCCCAGTGTGTCAGAGGTCTCGGGTTCGAATTCCAATGAGGACCATAAGATCTTTCTCTCATCCCACGTTTAAATATTTCTGTGGCAATTCGGCACCATGACAAATATTGTATTTCTTGATAAAAGTGTAGCCCGTCTGTTTCGCTTGATTACTATGCCATGACTTTATCATTTTTCTAGGTTGTAGGTAACACTATTTATAACATGATCAAGCTTGAAGACGTTGAAGTTGATGGGGACGATCGGCCGCTCTACCCGGCTAAAATCAAGTCCACTGAGGTAAAAGCAAAATGTTAATGTGCCCAATTCCTGTGTGCTTTTTAAACCGGCATCCGAAAACAATATCAAAGAGACAATATGTGACCCGCTTTGCACAAGCGAACGAATTTAGAAAGCTTACGTGTCTCTGTAACGAAAAATATAAAACTTAAATTTCTGATGTTGGGAACTGGAGATACAAGCCTTTTTCTTGAAACGGGCTTCACATGTTGTACATGTGCGCGTACGCTCATATGTACATAGTATGTGTACACATGTACGCGCATATGTACATTTACGTCATAACCCTGTCGAATAAAAGACAGGGCCTGTTTTTTTTATTATTTCTTGTTTGTAATCGACTGGCATTAATCCTTGACGGATTTTTACGTTCTTGGTACCAAATGAAAGCTAATAACTTTTTATATTCTAGAAAAATAGAAATTTAACTTTTTAAAAAATGTTGACGCTCAAACCGGCCTAAAACCAGACAGTGCAACTTTAACATAGGCTTTTGTTTTTTTAACTTCCAGGTACTAGCCAATCCATTTGATGATATTGTGCCACGTCAGCTGAAAAAAGACAAAGATAAAGACGTGAAGAAAAAAAGAAAAGCAAAAGGCACAAAGTAAGTCATCGTATCGGTATCGGTAAATTTGAGTCAAATTTGCTTTGCTGGACTTGAAATTAATTTAAACAAAAGTGAGTTGTTTTCGACTGAGCATGATTGCAGTTTTGGAAATGTTTTGGTACTATTATTCCTCTGTGATGCGCTCTGTGGCAAAACCTGTTGCCGATATGTGCAAGAGTATTCTGGCAGTAGAAACGGCCGATAATGCTTTTTCAGTTGGGTACAACTTTTAAACTGAAAGACACTTAATCTCAGTTGCCTCATCAACCCAAGCGATATTTGGGGAGCTGTTAGGGAGAATGCCACAATACTGCTGATAGAGTTGCGTGCCTTGGCCAGGTAGCCACCTAGTTGAAGCGAAATGGTTCTGGTGATTCCCTGATGGCAGCGGTAATAATGGCAACAGCGCCAAGAGTACCCTGTAGTGGGAATGCCACAATAGTGCTGATAGGGCTGTGCGCCTTGGCCAGGCAGCCACCTAGTTAAAGCGAAATGGTTCTGGTGATTTTCTGATGGCAGCGGTAAATGCCGGTAATTATGGCAACAGTGCCAGGAGTACACTTAAAGGCACAGGCTCGTCGGCAATGCCCATGCGCCAAATTCGTGCCATGAAATATGCAGCTCCATAGCACAGGCATGGAGCTGCGTAATTCGAGGCACGAATTTGGCGCGCGCGCATTGCTAACGAGCCTGTTCCTTTAACATAGACAAGAATCTACCATCATTATTATTAAAACATTTACTGGAAGGAAAGTCAAGACATTTTTTCTCCCCGACTCGTAGGAACTTCAGCCTGTTGTCATTTGGTGAAGAGGCAGAAGAAGACGAGGAAGAAGTCAACGAAGCTAGTCTTAAGATGAAGCATAAGAGCAAAAGTGCCCATGATCTGGGGATTGATCCTAACTTGAGCTCGGCCGTCGCGGTTGAAGTAGAGTGAGTATCAAAGATGGACTCCGCTTCCCCAAAAATGCTCCAAGAGAAAAATTTTCACAAAAAAATGTTGTCACATGCACTTTGCACATTGTGACCAAACCTACATTGGGAGACTGCAGCAGGCTATTGCTTGAGCAAATGCTCCAAAAGACTTGGATTTTGGATGTAATTTTAACCTTATGGGGTGTTATGGCCTAGCGGTCTAGTGCATCGAACTCGAGTTCCTGTGCCCGTACTAGAATGTGGGTTCGATTCCTGGCCACGACAGGTTGTGGCACTTGTGCCCTTGAGCAAGGCACTTTACCATGCTTGCTCGTAATAGGGGCAGAGGCAGCTTGGTTGTCTCGATTCGGACTAGTTACCCCTCCCAGCCCCACTCGTATCGTAAAGAGACTTATAATTCTGGTCTTGTTTCGGTGTGAAGGGCTGGTTTCTCCGTAAGCGACTTCGGTAGCCCTTACCTCAAGTATCCCGCGGGCCTTGTAATGGGTGACTTGCATAAAGAAAAATTTAAAAAATGGCTTGACTCAAGACTCCAACATCATGTGACATGACCTGGACTTGAGTCACTGACACAAATGACTTGACTTGACTCGGACTGTTTTTATAATAGAATTGCAATGCAGTATTCAATTTTGTCCTTTGGTCTATACGCCAGAATGTACAGGTATGGAAAAAAAATGAGACATCCAATATGAAACTTCTTTTTCAGAAAAGCGAAATCCTCCCCCACCGAAGAGGACAAAGACGCAGTCGAGGAAGATGAGCAGAATGCAGAAGACAAGAGGCCGTGTGACGATGAGATGAGAGAATCGATACGCAAGAAGCTTAAGAAATCTTCCGATAAACCGACCGAGAAAACGAGTGGGCTTCAGGAAGACGCCAGTGATGACCGAGAATCGAGAAGGTAATGATTATTTAGTCTCAGACTGAATATTGTGTCTGCTTTGACCCCACTCGTGACCAAGACCACACTCATGACCATGACCCCGCTCGTGACCAAGACCACACCCATGACCATGACCACACCCGTGACCATGCCTGTGATCCCGTCCATGACCACGCCCGTGGCAATGCCTGTGACCATGCCCACAACCACACACCTGATCATGTCTCTGACCATGCCTGTGAACATGCCCGCGACAACACCCCTGACCACACCCCTGACCACGCCCCTGACCACGCCCATGTCCACGCCCATGACCACGCCCATGACCACGCCCATGACCACGCCCATGACCACACCCATGACCACACCCATGACCACACCCATGACCACACCCATGACCACACCCATGACCACACCCATGACCACACCCATAACCCTGCCCATGACTGCCCACGGCCCAACTCATGACTTAACCTAGCCCAGGTTGGACTCCGTACCGCATACTACATGGGGATACGGAGTCCAGGATATGAAGTTCCAAAAACAGGGTGAAAATTTTTGTAACAGAAAAAATCAATATTTCTACCTTGTGCTGGAAGCCGGTAATGTGCTAACAAAGTTCCATGTGTCCTAATCTTTGGGATTGCCGGGTTTAGAAATCCACTACACATCACCGAACTGCATATTCCGGAGGAAAACGGCAAAAAGTCACGCTAATTTGCTATATATTTGTGCACAAATAATCCACTACTAGTACTACAGCCAGCCAAGTTACGTTCAGCTTATTTTGTTCTAACCGCGCGCGCGTAGTCCCGCGTACGCGTGCCGGCCGACCGACCGTGCGCGCGTCGCAACTGAACTAGGCCATGGCCTCGGCGCATTGCTGCCTGAAATCGTGGCGCCGCACGCGTAAGCCTATCCAAACTTCACGAAGCGTGACGCGACGGCAGCTGTTATTTATTTCTGTGAACTTTAACGTTAGGTTGTGCCTTAGATTTCACTATTTTTTTTATCAAATTTGGTATATACGACATTTAAACCTCCCGTTCCTGTAAATGAAGACGTCAAGCATATAATATGGACATAAATTCGACGTCATTAAAAGGTAATATAGCTTAGAAATTATGTGGAAGTTTCAGTCCCTCTGTTTAGAGACATCGTAACCTGGACGTCACTCGTAATGCAATGAAGATGACGTCCAACCTGGGCTAGACTTAACCCACAAACTACAATTCCAAATCCCACCCACAAACTCCAACCCCGCCCACGAACACTGTCCACGAACTCCACCTGTGATTCAGATTACCACCCAACATTAAATATTCTTTACATCAGAAAAGAGCTGCACAAGGAATCTGATCGCCTCAAGAGGGAATTGCGAGAGACTCAAAGGAAAGAAAATGACTCCGAGAAAAATGACGGGGATGATAAAAAACCACAACATGACAACGATAAGGAAGACCTAGAAAAAGGTAAAAATATTTGAATCAATTAATAAAACTTTCCAAAAATGATAAAAAATCATTCCGTCTTTCCAAAATTCTCAATAAAGTCCGGAGATGATAAAATCAGTCACAAATCCAGTTACAAGCCAGAAACAAACGGACAGGTTCAAAAAAATGCCTTTATTGTAGTTCGTTTGAATAGCTTGTGTCTTGAATTTAGACCAAGGGACTTGTGATGAACTCGACCGCGGAGGTCTATTTCGATTTTAATTTTAAATCAAAATTATTTGTGTTAAAACTTGCGTTCTTAAACTTGCGTTGTTGCCAATTTTGTAACAGCCTTTACTAAAGTCGTGATTTTGTGGAATTCCTCACGTGCTTGCAGTACTTAAAACATAGCTTGCACACCGTGCAATGGTTTGGGTAGTCCTGTTTACCATTTTGGGTGATGATGGTAGTGGTGTACATGTATGTAAACCTCTGACTTCCACTGTACATGTATATGCAGAATCTTGAACAACTAAAGTATCTATATGTCCCTCCTCACTTAAAATAGTGGAGAAAATTCTGCAATCAATTTGTGATATTTTCACTCACTCAGTGGTCTGACCCGGATACCTGATTTCAACAGGAAACTGTTACTCGGTTCCAAAAATACCTGAAGTGAATATAACCAAGGCTATGATCATAGTCTTTAAAAGTGAAAAAAATGGTTGTCTGATATATATATTGCCAGTTTGGGGAACAAAAAATTCCCCCCCCCCACCCCCTCCAGCCAATTTGATTAACAAGTCAATCACGACTTTACAACACACAAAGTTCACCGATCATTAATGACCCAGAATCGTTTTCACTCATCGCGTGTTATTGCCCGCAGTCCCCCTTTCGGATGCAGATCCATTTATGTCACTCACCCCCCCGGGCGTCAGGTGACGACGGTTTTAGTTCCCCTAGACCTGTCTTGTTTAATTGGTTCGTTGAGATTGTGTCGGCGTGCGCAAGGAAAGAGTCGTTAATTATCACTCTACGTTGACTGAAACTTGTTCGTTCTGTCGGCTTTAGGCAGTTTTGTGCCCCGTTTTGACGTGTGCGGTTTCGGGGAGCTAATTTTTTTTATAGTAACGATACAATGCCTTCTTTGTTGGAACTTTCTACTGCAAAGACTCCACTTTCTCCAGCTGATTGAAAGGCATTACTTGCATGTAATTACCGCAAGATTGTTGCACAATAAACATTTGTGCAAGTTGTGAAATCGGCCGTTGGTCAGCCTGGTTTAACTTGTCATGTGGCCTGTAATTTGTCATGTGATCAGAAACTTGTTATGTGACCTGTAATTTGTCATGTGACCCGTAATTTGTCATGTGACCCGTAATTTGTCATGTGACCCGAAACTTGTCATGTGATCCGTAATTTGTCATGTGACCTGTAATTTGTCATGTGACCTGTAATTAGTCATGTGATCTGTAGCTTGTCACATGACATAAAAACTTGTTACATAACCTGGAACTTTGCTTGTGACCAGAGGCCAATTTCATGGAGCTGTTGAGCACAAATTTGTTCAGCACGAAACATGCTTTGCAAAAATGGGTTACCAGCCAAAATTGTATGTCAACTTATGTTCTTAGCAAGAGTATCAGAATACCAGTCAATTGTAATGCATAATTTGCAAGGCAAATTAATTTTACGCTAAGCTAAGGTCTTTGCCTAACAATTCCATGAAATTGATCCTGGAACTTTGCTTGTGACCTAAAAATTGTCAGGTGACCTACAACGTGTCATGTAACTTGTAACATGTTGGGATTTTTCACAAGTCATGTGACTTGACTTCTTGCAGTGTACTGGTACGGCTGCTTTCGAGCGCGGCACCAGGGATCCCTGGTGTTCCCTGGTGCTCGCCCGAAAGCGCGTTGGTGCACCAGATGGTGGCACCAACTGCTCCCGACCTCCGAGTCGTCGGGACAACTGGGAGACATGCGCAGTTGCGCGTACTCATGCATAACTCGGGAAAAATGGCTGGCGCGTCGTAGAATGATTCTGGAAATTTGGGTTGATATTTTGAATGTTCAAGCTTCCACATCGAAACCAAATGTTGTAATTTATTTTGTGGAAAACCAAGATTTTATTAGCGGGGATGTAATTTCTAATGACCGTGGTGCACCAGGGATCCCGATAACACTTTTGAGCGCGTACGCATGTGTGTGACGCAACGTTCCCAACGCCTGGGAGCACCAGGGGCGGGCGCTCGAAAGCAGCCTAGTTTGTAAGTTGTGACCTACATATTAACCGTATCGAATAGCTGCCATCTTGTAGGACACTAAGGACAGTTTCTGTGTTTCTTGAAGACATGCATGGTTGCACATTTTGTACATACATTGTTGACCAATATAAATATCAAAAGTTGCCCTACAAGATGGCAGCCATTTGATACGGCCTATAATGACTCAATTATGTCTGAACATTTCTTGTTACATTCTTTATATTAAGCCGCTGAGCCAACCCAGCCCACCAACGACATGTTGACGGAATTTAGACAACAAAAGAAAAGATTCCGACAAATAAAAAAGACCCAAGCGACGGGTGGAAATCGCGAGGATCAGGTACGTAAAATACTGTCTTTCAATGACGTGGGAAAAGTTACGCTCTGTAAATGTATCACGGCCCTACAGTAAACAATAGAGAGGTTTAGATGCACGTAAAATGCAAACGTGAGCGTGAAATTCTTTCAGCACTAGTCATATCATGAAGAGGTAAATTACAAAAGTTACAGATGTGGGGTTTTTGATTCTCATCTGTTTTAAGATCTCCATAGAATGATGACCAAGTGCTCAAAGCATTTTACGTCTACGTGCATCTAAACCTCCCTATTGTGCTTGCACAGGGAAATGTAAGGCCCGCTTCAAACGTCGCGCTTATGCCGTGTCGAATTAAATTCAACTTGGCACGACGTCAGCACGGCAGTGGCTTCAAACGTCGAACATAATTGCAAACTCCCAGTCGAGCTTAAATACATCCAACATGGCGGATGAGTATTTTGGACGTTGTGCACGTGCGTTTTCCATTCTGTCCATTGTACGTCGCCATTTTATTATTTTGATGCACTTGTTTGTTGGTTATTTCTTTACTCGCATACGTGCTGCAAGCATGCGCATTCCTAGTTCGGACCAACATCGAACTGGATTTAAATTTGACAAGGTAGAAGCACGACGTTTAAAGCCAAGCCGTGCTTGTGTCGTCGCACTAAATAGAGTTAGCACGGCAGACCCTGTCGAGCTAAATTTTTCAGCCGTGCCGAATTCATTTTGCCGAGCCAAATGGCTTCAAACGTCGTGCTTGTGCCGTGTCGAATTTAAAAAAATCAAGTTGAATTTAATTCGACACGGCACAAGTGCGACGTTTGAAGCGGGCCTAACTCTTTCACTACGGCAAGAAATGTCTACTTCCGGTTGCCTTTACACATAAACGGTGGCCTTCCATTAATTACGTCACAGACCTTGAAACAATTCCGTAGTAAAAGAGTTAAGAATAGTTTGCCGAACAATAACTTAAGGGCCAAGTCACTCCAACCTCGATTTTGTCTGAACTTCAAAGGGCACAGTTTCGCAACCTTAGTAGCGACTAGGCTTGCATGAATCCTCTCTTGACGTCAATTATAATCGAATGTTCCAAACGCTCGCATGTTTCCCAAAATTTGTTTGAAATATGGCGTCATTTGAGAGAGATCAATAGATTGCTATTATCTTGGCTATTTCAGGAAGTACTCAGTTATTCTGAATGTTAATGGATGCAGACATTACAAAATTCTATAAATTTTAGCAGTATTTGTATAAGGTTTGTAAGATATGTTTTTAATTTTAGTACTTACCAACTTTTGTTGTAAAAATGGAATCAAATCCGAATGAAATCGCGATTTCTAAGGGGCCGTCCAAAATACTACTTAACAAAATGTTTTGTAGTGCATGTAAAGTCCTACGCGGCCCTCAATCCCCCCCCCCCCCCCCCCCCCCTGCCCCCACCCCACCCCCCCCCCCCTTCCTATGCTCTGTAGACCCATGAAAATTTTGTGGAAATAGAATCGGTTCCAAAAATCTTGGAATTCCCCAATCCTTCAAACTCAACAAAACTATGAAAATTCCGAAGGATTTGCGAATACAAGAATTAAGATGAGCAAAGACTACTTGATCCAAAGATCATGTCTTAAATCTTCCCCCTGGCTCCAGAAAGTCTGAGCGTCACCACCGAGCAAAGCCCGTGAATCTTTCAGTGTGCCGACCGTAACGACACGCGTATTAAACCGGGCTCTGTGGAGCGTAATACCCGTAATTAACAAGATAACGGCTGCGTGGGCTGGCGGTGAATGCGGTGCAATGCACTGGGGGGAAAATGAGGCATTTCCTGTGTTTGTGCTGCGCTGTCATGGGCCAGTGGTCTCACAGAGACTTGTGCCGTGTAATTGAGACTGTTGTATCAATTCTCATGACATTATCAATATCATTAAATTTTGCAACAATTTTATTCAGATATTTTCCATACTATATTGACATATCAACAAACATAAATTAAATTTGTTTACCTTGTACTCAAAAAACGAAATACATTTTTTTTAAATATCAATTTTTGATCAGAACAGAAGTTTATTGAATACAGTTAACTTGTGGATAACAAGGCACTGATCGACCAATCATTTTAGAATCGGTTTCAGGACTTTTCTGCTTCAGTGATTTCCACCAGGTCCAAGAGGACCTGTTTGAACAAAGTGATTCCCACAGTAATGAAATGTGACATTTTCGGTTTCTGGGAGAATCCTGCAGTTGAGGGCTCTCAGAAAACCGAGTTTGTTTGATTATCAAACTTGATTGAACCTGCATGGGATGAGCTGGCAACTACACTCGTGCATCTCCTATACATCCCTAGAAGTTCCAGCAGAGTGGCACACCCTGCCTCAGTGGCTCTTAAGGAGGCTGGTTCAGTCAGCCTTGCCACAAGAGGTGATCATACACATCATGCTACATCCTCGGCCTCCTTGATTTTTCAGTCAGAATAATTTTTGGGCGGATGAGTGTAGTATAGAGTTGTGCACAAATAAAAGGGGAAATCTGCATAGAAATCTGCAGTCATATACTCTGCAGTCATATACTCTGCAGTTAGCATTGACAATATTAGCAATTGACATGTAGTTGCAGGTATTCCACTCGGCGTATATTAAACAAATATAGTCTCACAGTGATTTTGCATTTGAGGACAACATAATCCACATATCCCATAGCCCACACAAAATTATCAATATACATTTCCAGTTACAACTGTACTCAGCACAGACGTGTAAGAAAATTTGTGTGGGTGACATCTAAAAAGTTGTACGATCATGTCTTTACTGCGGATTACGCAAGATTATTAAGAGTAATCCAAGACTTGTGGCGAGCTGTTTTCGTGACTTGGCAGATTCGAATTAAAAAAAGACGGATCACACAAGTTTCCTGTGTACATCTTGTCTTTCACTGTGAAAAAGAACAGAACACTCGCTATTTTTATAAGTGGGTCATTCCATGAAAACTGGGCACAGTGTCCCCCTTACGTCCATCCTTTTGCAACAGTGCCCCTTTAACGCACTCCCTAACTCCTGCGTACAGTGGCCCTGTTGAAACAGGCCCCATTTTGCGGTGGGACTAGCGACAGAAATCTTGTCGCCTCTGCTGGACCAATCAGGACGCTTGGCAGTGCATTGCAGCATGATTGCAGGCATTCAAATGTAACGCGCGCAGATTGTAAACACCGTGCATGCATGTGATACATGTACTCGGTAATGTTGGCTGTTGTCTGCGTCGGCGATTGGCTGCTATTTAAAGCATACTGGGGAATCCGTTCCATTACATTCGTCAGCATGCATCCCTGTTATTAATTTGAAAAACTGCGGAGTAAATTAAGATCGTCGTTTGAAAGTTTGGTAGGAATGGGACAGTCATAAGAAAGGGAACCCAATACAATTTCTGGAAAGTATATAAATCGTTTCTTTTCGGCATAACATGACCGAATTGATTAAATTACATCAAAATGACTCGGGCGTGAGTTGGCTTAAGACAACAGCCGGCTCACTCCACAGAATTGCGTGTGTTTCCTCAGGGTATTGTTACGTCGCTTTGCAGAGTGGAAATTCCTTGATATCTCAGGATGCCTTACATCGTGACAATTATGTTGTTTATTTTTTTGTAAATACCAGGCTTCAGAGAATTCCATTGGCATATAAACTGTACGTGGCCTCTTGAATAAAACATCTTTACCTGTTAATATTAGTCAAAATATGAAGAGAACGATTCAATAAAATAATGCGATTTTTTTTTTTATGCAAGTGTGACATTTTGAAACTTTATGACGATTCATTGAAATTTCGCTCGAAATGTAATTTATGTTTTTAAAATGCAGATTCCATAGGCTGGATAAAACGAGCAGCTACTTTTCCTGAAAGGAACTGGTGCATTTTAACTTTAATATAAACTTGAGTCATTAGACACAACTCCCTGGGGAGTATGCAGCCCTGGCAGCCTGACACAAGCGCTCAAATAGGTCGTTCAGATGAGGGGCTAGCTCGCTCCACCCCAAGCTCCTGTCGTTAGAACGCAATTTAGCTCCACCTCAAGGGCTAGCTCCGGGGCTAGCCCTCCCCAAATTTAGCCCCAAACATTTGTGGGGCTAGCCCCACTTTCAGCACAGCGGGGTTTCTTTTATGACTTAGCTCCACCGTTAATTACTGACTGAACGCAACTGACCTCGCTCTGTGGCATCTGGCCAATGTAAATATATGCTATCAAATTTAACCACATTTTAGCTCCTCTGAAACTGTAGCTCCGGAGTTATCACTGTTTGTAGTGTAAACGCGGAAAATGTTCAGTTTTGTGGTCCCAATAAAAATGCTGGGTCTGTATCCACCTTTGCCGGTTCGAGTGTAAACACGGTGTAAATGACTCGACCTTGGTACACATTACAGATTTACAACTTCCCATCCCATGAAAGATGAAGCATTTGTGGTTAAGCTCAAGTTCCATGACTGAGCTTGAATCTCTAAACACTAGCTCTTTCCTCGGGAGCTCATAAGTTAGACTGTCTGAGCCATTCAGCCATAGGCCTATTGAAAAGTCAAGCAGAAAAGTATGTTAAAGGCACAGTAAAGGCTCGTCAGCAATGCGCGCGCGCCAAATTCGTGCCACGAAATACGCAGCTCCATAGCAAAGGCATGGAGCTGCGTATTTCGTGGCACGAAATTGGGGGGCGCGCATTGCTGACGAGCCTGTGCCTTTAAAATTACACAGAGAAAAGCTGCCGAAAGTTACAATAACTTTCTACGAAGTAGCAGAAGAAAAAAGTGCAATCGGAAGTTTAGGAACACAGCTTAAGCCCTCGATGAATCTGCCATTGTTCATCCCACTTGACAACTTTATCACCCGAAGGAAATTGTGGGAAATTCCCCTGATCCAACCTTTATTCAGAGTAATACCAGGCAATCTAAGTCCTGCTTTTATTTGAGGGTGACGGTCATAAAAGGGAACAAAGCCCTGAGAAATATCTTTTTGAGGGAACCCTCAATTACTCATGTTTTTCGGCCAAACTTTTTCCAAATTCACAAGTTTCCCTTTCAGACAGCCAAAAACCATAAGTCACCTTTAACGCCTAGTTAAAGCTTGACTCAGATATTCCAAGGCAAACCCAGGCTGTCAGGCAGGCCCCCATGTGTTTGTGTACAAAACAAATGCTGTTCAAGGTAAAGGACTGCTAAAGTGTGACGTCAGTTATAGTAACTGGGTCTAAACATTCACTGGTAATCTGAAACGTTCATTGCTAAAGCGCAGGGAAACAGTTCACTGGTTTCAGTGTAGACCCAGTAACCTTGGCAACACACAAAGCACGACATTTTCACTTTAGTTCTCTATTACGCCCAATTCCTATGTACTGTTGAAAACCTATGCATGGATTTTGGGTCAGTAGCGCAGGGTTAATAGTTACATCATGAAAAGGCACCTCATGGCCCGGTGGGGGGAAATGAACCCTAATTGAGTCCAGTTCACACACCAACGCCCCCTAATTAATGGCATTTTCCGTGACCTGACAGATGGCATAATTTGTGAGGTCTTCTCTCCAAAGGGCACTAGCTCTTTCATGATGGAGTACCGGGTGGGGACACCATGATTTGTTGGTGTTTGAAGAATAAAATGTTTAAAGTTATATTGTCCTCGGTTCTCAGCAAATTCAATTTTTTTTCTCCGAACGAATTTTTAAAGCATTTACTTTATTTTAACGAAAACAAATACTTGTATTTTAGACAAAGGCAACCCTGTGAAAAACGCCGTTTTTATACGGCCGTTTTTTGCACTTTGCCTAGACTTGCCCAAGTCTGACTTCCCATGTTTGGTCTGTGGTGCACTGCATGTGGCGCGCCATCTGGGCACATGGCCTGTCAAATCTCTTTTTTTCTGTCTTGGAAGACTTTCTGAGGCAGAAGAAACGGAAGAAAGGAGATTGGATAAGCCGCCATCCCGGACGGTGCACTGTTGAATTATTGGCGGACTGCCAATAATTTGAAACATTGACAGTAATTGTTCGATAACTAAACATTGGTCTTTTTATTTTTTTAAATTTTTTATGTCTCATTTGAAAGCGAATAAGTTTTATGTTTCAAGAAAAATATCAATTGATATTTTATTTTTTAAATTAATTTTTGAGTCAATTAACAGTTTTGTAGCATGGAAAAACTAGCGGTATTGTCACTTCCATAGATTGTCCACTGCATGGCTACCTTCAGGAACTAATAATAATATATTTGTATTGTGCACATATCCATCCTAAGGGTGCTCAAGCCACTAATCTTATTACCCCTGGTCATTGGGCTCTTGATAGCATTCTTTAATTGAACCTCCTTTGCTCTCTGGGGAGTATATATCCCCAGCTGCCTGTTAGACACTCATGGGTTAATCAAACAAAACACCTTCATGGCCCTCACAGGTACCCAGTTTCTTCTGGGTAGAGAGAGGCAATTCATGGAAAAGTGCCTTGCCCAAGGGCACACACACCATGGACGTGGGCTGGCCTGGATTCAAACTCACAACCTGCAGAATTACCCAAGGTCTTGTTTGATTCGCTAGACCACTTTGCGAAGAGCTAGTTAGATTTCCGCAACAACCTTTGCCCAATTATACAACTTGATGGAAAAAACATGGTAGACTAGTTTACCAACATTCTTCTTTAGATATCTAATGCTGCTGTTTGAGAAATTCATAAAAAAAAAGTTACTTTCATCTGCAAACGATACAATGTGCCTTTAAAATGCCTCGATGCCCAAGCTACCTTACTTAAACAGCGCCCTCATATGGTAATCTAAGGAATCTGAAAACTGGGACAGGGAAATAGCAGGCAAACAGCTTAGTCAGACCTCACGTAGGCGAAGCATTTTAGCTGATCCCAAATTGCAGACTTTTCAAGGCCAGTGAGGGATTTGGGATTTAGGGGGAAAAAAAGGTGGAAAACGTGATTGGAAGTGTTTGACAGGGCGTAGTGTCTGTCCTAAGGCAATGTTTCGTAGTGAAGTGAGTTTGTTTGGTCTCAGGGGTGGGGGAGGCGGTATCCTGGTAGTGACTTCCCCCAGAACTGTCGAACCTTTCCGATTCCCATCAAATACGAATTGATTCCCATCAAATACGAATTCAACCGTGCTATTTTTGTCGGATGTGGCTTAGCTTTATTTATGCCGATATCAAATTTTTTTCATCACAACGTATCGTCTGATAACAATTTAAATATTTGATATTATCAGGCATTGAAAATAAGGGGCAGGACACTTTGTCCAAATTTCAAAGGGCACTGAGGCCAACTGGAGGGGCACCATGGCCAACTTTGTTCCAAATGCGTATGGTTATTAATGTATTTCTCTATTTTATCCAATGGGGCGACACTTTTTGTGTAGAGTCACATAAGGGCGACGCGGTCGGTTAGGGCGACAATTTGGGGTAGCCCCAATATTTTGGAAGTCAAAAACCATTTTTTTTAAGGTCAAAAACCATCTTTTAAAAATCGAGAACCATTTTTATTAGGTCTAGAACGCTCTTTATTAGGTATGGAACCATTTTTGGAAGCTTCGGGTACAGACATTTGGTGTCCAATCGATGTCTTCCAGCCAAAATTTTTATGGTCGTTTGGCAAAGTTTTACCGGTGGGTCGCCCCTTTGCAGCATTAAGTGATATTATTATACAAACCTCATGAAATTTAAGAGGATAGGGCGTGCCGGCCAAGTTGGCCTCAGAAAGTGTATATCTCGAAGGGGCACCGAGGCCAACTCAGCAGGGCATGAGGCCATTGGCCCCAGTGGCCTTGGTTAATGTCCACATGTCCTCAGTCCATGACATTAACACCTAGCCCAATGGCCTCATGCCCTGCTGAGTGGCCACAATGCCCCTTCAAGATATACACTTTCTGAGGCCAACTTGGCCAGCATGCCCTATCCTCTTAAATTTCACAAGACTTGTAAACACTAACAAACCAGTACACATTTGGATCAACGTTGGCCATGGTGCCTCTGTTGGCCTCAGTGCCCTTTGAAAGTCGGACTAAATCACGGCTGGAGTGACCTGGGGCCAAATTCATCAAGCTGTTTAGCAGAAAAATTTGCTTAATCCAAAATTTACTTGCTTTATAAAAATGGGTTAGTAGTCAAAATCTAATGTGATGTGTATTACAATTGACTGGTGTTCTGCTATTCTTGCTAAGAACACAAGTTGACATCCAATTTTGACTATTAACCCATTTTTATATAGCAAACAAATTTTGTATTAAGCACATTTTTCTGCTAAACAGCTTTATGAATTGGGCCT
Organism: Henricia sp. BOLD:AAB3569; assembly: GCA_037783545.1. Lineage (NCBI taxonomy): Eukaryota > Metazoa > Echinodermata > Asteroidea > Spinulosida > Echinasteridae > Henricia > Henricia sp. BOLD:AAB3569. The sequence continues at coordinate 4,379,711 of JBBELK010000329.1, forward strand.
CTGCCCTTTATTTTCACAACATCGAGGCCTGCGCCCAAGGCTGATTGCCCAAGGCTGATTTCCCAAGACAAAATCAAATTTGACGCATTGCCCCTGTTACTTGTCCATATGCAAACACACGTATTCTGGCATACACACGAAACATTCGTCATCATTCCATTTCCGCATGTTTATCTAACAGGCTCTTGGGGGTTTAGTCTAAGGAAGCAATACACTGCGTCGGTGTTAGAAAAGGGGAAATGTTTCATTTTGTCTCATTAAATCTTGTTATAAGGGATCAACCCGAGGCTTTCCAGCAAACATTTTATGCATTTGTACTTGCTGTAGCGGTGCCTGTCTAAATTCATCACTTAAATATACTTTTCGTATGTGTACAGTAGTGTGACATTTAGTAGGACAGCTAGACATGGCTGTGTTAAAAACACTTGGCAAAAAAGCATGCCTATTTTTTAAAAATAAGGATAACATATTTTTTTTCAAAAAATATCAATTCTTGATCGGAACAGACGTTTGTTAAATGCAGTGAACTTGTGGATAACAAGGCACTGATCGACCAATCACTTTGGAATCACTTTCAAGACGATATATGGGAAGCTGTTAAGGGGAATGCCACAATCTAACTGCTGATAGGGTTGTGCGCCTGACCAGCAGCCACCTAGTTGAAGCGAAATGGTTCTGGTGATTCCCTGATGGCAGCGGTAATAATGGTAACAGCGCCTTGAGCACCCTGCAGGGTGGATATGTGCGCTATACAAATCTAATCATTATTATTATTATTATGCCAATTTCATTGGGTTGTTCTAAAACCTAATTGAACCTGCGTGGGATGAGCTGACTACTACATCCGCATGTTTCCCAAATGGCCCTAGAAGTGTAGGAGCTCAAGGAGGCACTTCAGGCAGAGTGGCACACCCTGCCTCAGCGGCTCCTATGGAGGCTGGTACAGTTAGCCTTGCCACAAGCAGTGGTCATACATGTTACTGACCTTCACGATCTTGCAGTCAGAGTAGAATTTGCATTTCCTTTTTTGAAGGGGATACTTTGTAATACCCATGCCCCAACGGTTGCCCCAACGGTTGTGCCCCAACGGTTGCCCAAATGGTTGCCCCAACCTCACCCCCATCCCTCACCACCACCCTTCACCTCACACCCCCACCCTTCACCTCACACCCCCACCCCTCACCTCACACCCCCACCCCATCCCCACCCCCACCCCCACCCCCATATCCTACATCATTTTCACATAGCCATTTACACGTACACACAGACAATTAGTGTGAACACAAATAAGACCCTTCACTAAATCATTAATAATTAAACTTAATTAGTGTCAGTCTGCCTTAAGCTTCCTGTAGTCTTGGGTTTAAAAATAACCCGTCAAATAAACGCTAACGCAGTCAGTCTCTTTCACGTGGGAATACTCTGATGGAGGCGTCACGTTGACTGCCTGATGATGTCATCATGGGTCCTTCTTAATCCTCGCTCCCCAATGCCTTGTCTCTCCCAAGACAAGAACCGAGTACACTTGACATTGACTCGAGATGACAAAGGTTTAACAGGCCACAGTCATAGAAAAACTTGTTACCGGTTGTAGCATGCAGAAAAGGGCTGTCAAGGTTTTCCAAACCTTGTTTTCTGTACACTAGGAGAAAATGACTCGTTTTCCTGTAATTTCTCAACGACTAAATGATTCAATTCTTGGGGACCACTTTTTCAGTCTTCAAAACTCATAGACTAGCTTTAAAGTTCATTTGTGCCATTCACCTAATAACGTCTTTTGTCTGGTACACTCTAAAAACAGATTGGTTGAATTCAACCAATGTGGTTGGTAGATATGTGTAGATATATTGGTTAAAATAACCAATCCGTATTGGTTAACCAATATGGATTGGTCATTTTAACCAATATATTGGTTGGACACATATCTACCAACCACATTAGTTGAATTCAACCAATCTGTTTTTAGAGTGTACCCTGTCAACATTTGTCCCATACATGTATATGAATCCTTTACATAGTGAGCAGTATCAGTATCCATGTAGTGCCAGTGTATTGGTGGCCTCAGTTACAGAATTACTTGAGTACAGCGCAACTCTTATAACTCCTTATCGCAAATCCATTAGACCCTTTGCAACGGCGGCCATGATGGGAGGCAGGTTTTCATACAGTGTATTCAAATTGGACAATAGATTCACAAAGTGCCTACTCGTGCATGATGACAATGTTTAAATCTAGCCAAACCCACTTTTATTCCCATTCATAAAAACCTTTTTTGTGTAAATCAGTAAAACTCGCCAAATTTGCTTGCCGTTTTGCCATATTCTTCATTGTATTTTTGTATGCATCGCAAGTTCGTTCAAACTACAAGCTGTGCGTCGAGTTGTTTTTGTGTAATGCGCGCACATGATGGGGGTACTTTGCACATTTTGTTTTCGGGCGCGTGCAGTTTCTGTGTGCGTGTGTGTGTTCTATACGCGCTGATGACTAGGGCGCGGGCACAAATGCGGGCCAGGCATGAAAGTGTTTAAAACTGGCTAGCAGGTCTTTATAAGGGGCGTTCGAGATACTTACACCGGGTAACACCAACTTACACCAGAACGTTCTTTTAGCCATCACGTGTTACACGAGTCTGCCCCGGTAGCAGCCACTACTGCCCGAGCTCACGAGCGGGTCTGTGGTGTAAACTCGGTGTACCGGTAATGACGTCACCTAGTAACCGTGAGCAGTAAAACATGGTGGACAGTTTGGAATAGCAAGGTATGAAGAAAAACACAGATTTATGACATAAAATAAGAGGGAATAGGGCTGTAAATACATTTTGCTCAGTCAGTAGATGTCTGTGGGCATTAACAGGGCAACTATTTTTGCGTGGTGCCGGCTTAATTTTTCATCGTGAGTCGAACAATAACGACAATAATAAAGCCCCACCCGGCGACAACCTTTGACCTGTGCTCCCAGAATTCAAAGCGAAACCCTGTGTCGTTCGTTTTGCATCTTCTTGGGGCTTCCCCCGGTGTAAGCATCTGGAATGCCCCTATTGTCTATTTAAAACTGGCCACGTGATGTGCTCTCAACCAATAGGGATGCGTAAACTGTCTAAGGTATTTATGAATACTGTATTTTGTATAAACCTGGAAGCCAATTGCAATTTATTGGTTGATTACACACAGCGCTCGACCATCAATCCAGTCGGCCTTTATTCCATATTCACTTGAAAGAAAAACCTGTTTCACATTACCTCGTTATGACTCGACCAATCAAATCGCAGCATTTCACTTTCCACTCCAGCAAACAAAGATCACCCCAAATTGAAATATAAAACCTCACTCCTGCAACAAAAGGTTGACCTCCGAAAAAAATTAACAGAGTTTCTCTTGATCCACCCTTATCTGCCAAAGGGGATTATTCTCTGACTTTCTTCCCCCGGGATTCGCTTCGCTTCCCCCTTTCTCTTCCATTGCAAAGGAGCTTCAAGGACACATGTCCTTAATAAAAGAAACAGACAGAAATAGACTTGGCTGCCAGATTGAAGCAGTTCTGATTACATCATCGTCATTCAAGAAAGCCCAACAAAAATCTCTGCTGACGTTTTTCTTCTGTTCTGAATTTTCCCCCAGGCTGTTATGTTGCCTCACTCTTTCGAGGGGTCCCCCCATTTGCTGACAGTCGATCGATGTAAAACTGTTCCGTGAATGTCATGTGGTCTAACTATAAGCAGCAGAGAATAGCTGTTGAAACATGGGCATTTTTATATATGAGAAATCTTAACAAAATCCAGGAGGAGTTTTGACCTTTCAATTAAGATGCACTTTTATCAGATACATTCACCATATAAGGCCAAAAAAAATAATAGTTCTGCTTCCGGTTTCCCGACCGACCCTATTTTTAGGCTGCGACCCTATTTTTTTTATCGGAAAAAAATTAAAAATAAATTAAAAAAATAGTGTATCGATACATGTATATAAACGAATAAATAAATTTCTAACGACGTGCTTCATGTATTGTAGAAGTTATTTGGTAGTCTTGTTTCCATTGTTTTACTGTTACCCTTAAGCCTTGACTACACGCAGATGCCTCCATATGATTGTGCACAAACAAAATTGGCAAAAAAAAAAATTTCCCTACCTACCTACCCTATTTTGAAATGCCATGTAATCGGAAGCAGAACTATTTTTTTTTTTGGCCTAAAGGGTGTATCAAAAAATGTCTGGAAAAATATTCCATTTTTTTTTTAAACCTAGAACGTATTCTAGGAATTAAAAAGTTCAATTTGTAAGTCGTCAAAGTGCAGGAAAATGTCACAGTTGACTCAAATTCAGATTGGAAATATGTTTGAGTTCTTCGCACCAGACGAAAAAAGCTGTGCAGCTAGGCAATTATCGAAGATTCTGCACATTACACACAATTTCCAAATTGGAAAAACTTGGCAACGGTTCTGTGAATTATTATTTCATTTGGTACATGAGCTGTATTGAAAAAAATCTTCCCTGCACTTTAAAGATAAACTTTAGGGTTCCTGGAATAAGAAAAACACAGTTTTGTGTTTTAATGTGCTGTTTTTCCATGTCCGAGTCATTTTGCCTTTAGGCCTGTCCGCATTGGACTTTTTTTGGGAAAACTTACCGAGACGATGGGTACTTTTCCCATTTTAAGTCCAATGCGGACAGCCTAGGACCGGCGTTTTCCTCTCAGTAACTTTTCCCGAGTCCAGCGGTTACTTTTCCTGGCCAACTTCTGCCCAGGAAAATTTACCAGGGAACTTTTCCGGAGACGAAAAGTCCAATGCGGACACAGCGACTCGGTAAAAGCGCTCTACAAGCGTACATCCGGTCCTTGAAGGTCAAACTGCGAAGGGACACTGCGCATGCTCTTCGACAGTAAAATGTTCCCGTGTCAAAAAGTCCAAAAGCGGACAGCAATAAAATTTAGCCATTTTTCATTTTACCATCGTCTCAGTAAAACCTTCCAAAAAACAAGTCCAATGCGGACACGGCTTTTGAAGAAAATTTTGCTACGGTCAGAATGTGAGGCCACTAGTTTGACAGTGTGAACATTTTTCTGTACGTTTTTGAGATACATTAATTTTAGTGCACGCGTTACCTCACCTTAAAGGGCCCCTTATTTAGGATTTTTATCAATAAAATCTATGCTTTAAAACCACTCTACTCAGTTAAAGTCATAAAAATCCTATTTGGAGCTTGCTTTGGGGGTTAAAACAAAGGTTTTTAGTTTTTATGCTAATGCAAATATGCATATTCATGACCAAGGTCACTATGTCACAAGAGGCAAACACAGGATAATCACATTGAACTGTGCACAAAATATTCCACTTTTTTCTCAATTTTCCTGAAACTTTTGTAATCCATGGCTGTTTGAGTTTGTTTTACATGTTGCCTGCTGTAAGCCATGACAAAACTGGGGGTAGAAACTGCAGCAATTTGCCACAAGTCTAACTTGAAGTCTTATGTTTTTTCTTAACTTTTCCCTTCTGTCTTCCTTATGTGATGCACTCAAAACAGCGCCCTCTGTCTCTGATTTATTGCAATGAAATCTTCAAAGTTTAAAAATGTCACCTTTTATTGATTTTACATCCAAACGAACAATAGTATGTCTTGCTGAACAAGTAATCCATCATATGAAGCAAAGATTAGGCAAAAAGTTGTTTAGGATGTCACAGCCCTTTAAAATGGTGTTTCACATTAGAACAATCTTAGGGGTGAAACAGGCTTGAAAATGCTAATTTTGCAGACCAGGCATCAAGCATGCAATGCATAGTTCCAACCTGTCAATCAAGCCGAACCAGCCGACCAATCACAACAGAGCTAGCAGACGGCGCCCACATAGGTCAAAGTGATGCAATCATCACACAATCACGCGAAGTTCTGCCCATACAGTTTGTATGTTGTATGCGCCAGTGACCGGCTGAATTTTGGTTTCAATGTCGGGCGATTCGCTGTTCAAAGGTAGAAAAGCGCATTTTTCTGAATATATGTCATCCCTGCATTACCAGCCCTTCGTTCAGTGTGTGCTACGGTAACTGTCGACCCTAAAACATAAAATACCTTTGAGTTTTCTCCAATGAATCTGTGCTTTCCATGCCGAGTCCCGTTGCTTTGTAAGTTGTGTCGCCATTTTTTCACGATGGCTTGTGAGCACATAGCAACAATATCTAAGGGGCGGGGTTAACTGGGCAATCTCGGAACTATGCATTAGTTCTTTCCCCCGTGTTAAATTCAACCCCATTCGAGACCAGGGCTGTAATTTTACAACCCAGTGGGAAACCCTTGCCCCGGTTTGAAAAACCTAGTGTGAAATAAGTTGACCTAACTCCGATTTGGGCATAGTGAATGTTTCCCTCTTGTCAAGTACCAGTGTTTTTGTTGATTATTTGTTTTTTTATTTTTTGTTTTTTGAGTGTTTTTGTTGATTTTTTTTTCTTCAGACGCTAGCAATTCTTGCCAAGTTCCAGAACCACCTTCATCAAGTCAATCAGGAGGAGAATTCTGATGATGGAGGTGAAAGTGGCGAGGAGAAAGAAGAAGAACAAGAACAAGAAGAAGAACGAGAAGATGATGATGGTGGTGGTGGTGAAGTTCTTGGGACCGGCTGGTTAGGCAACTTCATACTTAGAGTAGCGTGTCCAGGTCACATTTTTGACCCCCCATTTTCCCATGGGTGTAGAGATTTTAATACTATCTTCTGTCATATTTTTTTACTCAATACCATTCTAAAATCTTGCACTCTTAATCTGTATATTTTCCAGGATATTGTCAAAAAACCACCAATGTTTTGTAAACTAATTTATGCGCGTCAAGCAAGATTTTATTCATCGTTTTCCTGCGGTCAGTGATTCCAAACTGGGAAAGAATATGTATGAATTAAAGGAAAACAAACATGACTTGATTATTTATTGGAAGTTGACAAACTAGTTCCCGAGACGAAAGCTGAGAGAACTAAGCCGTGCCTGCATTGGGCTTGTTTTTTTGGAGGTTTTACCGAGACAATGAAAAATTGCTAAATTTTACTGCTGTCCGCATTTGGACTTTTTGACACAGTAACATTTTACCGGGACTGTGGGAGAGCATGCACAGTGTCCCTTTGCAGTTTGACCTTCACAGCCCGGACCTACGCTTCCAGAGCGCTTTTACCTACTCGATGTGTCCGCATTGGACTTTTCGTCTCGGGAAAAGTTCCCTGGTCAATTTTCCTGGGCAGAAGTTGGCCAGGAAAAGTAACCGCTGGACTCGGGAAAAGTTACTGAGAGGAAAATGCCGGTCCTAGGCATTGGACTTAAAATGGGAAAAGTACCCATCGTCTTGGTAAGTTTTCCCAAAAAAAGTCCAATGGGGACAGGCCTCTAGTTTGTCAACTTCTTTTAACCCAGAGAGCTAATATCAACTATCCATCTTCAAACCGTGTTATATTTGTTATATCCTCCTCTTTGAAGGATGACACATGTCTTAAAGTGCGAGATGACCGCAGTGCAAGTGAAGGATGCCAATATCAAAGATGCCGATACCTATAGCATCTACGACCCTAGAAACCCCATCAACAAGAGGAGGAGAGACGAAGGAAAGAAGAAATCTAAGGAGAGAAAGTGAGGTTATGATCTGGCTGGGTTTGCTCAGCGAAGAGCTGTTAGGAACCGGCAGGAGACCAGTCAACATATGGTGAATACCAGTACAGGTGGTTTACTGATTACAAGGTAATGGGGACCATCCACTGCGGGGAGCCATGGACTGACTTTGTTGGGGAACCGGTTTCCAGGCTGTGTAGGCGAAATTACAGTTAAACTTTGAAAGCAGGTGTAAGTGGAAACTGGGTATTGTCCGAAACACGGACGTACATTTTGTCTGGACCAGGGCTGCGTTTCACAGGCGCGACCATTGCCAACGTTCGCCACTGGTGCTTTTGTGCACTCGTCGATGAAAAGCCGATTACCTGTTGTTGGTGAACGTTGCAAAATGTTCGCGTGTTTGGAACGCAGCCCTGATGTCCGCTATGTGTTTGTACATCGGCTATGTGTTTGTACATCAGCGTGTCGGAATACATGCAGTTGCACTTAGAGGCTTACCTTACATGCTATGAAAGTTTTTTTTAAACGTCTCACTCGCACGTCCTTGTGAGGACAAAGATGGCGAAGCTTTGTTTTTTTCCAGAGATATGTATGGTGCTCAATGGTTGGAAACTTGCAGGGAGCCGGGCAGGGTTGGGGGACTGGGCATGATGGGGTACCAGGCACGACAGAGTACCGGGCATGGCGGGAAAATGGGCATGAAAAGAAATAATAATAGCTGGTCTTAAAAAGTGCTTTATCAACAAAGTATCAAAGCGCTGTTGCCATTATTATCGCTGCCATCAGGGAATCACCAGAATCATTTTGCTTCAACTAGGTGGCTGCTTGACCAAAGCGCCCAACCCTATCAGCAGTTAGATTGTGGCATTCCCCCTACAGGATACTCCTGGCACTGTTGCCATTATTACCGTTGCCATCAGGGAATCACCAGAACCATTTCACTTCAACTAGGTGGCTGCTTGACCAAAGCGCACAACCCCATCAGCAGTTAGATTGTGGCATTCCCCTAACAGCTCCCCAAATAATATGCTCGGGTTGACTAGTCAATTAAATTGTCTTGCCAAGTGACTCGCACTTGACACTAGTGGGACTCTAACCCGCGACCTCTAAATATGCGAGTCCACCTTCATAGACACTACATCACACATGCTTCCAGGGAACTAGGCATTTCGGGGAGTTGGCCAGGGCGGAGATTTTAGGCTGTTCCCAAGTTTATATCACACTTTATATAGTGTGCAACAATCACACTTTAAAAAAGTGTAAAAAAAAACCTTTCCAGTTTTAAACTGAAGATTAAATAATTGTAAATAAATATTTTATGTCCGTGTCATTTATTTGATTGGCTTGAGACATGTATGCCAGCTTTTCGGGTAATCGGTCTAGGTAATGAGAGAAAAATGTAGTCGTCATAAGGATTCGAACCCGGGACCTCTGACACACCGGGCAGATGCCCTACTGTGAGACACAGTGGTATATACTCCCTTAGGTTTTTCCCTACGAACCCAGTCTTTTTCTTAGAGCTGCATGGATGCGCAACTGAGGACTCTTTAACTCAATGGAATTTTCTCAATTTGACATGAAAGGAAATTGTACCATGTCATGTTTTTTTCTGTTTCTGGGGAAAGGGAAATCACCTTTTACCGGGAACGATTTTGCAACTGTTAAAATCTCAAAACGAATACACTTTTAGTTTACTAAAAACTGCTGTCTGTGTGGGTGGTGTTCACGCCCCAGTAAATTTATGGTGTTTGCTGCAGCCCATTTTAGAATGAATACTATTTTTAAAAGTTCATTTCCGCTCGCTCTTGGGGAGAAAAATATGTTGTCAAACTTTTAAATAGCCACATGAACTGTGGATTAGTTGCCTTGTCGACTAACTACATTCAATCACTTGAGGGCAGTACAAATTGGGAAACTTGTGTGCCGCTTTAATGATTACATGATTGGAAAACTTTTTAAATCGGGAAAAACAGCATTGCATACTTAAAGGCAGTATACATCATTGGTAATCTCGAAAATCATAAATGTTCACAGATTTACGCCTAACTTACATGATGACCGTAGGAAACTTCCCCTGAAATGGTTTTGTCTGAAGTGCTATAGTCTTTGAGAAATAAGTAAAACAATTAGTTTTCGTCTCATGAGACGAAAATTAAATTCGCCCCAAAACCATTTCGCCCAAGTGCCATTTCGCCCCAAACCACTTCGCCCGAGTGCCATTTCGCCCCAAATCACTTCGTCCAAACACTAATCACCCAAATGCCACTTCGCCCCTAAGCCACTTCGTGCACAGGCCGTGGTTCAGGACGAAAAGGTTCAGGGCAAAGTGGTTTTGGGGCGAAATGACTGCAAACCCTTTTTTGACCGTTTTCTCAAAAGTTAGACGAAGTACGGAGCTGGTTTTTGCTCAGGTTGGTTTTAATCATGCATATCTTCAATCACACAGGGGGATAAAACTATTTGTAACAGTTTACCAATCATGTATACTATCTTTAAAACAGTTTTCGTTTTAGTTCTTGCCCAGGCCTGTAAAGCAGAATTGAGTTGCAACTATTATTTAAAACATGTTCTGAAATAAATTAGCAACAGCTGCGCATGTTTCTGGTACGAGAACCCAACGGAAACCATTGGGGCTTAATGTACGCCGGTTTTGGGTACCGCTTGGCTCGGGTGAAAATCCAGGACTATTGGACATAAATCCAGGACTTTTGTCAGGAAACAGGCGAGATATAAACGGCTTTTCGTTTAGGTTTGTTGTTGACTGAGTTTGAGAAATCACGGGGACTAGAAATAAGGTGTGCGAAGGTGTAACAGGCCGATGCATTTTTTTCTTTCGTTTGTGTCGGTGTGTATTTGTCAAAGGCGTAAGAATCGATACCAACGTCAAAACAATCACACAGCAGAATCGAAAACACAACTAGTCGATGAAACTAAACAAATGGAAAAGGTCTTGGAGCCAAGACTAGTCAGTGTGGTGCACCTTTTAAGATTTTCGTTTTTGTCTCTGGTTCGAATCCCATCAAAGCTGGCATGTAGATTGGTCCGTAAGTGTAGTGGTGCTTGTCTTGTTTTTGTTTGTCTCTGGTTCGAATCCCGTCCAGGCCAGTAGCCTATGTGGATTCAGATATAAGCTTAAAGGGGTGAAGTTGTAGTGAAGTGATGCTCTGTGGTTGCTTTTGTCTTTATTGTGTGGTTCGAATCCCATCCATGTCAGCTTGAGAATTCTGTTTTATCTTTTTAATTTTTTTGTGCAAATTTTTCTAACCAAGTCCCAAATTCATGAATCTGCTTATAGCAGGATATACTCCTTTCAGTGCTTAGCAAAAAACGGGCTACCAACTAAAATTCGATGGGCCTATGTATTGCTTATGACTGGTTCTTGGTAAAGAGAAACATTTTACGACAAAGTCTCTTGCTTAAGGACACACTATAGCAGCATACGTCATGCAATGGCGGAATCTTTAAAGTCGCGTTCGTTTATAAAATTTTCTTTTAGACCGTTACAAAGCGTTAATAAAAGGTCGGTACTATAAGAACGCGTTGACTGTGTTGAACGATAGCTATATAAGCTTGCGTTCGTTGGGACAGACCGTTCGGCGAAACGTTGAAACGTTTGCGCTCGGCTTGTTTGACCGAAAGTGCCCGTGTTGTGCGCGGGGTCATCGCCACCCGATTGCACTGTCGAGTTGTCAAATTTGATTACAATTTTCATCCGACAACTTCGTCAGGAATTATACATTTGAACCACGGACAGACCACGAGAAGTCTTATGAATCACAATTATAGGCTACATTTGGGTAAATTTATTGGCCAAATTACTAAAATAACCGACTGTCATATATATGATTGAGCGACAGGCGGTATTTTGTGAAGGCATGTGCGGAAATTGGTGGATTTTACCGGGAGCCGCGGAGCGCATTCCAAGGCGCGAGTTGCATTGCGCGTCCCGCTGCTAAGTTCGTGTACTGGACCTTTTTGCCGTTCGAGAGGAAATTCCAATAATTGGTCACTTTTCTGTTTAGGAAATATACTGGTTTGTATGTTTCAAAGAAGAAAAAAATCCGAAAGTATATAGATGTGCGAACTCTTTTTGGTTTTTGTGAAAATGATTTAAAAAGCTGAGGGGTTATACAAATGGCGACCCAAAGCCATTAAATAAACGTAACCGTTTTAACTTTTAAAATCGCTTAGCTCATTTCCTAAGTTTTCAGTGAACAGTTTAGCCTCACTTTGATGACTGGACGTCCTTCGGTTTGGCGCCAAAAGTTTAACATCATTCTTCGCGGGTGGATTAAGCTAGACTAAATATTTTACCAACAAACATATAGGCCCTATATATGCATTCACTTTAATACTGGTTTATTGCAAGCTTTTCGGTTAAAAAATCGCGGATTTGTGTGGTGGGGTCTTAAGCAGCACAGTGTCAAAAGTCCGGAAGGTAGAGATATTTTAGCGAGCGTCAGGGATCCGCGTCGGCCGTACAAAGCCGCCAATTCCCCGGTGGATTGCAGCTGCACTTGCTCGGTAAATGTCAGCCCGGCGTTGGTGCGATATTTATGGTTGATCAGTACGGGGGATTAGTGACTTTAATCCCGCTGGCTTGTCAATCATACACGCATCTAAACAGGTGTCAGGTGCGGTATTTGGGTGAGGGGGAACCCACTAACACCCCCAACAAGTCCTTGCGTCTTATCGATATATATAGGGGGAAGGGGGAGGGGTTGCTCTCTCTTATTCCCAGAACACATATCAAACAGCAGCGATAAATATTATGCTCAGTCATGTGGGGTTTATTTGGGACTCCAAAACCGAATTTTCAAATATTCGGTTTTGTTTTTGCTAAACGGTTCTACATTTAGAAATCTATTAGTAATACATGTAGGCCAAGGCCCTATCTGAAACGGAACGGTGGAAAATATTAATTGTCCATTTTAAATTTCAAAACTAATGAAGTTGTAAAAGGGGAGAATAAATGTTTTGGGTTGTGTTCAATTCAAGCCGTGTCCGCATTGATGGCAGCGGTAATATTGGTAACAGCGCCAGGAGCACCCCGCAGGGTGGACATGTGCGCTATATAAGAATCCACCATTGTCATTATTATTATTATTATTTGGGAGGTTTTACCAAGACGATGGTAAAATAAAAAATTGCTAAATTTTACTGCTGTCCGCATTTGGACTTTTTTGACACAGTAAATTTTACCGAGACCGTGGGAGAGCATGCGCAGTGTCCCTTCGCAGTTTGACCTTCACGGCCCGCTATACGCGCGTATACTGTACTTCCAGAGCGCTTTTACCGACTCGCTGTGCCCGCATTGGACTTTTCGTCTCGGGAAATGTTTCCTGGTCAATTTTCTTGGGCAGAAGTTGGCCAGGAAACGTAACCGCTGGACTCGGGAAAAGTTCATGAGAGCAAAACGTCCTAGGCTGTCCGCATTGGACTTAAAATGGGAAAAGTACCCATCGTCTCGGTGAGTTTTCTCCGAAAAAGTCCAATGCGCCACAGGCCTTAGGACCAATTATGACGTTGTGATGACGTCATTACGGTATTTTGCGCATAATATATTGAGGTGTCCCTGTTCTCATTTTGAATTTAAGACAATAGGCCTATTCTTTTCCCTTTGGAATTCGGAATGCGAACTGTGTTGTAACAACATTTCGGAGGTTTTTTTCCCCCAAGTTTTCCCAAGACGAACAAAAAGCAATACTGCAAAATAATGACTCGTCACGACACACAATATACCTCGGGGATAGAAACGCCACGTTGGTCGCTTTTGGTCGCGTGCAGATTTAAACAAATAGGCCAAAGTCAAAATATACAAGAAAAATACATAGTCGTGTCGGATTAAATTTCATTTATCTTGTTCAATCGTCTGGCGTAAAATTAGTCAAGAAAACGAAACCCGGTTTTCTTTACGTACCAAAGTCACTCGGGGACTTTCCCGGATCTCGCCCGCTGGGCGGCTCCCCCACGCAGCGCGCTCGGTCCTGCTAAATTATCGCCCTGCGTTCGCGCGATACGGTAAAAGTTACAACCCTCCAAAGACCCGTTGAGTTGTCTTAAAGGCCCTGTAGATGATCTGTTTTTGAGCCATTCTGCGACTAAAACCATTATAAATCAAAAGAAAGACATCAACAAACTCATCCGAAGAAGTTTCAGCTTTGTCAAATGTACCACGTTTAAAAAACCCATGAAAATCCATATGCATTTTTCTGGTCTTGGCGGGGTGTTTCAAATATTCGTTCTCAGTTGATCGGGTACTATGTGGCTTGCGTCATGCACTCTGTGGCGCACATACTGCGTGTGCGCGCGATCCATAAAAATGCGTCGCGTTGGAACACGCACACGGAGTACACGGCGCCCATGCATTTTGGACCGCGTAGATGCGAACCAAAAATAAGTAAATCGTTTGCAAACGATCTAAATAATTTCACCTTTACGGATTATTTTCTGGTAAAATTATATCATTTTGAGCGAAAATCTTTCAATGGATAGTTGCTATTAATTCAATCTTTACTTTCAGAACTTTTCCCCTGTAAACTCGTCGATTACTTTTTTGGGTCATTGCAAATGATCCACTGGGCCTTTAAAGTGTGTAATTTCACGGTTTGTGCATGCCAGGCGTCATTTCTCTATAAAAGTCCCATAAATCTTAAAAAATTTATAATTGTAGGCTATATCATTTTCCAAAAAGTTGAAACTGTTGGAGTTGTTATGATTTGTCTGCGCGCGTACGCGCGGGAAATTATTTCAGCCACCGATTATTATTTGTTTTAAAAACCTTTCGCATTTCGCAGAAATAACACCACGTACAGATTTGGTGAATGTTGATGAGTACGTTTATGACCCCCAATGGATATATATTTTTTGTTTACATTAAATGTTTGGAATCGCAATTTTAAGATTTAAGACTGCAACCAGTTATTTTATCGTCTCAAACGCAATGAGAATGAATGTTAATTAGGGTTTGTTTTGACTTACCCGACGTAACATGATTAGCATTGTATATGGGTCTTTCTATAAATTAGGGGTCCAATGTTGGTGTCCCCCGTTACATTTTACATCTCGTTTTTGTAAATTCAGGACACATTATTTAAATACTTTTCATCTCAAAGAGTGAGTACATAAAGTACAATTCATACAAAATAGTTTACAGGCCATTTTAATGATTTTTGTACGAAAAATAACATATTAGGTGTAACGGGGGACACCAAATGTCACACTTTTGGACCCCTAATTTATAGAAAGACCCATATACTCAGTGCTTCCCCGAGACACTATGAGAAAAACTTCATAGTGTACTCGGGTGGGACTCGAACCCACGACCTCATGCATATTGGGCAGACGTCTTAACCACTCGACCATCGAGCTGGCCGTTGTTGAGTAGCCGGTTCGAGTCATTTAGCAGTTGGTACTGCAAGTGCAACTGATGAGAGCAATGCGATATGGCCATTTATCCATTCAAGACATTTGGCCAAATTATGCAACTCGAAACATATGATTTACACGTTAAATAGAAAACTGACGTGTCTTTTTAAATGTGCCTTGTAGAGCATCTGCCCGGTGAGTAGAGGTCAGTCGGGTTCGAATTCCGATAAGGCCCTTACGATTTTTCTCTCATCCCAAGTTTGGTTGTTTCATTTCAATGGTGATTAGGCACCATACCAGATGTTGCGGTTGTTGTCTTTTTAATGTCAAACTGTTGGGATGTGCTCCAATCTGGACTCACAAGGGACCGCGTTCTGCAAACGGAGCTGCCCAGTCCAGCCCTCTATTTTAGCGGGGATTAACGTGTCATTCATCGGCCTAGCTAATCTTCAGTTAGCTGGCGTGAACACGATGACCAGGGCCCTTCAAATAATGTTCTCGACCTTGCAATCCAGGGTCCTGGGGGTGCTTATTCTAGACTGACTTTAATTTAGATCGCCTTTTTCAAGATTTTTTGTTTACCCACTTTACCAGTTGAGAGCTTGAGGTTGACCATTTTGCGTGTTTCATAATGAATAGCGTCTGGTGTATGACGTACTTCCTTTCACATGCACACTAAATATATCCACTTGACCAGACTAATTTTGTGTTACTATGTGGTGCACGCGGCAGGTGTGAAGTACAGGGTAAATTCTCACCGTACGAGAGAATGGCATAAAACAACCAGGCTGTTGGTTGCTGGGCAAAAGTGTGACCACGTATAGCAGTCATTGTATATGTGGACTTTTCAATTTCCTCAAAAAGATTCTTCGTGGATACGACTGACAAAATATTGTCTGCCGATGACAAAATAATTTTGTCTCAAGAGCCCTTGGATAATTTGAAAGGTCTTAGGGTGAGGTGTGGCTTTGGTTAAGATGACCCCGATATTGGGATCATCCAATTTACTATTCCCAAATAGGATCAAATCTGATTCATATGATGATATGTATGCGATTAGATCTAGCCACACGGGAATTGCGAGCGATTGTTCATCATCTGGTTTTACTTGTCAAAAAAAGTGGGTGTGAATTTTCAATTTTGGAGAAATTAAATAAACAGTTTACTGTCAACAGTTTCAAACTTTTTGATGCCGATTCAAAATAGCGCTCATTGTCTGTAAACAAAAGACGTTTTCCGCGCAGTATATAGGGCCTAGCCAGGGAACCAGCCTAAATAGGATGGTGGTCTCACACAATTTCTTGAAAGCATGTACACAGTTTTTTATTTAATCTATCTTAAAGAATTTTGAGTTTGAAGATTTTTGGATTTCAATTTTTGCAAAATACTTTGAAACTGCTATAGAACCCCTATACCCCTGTTTCATTGTTTTATCTCTTCCTGTGAAGTGTGGACGTTTTTTGTTCGACAGTACACATAGTGTATGTAATGCTAATCCACATCCTTAATCACACATGCTATGGAGATATAACGACGTTTGTAACGGTTTGTCAATCCAGTAATAAATCTTTAAAGATAGTATACATGATTGGTAAACTGTTACAAATAGGCCTAGTTTTATCCCCCTGTGTGATTGAAGATATGCATGATTAAAACCAACCTGAGCAAAAACCAGCTCCGTACTTCGTCTAACTTTTGAGAAAACAGTCAAAAAAGGGTTTGCAGTCATTTCGCCACAAAACCATTTCGCCCTGAACCACGGCCTGTGCACGAAGTTGTTTGTGGGGCGAAGTAGCATTTGGGCGATGTAGTGTTTGGACGAAATGATTTGGGGCGAAATGGCACTCGGGCGAAGTGGTTTGGGGGCGAAATGGCACTTGGGCGAAATGTTTTTGGGGCGAATTGAACTTTCGTCCCATGAGACGAAAACTAATTGTTTTACTCATTTCTCAAAGACTATAGCACTTTAGACAAAACCATTTCAGGGGAAGTTTTCTACGGTCATCATGTTTATATTTAAGTTAGGCGTAAATCTGTGAACATTTCTGATTTTCGAGATACCAATCATGTATACTGCCTTTAAAGATGTATACTTTTATAGAAGATTTTAGGTTTCTCTGTTTGCGAAATACTATATGTACCGCCGTTACCGTATCCCACGGGTTCTGTTAAACCCCTTTTACCCCTTAGACCTCTGGGTGTCATGCCAGGAATTGGGTGAAATCCGGAGGGGGTAAGTGGGGGTTCTTGCCCCCCTCCTCCGTCTGCCTGGCGCCAAGGCGGGTTGAACCTTTACGCCAGATTGCCCATACAGGAAGGTTGCATGGCCAGGTAAAAATATGTACTTGTTTGCCGTTCATATTCTCCTTATTTTGTTTTAGCATGATGTTCGGAATTTTGACGGAACATTTTCGAACAACAGTTGAACCTCGATTATTAGAGCACTGTTGATAACAAGGCAAATTTAGGTCCAAATTCTTTGTCCTTCTTCATTGTTATTCCTAAAAATACAAAATCTGGAAAGACCCAAATACCTCTTATTAACGAGTTTTGACTGAATTTCAAATTATAACTTAAAAAGACACAGCATATGCCACCGTTTCTCGAAGTTTTCATTGTCTTGTTCAAACCATCTTAGGACAGAAATTGGTTAAAAAATTATCGTGCACGCTTATTATTTTAGCAGTACTGAACACGAAACCATACGTGGATTTTTAAATATTTTCTGTAATGCTACATAATATGTGTAGCTGAAATTTCTACACGCTAGTTTCAGTTCATTTACATTTCATTATTAGTTCACCAATATTCTAGATATAATGCCGTTGTGCCAGAAATTCATAAAAAAAGCTTCATTTTTTATGCTAATTAACTTTAACCTCATGCCTTTTTTAAACTGTTGTCTTTAACTTTTCGTGAAGCCGATTGTTTTCTATAATGTCATTCTTCAGCTAAAGTATTCAGTATAACAGAATCGTCACTTTACTATTTGTAAATTATTTTCAATTTGAAGTATATCAATCATTCAGTATATTTGAAATAGACCGTGGGGCACCTTTTGTTACTTATACCGTCCAACAATGGAAGCACAATATGTGCAACCATGCATGTCCTCAAGGAGCAAAGAAACTGCCCCACGAAATGGCGGCTCTTTAAATATCTTTAAATATTTCGTCCAGCAAACGTTCACTTTTAAGGCTGGACGCGAAACCTGTTTTTATTTGACATGGCCCATCGCCTTAGGTGTGGCACACAGCACTGAACAGTCGCAGACCCGTGACATTGATTCAGGAAGAAAACAGATTTCACTCAGCACAGCTGTTGACTAAAATTAAACCGCTAAATTGTAACCAAGTGTGCGTCGGAATTAGGAGGTCGAGTTGGCCAATAACTTGTATAAGAACATTTGCTCCTTACATTAGGGTTGGGCAAATCTAGACTTTTTTTACAAAACTGATGCAAAACGAGTTGTTTTTATGGCCAAATTTTGTGTAGAATCCAAATCCGTCAAAATTGTGGACCTCCGATGACATCTTACGTCGCTACTGGTTACAAATTTAAAATGGCCGCCAAATGACTAAATTTTGCTTTTATTGACATATTTTAAAAGATATACGGCTTTCAATATGTCTTTTTATATATTTTCAGGGTCTGGAAAGTTGACTTTGATGTTTTAAATACTACTTGGTGTATATGGATGACATTTGACCCTATAGACTACTGATTTAAACATTCATGGCCGCCAAAATGGTGTAAAGTTTCACACTTACATGGTTTCCGCTATGTCTTTTTATGTTTTCAGGGTCTGGGAATTCTTTGAATTTTTAATCAGTAGCGACGGTAAAACGTCATCGGAGGTCGAAAATTTGAACAGATTTGGACTCTACGCAAAATTTGGCCCCAGAAACAACTCGTTTCAAAAAAAGTATAATGATTTGCCCAACCCTACTTACATTGGCAGCATTTCTGATAAAGGTTGATCTTAGTCAATTAAAGGCCGATTACTAAATTAGCAAAAATCGTAATGAACGATTTGACAGAGAAAATCCTACTCGCGTATAAGAAACTAGAGCGTGATCCAAAACTGGTAAACACTGGATGAAGATTTCAAAATTTCTTAAATTAATCAAAATAATACCTCGATCTGTAAAGAAAATATGTCCATATTTTACAATCATATTACAAAAATTAACAGAATAAATTTGACTGGGCACACTGTGCCATCACATTTTCAAGAAATAGTTGAAAATGCATGTAACAAATTTCTTTTTTTGTCCATTTTATTGAATGTCCGTCCCTCACGCATTAAAAACCAACCTCCGCATAAAACTGTAAAGTCGATTTCAACATGTGATAAAATGGGTGTGTGCATTCAGTAGAAGGTAAACAAACGGGTTCACTTTAGTTTTCATTTGTTGTTGACTAAGGAAAGGCATTTGTCTCTTGATTTCCGTCCCTCACGCGTGAGGGACGGAATTGGATCACGCTCAGGATTAAGTTGTAGCAACATCCTGCGATGTTATGTTTGTAAGAGAATAACCTGCTGCTGTATTATGGTTCCATTTTCATGCAGTGCAGCCAGGGAACCAGACTAAATAGGACGGCGGCTTCGCACAATTTCCTGAAAGCATGGACACAGTTTTTGAATGTTTTCTTGGAACGTAGATGAGGTACTGGGCTGACTTATACACAGGTTGGTTTTTATCACGCATCCTCAATCACACATGGAGATAACGCTCTTTGTATATATAATTGTAACATATTTCCGATCCAACCATGTAATCTATGTTTTAACAGTGCCGATTTTTGCTATAACTGTTTCAAAACAATTTATCTCTTGTACTTTATGCATTTTGGAACAAGCTATGAGCGTATGCGCCATAAATCCACTCTAACGACGAAGGTAAAATATTGTGATTTCTTGACAACTTACAGACTTCCTATTTAAATTCTCTCGTTACGGGAACCGCTAGAACTTAAAATACACAGACAGGAGAAACATTATGTTTGTAAAGCTCTCCACAAAACCCTCTTAAAATTGGCTTAATTCAGTAACATGCTACAATTAATAAACCAACTTCCCTGAAATTTGATGAAAGATGGGGGGGTGCATGGGGTGGGGGGGTGGGGGGGTGGGGGGGGGGGTGGGGGGGGGGGGGGGGGGGGGGGGGGTGGGTGGGGGGGTGGGGGGGTGGGGGTGGGGGTGGGGGGGGGGGGGGGGGGGGGTGGTGGTGTCATTTTGCCCCCGTGTCGACTCGTAAAATTGTCCAGACGCGTAAAGCCTAGACCCAAGGAAATGGCCCGTGACATCGCTGTAAGCTGGTTAAGCTTCGCTCTAAATTACTGGCACCCCAGTTATAGCACAGGGCCCTTTGGGATTTCTCGTGCAACGTTGGGTTCACGCACTTGAACTTTGCTGAAACGCGCGCCTGTGCAGATAAAGTAAAGGTATGGTCCTCGGGTTTTTACGTTTCAGAGTGTGTACAAAACCAATGGGAAGAGCTTTTTCCAAGGTAAAAACAAAATGATTTTGCGTGCATCGTGAGCGTTTGCGTTGTGCGCTCACGCTGCAGGCCTATGTTGTGTGTTGTGCGTTTTGCGTTGTGCGTTTTGCCTTGTGGGAGTTCACACTATCTCGGAAAAATCACACTGTTCCATTGGTTTGTACACAAACTGGTTTGTTGAACTTTGACCGCGGTGCGCTGACCTTTCCAACGCGCAGCCAATGAGGTATCAGAGAAGCCCCAGAGTGGAATTTTCTATTTTGGAATAATCGGCGATTGGGAGCTCATGCAATGCGGTGAGCGCAGCGCGAAAGTGTGATTTTTCCGCGATAGTGTGTATCCGCCTTGAGATGTGCGGTCGCGCTGTGCATGCGTCGTGTGGTCAAGTTGTGCGCTGTGTGCCCGTGTTGTGTGTTGTGCGATCGCGTGTTGCACTCGCGTTGTGCGCTGTGCGCTCGCGTTGTGCATGCGTCGTGCGGTCAAGTTGTGCGCTGTGTGCCCGTGTTGTGTGTTGTGCGATCGCGTGTTGAACTCGCGTTGTGCGCTGTGCGCTCGCGTTGTGCATGCGTCGTGTGGTCAAGTTGTGCGCTGTGTGCCCGTGTTGTGTGTTGTGCGATCGCGTGTTGCACTCGCGTTGTGCGCTGTGCGCTCGCGTTGTGCATGCGTCGTGTGGTCAAGTTGTGCGCTGTGTGCCCGTGTTGTGTGTTGTGCGATCGCGTGTTGCACTCGCGTTGTGCGCTGTGCGCTCGCGTTGTGCATGCGTCGTGTGGTCAAGTTGTGCGCTGTGTGCCCGTGTTGTGTGTTGTGCGATCGCGTGTTGCACTCGCGTTGTGCGCTGTGCGCTCGCGTTGTGCATGCGTCGTGTGGTCAAGTTGTGCGCTGTGTGCCCGTGTTGTGTGTTGTGCGATCGCGTGTTGCACTCGCGTTGTGCGCTGTGCGCTCGCGTTGTGCATGCGTCGTGTGGTCAAGTTGTGCGCTGTGTGCCCGTGTTGTGTGTTGTGCGATCGCGTGTTGCACTCGCGTTGTACGTTCGCGTTGTACGTAGTGCGCTCACATAGCGATTCGGTTGATGGTTTTTATATACCCTGACGAATATAAAGTTAGGCAGAACAGAGACCTTTGCTTGCGTTTCAAGAAATTGCCAACTTTTATAAAACATTTGTAATCTGTATACAGACAGTATTTCGGTTGTTTAATTTTTCGTTACGGGAAATGTCACCAGTCTGTGAGTTTGTAATTTGTGTCAGAATAATCACGAGTGACAGAAACTGCAATCCAATTGAATTCGCCGACAAATACCGTTCACTTAAACAAACTTATTTTATTCCTGCCGTCTGCGTTTTATCTTCGTTTAGATAGATACGTGTTTCTCCTTTCTTTCCCCAGTTTCAAAAATCTCCAAATCGGGTGTTCCTAATTAAATTAGCCCTGTGTCAGCATACATTCGCTTCTCCTTTTAGCAAAACCCTCACTCGCTAAACGTCAAGATCGCAATGGCGATATCGGGGATTTTATCGATAGGGAAAAGTCGCGCGAGCTGACGGCAGCAATTGGCGGTCGACGCTCGGTGACGTATCGGGGCAGATGCTACAGTGTCCCCGGTCACTGATCGTGCTGATCACGCTGGTATTCCGGGACCTGGGAGACTACTATCTATTTTTTTTCCTTAAAGGTTCATGCCCCTAGGGAATAAAGTGCCAAGGTTTTAGTTAATCCTGCTTCAAAAGGGAATTGATTTTGGGACAAGATTTTTACTTAAAGTTGCACTGCCCGTGTTTGGGCCGATTTGGGCGTCAAATTTGTTTTTAAAAGTTAAATAGGTATTTTTATAGAATAGAAAAAGTTATCAGCTTTCATTTGGTACCAAGAACGTAAAAATCCGTCAAGGATTAATGCCAGTCGATTAAAAACAAGAAATGATTAAAAGGCTGGCAGGTCATTTAATCGACAGGGTTATGACGTAAATGTACATGTGCGCGTACATGTGTACATTGTACACATACTATGTACATATGAGCGTACGCGCACATGTACAACATGTGAAGCACGTTTCAAGAAAAAGGCTTGTATCTCCAATTCCCGACGTCGGAAATTTAAGTTTTTGATATTTTTCGTTACAGAGACACGTAAGCTTTCTAAATTTGTTCGCTTGTGTAAATTAATTTTTTTAATCCTTTCACCGAAACACGGGCAATGCAACTTTAATAGGAGTTTTTAGGAGTTTTAAAGATTTTTAGGAGCAATGATTGCAGCAGAGGGGGTGGCATGACTTTCCATTTTCCAGTGGACGGCAAGCACTTGCAAATGTTAATGGAAACAAACACTTCTTCATGCCGTCCAGTTTATGATTCAACTTCTGCGAAAATACCGTATGTAATAGCTGCCATCTTGTATAGGGTAACATTTGGCATTTAAATTTGTCAATATGCACACAAAAATAATGTGCAACCATGCATGTCCTCACGGAACAAAGAAACTGCCCTATACAAGATGGCCTGTAGTCTTGGCTCCATCTCCAAGACCTTCGTCGTTTGTTCTCGTAGCGCGCGATTGTTTCGAACAATGTTGGTATCGATTCTTACCTTTTTACCAGACTTCCACGACGGTCTTGGATATTTGTTCTGTGGCTGGTTAACTTTCTCTTGGTTTTGAGCCAATATTCCCCCGAAAAGTCGGGGGAGCCAATCAGCGGTAAAGATCAGAATCGCTCGTGATTTATTCAGTACGATTTGAAACCAAGAGCGCACACGTACGAATGTACGTACAGCGAGCACGTACAGCTGATAATGATGGATTCAAAGCGTTATGGTAGCGACAATGCGACGGGCTAAATGTGCATATGACTGTCCGTCATCACCACGTGAGTAGGTCATTAGCGCGGTCTGGTTCCGCCCACAACTCGTCAAAGTAGCACAGACTAGATGGCCTGCAGCTAATCGATACGGTCCACATAGAGCTTTTGAACCAGCCATGACAATAGATCCACAAAATGCCTACTCATGCATGACGTACGGTGACAAGGTGACTTCCCCTGTCATGGCCGACCATGTAGAGGGTCTATCAAGCGCGAAAACGTCGCTGTGACGTTGAATTCTCGTGAACAAGGCTAAATACGGACTATAGACTTCAACTTCGGGCGTTCTGGGTCGCACCGGACATTGCGAAACACCTGGGAAATGGGCATAATTTCATTAAACACACCCAGTCTGCGCAGGCGCACCATTAACCTTGACAGTATGCCTAGTACACCCAACAGGAAAGCGATCAGCCTACGTTAGCTCAGCCCAGACCGTTCACATGTGTTCTTTATTTTAGTCTGATCCCAAGATCTATACACCTTTTCCCGTCACCCAGACGCCCACTAAAGATAACACACAGAAAATATGCCCCTTGCCCCAGTTTTTAAACATGTGGCACGACAGATTTAAAATAACAGTTTTCCCCTCATAATTCTCGTAGGGAAGGTAAAAGTACGTAATAACTGCTCTTGCACGATCATATCCATATATAGCGGTCAGTGGGACCACCGGAAACTGTGGGGGAGCCCTTCATATTCCATATGAATCTGTGGGCAAGTTCCCCCGAATGACGGGTGTATCCGTTGTTTGGGGGACATTGGTCAAAAATAATTTGGTTAAGTTCAGAGCCCTTCGAACGACAGGTGATATCCGTTGCTCGAGGGATTTTGGCCAAACATAATATTATTTCATTTCGAACCACGAACAGTCCGACCAGAGCCCTCCGAAAGACGGACAATGTCGTTGTTCGAGGGATGTTAGTCAAACACATTCAAGTCCAAACTGTAAAATTTAAATGTAGTTCATGTTACGCGCCTAAAGGAAAAATAGTAGCATTATTTTGAAATACTGCCAAGTGAACAAGAACTCCATGTGTTTAACTGCCTTTGGGCAAAGCAGCCGATTTGGGAGTTACAAACGGAACAACAGCGGAAATCATACATTACAAGTATAGCAGAGCGAATCTGGATCCGTTTATAGAGAAAGAGAAATATCATCTATAGACATGGGGACTAGCATTGAGATGATATTTCTGTAAAGACTTAGTCTATTTTGTTTTCGATTCCAAGCGGGTAATTTTAGTAGCAACGGTCGCCGGAAATACGTGGGCGAAATGCGAAAGTTGAAAGGGTGTAGGCCTATTTGGGTTACAAAATCTAGGACGGACCGAAATATTTTTACGTTTCTGTTAAGGAAATCACACTCATTGCTCCGTGGTTTTGTAATTGTAAGACAGTAAGGTTTGGAAAGACATTTTATTTGTGTCGTTTATGGGTTGTTTTTCGTTTTTAAAATTGCTACTCTTTGTTCTCCTATAATAGCCTTTTGCGTGTTTTACATGAATAGCTTCTGGTATCCTGACGTACTTCCTTTAACATGCACACTTAGTATTCAGATGACCAGACTAATTTTTGTTGCTATGTGGTGCACGCGGCATGTGTGAAGTACAGAATTAATACTGTGTTCACCGTAGAAGATAATGGCATAGAGCAACCAGACTGTTGATAGCGAGGCAATGGCGTGCACCACGTAGCAACAACAGCGCAGTGCGTTCCAAACTGCACCTCTATTTGAAAGAAAATAATTTGGGGCACCAGCCATTATGTAAATGTACGGCCATACAGACGCAGTAAAACGAAGACATGTCATTGGTGAAATATAGCGCGTTGTGCGTTTAGGGAAACTTACACGCACATCGTTCTACTTATAGGGGCGTTCGAGATGCTTACACCGTGTAACACCAACTTACACGAGACCTTAGGTAGACCATGGGTAGACGCGGCTTGGTCACTTTCCATGTGTATGATTTTTAAGAGGTGGCCAAATAGTTTAAACAAAGTCGATTTTATTTTCTTCCCGGAAACGTACCCATTGAACGCTACCCGGATGCGCGTGTGCATCTCGCTTTTATTGGCTCTGTGCCAGAAGTATGCCACCGTCCGTAATTCATCCGATCTTGAAGGTTTTCCCGGAAACAAAATGACGTTGTGACGCTATCTTGCTTACAACGAAAAATCTTTCACCATCTTAAAGTCAGGCATGAAAAGAATTGAATACACTTGTTTTCCAAAAGAATGTCAACGATTTAGTGAAAATAAACAGACCGGACCCCAAATTAATAACAACTTTCAACGCGTCTGTTTATGGTGTGTTTTGCAGAAGAAAACACCAGGGCTGCGTTCCAAACACGCGAACTGTTTGTGAACGTTGGCGCCAACGTTTGCTCAATGTGGAATGGATTGTTTGCCAAAATACATTGTCAATATGGCGGCGCCCACAGTCACAGCACAGTCGTACCGACGTTGTAATGTGGCTCTCCGCTGCTTACAAAACTTTTGAGGAAATGTGATACGTTGCTATTGATTGTGTACCGCCAGCGATAAGGGAGAAAACCACGGAAGGTGCAATTTATTTGTTATTTTCCAAAATGCAAACCATCGTCGGTCATCTTTCATGTCGCGCAGGCAATTTTGAAATGACTCGCGAACAATCCAAAAGTTTGTTGGCCAACGTTGGCGAGCGTTTGGTGGCGCACAATTCGAAATTGTTGGCCCACGTTGCCAACGTTTGCAAAGTACCTTCGCGTATGTGGAACGCAGCCCAACATTTACACAGTCTACTCACAATAAGTTAGGGGCTGTCCATAGAGTACGCACTCACGCATGAAATGCCGATTTTTTAGACAACACCCCCCTCCCCCTGTACGCATGGCGTACGCAGTGGCTCCAACCACCCTCCCCCTGTACGCATATACGCATTGCATATATACCTCAGCATTGGTAAGCATTGGTAAATAGTTCAGTACTACATGTATAGTGCTGTATATACTATATGGTACGATTCGCATGTCGCCTCCAAAGTCTGAAATATATGACAAAATGTATAGATTTCTTTTGCGATTTTTTAAAACTTAAAATGACACATCAAACATCAGTAACTGCAGATTTAATGGGAAAACCTAAATTTAGGAGTGAGAAAAATGTGTGGCCTGTCTAATATGTTTTGTACATAAGGTCTGAAGCCATGGTCAACTTTCGGTTTGCGTACATAATATGGCTTGGACTCAACCCCACCCCCACCCCCTGTATACGCATGGTGTATACGCAATGTCAACAATCACCCCCCCCCCCCCCCCCCCCGCCCCTCCATGTGTACGTACTTTATGGACGGCCCCTTAAGGATATTGTGGGGTGTGCGCAGATATTTTATAAGGGTATATATGCATTTCGCTTGAATGATTTTGTATATGATTAGGCAATTGTATCTATATAATCACTGCGGAAATAACTTAATCCTCTTAACATCACACACACCAGCATATATATTAGAACATCCTCAGACCACGCCGTTTTCTTTATTCCAGTTTTACAGTTTATCGCTATATTACATGTATATACTTCTTTGTTAATTAGTAACAGGAAGCTTTAATATACAACCGAATTGAGGTTCCACGGATTTTTGGCGGGAAAAATAGCGAGAGTGCCATCTTTGTAAAAAGACAAAGACATTTTAAC
Organism: Henricia sp. BOLD:AAB3569; assembly: GCA_037783545.1. Taxonomy (NCBI): domain Eukaryota; kingdom Metazoa; phylum Echinodermata; class Asteroidea; order Spinulosida; family Echinasteridae; genus Henricia; species Henricia sp. BOLD:AAB3569. The sequence continues at coordinate 4,406,691 of JBBELK010000329.1, forward strand.
ACGAGTAAGTACATGTAGGCTTATCTGTATATTGCGTTACAGCACGTTGTATCAAATACATTGTATAAGAGTGAAAAAGCTGCCCATCCTTTGTGTATTGTCAAGATTACACTGGGTCTATAATAACACCAGTGAACTGTTTTCCTGTACTTTAGCAATGGACGTTTCAGATTACCAGGGAATCAAAGTTTGAATTCACAAATTTATCGTTTGTCATGGGTTCTTTGAAAGTTTACAAAAACGTAACCTAATCATGCATAATAGTTTAGATAAATGTTAAAAATTCCAAAAGCTTGTAACAAAATATGTCGATCGTTGTGTCGGTAGTTTGCCCGAGTGTTTTGAGAACAGCTCTCGCTCAATCAAAACAAAACCTAAGACACTTCGTGGCCATAAAATTTAATTGTAGCTGTAGATAAAAAGAAAATGTAAAATTCAAACTATTTATCTGTTGGGGGTATTAATGTTTGAACGACACGATGCAGATAACGGGAAGTAAAACGTTCAGACTTTATGGTTAGTTCTGATAACGCGTGTATAAGGTGATTGATGGTTCGCGTTGCAAGTATTTAAAAAAACAAAAGAGCTGGTGTTTGCTATTTAAAAATAACAAATGCGTTGTTTTGGCCATTTTCAGTGATCAGAAACTAAACTTGCTTATTGAAATTTAATTCGTGAACTCTTTAAAGACAGTACACATGATTGGTATCTCGAAGAATCAGAAATGTTCACAGATTTACACATAACTTAGGCTACATGATATAAACATGACGACGGCAGAAAACTCCCCCTGAAATGGTTTTGTCTGAAGTGCTATAGTCTTTGAGAAATGAGCAAAACAATTATTTTCGTCTCGCGAGACGTAAATTTAATTTGTCCCAAAACCATTTCGCCCTGGACTATACTTAGTCCTGAACTACTTCGTCCAAGTGCCCTTTCGCCCCAAACCACTTCGTCCAAACACTACCTCGCCCAAAGGCCACTTCACCCCAAACATGCCAAAACAACTTCGTGCACAGGCCGTGGTTCAGGGCGAAGTGGTTTTAGGGCGAAATTACTTTTTTGACTGTTTTCTCAAAAGTTAGACGAAGTACGTAGCTGGTTTCTGCTCAGGTTGGTTTTAATCATGCATATCTTCAATCACACAGGGGGATAAAACTATTTGTATACCAATCATGTATATATCTTTAACATACGTAACAAAAGGATTTGGTAAAATAAATAAATAAGGAGACAAAAGATAATTTATTCTATCTTTTCTGTCTTTCTGCCTTCCAGACGAGCCATATCCGGCACTTCCTTCCTGGTATAGGCCTATATTTCGGGATTTCCCTTTCGCAGCACCCTTTTTCCTGTTCCAGCATGTTCCCCCAAGACCCCCTCTAAGAGCCATAAAGGCCCCCTGAAATACTCAATCAATAAATTAATCAGGCTCTTATTTGCAAGATATATTAAATATAGGCAAGATTATCACAATTATGAGTTTTAATGTTGGTTTATAATCGAAAGAAAGCAGCCCTTTTTTACCTTTCAAAACTTTCTTTGCCAAGAGAGGAACTTGCCAGTGGAAAGTAATGGGAAACAGACTTCCAACTGGAATTGTGGCAAAGTTATCCAGTTTTGTTCTTGACTGCAGAACACTTTTATTTCAAGAAATTACTCGGCCAAAGCCGTGAAAACGACGCCAACATTTGGAAAACGGCCTGCATAAATAGCCACCCGTCTTAAAGGTATATCTACTTGTTTGGTAATTGCCCTCCAAAATGTTTTCTGAATTATTATCTTTAAGCTTTTGATATCAAGATGGTAATGGTAGTAATCATCCTGTGAAATTATTTCGTCTGAATTGCCCCCATTCATGGGAAAAATGACAAAACTAATAATGAATCTCCAAAGATCGCCTGTAGGTGATCTTTGGAGCCATTCATTCAAACCGTACTTGGATTTTTCTTTTCAGGTTTTCTGAAGTATTACTGCAATTTCTACAAGGTAGTTTTCTCGACCTATATGCTTGTTTGGTAGTATATCAAACAAGTGTACCTTTAACTCGTAAAATTGAACAAAAAATCTCAACAACCTGTAAACATTGAAGCGGAAGGCCTCAGCTTTTAAATAAGCACTTTTTAACATTGATTTATAAATAGCGCAGGTAATTTGTTTACGCGCCGCGAAGGTCTATTTTTAGGCCTCCACATGTCATAGCCTCTTGGAAAAAAATATACACTCGGTTCTTCCTGTGTTAAATCAATCCTCGAGACGCGACTACGTCACCGATTCCTGCCCGTGGTGCGTGTAAATATTCACCTGATTAATTGCAGGTCTTAGCCTCCCGCACAAGTCGTAAATCACCCGAATCGCTGACCTTCAGGGTCATTGGCAGTCCCGATGGAAAAACCATCACCTGTCTCTCTGTATTGGATATTGTCGTGTCGATCTTTTTTACGCGTTAACGATTGCCTTTTTTGAAAAACAACTTAATTGACACATGAGGGTGTTTACCGGTGAATTTACGGCCAAACCTGACATGTGTGACGTCAGCAAGACGTCATTGGGTGTGTTTAAGAGTTGACAAGCATCTGTAGACCCGGAAGTGAAGATTATAAGCTTGATTTGATTTGTAAGCAAGTTTTGTCAAAAAAGTTTGTGATATTATTGTAGCCAGTAATTATTCAAGGGTAGGGCCCAACCATTAAAGGTTTTGTGAGATGAAAATTATCACCCAGCTGTTTTTATACAGAAATCAAAAGATCAAAGTGTTGCAGACAAAGGGGCAAACTCAAATTTGTTTTCATTTCAAAAAGAAGTGACATTTTCTCTACTTCAAAAATGTCTTGTCAGGCGAGGGCGCTGTTTGTTGCTGGTCATGGAGGGAACCCACAGTGGAAAAACAAAGAAAGAACATTACATTTCAAACAGTAGCAGTAGCCCATTGATCCATTTTTGACACAAACAAACTTGTTAGGGTTGTTGCAAATGACATACTAAACAAACTCAGCAAACTTATATAGTTCATGATATCAAGAAGCCACTGAAAATGACATTAACTTTTGTACACAAGTCTATGGAGAATTCCTCTGTTTTTCCTGAGATGACATCACGGCTTTGCTCATGAATATGGAAATTCTCATTAACATAAAAATAGAAAATGTGCAATTACACCAAAACGCAACTATCAAATTCTCTGAAATTGACCGAAATGTGTAAAACACATCCTCTACTATTATTTTATGTAATAAAAACCCTATTTCACACGTCCTTTAAGTTAAAAATAGCCTGACGATTGGCTAAAAATAGCTAGCGACAATTATTGGACACTAACATCCACGTTTTTTTGGGGCAAACTTTACAAATTGTTGACCGTGCACTATTAATAGGCTGTTTTTGTAATGTATAGATCTAAATTCATGAGTGTTTCTTGTGACATTGCCTAGTGATGAGCTACATTTCATTAACCTGTTTGCATAGGCCTAGACCTACATTGTAGAAAAATCACATATAGCGTCTGGTGCACTGACTTCATTTCCAGTGTTGTAGTCGAGTCACCAATATCGAGTCTGAGTCAGTCTCGAGTCAATAGCCTCGAGTCTGAGTCCGAGTCTCGAGTCATTAGCCTCGAGTTCGAGTCCAAGTCACGAGTTACTTGTTCGCCAAATTAATGAAACTGAATCTGCTATATTTCTTTCACACAATAGGCCTAGGCCTATGTGAAATGATGACGTACTCATGTGCTCCTTGCCGGCCTGGTGGAGCAGTGTAGGCCTACATATTCTTTTCCCAAGAATCCTGCATTAAAGGCCAGTGCATCATTTGCAATGACCCCAAAAAGTAATCGACGAGTTTACAGGGGAAAAGTTCTGAAAGTAAAGATTGAATTAATAGCAACTCACCAATGAAATGTTTTCGCTCAAAATGATATAATTTTACCAGAAAATAATCCGTAAAGATGAAATTATTTAGATCGTTTGCAAACGATTTACTTATTTTTGGTTCGCATCTACGCGGTCCAAAATGCATGGGCGCTGTGTACTCTGTGTGCGTGTTCCAACGCGATGCATTTTTATGGATCGCGCGCACACGCAGTATGTGCGCCACAGAGTGCATGACGCAAGCCAGTATACCCGATCAACTGAGAACGAATATTTGAAACACCCCGCCAAGACCAGGAAAATGTATATGGATTTTTATGGTTTTTTTTAAACGTGGTACATTTGACAAAGCTGAAATTTCTTCGGATGAGTTTGTTGATGTCTTTCTTTTGTTTTATAATGGTTTTATTCGCAGAATCGCTCAAATACAGATCATCTACAGGCCTTTAAGCGGGCAAATATTTTTGAAATATGTGACTCGTGCGTCACGAGTCACCATGTTCGAGTCCGAGTCGTCATGGTCATGGTCGAGTCCGAGTCCGAGTCGAGTCCGAGTCCTGAACTCGAGTACTACAACACTGTTCATTTCACATGCACACTTAGTATCCATATGACCAGACAAATGTTTTCTTGCTATGTGGTGTAAGTGATGGCAGGTATAGCCTATATGAATAGGCCTATACAGAATCAATACCGTGTTCACTGGGAGAGAATGGCATGCATGAAGCAACCAGACTGTTGGCTGCTTGGCATTGTCGTGCACCACGTAGCAACAACAGCATAGTGGACTTTCTGAACTGCACTTAAAAGTGAGGAATTCGGGGAGCCACAGCCACAGTGCTATAAAGGTCACACGCAAAAGCCTAAATTTATGTACTTTTTTTCCCCACCACAATGTTTTCTGTTTGTCCGTGTTATTCCCTGGCTCACACCAAATTTCGTCGCCTGTTTGTGCTACGTCATTACCCCAAGGGGTATTCCATGTTTACCCGTATACATTAACCCAACCCTGTACCCTGGTTTGTATCAAACTGTTTTTCCGAAAATCCCGGTCCTTTTTTTTTGCCGAGTAACCTTCCCATCCAAAAATAGAACCCCAAATCCGACCTATCAACGGGGCATACTGGGCCATGCACTCCGCTCACGCGGGTACACCTGGAGTTTTCACTGAGAGTGCACCTCGCTATAAAGCAGGCCCCATTTCAGCCAACACTGTGTCCAATATTCAAAAATCGTTTTAAAATGTCTATTTTTGTGGGGAAAGGTCCCATGCGAGCTATATTGTCCAAATAATTAGTCGAAAGAACACAAAATGCATCACATCGTGATGACGGGTAATTTCCAGACCACGCTTGTTCAGTTTTCGACGCTCTTTTTTGTTAATAAAGATTCGACAGATGTGGACAAATGTCCATGAGTTTGAGAAAACAACATGCAGTGCTTCACCGTGCACCAGGATTAGAACCGCGGACCTTCTGCTTAACGTGCCAAACCAATTATTGAGCTATGAAAAACGGCATTGCAGTTGTTCCTCACTGATTCGGATTGGCTATTACTTGAGATTAACAAGCCCATATATACAGAGGGATAAACCCTTCAATGAGATAACCAAGAATAATAGTTGAAGGCACACAATATTAATGGGCTCAGCGCGCTGATTTTTGCTTATTTAGTGGCGTGCACTTTTTTGAGAATATAGTTTTGGCATGGCACTTTTCCCCACATACCCGTACCCCCCTGTTACCCCCCTTTTGCCCCCTAAATCGCTTGGGCATACTGGGTTTAATTCCTGCCCAAGACCTCTGGATCGTTGACTGTTTTACAACCCAGCCACGCGCGGGGCTCTGTAACCTTATACCCCATGACACGTTTATCCCTTCCAAACGTGTGCCACATTATGAATACAATGGCAAGCGGTTTAGTCCTTGACTGAAATGCCTTGAGGGAACTTGGGCCCAGACGACTTTCCAAAATGCGAAAGTTGTTGATACCCCGTTAAAAGGAAGTAGCCATGAAATATTTTAATAAACAAAATGGTCAGATCATTTTTAGTTAAATGCCGAGAATGATTAATAAACTATAGTGCGATCTTTCAGTATAAACACAAGTGGGACATTTTGAAACCTTTATTAAAAGATTCAGTGAAACTTTGCTCATAATGTAATTTGGAATTTAAGTACAGGTTCTACATGTAGACTATATCTTGACTATACATTGTAGTATATAACAGTTACTTTTTTTCCAGAAAGAAAGTGGCTATAAAAAGACTTGAAATATGATCGTAAAGGTTGAAAATACCCCGGTGGTCCCTGCCGCTATACAGTTTTCTCAAATAGCCTCGGCCTATATAAAAACTGATACTATTTAAAGACATAACTTTCTGTATAACTCATTTTAAATGTTGTAGGCCTACACTATATTTTGGAAAATGCGCGGGAATTTTTTCAACCACTTGACACCGGAGGACGTTTAAACACCCCAAGATTTCCACATCGGTGTAGCAGAGAAATTCACTTTTGACGTCTGCATTCGCAGTAATTTACGAGGAAAATGGGCAAAACAATTTATAACAAAGCAACATGGGGTGTACAATGACGGTGTATTGACATAACAACAGTACTTAACCGCGCATGGTTAATGAGTTCAGTTGTTTTCCTTCCTCCATGCTTCAACTAAAAATAAACCCGCGCCTAGCTATATACGGCCGGACAGCAAAGTTTGAAGTAATGCCGGCGTTAAAGATAGTAGGCCTATACATGATTGGTAAACTGTTACAAATAGTTTTATCCCCCTGTGTGATTGAAGATAGGCTATATATGCATGATTAAAACCAACCTGAGCAAAAACCAGCTCCGTACTTCGTCTAACTTTTGAGAAAACAGTCAAAAAAGTGTTTTCAAGTCATTTCGCCCCAAAACCACTTCGCCCTGAACCACGGCCTGTGCATGAAGTGGTTTTGGGGCGAAGTGGCACTCGGGCGAAGTTGTTTGGGGGCGAAATGGCACTTGGGCGAAATGGTTTTGGGGCGAGTTATAGGCATAAATCTGTGAACATTTCTGATTTTCGAGATTACCAATGATGTATAGGCCTACTGCCTTTAACTGGTTAAGAAATCGTGATAACTTGAAAAAGCCATTTTTACAATTGCATCTAATAGGCCTAAATGTCACAATTTGGCTCCCGTTTTGTGGATGAAAAGGCCCATTTCTTGCTCGCTAGTTTACCAACATTAATATGTAAAGCCGTTGTTCCTAGTCCTGGAATTCATATAAATTCATCTGCACAATGATGCAATGGGGCTTCAAGGAAGTACCTCTTAGCTTTTGTCAAAATGTAAACCAATCGTCTTTCTTTCCCGTTTGGGCTGAAACACTCAGCCGTTATCTCTCCTCGTCACCTGTGTTCATCAAGCGGCCAGGTTTCTGCCATGCACATTTTGCCGTTATCGGCCCAAGCAGAACACCCCGTAATGGCCGACAATTAAATCTTCTACGCCACGCGCCTATTGTGGTCCAATTAGCGCGGCCGTGTTTCAAGCAAAACCCCCGCTGTGTGATGCATGCCTGGCACGCGACTGAGAAGGCGTTAATTGGCTTGCGGGTTGTGAACACGTGCAGAGAAAGTTTGGCTATCAGTAAAGCCAAAATTTCGCACCTAACGATTATACAACCAGTTGATTTACATCATGGAGTTTGTCCTTGGTTAAAGCCCCAATACATCATTTGCAGTTACCCAAAAGGTTGACAAGGATTGAAAAAAAATCCGGCTATTGTTGATGACAATGGTGACAAACACCATGATTCTTTGTGTGTAAAATAGTATTCCGTATTTTCTGTGATTTTTGCCAACTGAAGGTACCTTTTAAAAAAGAATGTCTGCAGAAAATTGGGGGAAACCCAAGGGAGTATACCACTTTGCCTCATAGCTCAGCAAGTAGAGCGTCTGCGTGCATGGTGTGCCAGAGGTCTTGGGGAAAACCCGAGGGTGTATACCACTGTGCCTCGTAGCTCAGCTGGTAGAGCATCTGCCTGGTGTGTCGGAGGTCTTTGGGAAAACTTGAGGGAGTAACCTATACCATTTTGCCTCATAGCTCAGCTGGTAGAGCATCTGTGCTCGGTGTGTCAGAGGTCTTGGGGGGGGGGAACTGAGGGAGTAGGCCTATATCACTGTGTCTTATAGCTCAGCTGGTAGAGCATCTGCCTGGTGTGTCTGCTGAGGTCTTTGGGAAAACCTGAAAGATTATACCATTTTGCCTCATCCGCTGGTGTGTCAGAGGTCTTTGGGAAAACCTGAGGGAGTATACCACTTTGCCTCATAGCGGAGTAAGTAGAGCATCTGTTCGGTGTGTCAGAGGTCTTGGGTAAAACCTGAGGGAGTATACCACTGTGCCTCATAGCTCAGCTGGTAGAGCATCTTCCAGGTGTGTCGGAGGTCTGAGGTTCAAATTCAAATAAGGACTCTCCCCACGTGCTTACAAAGAAATTCGAACCCTGAGAACATGGAATTTGGGTTCTTTTTCCCAGTACTTTTCTGTTATTTTCCACAGAAATAATAATTTTATTTTAAGAAAAGACGCCCACTTATTTTGTCTGTGTGTGTTTCAAACAGGGATTTCAAGATTCTTTTTTTAGGGTGGATGGCGGCGATGGGGGTGGGGGAGCGGAACAGATACCCCCCCCCCCCCCCCCCCCCCCCCTCCCCCCCTCCCCCCCTCCCGAGACAAGCGACAATGCCCAACCCATTAAAAAATGAACGATGCTCCTCCCACCTCCAAATAGACGCCATGGCGCGTACGCGTGGCTAAAATAAGTTGTTTACAGCTAGCAGACGCGTCCCGTCAGTCAAATAAACCGCCAGCATAACGTAAACAGACTTGTTGAAACTTGACTGCATGGCAAGCCACGCGAACAAAATATCTTCGTATTGTTTACGCCTCGCTCGTGCTTGCAACAAATCAGCATAATCCCATGACGTCATTCCCTTTGTTCCTGGGTTATCGCTCTGGACAATATTCCACGCCGGATTATAGAAGTGCGACAAAGTGGTTTGCGGTAATTCCGCGATTGTTTTTCTTGATCGTAAATAATGTTTTGAGCGACAGTGGTCCGTAGCCTAGCCGGCCAGAGTTGTGTAGTCCAGTCTACCATTTGTCTGGTAGTCTGCAGTTATTAGCAACAAAATGATGAACACGTTTAAAAAGAATGCCTTTGTTGTACATTTGTATTTGCATAGCTTGTGACTTGAATTAAGACCCAGGGGCTTATGGTTCGGGACTTGTGAGGACTTGTGATGGATTCGACTGTAGGCCTATATGTTATGAAACAGATCAGGTAAAATTGTAAATTCAACAAGACACGAAATAGATTGGTAGACGAAACAATGGAATCATGAATGATGATATCGGTTATCTTTCTTTGTTCATCATTCTACAAACATTTATATACAAAAGTTACTAATTAATATAAATATGGCCAAAATAATTAAAGGGATACCGGTATCCTTAACGAAGAGTCGGCTCGCGCAACATGGGTCAAAATACCCGTAACACAACGAAACCACTTCCAAGGAATTTAAAGACCGCGTAACACCTACAACGCTGTTCACAGCCATAGCAATTATGGTGGACCAAGTCTTGTGCATACTTTTAAGAATTGTATGTGCTTTTAAATTTTGATAGGCTATACGTAGTTTAGAATTCACTTACTCAAACGTTTTTACTCAAAGTATTCACCGAATGACGTCGTTGCATGATAGGCATAAAAAACGCGTGCGTGTAGATTTAACATTGCTTATAGCTGACAAATCTTGAAATTCGTCTTCATATTTATTATAACTTAAACCCGTATACACGATTTGCAACAGGAATAGAACGTTGGCTTTGTACAATTTCTTGAGAGCAGTTTTTCATCGTTTTTATCATGCACATTCTTAATCACGCGTGCATTTATTATAACGCTTTTTGTATAACAGTTTTCCAGTCCTCTGTCTTTAAAGGCAGAACACATCATTTACAGTGAATTCGGGTCACACTGTGAGCAAGTAACAATAATGGAAATTGGGCACAAACCCTTGTTACTAACAATGGTGTGTGCCCAATTTCCATTGTTGTTTGCTCATAGTGTCATGTCGTGTGAGAAATTAACAACTGAAGGTGGTTAAAACAAAAGTCTTTTGCAAAAGACTTCTTTTTTAAAAACCATTTATAAACTAACCATGCAGTATTATTGCCTCTATGTGGCTGAAATTTCTACAGGGCAGTTTTATCAACATGGGCCTCTGATCACGAGTGGAAAATATGCCCCTTTTAAGTTTACCAATCATGTGTTCTATACCTATTCCGTTTTGGATAGCTTTTAAATGACACTTTTAGCCTATAATAGCCTACATATTTTAAGTAGGCCTATACCACATGACCTTTGTAAAAAGGATGCAACATTTTGGCATTTGGATCCGATCCAAACATATAGGCTACGCCATGAGCATCTTTTTTGATGGATACCGGCGCATTATAAATTTTCATTATTATTATATGTTTCATTTCACAGTTGCTCGTGTTTTCTCTCCCTAAAGGCAACTAACCCCATGTCGCTCCAGTACAAGCACGGTACAAGGCAGTGTCCTTCGTGTATTAACCCTTCGGAAACCTCACTTAAAGGGCCTGTGACATCATAAACAACTTTGTGCCTAAGCTTTGCTTCATAATGACGGATTACTTGTTCAGCAAGACATACTATTGTTCGTTTGGATGTAAAATCAATAAAAGGTGTCATTTTTCAACTTTGAAGATTTCATTGCAATAAATCACAGACAGAGGGCGCTGTTTTGAGTGCATCACATGAGGAAGACAGAAGGGAAAAGTTAAGAAAAAACATAAGACTTCAAGTTGGACTTGTGGCAAATTGCTGTAGTTTCTACCCCCAGTTTTGTCATGGCTTACAGCAGGCAACATGTAAAACAAACTCAAACAGCCATGGATTACAAAAGTTTCAGGAAAATTGAGAAAAAAGTGTAATCTTTTGTGCACAGTTCAATGTGTTTTTTCTGTGTTTGCCTCTTGTGACGTCGTGACCTTGGTCATGAATATGCATATTTTCATTAGCATAAAAACTAAAAACCTTTGTTTTAACCCCCAAAGCAAGCTCCAAATAGGATTTTTATGACTTTAACTGAGTAAAGTGGTTTTAAAGCATAGATTTCATTGATAAAAATCCTAAATAAGGGGCCCTTTAAAGAATAGAAGCGTGTTGAGACTTTCAAAAAAAAAATGGATTTCGTTTAAACCTAACAATCATATAAAATCCCTCCATAAAATACTATCCATGGGAAGAAAACAGGAAATTTGCAATCTCCAATTTTGAAGTGGAAGCAAAAAGGTTGGTATAATCACTGCACTGATTCGTGGAAGCGGATAAATTAGTTGACAAAACATCGGTGGTTTGTAATTGACAATTTAATATCCTGTAAAATATACAGATTGAGAGCGCGAAATTTAAGAACGGGAATGAGAAAAATATGGCAAATGATATCGAAATACTAACACCCATGGGAAAATGGGGGTCTCAAAATGTGATCTGGGCACGCTCCTTTAATGTCTACTCTAAAGTTGACCTGATTTTCAGGCCTGTGTGTCTTGACGAAGATGCTTGACGAACAGCTTCAAGAATAAACACATAATCCCTCCAACGCGTGTACATGTCCGAGATCCTAAATAAAAAGAAGCAAAAGTTGGTGCAGGTTGGTTTATTTCAGCCCTTAATTACCCAGATGGAAATTTAATCCAATTTGGGGACCCCTGGTGGTTTAGGCCACGCGACCGGCGTCTGCCTAAGCTATTATCAGGCTGGGAACATGTGGTTTTTGCGCGGTTGGATGTTTCAGTAAGCCCTTTAGTACGCACATTCCATGGTATATACAGAAATACCAATACACGCACTGTATATACCACGCGTTATACCACCAGAATCGGATGAATGTTTTACATATAGGCCTATGATGCAATAAAACATATTCGGGAGAAAATAAGGAAAATGTATACGAATATTTAATTTATAAGTTCAAAATTCACAGATTAAAGGCCATTATCATTTGCAGATGAAACTAGTAAGTTTTTATATTTCTTTTTCAAATTCCTATATACTGGAACTTTTTCAAATTCCTACTGGTTGTTAAAATGTTGGCAAACTGGGGTTTACTAAAAAATATGGTTCTATACGGTACGAACTATGCTTGGTGTAAACTAGCCTGCATAAACCTTAGCTCCATAGATTCAGCAGTGCATGTTTTCGAAAAGTCAAATGCATTTTTTGTGTTATAGATGGATGCTACAAAAATGTGTGGACGCACATTTTTAAAAACCACATTCAGCTGTTATTTTCCTACAAAAAGGTACCATCGAATGGTGTCTGTGTTACCATTGCTTTTAACACTTTGAGTGAAGTTTTTCATGTCAACTTATGAAGTAGTGTTTGGCCATTGCATGCAAATGGGTCAATAAACCAAGCCTATAGTGTATGTTGGGTTACTATTTTTATAGTGAGTTAATTCTTTACTCATTAATCATTTTTAATTTCTGCGCTTTTAAAGGCACAGACTCGTCAGCAATGCGGGCGCGCCAAATTTATGCCTTTGCTATGGAGCTGCGTATTTCGTGACACGAATTTGGCGCGCGCGCATTGCTGACGAGCCTGTGCCTTTAACTATATAGGCCTATAAACCCATCATCCCCTCGATGTGCTATAGGCCAGGTGATTGCCTAGCCTATTTAGCAGCAGCGGAAATCAGTGATAACACTAAGATGGCACAAGGAGAAATTGTTGTCATTTGTTCATTTCCGCCATTTTGGTGACTGTGAGACGTCGTTGGCCGGCCGGGTACATGTCCCTTGAGTTCCACTGCGGCGCTTTCGGGACTGAGAACGATTCAACTCTTAGATTTCATGATGTTTTTCTTTATCTTAAACCTTTTTTTAGTCATCTTTAAAACGACCACAGAAATCTTATTCACAAATTTCGTTCTATACCACAAAATGTTTGCTCTATATACTTGCTATGCGTGTTTGTCCAGTGTATATACAAGCCCTTGCAAGTCCTCACAGGTCTGTGAGGATTAATGAATCCCTGGAGCCAAATTCATAAAGCTGTTTATCAGAAAAATTTGCTTAATCCAAAATTTGTTTGCTGTATGTCAACTTGTGTTCTTAGCAAGAGTAGCAGAACAACAGTCAATTGTAAAAAGCAAACACATTTTGCATTGAGCAAATTGTTCTGCTAGCAGCTTTCAAGATTGGCCTCACTCATTTCAATAAACCAATCCAAGCGGCCGCCATTACTGGCACGACTCGACACTACTCTCACGCGCGCGTTCTCAGAACTCGAAACGCGCGCGTTCTCAGAACTCGAAACGCGCGCGTTCTCAGAACTCGAAACGCGCGCGTATTGGCTAATCACATCACTCTATTGGTCGACGAGGTATTAAACGCGCGCATACTACCTGCTCGCGCGCGTAATTTCGTCCCATAAGCATGCAGCAATAACTTCAAATGGTCTATAAACTGAAACAAAGGCATTAGTCCACCTTTTGTTATAATGTACACGTCGTAATTTCAAATCAAAATCTACCCAGTTTGTGTTCAAAATAACTTGCATAAGATAGAACACCAAATTTGGCGCGATGTTTTACCGCCATTTCTAAGTGTTAAAGTGCCGTAATCCTTTGTTAGAATAGGAGACGCGGCTAACACCGTTTTTCCGGAAGAAAAAATCACTCTATACAGAATGCGGAAATTCGTCCAAATTGTGAGCTTCCGCGAGCTCACAGCGTCTCGAGGAAACCCAAAAATTAAACCCGATTGCGGCTCTTAATAAGCAATTTACACCAAAAACACGTATAGCATCGGTAACGCGTTGAAAGATACTTCAACTGGAAGACCTAGACTGGTTTCCGTCCACATATTCCACACAGGAGAATATAAGGACAGGTAAAGGGCGCTTCATCTTGATCTGTAATTGGTCGTCTTTGCGCGTGCGCATTGTGTTTTTTATATTTAAACATTGGCCAAGCCCTTTGCTTTAGGCAATGTACTTTATTTACATAATTGGATATGTTCGACACGCACGGCCAAGTTACAAATATCAATGCAAAATCTGCGCACTTACTAAACAAATAAAAATAATAATAACCACGTGACGGGCAGAATTCTGCCCGTCATGGCTGCCCTTTACCGATCCCTATATTTTCGCAATAAGCAAACCAATCTATAGGGATCGGGAACCAATCTACTGGAATACCAAGACGTAAAGGCCCATTATTATCATTTGCAATGATCCAAACGTTTACTTCATGAGTTGACAAGAATAAATTTACTTAGTGTTGATAGCAATGGTAACAAACACCACATGAATTTATTTCAGTCCAAGATCATTGTACATCATGTAGGAAATTATAAATTGAATGCCATGTTTAAAAAATGTGTATAAAAGGCCTATGCACATTTTTTACCATTCACTTAACATAGAAACCATGCATGGATTTTTAAAGTTTTCTGAAGCATTGCCGCATCTATGTAACCTAAAATTCCTGCAGGATAGTTTACCAACATTATAGATGTGTTTCTCTCTTTTCCAGGAATCCGTAAAAATGTTTATCTTGTATGATGATATATTGGTCCTACGCCTTTAAGTCATTAGTCTTTCCACAGTAAAGGGGGCGTTTTGGCAACGGAGACCATATTTTCGAGGAATTTCTTTGTCTGGTCCCAAAATAAAAGAAATACGTTTCAGTTGTTCTGAAGAGATAACTAAGGCCTCAAAAAGGTTACAAATATAGTGTGACAACATGCCTTTCTTAAAACCCTGTGTACAAATTTCCAATATAGGCCGTCCTGCATGGTTACGAGCGTATATATTCGAAATTTGTACACAGGGTTTTTAGAAAGGCATGTTGTCACACTATTTGTAACCTTTTTGGGCCTAAGTTATCTCTTCAGAACAACTAAAACTTATTTATTTAATTTTGAGACCAAACAAAGGTATTTTCTGGAAAATATGGTCTGTGTTGCCAAAATGCCCCCTTTACCGTATAAAGACTCTCATATATCATTGACTTGTTGACTTGATAAATCCCATGTCACTCGGCAAAACGTAGGGCTATCTTTAAATGACTTCACACATTAAATGACTTTACACATTTCTAAAACATCTGTGGGCCTATCATTTTCCATATACTTGCTCTATGGCTTTTTTATGGATTAAATATGCGTTTATGACACGTTTTTCGGGTACATGTATATTCTTGATTTTCTCATAATGAACTGCGTTAATTGACAGAATTTAACGACCTTAAAACCCAGTCTGCGTTGGCTTAAATGCGGTACACGTGTAATACTCGTGTTTGACTCCGGGCTATATTAAACAATTTGGGGAGAAAGGGTCGGGTACTGACAGAAGGCCACTGAATATTTTGAAGGACCGAGCTCATGCTAGCGTAATCAATCAATCACTCATTCATTAGTTTACAGCGATTTTATTTCTGCAAATTGAAATCTAGCCACGTCGTCAAGGTTTCAGGGCTCATGGTTAATAATACATGTGGGTTATTGATGTTGACTGGGCCTGGGAAAATAAATAAATAAATAAATAAAGAATATTGCGCTATCTTCTTTTGTTCCACTAAATTTCAAGAAGGTTGTTTCTTTTTATAAAAAAAGGCGACACACACATCGAGATTTCAACTTGGCGACCCAGCAAAGTCTGAGTCAAAATCTGAGTCCTTCTTCCATACATTCGAACAAATAAAAGATGGCTTGTTTATATTAAAATACGTGGCACTGAACATGCCCGTACATGATCCAGGCTAGGTTTGGCGGCGGCGGGGAGAGCTAGAGGGGGGTGGGGTCGGTGTTTATGGCACGTGCCGTATATAGCGTCGCGTGCCCTGTACATTGTTTATCTCCACCCCATCTCGCATTGTAAACCTCTGCTTCATCAAAACTACAAAGCCACAGCATGGTGGAGGATTTGTTGGGTTTTAACTTTTAGTAGTGAATTTGTAATTTGGCGGTATCCGCTTTCACACGTGGCTTCAACAATAATATGACGTCATTACTAAACTAAGATAATGTATGCACAACCATAGTCAACACGTTCGTGTAAACAAATATTGAGCGTCTATAAACAAAATAATGAATTAAGAAATATAGGCCTAACCATTTCCTTCCTCCATGGCCTAACCAACTGAAAAGCGGATACAAACTTCACAAAGAATGGCAATTGTATAGTGTGGGCGCCGCCATTTTGTCCGAAAACTGGGCAAAGAATAACGTTTTTGCGTACAAGTTTTCCGGGTGTTGCCATAGGAATGCACGGAGTTGTACGCAAAAGGGCCATTCTTTGCCCGGTTTTCGGACAAAATGGCGGCGCCCATATACTGCAAGGCATCGCTGCAATTGCCATTTTTTATGAAGTTCGTATCCGCTTTTCAGTGGTTTATCTTTATTGTTCTTTGTATGACAATGCACGAGATGTTGTTTGGCACAATGTCTTTCGTTTCTTGGGTATAAATCTCCTTTAAATTAGAATTGGAGAAGTCGATGACGTCATTCTTAAGAAGTGTTAATGTATTCACAAGTTTGCATTTGTGTATAGCGCCCTCTGGCAGATGACTTTGGAGGACACAACAGAGCCACGAACAAACACATTAGCACATGTAAAAATCCCTTCATGTCAGACATCTTTGGACAATATTGTCGTAGAATTGCTTGAGGTTTTGTCTCTTTTGAGACCTAACAAACTAAATTAAGAAGGAAAGGATGCAAGGAGGTAATTTAGAGACTCTTGTAATTCTTGTGAAAGAAGTGTAAACCATATATTTGATTCATTTTATAGATGATTCTGCGATTAGCTTTGACATTCCGTAGCTCAACATTGAGTGTGAATTTCGTATATGTTTAACCATTGAATTTAAGGATTTCGATTAAGTGATGATTTATGTACGATGCTTTTACAATTCATGTAATACTCTGTGAACTTAAGCCCATTTACTTTGTTTATATATTCACAGTTTTCACGAAGCCACTGCGGATTATTTCACAAGCCACTGCGAACCATTTCATGTAACTTGGAAGACTTGCGAATCAGTTCATGGAATAAATGCAAGAAAGAACTTTGTTGTTATAATCAACGGCTTCTGTAGAGACCCTTGCTTACTCCTTATTAGTCACCGACCTTTGACCTAGATGTGACCTGTGACCCCCTGCGAAACCCCTAGTAGTAGCACTACGAACACCTAAAAGACTGCACCTCGAAATTGATTTAGTGCTGCCGCTACAGTGAAAACTCCAGCTTAACTTAAGCAGTCTTTGCTACAAGAACCTCCCCCTGCGTGATCAGTGATTGTGCGAGACGCATCCTCACATCTGGAGACGAGGCTGTACCTGCGTTGAGTACTGATGAGATGGCTTCACACCTGTAGCCGTGACACGAACCCGTTCCGGTGCCATCAACCATCGACCCTAGCTGCGACCTGTCGTCCGTTGCGACCGTGAATGTTCTACCGGACATCATGGACATGTGATTTCTTGATCATCAAGACTTCATCGTGGATCGATCTTTGAACTGGACAGTAAAACTGAGTTTGCGTCTATTGTGCATTTTGATTTGCACAATTGTAATTTGCATGTGTGATTCGATGCAAATTGTTATTCAACGAAACTGTCATTTGATTTGAGCTTTGTTGATATCAATTCAGAATTTGTTCCAGAATATAAATATACTGTATGCGATACATGTACACTGAATTATAGTGGTATTGAGATCAATCACATTGTTTGCCATTTTCCGTTCACATGCGAAGTGTATTTTACTACATGTACATGCAGGTAGTGCTTTCTGTATATGTACATGTATGTACCATTGAACATACATGTACATGGTGAATATGCAATTGTTTTACATGTAAATTGGATTTGGTGATACAAGTAGATTGCACAAATTTATTTGTGTTTATAATTGTACCCTTTCTAGATTTTTACACACATTGAATTTGAGCAAAGAGTTACATACTAGATAGTATTAACTATTTGTTGATTAAGTTTTGAAACTTGATATACATGTAAGTGTACATGTGTGCTGTACGCTATGGCTGACTCAGCAGAAGAACGACAGCAGTCTTCGCCTACACCCTTCCTTGTTCCTACACCAGAAATTCCGGAAACACCAGATGCGCAACCCCCCTCTAGTGAACTGACATCAATACTCTGCAACCCACAGCTTCTTCAGCAAGTAAGAGATCATATCTCGAGCAAAGAAGAACGCCTCAGCGGACGTTCAAGAGCCACCAGATCTTCGAGGCAATCTTCAAGATTTTCAGGAGTTTCGGTCAAGGCAACGCTTGCTGCCGAGGCAGCTGCCTTGAAAGCGAGGCTTGAGTTTGCAGATGTTGAAGGAAAACAGAGAGCAGAGGTCGAACGGCAACAAGCTGAACTCAAGAAAATCCAAACTTTGACAGAGCTGCATGAAACTGAAGCAAGGTTAAAGGCCTTCGAGCAAGCAGAACGAGAAGAATATGCTGAAATTGTGACTGATGCTGTGAAGGAAACAGAGAGCAAAACTTCACTAGTAGAAGAATACATCAAATCCCTGCCTACCCCGAACGCTACTCATGGAGCAAATGAGTCTGCAGTAACACCGGAAATTCCACAGCCAGACCAAGACTCTAGTACATCACAGCAGCAGATCAAGAACGAGTTGACAACGCCCAGTTGTTTGCAGACGTTTGCAGAGCAGATAAATCTGAGTCGTCTACCGACGCCAGAGCCTGGTGTATTTACTGGCGACCCCCTTAAGTATTCGAGATGGAAGCGTGCCTTCGAAATACTCATCGAACAAAGGGGAATCCCA
The DNA here is from genome assembly GCA_037783545.1 of Henricia sp. BOLD:AAB3569. Classification (NCBI taxonomy): domain Eukaryota; kingdom Metazoa; phylum Echinodermata; class Asteroidea; order Spinulosida; family Echinasteridae; genus Henricia; species Henricia sp. BOLD:AAB3569. The sequence continues at coordinate 4,425,451 of JBBELK010000329.1, forward strand.
CGCTCAGAGAGACTCCACTACCTACAAAAGTACCTGGGTGGAGCTGTGAAGGAGTCCATAGAGGGCTACTTCTATTTCTCAACTGACGACGCATTTGACAAAGCAAAGGAGCTTCTTGAGAAGAGATTTGGCGATCCCTTTGTTATTGCCGACGCTTTCCGCAACAAGCTGGAATCATGGCCCAAGATCTTTCCTCGTGATGGAACTGGGATGCGAAATCTTGCCGACTTCCTCGGTCAGTGCCAGGTGGCTATGGAGACCATTGGTAGCCTCCAAGTACTCGACGACGAAAGAGAGAACAGAAAAATACTCGTCAAGCTCCCTGACTGGTTGATCAACAAATGGGCTAGAAAAGCTGTGGAGTTCAAGGAAAAACAGAAGAAGTATCCTCCATTCAGTGACTTTGTAAAGTTCATGCAACTGGAGGCCAATATTGCATGCGACCCTGTGACTTCAATACAAGGACTCAGAGGACAAGACAGACAAAACGACAAAGGTGAAAGGAAAAGAACCCCTGGAGGGAGTTCCTTCTCAACCAATGCGAATGAGGCAACAAAGAACAGCAATACAGGAAGGGGGATCCAGAATCCTAAGTCCTGCCTTCTCTGTAGCAAGAATCACAACTTGGGCGATTGCTGGGAATTTCTGAAACAGCCATTGGAAGAGCGCAAGACTTTTGCGATGAAAAAGGGGCTTTGTTTCGGATGTCTTAACCAAGGGCATATGTCAAAGCACTGCAAGCGGAGAGCCACGTGCAAAACCTGTGCAAAGTCTCATCCGACAGCTCTTCATGGAGACATAAGAAAGACGGAGAAACACACAGAAGGTGGAAAAAATCCTCAGCAGAATTCTGAGAAGCAGCAAACATCTGTCAGCTCCCACACAGGTGTTAGTCACCTTAGTGGAACGAACAACTGCTGTAAAAGTTCGATGATCGTCCCAGTATGGGTCTCGCATCGTGATAAACCGGAGAAGGAGAGGCTGGTCTATGCGCTATTGGACACTCAGTCAGATACGACATTCATTTTGGACAGGACTTGCGAGGCATTGGATCTACAGGGTACCAAGGTTAACTTACTGCTATCCACCATGTTTGCGGAGGATCAGAAGATAGCAAGCAGAAAGATAGATGGGCTGATAGTGCGTGGATTCGACAGCCATCTAAAGATTTCGCTACCAGCTGCATACTCAAGGGAAATAATGCCAGCCAACCGTTCTCATATCCCGACCTCAGAGATGGCGAGGAAGTGGCCACACTTGGAGAAGCTTGCTGATTTGTTGATGCCTTCGACTGACTGCGAAGTAGGCATTCTCATCGGCTATAATTGTCCGCGTGCCTTGGCACCTCGTGATGTCGTTCCTCCTGTCAACAATGGACCATATGGTCAAAGGACCGTCCTTGGCTGGGGCATCGTCGGTATTGTAGACCCCAACCAGTGCGAAGTCGACGACTGTGATCCTATCGGTGTGAGTCACAGAATTCTGATCCATGAAGTACCATCGTTTTTGACAGTTGGTGAAAGTCCGAAAGGATGTACAGAAGAGAATGTTGACAACATTCAATTCTCCTTCAGAAGTCGTGTAAAGGAGATGGTCAGTCCCTACGAAGTTGCACAAATGATGGAACTAGACTTCTCCGAGAGAAAACCAGACGAGGTTGCACTGTCTCAAGACGACCGTAAGTTCTTGACCAAGATGGAGGAGGGTATTTATCAAAAATGTGACGGTCACTTTGTTATGCCGTTACCCTTCAAGAAAGCAGAACCGAAACTTCCAAACAACAAGATTCAAGCTCTTCAGCGTCTCAAGCAGCTTAAGGGCCGGTTCAAGAAGAACCCGCAGTATCACAGCGAGTACAATGCCTTCATGAATAACATCATCAAGAGTGGCTATGCTCAGAAGGTTCCTGAATCCGAGCTTCATGTCTCTGGTGACTGTGTATGGTACATACCCCATCATGGTGTCTACCATCCAAAAAAACCTGAGAAAATCAGAGTGGTCTTTGACTGCAGTGCCAAGTTTGAAGGAAAGTCATTGAATGACTATCTCCTACAGGGTCCTGACCTGACCAACACACTTGTGGGTGTCCTATGTAGGTTTCGACAACAACCGATCGCCTTTATGTGCGACATAGAGCAAATGTTTTACCAGTTCTATGTGATTCCAGACCACCGGAAGTTCCTTCGATTCTTGTGGTGGGAAAAGGGAGACCCTGAAGCTGAACCAAAGGAGTTCCAGATGAATGTCCATCTGTTTGGTGCGGCATCCTCGCCTGGTTGTGCAAACTTTGGTCTCAAACAAATTGCGAACAGCTACGAACAAGAATGTGGTTCTGCAGCTGCGAACTTTGTGCGAAATGACTTCTATGTGGACGACGGTCTGAGATCTGTTTCCACCAGCAAAGAAGCCATTGAGTTGATAACGAAGACCAAGGATCTCTGTGGCAGAGGTGGTTTGCGATTGCACAAGTTTGTCTCCAATTCACGGGAAGTGATGGAAGCAGTTTCGCCACAGGATCGTGCCAAAGGAATCAAGGATCTTGACTTGCGTCACGACTCTCTCCCCATCGAGCGAGCACTTGGCGTCCACTGGTGTATCGAGTCGGACACATTCCAGTTTCGAATCGTTCTGAAGGACCAACCACTCACAAGACGAGGAATCCTTTCCACGATCAGCTCGGTATATGATCCTCTTGGATTTGTAAGTCCTGTTCTGTTGGTTGGTAAGCAGATATTACAGGAGCTGTGCAGAGATCAGGCAGAGTGGGATGATCCACTTCCTGAATCCTTACGGCCAGCTTGGGAACGATGGAGGAGCGATTTGGCTCTTTTAGAGAACTTCAAGATGCGACGATGCTTTCTTCCGGAGAATTTTGGTCGTGTTGAATCAGTACAGATTCATCATTTCTCTGATGCGAGTACCACTGGCTATGCCCAATGTTCATACCTGAGACTCACCGATGACCAGCGAAGAGTGCACTGCAGCCTCATCATGGGGAAATGCAGAGTTTGTCCTCTGAAGCCAGTTTCTGTGCCACGCCTTGAGCTAACAGCTGCGGTGGTGTCAGTCCGTGTCAGTGCTCTGTTACAGAAGGAGCTTGAGTATGAGAATGTCTATGAGGTCTTCTGGACCGACAGTAGAGTAGTGTTGGGCTACATTGCCAATGACGCACGGAGATTCCATGTTTTTGTTGCGAATCGGGTGCAGCGTATCAGAGACCACACCAAGCCTTCCCAGTGGCGACATGTTGTTACAGATGTTAATCCCGCAGATGACGGATCAAGGGGTCTTGGAGTTGAGGAATTGATGAACAAATCAAGGTGGCTTGTTGGACCTAACTTTCTGTGGGAAGAGCAGGTTCCTATCACAATTGAAGCCAGCAGTCCAACCATTTCTCCAGAGGATCCGGAGGTGAAGAAGGTCAAGAGCCTTGCTACACAGACTGCGAAGCAGACATTCGAGCTTGAACGTCTTGAGCGCTTCTCTGAATGGCATCAAGCCAAGAGAGCTGTAGCGACTTGTCTGAAATTCAAGTCTCTCCTGATGAAGCGTTCCATAAAGAAACCACAGCCAAATTCGATCCAGGCTCTACGAAAAGATGCGATTCCTCCCTACAAACCTGTGATGGTAGAGGACATGTGCCAAGCGGAACTAGAAATCCTGAGACTGGTACAGAAAGAAGCCTTTGCAGAGGAAATCAAAATCCTGCAATCTCTCAAGGTCAACAGCGACAACCCTAGCAGAGCCAAGGTTCGAGAGCGTAACGAGGTCATGAAGACTAAGAGTTGTCTCTACAAATTGGACCCATTTCTGGATGCTGACAACATTCTGCGAGTTGGAGGCCGCATTAGAAGGGCTGGGTTCCCTTCTAACTTCAAACACCCAGCTGTCTTGCCTAGAAAGCACCACATCACCGAATTGATCATTCGACATTGCCATCAGCAAACCCAACATCAGGGTCGGGGCATGACCGTGAATCAAATCCGAATGAATGGCTTTTGGATTATTGGCTGTAGCTCGGCTGTTTCCTACTACATATCCAAATGCGTACGATGCAGGAAGCTCTTCGGCCAAGTTCAAGAGCAGAAAATGGCAGACTTGCCGGAAGACCGTCTCGAACCGGCACCACCATTTACCAACTGTGGCGTGGACTTCTTCGGTCCTTGGTACATCAAAGAGGGAAGAAAGGAATTGAAGAGATACGGTGTGCTCTTCACGTGCATGGCAACACGTGCCATTCACATCGAAACAGCAGCAAGTCTCAGCTCAGACTCCTTCATCAACGCTGTACGGAGATTCATTTCCATTCGTGGGCCCATACGACAGCTGAGATCTGATAGAGGCACGAACTTCATTGGGGCAGAGTCCGAGCTCAAAGAAGCTGTTGCTGAAATGGACCATAGCTCTGCGAGGCAGTTTCTCCTGAAGGAGGGATGCGATTACAGCCACTATGAAGTCAAGATGAATGCTCCATCAGCCAGCCATACAGGAGGAGCATGGGAACGACAGATACGTTCTGTGCGTAGAGTTATGGGGCCACTGATGCATCAGGCAGGCTCTCAGCTTGATGACGAGTCTTTGAGAACACTGATGTGTGAAACAGCTGCAATTGTTAACAGTAGACCTCTTACAGTGGACAACTTGAATGACCCAACTTCGCTTGCGCCACTTACCCCAAATCATCTGTTGACGATGAAATCCACTATCATCTTGCCACCGCCTGGAAGGTTCCAGCGTACTGACATATACTCCCGCAAACGATGGCGTCGAGTTCAATACTTAACGAATGAGTTTTGGTCACGATGGAGGAAAGAGTTTATTCAAAACCTCCAACTTCGTCAAAAATGGATACGACCACAAGATGACCTTCACATTGGGGACATTGTCATCATCAAAGACGAGAATCTTCCTCGCAATCAATGGTTGCTTGCTCGGATTGCTCAGGTGTTCCCAAGCGAGGACAAACATGTAAGGAGGGTCAAACTCGCTATTGGTGACCCCCACTTGGATGACAAGGGAAAGCGAGTCCATTCTGAGAAGTTCCTGGAGCGTCCCATCCAGAAGCTAGTCTTACTTGTGGAGGACTTGGAGACCAGGGGAATCCCCGACGAGGAGCCCTGAGAAGCTTCAACATACATGTTGTGCTTAGTAGTATGCTTGGATAACCTGTTATTTTATTGTTGTTTAAAGTACTTGAGTTTAGAAATTTGATAGTTTATCTTGTTCGAAGGTAAATGATTACCAGTAAGATGCTTCAAAGATGATTTATTGTATGTTTGTACAATGTACTCAGACAACTTAAAGGAGCAGTTACCATGTAATTTTTGCATTTAGTCTAATCAGTTCATGTTCACAATATTGATCAAGACGAGTCTAGATTACTAGAGCTTCTGATTGTAAATTAGTTACACTAATTTGGGAAGCCATGTTAATGTATTCACAAGTTTGCATTTGTGTATAGCGCCCTCTGGCAGATGACTTTGGAGGACACAACAGAGCCACGAACAAACACATTAGCACATGTAAAAATCCCTTCATGTCAGACATCTTTGGACAATATTGTCGTAGAATTGCTTGAGGTTTTGTCTCTTTTGAGACCTAACAAACTAAATTAAGAAGGAAAGGATGCAAGGAGGTAATTTAGAGACTCTTGTAATTCTTGTGAAAGAAGTGTAAACCATATATTTGATTCATTTTATAGATGATTCTGCGATTAGCTTTGACATTCCGTAGCTCAACATTGAGTGTGAATTTCGTATATGTTTAACCATTGAATTTAAGGATTTCGATTAAGTGATGATTTATGTACGATGCTTTTACAATTCATGTAATACTCTGTGAACTTAAGCCCATTTACTTTGTTTATATATTCACAGTTTTCACGAAGCCACTGCGGATTATTTCACAAGCCACTGCGAACCATTTCATGTAACTTGGAAGACTTGCGAATCAGTTCATGGAATAAATGCAAGAAAGAACTTTGTTGTTATAATCAACGGCTTCTGTAGAGACCCTTGCTTACTCCTTATTAGTCACCGACCTTTGACCTAGATGTGACCTGTGACCCCCTGCGAAACCCCTAGTAGTAGCACTACGAACACCTAAAAGACTGCACCTCGAAATTGATTTAGTGCTGCCGCTACAAGAAGCTTTGCAGCCAATTTTGGAGTGACAGTGATTGAGTGAAATGATATAATCTTGCGTTAGATCCGGATTCTTAATGGTCTCGCCTGAATATTTGACAAACGGACTGTATCTTAAAATAAAGCACAAACTTCGCCAGTTTTTTGTTGACAATTTCCCTTGGCAAGGACCGAGTTTAACCCAGAATTTTAGGGCAAACCCGGATGCAGAACACCCTGTGCTGACGAAACCACTCTTTAGCCTTGGCACCCTGCCGGGAAATCAGCCGAAAGTCGCTGCGGCCGTGAAAGCGATACTTGGTGACACGTGCTGGGTCAGCAATGGCATTATATCGCGTGGACTATGGAGAAAGTACATGTACATGTCAGTTACAGTACTACGTGTGCAGGGGGCGGAGCCTAATTTAACTGCAAGCGCGTCACATACCGCAACGTGACCTATGGCACGCGATCGATGAATATAATCTGCGGTTTAGTAACAGTACCATGGATAAACGTTGTTCGGACTTGCGGTCAATGCGTGCAGCAGCCACCAAGTATCAACTGACCTTCCAATCCATGTTGCGGGGCCACTGCTCAAACCACCCATTCAGACATGCGCAGACGAGACATCCGTGACACGCGGCACGCGCGCTTGCGCCAGTTTTCATGGTTGCCTTGTCAATCACGCTCCGGCTTGGCACGGCCCCCAGATAGATTGATAGCAACTACTGTAGACGGAGTTTTGACAACAAGTGGTCGGCGAGGTGGTTATAAAAAACCCGGCTTTTCAAGACGTTCACAAACTTGAGTTTCGGCCCAGCTGCGTCGGTGCTTCCAGCTCTTTTCAATCACCTTCAACCATCGGTGTTTTCTTCGATATTTTTGTCAACATACAGGAGGAATTGCGTCAGAACTAGGCCACATCAGACCTGTGTTTCCTCGGCACTTCAAAAATACAAGATGGAATATCTGTCAAAAATGTTAAAATAGCGTGGACGAAGCCTTATAAAAAGCCAGGCCGTGTTGTTTTTTGCACAGTCGGCTTGCTGTTTTTGAAAAAGAGGTGGGGCATCTAAGCGTGGCCTACAAGCCGTAATTCTGAGTTTCTGCAAGGAGGATTCTGGTTGGCTGATTCGCTGCAATCAAGTTAACACCCAGGCAGGACCAATAGGAAACCTGCTTGTAGAACGCTGCGGCCTCCGGTCAATTTAGAGTTGGAAACTGCGTGGAAAGGGCAGGTCTCCGTGTTTTCAGAAAGACTGCGTTTGCCAAAACGAACTCAGTCGGGACCGACCAATTTTCTTTAAATTGGAACACCTATCAACAATTACTCGCGGTAAGTTCCATTTTTCTTCCTTTTACAAATTAATTCGCGGTACAAAATGTGCCAAATGTTATGTGTGCATAATCGGGCATGATATTCTGATGACGTTGATTTTGACCGACCTCCATTTTTATAGACATGACGCTTACAATTTAAACCAGGAAGAGACGTTTCCTGACACTAAGCGCGTTTATAGCTCTAGCAGAAATTAAATTAAGTTCTCATTATATCATCTGATATCTGATGATTGCGTTGATGCCTAGGCCCTATACGAAAGAACTAAATTGGACCCAGGTTTCAGAATTTTCAATTTTGTTTCCCAAAGCGTATGCAGCACTTGACTGTGTTGACCGTGTATAGTTGTCGGGTAGTTGCAGTTTCAGAATTCAAAATTTAAATCATCAGATTATATATACCGCTTCTGCGTGTACAAAGTAACTTAATTTATTGCAATGTAGACATTTATTTTAATTAGTTATAACTCATTTAATCACACTGTTTTTTTTTACATGTCTTTGTACGTTGATCTTTAGTTGATGAACGTTAATTTCTGCATAAACCTTTATGCTAAATTCATTGTTCTGTTCCAGATTTTACCACGTTTAAAATCACAAAATATCCTAAGTTATCTCGAATTTTAATGGAAGGAGACTTTTTCCAAGTGGGCCTAGAGCCTATGCGCGAATAAACTTTACATTTGGCGGTTTGGTCTTAAAATTACATTTGCCAAAATATGGGGGTTTATAATCTTTGGGGAAAATCACTTTTACCAAAATTACGCCAAAATGTTCCAACAAAATCCGCACTTGTGTTATGGGGCTTAGACTTGGGGAAAATTCACCCATAAACTTTTCAAATGACCTATGAACATCATATGTCGAGTACACATTATGCCTTCTCAATCTTTAGCTTTTGCGCAAAATAAATGAGCATGCATAATGCGTTTTTAGGATTAATATTGTAATTGAATAACGAACCAAAACAAGCATCGAGTCCCCCACAACCATTGTTTTTATATAGCGCTGATTTCATCTCGTTGAAACAATGGTTGTTTACGGTACCCATGCAGCTCAAAGCGGAAATGATGCTTGGATTTTGTGTAAAACCATGACAAAAATATATACCAGAGAGCCCCGAGCATGCAACGCAGCGTTGTACCGCATGGTGATGGCCGGGACGGGCCGAGGCATGCAACCGGATGCAGCCATCAGAAAACAATATCTCGCTTTCTCGCGTCCTCGCAAAACACTCAATCGTAAATCAATTTTTAATCGACGAGAACTTGTTTATTAAAGATCATTATTACAGAGTTAGACTTTGTCATCCATTACGACTCAAAACAGGATTTTGTGTTTTCTAATTTTATGCTCATGTTGAAATACGGAAAGCAAAATGTGTATGGATCGTTCAATGAAAATGGGGGCCGGCACAGTGTCGTTAATGCATCGTGACGCTTTTACAAAGTCGATTTTTTCCTTCAAAATACCGGGCTTTACAGAAAGATTATCTTCATTTTTTATAAGTTTGTGGTAAGGTGAATCGAACAGCACCTTTATCTGTAATACCCAAACATAACGAGAACTATTCAATAAATGCAAGTGTGGGACTTTGGAATGTTATTGAAAGTTTTTTTAAATTTCGTTAAAAATTTAATTTGAATTTATAAAGTTCAGATTCTATATTATACTGTGGGTAAATTCAGCAGTACCTTTCCCGAAAAGAACTGGTCAAAAAAACATAATTATTAGTTGAAAAATTCCATGTGTGCTCCCCTACATCATCAAACAATTTTTCAAATATTTTCAAAACAAGCATAGGCCTATACCAAGACATGTCTGTTATTATTACATTTTTCTAAATACATGTAGGCCTATCCTGCACTATTTAGAGTTGAACAGAAATGTCTCTAATTTGGTAACTCGGAAAAGTCTACAAATGCATCAAAATGTCAAACTTTGGCTCGCGTTTTGACGGAAACACTTCTATAGATCTCCGGTAACTGTCGTGTTTGTGTCAAATTTGTCTGTGACAGGACGATACAAGTTTCAACGACAGTAAAAAACCAAACACATTCGATAAATGAAATTTTCTCATTAAGTAATTTCGCACCGTCAGCAAGGCGTGACAGGCCGATGGCCAGGCATAGAATATCGAGTGTACGCATGCGCACCCGGTTCCACGCGCCATAGGTCAAAAGGCGTGACCTTTAAATTGGTCCGTCTGTGCGGGCTTTTGCCGCTTTTTTCTCAAACTCCATTTAAGTTGCGGTAGCATTTTACAGTCGTTGCTGCATGATGCATCTGAAAGATTAGTTGTTTATAGGAAGACATTATACTACTGTTTATTTTGATGTAAAAATGAATAGAAGATACAGCATTTTTTGTTTGAAAATTTCTTCACAGAAAAAAGAGGGTGCTGTTTAAAGATTGTATACATGATTGGTAAACTGTTACAAATAGTTTTATCCCCCTGTGTGATTGAAGATATGCATGATTAAAACCAACCTGAGCAGAAACCAGCTCCGTACTTCGTCTAACGTTTGAGAAAACAGTCAAAAAAGGGTTTGCAGTCATTTCGCCCCAAAACCACTTCGCCCTGAACCACGGCTTGTGCACGAAGTGGTTTTGGGGCGATTGAGTGTTTGGACGAAGTAATTTGGGGCGAAATGGCACTCGGGCAAAGTGGTTTGGGGCGAAATGGCACTTGGGCGAAATAATTTTGGGGCGAATTGAATTTTCGTGTCATGAGACGAAAACTAATTGTTTTACTCATTTCTCAAAGACTGTATAGCACTTCAGAAAAAAACCATTTCAGGGGAAGTTTTCTACGGTCATCATGTTTATATTGTGTAAGTTAGGCGTAAATCTGTGAACATTTCTGATTTTCGAGATTACCGATGGTGTATACTGCCTTTAAAGGCCCATTTGCAATGGCCCAATTTTGTTTTTCATGAGTTGACAAGAAAAACCTCACTCAAAGTGTTGATAGCAATAGTAACAAACACCACATGAATTTATATCCGTCAACAATTTTATAAATTGACAACCGAAGGTGTTTTTTGTTTAAAGTCCCGTGCACTATGGGTTAACTATATGGTCGTGAATCGAACCTGCTTTTATACATGTATTTGAATACGTATGTAGTATAACTTTCATTCTTATAATTATGTGAGGTCAGTGCCACTATTTTCCGAGGCCGTTTCCCGACTTCCACGTACTAATAGAATGCAGCCGGGGGTCGGTGCCCGGACTATCCCATCCGGGTTACATGCAAAGTGCACAATTCGTGATTGATGTGAATTAAACTTATTTTAGTGCGTCCATTTGATCAAGATTTATTGTTTATAAATGTCGTGGAAGCTTGAAGATTGAAAGAACGCAGATTCCGATAAACCGGAATACATGTAGTTGGCGACTAAGCAGAATAAATGGTGTTTTTCCTGGGCCGGAAACTTGCGAAATAAAGTAAGGTTTCTCGCGTGATGTTAATTTTGGGATGAACAGTAAAAAAACACTAAAATAAAAAGAAGAGGATTTTGGTATAGAGGAAAAAAGCGACCTTTCATGTTAGAAAATGCTTAATTGAAACATTAAATAAATTTATATGAAAACCTACTCATACCTAATTATGGCATTTTAATTTTTGCAATTCTTCGTGCGTAGTTTCGAAACAATGGACAGAAATTATCGGATAAACCACGGAAATTCCCGGCGTAAAAATTCTATATCAGGACTTGATCATGAAACATTATATTCCCCGGAAAAGCGTCAATTTGCAAGCCGTGCCTCGCGGCGCTCGCGTCGAGTTACACGCACGTGGGCCACTGGGGGACGTTTCAGGAAAACGCCGCTCTCCGAAACCATCTTAGTTCGCATCGTTTTTATTGCTGGTGACTTTTCACCAAAGTACATTTCCGCAAGTATACCCGACACCTTTCCTGATTTGTAAACTGTGAAGAGAAATAATAATAGATTCAACTGCTGTGCTGTAAATTAAAATTTGCGTTGGGAGAAATGATCTTCAACCGAAAGTTTGTGCGCGTGCGTATAACCGTTTGGGTAGATTTTGAGTGTTTAATAAACTGTAAGAGCCCCTGAAATGATATTTTTATCAACATAATTATTTTATTATATGCAACTACTCCATTCAGTCATACTAATCCTATTTGGGGGGATGTTTGGAGGTTTAACAAAAATCAATGTTTGTGTTTTTATATATTTATACCAATTTGCATATTCATAAGCAAAGTTGTGACGTCATATTTTGGCAAACATGAAAATCACACTCGGCTGTGCACAAAAAAAATCCACTATTTCCTCCGATTTGCAGAAACGTTTGTAACCCGTGGCTGTTTGGTTTTGTTTTGCATGTTGCCTCTTGTAAGCTGTGAAAAAATGGGAGTGGAAACTGCAGCAATTTGCCTCAATTCAAGTTTTAATTCGTTTGTTTTCACTTTACTTCTTTTGTGTGTTCCTAAAGCGACATACATAAACAGCGCCCTCTTTCTGCGAGTTTCAGTGAAGAAACTTTCAGTTGAAAATCATTTAATATCTTTAACATGTATTCTGTTTACATCGAAAAGAACAGCAGCATTGTCCTTACAACCAATAATCCCTCATACGCAGCAAAGACTGCGCATAAAGGTATATTTCAACGGTCCTTTAAATTGAAGTGACTGACTGACACCAACCTTTGAGGGCTCAAAAAGATTCACCTTGCAAATTAATGGTGCGTGCGCAAGGCAAATTCAGCGCCTAACCGTGGCCCTAGATTGAAGGATATTAAACCCCAAACATCTGGTCGCCAGAACACATCGCAACCCGCGCGTGAAATTGATGCGTATAAAACACCGACCCTCCTCCGAGTTATTTTCTAGGGATTTTCCCTCAAATAAATATCGGAACCCTGGACGCGCGATAAGTTACAGTAACCGAATTCGATATCCTTATTCTAGCGGGAACCGGAACGTGTCAGAACGTGTCTCGGCTGCTGTGCGGCCCGCACGCCCCGTGCCTGAGTCGCTCCGTGCACGGTGGTTGCATGGTGTCCGTGACTTTAGGAAGGGTCAACGCAAACCTCCGGTACACGACCGGTTTAATTCCCCCGCCCCCCAACCGGGACCGACCTGTGCCTGGCACGGTCCCGTATTAAAGCAATGATTATAGACACTGATCCGTCTAGGGCCCAAGTAGATCTGACATTAAGTGGTTCTCCAAAGCAATCAAAGTAAAGTTCGAGGCCCCCAACCGAGTAAAGGGCCGTTGATTTAGGCCGATGTGCAGACTTGTCAAAAAGTCTTATTAATCACTCTTATATATTTTGCCGGGGTCGGAACGTGAAGCTTGCAGCTTGTGCAGCTCAGCACTGTTCTTGTAGCACAATTGAACAATTAATGTTCACAGAATAGAAACTGTGCCTTTAATTTCGAAAAAAATCTAAAATTTCTCACTAAAACACGCGTCTTGAATATACATATTTCACAACAAAATGGCGTCTTTGAAATCGACAATGTTGTTAATTTCACCGCATCCTCGGCAACTAAGGCCCTTTATGCTATACGATATTAGCTTTAACTTTATAATCAACTTGAGATGACGAAGAAGGAGATGCAGTTTTAGAAGTGGGAGGAAAACCCCCATAGAAATCTCCAGGGGGGGGGGGGGGGGTGGGGGGGGGGGGGGGGGGGGGGGGGGTGGGGGGGGGGGGGGGGGGGTGGGGGGGGGGGGGGGGGTGGGGGGGGGGGGGGGGGGGGGGGGTGGGGGGGGGGGGAAACCAACGCGGTCGCCTCACGCCAGAGGTGGAAGACGGGAAAATCCGACCGTCCCAAATCGACATTTTGACGGTACTCTGTGTTTAAAGGGACTCTCATGGTTGGGATTGCTATAACTCTATCATGTCGGTGTTACTGGCACTGTGACCGTGCTATCAATATTTTTTAAAGTGTCTCATGTTTCGTTTTTCTCCTCCGCAGGGTGCTGTACGTGCTTGGACATCTGCCGAACATACAAACGCCTGGTCAAGACCGATCTAATTTACCACGCCTAAGCATGGCCTCAGCCGCAGTGACAGCCAACTTGTTAGGGATTGGTAGGACCCACGGGATGCTCCCCAGAACCCGAGTAGTTCCCCCACCTCATGTGACACTGCCCTTCATCCCTGGAGGAGGCGTTGTGGTCACGAGTCTGAATGGTTCGCTGCTTGAGCCCCACCGCGGCGGGTCGAGTCAATCTGAGCCGTCTCCGAGCCCGACAACTCGACAAGAGGTTTTCAGCTATCCACTGACGAACCCTGATGAGAGAAAAGACTTGGTCTTTACAAACACGGGATGCGAGCGGTCCATGATGACTCCGAAAGCTGAGCTGATCATCAACACCCAGCCTCGAGACGGGGCGAGCCCGCTGCTCTCCCCAGTATCACCCTACACGGTCCTCGGAAGTCCAGATCTCCCCGGACCGGACAGCGCCTCCAACACCGAACCAGCCGCCCGAATGCAACACTCCCCTCACGTCACCTGGACCTACCCAACTGTCGTCAACTCCTCACCGGCCACACAGGGCCTATCAGAGCTCCAAATGTCCAGTCAGAACTTCACCCTGCACCCAAGGAGCCGGAATGTCTTCTGCAGCGTGAGGCAGGCCGGGTTTGCCCCGCTCCTTGACCGGCCGCGAGTCCAGGGCGGGCCGCCAAAGGTCGTCCGAAGAATGTTCACCAACAGCAGGGAACGTTGGCGGCAGCAGAATGTCAACTCGGCCTTCGCTGAGCTCCGCAAGATGCTTCCAACTCACCCCATTGACAAGAAACTCAGTAAGAACGAGATTTTGCGACTCACGATCCGGTATATTAACTTTTTGGCCGATTTGCGAGACGAGCAGATCGCGTTAGAAGCCAGCTCTCACGAAGGCCAAATTGACCTCGAAATGGACGGCATGGCCTGTTCGCCTATCTCTTCAAACCACTGTCAAACCACGACCCTCAGCGCGCCTCAAACGAACTTTAACTCCGTCCACAACACCGAAATCACGCGCGGCAGTCGCAGCTCATCCGAGAGTGGAATCGCAGACACGGAGTCGCTCAGCGGGAGTGCGGGCAGTGGATGTGACAGCCACGGCAGTGTGTACTTCAGCGACGATAACGTCGAATCCGTCGATTCCAGTGCGTGGTTCTCCTCCCCTGGAAGCAATCAGAGTATGTAAAATCCCCGTCCTCTAAATTCCACAACATTTCACCAGACAAAAACTCTCGTCCAGTGATTTTTATCTCAAAATGTATTGCATGATTTTCTTAAAAACTGATATTTAAACAAGACACTATCTTCTTACCGTGCAGTTGGAAGTTTTCACAATTTATGTGGATCAATATTTCGTACTCATTATTCCAGATTTTTGCAACAGAGCGAGGTGTTTATACTTAAAAGTTTATCAGGAAAATATATTTGCAAGTTTATACCTTCTGTCCGTTATTGTTAAGATTATATAATTAACTGGGGGAAAACGCATTGCACATTGTATTGGCACTATAAAACGTTTCGTAAATCGTCCAAGTTGAGGTGTTTGCATGCAACGGTCATCTGAGCACTCAGCCAACTTGTTTTCGTTTAGTTTAAAATTGGCGGGAAAACATTAATTACATTTCCTGGGTGCGTTGTGATAAATTAAGACTGAGTATGCATTTAGTAACATGGGTTGGGTCAGTTTTGACAAGAAAACAAAACTACTGTCGAGTCGACACTATCATGAAAATTAGCAGTTTTGAAAGCACAATAATTGCACAATAACTATGCAACTGCACAATAACTGTGCCGCCTTCAAATTGAAAATATGCCGACTTTATACCCAAAGTTTACAAAACAGTTTATGAAGTTTTGTATAAAATATCCTCCAATTTTTTTCACCTGCTAATATTGCCGAACCTTCCGTGTATTTTGTTGACGGAATAGTGGCCTTATCAAGCAGTGTTGTTTGAATTTGGACTTTCACACAAAAAAGACGAAAATCATCTCGTCTGTTTGCAAGATGAATAAATTAAGTCGTATCTGCAGCAAACATTTGCACACGGGGATTCGTAAAATTTGTAAATGTTTCACTGTGACAGCTTTTAACCGTCCAGATTTCTTAAGTATCCATTCCCTAAAATTGTAATTTTAGTGTGATTTTGCGAGAATCGCGCAGTATTTTGTAAAGAAAATGTTGTATTTACCTTTTGTACTATGAAGAATGTTCAAGAAACCGGCTGAAACAATGTGTTTCGTGCAGGAAACGATATTTGTTTATTTCTTAAAATGTTTTCTGGGTGCTTCTCTGTAACTAACTTTATACAACTTTATATCTTTGATGGAAATAACTCTGGGACGCTTAAACTGAGCCAGTATTACTTGTTTAAAGTCAGGCTCCAAGTGTACGATTTTGCTGCGAAATGTTCACGATTAGGTAACATTTCTTGAGATTACATATTAGATAGTCTCAGGTAATTTTAACAAATCTTACCTACAAATCGTGGAAAATTCGTGGCAAAAACACACAACGGGCCGAGGCCAACTTTAACGCATTTATAATGCAAGATTATCTACGACAGATAACCTGGATTTTTAATTCGAGTACATTTTGCAGTAACCCCCTTTTGGTGAGGCATGTATAGCTATGACAGGTTTTGGCTTTCGGCCAAAATGTCATAGTCTGGTGCCCTCTACTCCCAAGGGACGTAATGCACTATAACGAGATAATGACAGACCATTCACCCAACTGGGACCGTTGCCAAATTTGTTCCCGTTCGCGAATAGGCATAATTAATCAGTATACGCTGCACTGATTTTTCAAGATTTGTCCTGAATAATTCACGATTCTTACTTGCCGGACACTTAAGGGAGAGGCTATAAGCCAGGCACTCCATGCATGACCCGAATGCGGATCGCACAGTTCACAGCTGCAAGGGCCCGAATGTGGATGTGTATGCACCTGCACGTACACGATGTACATCAATTGGGTACTTTCCTTCCATAACCATGACGGGTTCGTACTCGGGCTGTGATGGGAAAGCACGGAGTGCCTGGCTTATAGCCTCAGCCGGACACTTAATGGGGTTTAATGTTGGATCCGAATTAGTGGCTTTGGCTGTGGCTATGGGCGGACAATGAAAGTCCTCAGGGCGTGTTTGTTTCGGACGGATCTAGATTCAGATCTGCGCAGATCCAATTCACGTGACTTGAATTCCTCGTTGAGAGCATTTTCGTTTGTTTCTGCGCGGTAAAACAACTCGGGATCTGGGTTCGGATCTGTCATGAAACAAACACGCCCATAGGCTTGGTAATCACAGTTTCACCGAGTCAATCAGATGCGCATGCGTGCCATGCTAAAATCATGCATAGCGCCCTTTTTAAAAGTATGATGGCTCTAAAGAGACACTCAAAGCAGTCGTAAATATAATATACGACGGCGTGAAATTATTGTTGACTTGAAATGTCGTTTCAGGGCCACCATATACATTTTGATTTCAGAGATAAGCAAATACTTTCGAAAAACTCGAATGCTGTTTCAATCTAAGTTATGTTTTAACCTCATTTTTGTGAGGTAAAAAAGGTAAAAATCAGATAAGAGAAAGAAAAGCATTCGAATTCAAAACTGAAACCTTACAGTCAACGACCTTAAAGCATGGAAACCACACCCAATTTGATTTGAAACTGAAAGACATCTGTTAAAAATGTCAAGAAAAACACAGACCACGTGCACGGGGAACATTACCCAAACCATAATCCCATCAGTACAGAGCAAGTTCGAGGTTAACAGACCGAGCTAGGTTGTCATGATTCTTAACGAAATCGACATCTGTGTTATTTGGCAATGTTTAACTTCGAGGTGATGGGGTGTGTGCGTGCGGGGCACACGACCGTCTTGCCCCGGCGTGTTTCGGCGCGTGGTGCACGCTTTTCTCTGCAAAATGTGGTCATTCATTTTTCAAACAGTCGTTATTGGTTTACTTCGTTTGGATTTTAGTGAAACACGTTTGCAACTTTTCAATCTAACTTTTGTGGTTCGGTCGATTTCACAAGTACCAAATCTATCGCAACTCGCCGAACCAGTGGCAAAATTACATAGCGTTCGGCGAGATGCGATGGGTTCGGTATTTGCGACGCGTTGCCGCAGTCTTGGTGAAATCGACCCCTAAAATGTTGCTCGTGTGGCACAATAGACTATACTAAAATGTGATGGGGTAACTCGGTCTAAACATTCGCTGGTAATCTGAAACGTCCGGTGCTGAAGCGCAGGGAAACAGTTTATCTGGTTTTAATGTAGACCAAGTATAACATTGTCATCACACTCTAGACTATTAGCCATGCACATTAAAATATGTTAAAATATGAAAGTATAGGCTGCTTTTTAGGCTTTCTTTCTGACATGAACGAAATGTTGAGACAAAACGTGTTTTATATCACGCGTTCCATATTGCTGGGAGCCAGCTGAACCCTGCACTCAATAATACAGGGAGTTGGTGCCGGGAACCAGCTGATTATTGAATGCGTTGTGCTTAGTGTCAAAGGTCAGTTAGAGAAAATTACCAGAACTTTTTGGGGTGACTTAAACTTTCTGAGATAAAGTGAAAAAATGTCCTTTTTTGCATAGCCTATCTGAGGACCGCACGAGAGTAAAAGTTGAAACCGTCCAGAAATGTTAGAAAAAGAACTACTAGTAAATTATTAAATGGCGATAAAAGTAATAATTTAATCAAACGGTGTTTTTACCCTTGTTTTTTTAATTTTTTTAATTTTTTTATAATAAAGTTAAAGTGAAATTGCAATTGTTATTATTATGTCCTTTTATTAGTATTTTTTCTTCTTTTCAAAGTATTTGTTTTGATTTTTCAATGTATTATTTTTTTAAAGCTTGGTAGTGGTTGTCGAAACTAAATCGGCAATACATTTTTATAGTTTGTTGGCGACGTGGTGAGCAAAAATGGAAGCCGGCGACAAATTTATAAATAGACCAAAAGTTCTCCTTATTAAAATGCATTTTCTGTCGATTACATTGAGAAATTTATGCTATACAGTGTATACCATTTTGACACGTGTACGTTTGTCGCGACTGCATGAACGAAAACCTAAACAGGTTTTGTAATTTGTAGGTCTCCTACGTATGTAATTTTAACATCAGTGAACTTAACGTTGTGGTTTTTAATGTTTATTTTTCCTAGGAATCGAATGCGGACGTTTGGAGCATCCGGTTTTAAGTTCGTTTCTGTGTCGCATACTACGTATGAGAACAGAAATTGTATAATGCTGGGCTGTGCTATATTGTTTTATAGTAGTGAATTTCATTTAGAATAGAAAAATTATTTTATTTTATATTTGAGTTTTGGGCTGGTCCCATTTTTCTAGAAATTAATAAGTTTTCTTTTTCTTTTGATTTAAGGTATATAGAAAAATATAATTTTTATTACTAGCATCTGTACAACGTTTGTATTTGACTAAAATGTACAGTTATTCTATTTCTTTTGTTGATATGATATTTGTGAGTGCGACATTTACGAAAAATTGCACTTTTTAGTAACTGAAAGAGCCTGAATATTTCACAATAGCTCTAAGACAATGACGTCACGGTTTGTTTATAGGCCTTTTTCCAAATCTCGACTTGGGCTCAGGCTCCGGCTCCGGCTCCATGTAAACCACATGGAGCCGGAGCCTGAGCCTGAGCCCAAGTCGAGATTTGGAAAAAGGCCATAATGTGCGCTTTCATACATCGACACTGGATGAAGCAACGACGTCTATAATTGAAGCCACCGTCCGCCATTGTACCCTAACTAATATAATGCATTGCCTGGACTGGTCATACTGTCTTCACTAATGTACGTCATGGTCTATATGTGTTAAGTGACATGCAAGCGATCGCATGGACCGGGGAGCAGTCTAGGCAAAGCATTGTTCGTGGGGTACAATGGCGGCCGGCGTGTGGCTTCAATTCTCGTATAGCCAACTGCTTTTGCATACTTTATCCAGTGTATATATATATATATATCTCGATGCTTTCATACGGCATTACAAGTTGTCTGGTTCCCCGAGTCTCTCTTGGAAATATGTACAGTGTACGTGTAAACACAATGTGACGTCGTTGATAATTGGTGGCAGCAGACACGTTATCCAATGCACAGGGCTGTATTTTGAGAGTTGCGGCAATTTCAAATTTCATTTCCAAAATAAAATGAATCTGCACTCCTTTTTCTCTGGAATTGCAACCGAAAGGTGTTTTTCTGCGAAGAAATACCGTTTTTGTCACGTGATGCATAGGCGCCATTTTATTTGCAATGTGTGGATGTCATGTCACAACTGTCCACGTTTTTGGTCACGTGGCGCATGGAAGCCATTTTGTTTCCAATGTGTAGATGTCATGTCGTAACTCTCCCACTGTATGCGTTTGCTAATTCCAATATTGCTTTTCATGTGTCAGACAGAAAATTATCTGTATTTTTGCCTTTTTGTAATATATTTTAATACCGTGCCTTAGTATTTCGTCCATTTTCTACATTCCTATTTACATAGTACACTGTATCTAGTCCGCCCGATTTCACTTCGCTTGTGTATTATAAAGTAGACGCTTATATCTCTTGTAGCTCGCTGTACATTCCAAAAATTATCACGGATAGAAAATGTGATCGTGTATTTTACTTATTTCGTAATTAAAAAAAGACACAATGTGCTATCCGATAACCACGTGTCAGTTGTTTTTATGTCCTCGTTTTGGTATTACAAATAAGAGTGTTTTGCCTTTTTTTATTATTTTTAATTGAAAGGCCCTATATAATTTGCAATGACCCACAATTTGTCTTCATGAGTTGACAAGAAAAAAAATTACTTATAATCCATACATTTTCAAGGTTTTCTGAAGCATTTGTAAAGCGCCATCTATCTATGTAGACATATTCCGAGGCGGCTGTTGCCATTATTACCGCTGCCATCAGGAAATCACCAGAACCATTTCGCTGCAACTAGGTGGCAACCCGGCCAAGGAGCACAACCCTATCAGCAGTTAGATTGTGGCATTTCCCATATATCGCTTGGGTTGACGAGGCAACTGGGATTAAGTGCTTTGCCCAGGGACACAGACACGTTGGTCGAAGTGGGGCTCGAACCCCCAACCTCTGATTGGGAGTCCCGCTTCATACCCACTAGACCACACGCGCTCCCTTAAGTAGCTAACATTTCTTCAGGCTAGTTTACAGTCTTCCTTAGATATGTTACACTCTTATTCCACGAATCTGTAAAAAGTATTATCTTGCAAATGATACATAGGGCCTTTAACTCGATGCCAACATTTTATGAGCTCTTTAATTACTGGCCTGATGTCATGACTTTACCGTGAATAATATACATTCTCAGTCGGTCAAAACTAGGTCAAATCAAAACTGAATCTGAATTAAATCAGAGCAAGTTCGATTGACGACTAGAATCAACCACTGGTCAAACGTCATCCTGGCAACACACATGCGCACTAACGCTCAAGTACGAACGCTTTTGGTTGGCCAACTGGTTCCGCACAAAACGCTACATCAACTCGATGCAAAGTGGGTACCAGTGACCAGCGCGACCGTGCTCTGTGGGCTGGTTCCAAATGGTCGACCAGACACGACTAACCATCGTTGACTAGTCTGCGTTCGGTTCCAAATAGTCAAACTTGCCCGAACGTGCTCATTACCGTCAGAGAAGCGCCCTCAACGTTCGTTCAACATTAGGTAACCCTGCAGAGCGCCACCAATAGTCGCAGACTACTTTCTCGTACTTCTGAAAACGAAACGTTGCAATGTCTTTGGGTTTTCATATGTTTGGGTTTTCAACGATTTTCATATGGAAAACTGAGGGTCAGTTATGGGTTCCAGGCCATTTAATTTGTTAGTCCAAGTTTCACAAACAATGAATTACGAGCGACAAAGGGCGCGTCCAGTCAACCGGAACCAATGGAATTAGTTTTTCTCGTTCTCCCAGAGGAAAGAGACGCCGGATCGGCCCATGTACATGACGTAGCACTTAGCATATAATTGGGTTTGACTCGTAAAATCCGCGTTAACGTCCCTTAACAAAGTGTTCTCAGGCTTTTCCCGCGGGTTGTTTGTTATTAAAGTTAATCGGCAACATTTGCTTTGGTGTAATTTTAGGAAACGGGGTCATTTGGGCAATGGTAACAACAACACGTGTGAGGTTTGTGCCCGCGATCATAATAGTGGAAACGCCTATAATTGCTGAATTTAGTACAAGCGATGGGTTTACTTTCAAAAAGAGGCTTTGAATGCAAATGTCACAGCAAACATAGTAACGACGCGAGGGAGTCATTGTTCATGCATGCACAGCCTCGCTGTGAAGTCAATATGGCCGTTCCGTTATGGCTATTTGTACTGTTTCTATTGTCATCAGGCTATTGTTATCAAGTAGTTTAAATATAGGCCTACCCAGCACGGTGACAAAATGACTCCGCCCCCTCCCCCTCTCGCCACGCCCCTATACGTCAACACACACTTCTCTTTTGTTAACGTACCCACCCAACTACCCATACACCCACCCACCCTAAAAACTGAAAGAATTCCTTCTTAGGTGTTTGAGACACAATGGGGAAACAATGGAAGGGGGGGGGGGGGGGGGGGTTACCCTCTGTCACATATTGTGCTGCATATACGCTGGAAATGAGCCATTATTTTCCAAACAAATTTTCTAGTTTTGTTGCGAATACACCCGTATTATGCATTCGTACTTTAGAAATATAAGACCAAGCAATATTTACCAGTGATGTTTTTGCTCTAAAAAGAGGGCCGGGCGGGGCCTCTGGAGAGACCATATTGAGCCTGTAGATATGCCGCTGTGACAGTTGTTTCACAGGAGACCCAAGACTAGGGTTTCGGGCTCAAAGATAAGCTCGTTTCGAAACACAAATGCCCGTGGTGCGTGGGCACTCGTTTCCTAGCGGCCGTTCTGCAAACAGGAACAACTAATCAGCGCTGTAATTTGGGCAAGAATGGATATAATTGGCGCCAGCGGAAAAGCACGTCACAAGGTAAAGTTTTGTGTTGGGTTGCCGGTCTTTAAAGGAGTATTCTACTCCTTTAAAGAGTAGAATAGGAAAACAAGTCAATTTGTGGCCAATTTTTGCAACTGGAATAATAGATTATGTAAGTTGACCTCACGAACGTACGAGACCGCTCGAGACCACTGTTATTTACGGGCACAAGACTCTATTTCTTCAACGCACGTCGCGAGCGAAATTCTTGGATTATTCTGTTTACGCAGGTTTTTGTAAACTCAGACGGCCCAAAACGCGTATCTCTAAATAAAATATATAATCAAAAATAAGCAATAGAAATGTAAAAATTCACGATCTTTTCTGAGCCGACAAGTCAATCTTTGAAGATCGTAAACCACATGCAGCAAAAGATATGCAACACGCACAGTAGCCGACGTACGTAGGCCTAGTAATGTACAAACAGGCCTCGGTAGCGATAGGCGAAACGCCATCTACCAAAAGTAGAGCTTGCAGACTTTTTTTTAGAGTGCCCAAGTTCGAAGCATTCATTTTTACATGAATCCACACTTGGGTCATCCATTCCAAATTGGATGAAGAATATGCTAGCAGAGAAATTTATCAGGTCACGAAATTTTAATATATTTTTATCGTTTTTAGAGATAATTATGCATGTATTATATATTGTAAAAAAAACATTTTAGTTACCCGAATCACTTTCGGGTCGGTTGTATACTTAAGATTGGACAGAAAAAATTATATACAAAAAACAAAATCTCGCCCGTGTTATAGGAATTGGCGTTTTAGTCGTGTTGTGCCCGGAAGCTTAGATTTGACCTTTGCCGCGAGACTTACATAGTCTATTGCTGCAACTGGAATAATTGCTGCAACTGGAAAAATTTCCATTTTTCTCAGAAATTAGCTTGGAAAACTGCCAAAATATGTTAAAACAGAGTAAATTTTCGTTAGGAGTCGTTTCTGAGACATTTTGAAAAAAGTCAATTTGTGGCCAATTTTTGCAACTGGAATAATTGCTGCAACTGGAATTATTGCTGCAACTAGAATTATTGCTGCAACTGGAAAAATTTCTATTTTTCTCAGAAATTAGCTTGGAAAACTGCCAAAATATGTTAAAACAGAGTAAATTTTCGTTAGGAGTCGTTTCTGAGACATTTTTAAAAAAGTCAATTTTTGGCCAAATTTTTATTTGTTTTGCCAAAAATTTTTTGATACAGATTTTCTCCAAAAAGGTAGGAAAGGTTGTTTAGAACTCATCTAGATGATATTCCTTAAATTTGACCTCATCCAGGAAATAACATATCAAATTTTGAAAATTTCAATTTTTGGCCAAAAGTTCAATTTTTCTCAGAAATTAGCTTGGAAAACTGCCAAATTATGTTAAAACAGACTAAATTTTCGTTAGGAGTCGTTTCTGAGACATTTTGAAAAAAGTCAATTTGTGCCAATTTATTTTTTGTTTGATCCAGATTTTCTCCAAAAAGGAAGGAAAGGTTGTTTAGAACTCATCTAGATGATATTCCTTAAATTTGACCTCATCCAGGAAATAACATATCAAATTTTGAAAATTTCAATTTTTGGCCAAAGGTTTCATTTTTCTCAGAAATTAGCTTGGAAAACTGCCAAAATATGTTAAAACCGAGTAAAGGTTCGTTAGGAGTCGTTTCTGAGACATTTTGAAAAAGTCAATTTGTGGCCAATTTTGATAAAAATTGATGGACTAACCCCTTGTGATTTTTATAATTTTTGGCCAAAAATGTTATGATTTAGATTTTCCTTAAAATTGAAGGAAATGTTGCTTAGGACCCATAGATGATATTCCTTGAATTTACCATTGACTGGTCATCCAGAAAATAAAATATGAAATTGAGAAAATTTGTTGATTTTTGCCAAATTGTCCATTTTTCTTAGAAATAAGGTTCCAGACAGGCTAAATTTTCATTATGAGTCATTTCTAAGACATTTTCAAAAACGTCAATTTTTGGCCAATTTTGATAAAAATTGATGGACTAACCCCTTGTGATTTTTTTTAATTTTTGGCCAAAAATGTTATGATTTAGATTTTTCTTCAAATTGCAGGAAATGTTGCTTAGGACCCACAGATGATATTCCTTGAATTTAACATTGACTGGTCATCCAGAAAATAAAATATGAAATTTGGAAAATTTTTAGATTTTGAGAAAATTTGTTGATTTTTGACAAATTGTCAATTTTTCTTAGAAATAAGGTTCCAGACAGGCTAAATTTTCATTATGAGTCATTTCTAAGACATTTTCAAAAACGTCAATTTTTGGCCAATTTTGATAAAAATTGATGGACTAACCCCTTGTGATTTTTTTAATTTTTGGCCAAAAATGTTATGATTTAGATTTTTCTTCAAATTGCAGGAAATGTTGCTTAGGACCCATAGATGATATTCCTTGAATTTAACATTGACTGGTCATCCAGAAAATAAAATATGAAATTTGGAAAATTTTTAGATTTTGAGAAAATTGGTTGAATTTTTGCCAAATTGTCAATTTTTCTTAGAAATAAGGTTCCAGACAGGCTAAATTTTTATTATGAGTCATTTCTAAGACATTTTCAAAAACGTCAATTTTTGGCCAATTTTGATAAAAATTGATGGATTTTGATTGTGATTTTTTTAATTTTTGGCCAAAAATGTTATGATTTAGATTTTTCTTCAAATTGCAGGAAATATTGCTTAGGACCCGTAGATTATATTCCTTGAGATTAACATTGACTGGTCATCCAGAAAATAAAATATGAAATTTGGAAAATGTTTAGATTTTGAGAAAATTGGTTGAATTTTTGCCAAATTGTCAATTTTTCTTAGAAATAAGGTTCCAGACAGGCTAAATTTTTATTATGAGTCATTTCTAAGACATTTTCAAAAACGTCAATTTTTGGCCAATTTTGATAAAAATTGATGGATTTTGATTGTGATTTTTTTAATTTTTGGCCAAAAATGTTATGATTTAGATTTTTCTTCAAATTGCAGGAAATATTGCTTAGGACCCGTAGATTATATTCCTTGAATTTACCATTGACTGGTCATCCAGAAAATAAAATATGAAATTGAGAAAATTTGTTGATTTTTGCCAAATTGTCCATTTTTCTTAGAAATAAGGTTCCAGACAGGCTAAATTTTCATTATGAGTCATTTCTAAGACATTTTCAAAAACGTCAATTTTTGGCCAATTTTGATAAAAATTGATGGACTAACCCCTTGTGATTTTTTTTAATTTTTGGCCAAAAATGTTATGATTTAGATTTTTCTTCAAATTGCAGGAAATGTTGCTTAGGACCCACAGATGATATTCCTTGAATTTAACATTGACTGGTCATCCAGAAAATAAAATATGAAATTTGGAAAATTTTTAGATTTTGAGAAAATTTGTTGATTTTTGACAAATTGTCAATTTTTCTTAGAAATAAGGTTCCAGACAGGCTAAATTTTCATTATGAGTCATTTCTAAGACATTTTCAAAAACGTCAATTTTTGGCCAATTTTGATAAAAATTGATGGACTAACCCCTTGTGATTTTTTTAATTTTTGGCCAAAAATGTTATGATTTAGATTTTTCTTCAAATTGCAGGAAATGTTGCTTAGGACCCATAGATGATATTCCTTGAATTTAACATTGACTGGTCATCCAGAAAATAAAATATGAAATTTGGAAAATTTTTAGATTTTGAGAAAATTGGTTGAATTTTTGCCAAATTGTCAATTTTTCTTAGAAATAAGGTTCCAGACAGGCTAAATTTTTATTATGAGTCATTTCTAAGACATTTTCAAAAACGTCAATTTTTGGCCAATTTTGATAAAAATTGATGGATTTTGATTGTGATTTTTTTAATTTTTGGCCAAAAATGTTATGATTTAGATTTTTCTTCAAATTGCAGGAAATATTGCTTAGGACCCGTAGATTATATTCCTTGAGATTAACA
This sequence comes from Henricia sp. BOLD:AAB3569, assembly GCA_037783545.1. Taxonomy (NCBI): domain Eukaryota; kingdom Metazoa; phylum Echinodermata; class Asteroidea; order Spinulosida; family Echinasteridae; genus Henricia; species Henricia sp. BOLD:AAB3569. The sequence continues at coordinate 4,451,856 of JBBELK010000329.1, forward strand.
TTGACTGGTCATCCAGAAAATAAAATATGAAATTTGGAAAATGTTTAGATTTTGAGAAAATTGGTTGAATTTTTGCCAAATTGTCAATTTTTCTTAGAAATAAGGTTCCAGACAGGCTAAATTTTTATTATGAGTCATTTCTAAGACATTTTCAAAAACGTCAATTTTTGGCCAATTTTGATAAAAATTGATGGATTTTGATTGTGATTTTTTTAATTTTTGGCCAAAAATGTTATGATTTAGATTTTTCTTCAAATTGCAGGAAATATTGCTTAGGACCCGTAGATTATATTCCTTGAGATTAACATTGACTGGTCATCCAGAAAATAAAATATGAAATTTGGAAAATGTTTAGATTTTGAGAAAATTGGTTGAATTTTTGCCAAATTGTCAATTTTTCTTAGAAATAAGGTTCCAGACAGGCTAAATTTTTATTATGAGTCATTTCTAAGACATTTTCAAAAACGTCAATTTTTGGCCAATTTTGATAAAAATTGATGGACTAACCCCTTGTGTTTTTTTTAATTTTTGGCCAAAAATGTTATGATTTAGATTTTTCTTCAAATTGCAGGAAATGTTGCTTAGGACCCGTAGATTATATTCCTTGAATTTAACATTGACTGGTCATCCAGAAAATAAAATATGAAATTTGGAAAATTTTTAGATTTTGAGAAAATTGGTTGAATTTTTGCCAAATTGTCAATTTTTCTTAGAAATAAGGTTCCGGACAGGCTAAATTTTCATTATGAGTCATTTCTAAGACATTTTCAAAAACGTCAATTTTTGGCCAATTTTGATAAAAATTGATGGACTAACCCCTTGTGATTTTTTCAATTTTTGGACAAAAATGTTATGATTTAGATTTTTCTTCAAATTGCAGGAAATGTTGCTTAGGACCCGTAGATTATATTCCTTGAATTTAACATTGACTGGTCATCCAGAAAATAAAATATGAAATTTGGAAAATTTTTAGATTTTGAGAAAATTGGTTGAATTTTTGCCAAATTGTCAATTTTTCTTAGAAATAAGGTTCCGGACAGGCTAAATTTTCATTATGAGTCATTTCTAAGACATTTTCAAAAACGTCAATTTTTGGCCAATTTTGATAAAAATTGATGGACTAACCCCTTGTGATTTTTTTAATTTTTGGCCAAAAATGTTATGATTTAGATTTTTCTTCAAATTGCAGGAAATGTTGCTTAGGACCCATAGATTATATTCCTTGAATTTAACATTGACTGGTCATCCAGAAAATAAAATATGAAATTTGGAAAATTTTTAGATTTTGAGAAAATTGGTTGAATTTTTGCCAAATTGTCAATTTTTCTTAGAAATAAGGTTCCAGACAGGCTAAAAAAGTTTTCATTATGAGTCATTTCTAAGACATTTTCAAAAACGTCAATATTTGGCCAATTTTGATAAAAATTGATGGACTAACCCCTTGTGATTTTTTCAATTTTTGGCCAAAAATGTTATGATTTAGATTTTCCTTAAAATTGCAGGAAATGTTGCTTAGGACCCATAGATGATATTCCTTGAATTTAACATTAACCGGTCATCCAGAAAATAAAATATGAAATTTGGAAAATTTTTAGATTTTGAGAAAATTGGTTGAATTTTTGCCAAATTGTCAATTTTTCTTAGAAATAAGGTTCCAGACAGGCTAAATTTTCATTATGAGTCATTTCTAAGACATTTTCAAAAACGTCAATTTTTTGCCAATTTTGATAAAAATTGATGGACTAACCCCTTGTGATTTTTTCAATTTTTGGCCAAAAATTTTATGATTTAGATTTTCCTTAAAATTGCAGGAAATGTTGCTTAGGACCCATAGATGATATTCCTTGAATTTAACATTGACTGGTCATCCAGAAAATAAAATATGAAATTTGGAAAATTTTTAGATTTTGAGAAAATTGGTTGAATTTTTGCCAAATTGTCAATTTTTCTTAGAAATAAGGTTACAGACAGGCGAAATTTTCATTATGAGTCATTTCTAAGACATTTTCAAAAACGTCAATATTTGGCCAATTTTGATAAAAATTGATGGACTACTTGTGATTTTTTCAATTTTTGGCCAAAAATGTTATGATTTAGATTTTCCTTAAAATTGCAGGAAATGTTGCTTAGGACCCATTGATGATATTCCTTGAATTTAACATTGACTGGTCATCCAGAAAATAAAATATGAAATTTGGAAAATTTTTAGATTTTGAGAAAATTGGTTGAATTTTTGCCAAATTGTCAATTTTTCTTAGAAATAAGGTTCCAGACAGGCTAAAAAAGTTTTCATTATGAGTCATTTCTAAGACATTTTCAAAAACGTCAATATTTGGCCAATTTTGATAAAAATTGATGGACTAACCCCTTGTGATTTTTTCAATTTTTGGCCAAAAATGTTATGATTTAGATTTTCCTTAAAATTGCAGGAAATGTTGCTTAGGACCCATAGATGATATTCCTTGAATTTAACATTGACTGGTCATCCAGAAAATAAAATATGAAATTTGGAAAATTTTTAGATTTTGAGAAAATTGGTTGAATTTTTGCCAAATTGTCAATTTTTCTTAGAAATAAGGTTACAGACAGGCGAAATTTTCATTATGAGTCATTTCTAAGACATTTTCAAAAACGTCAATTTTTGGCCAATTTTGATAAAAATTGATGGACTAACCCCTTGTGATTTTTTCAATTTTTGGCCAAAAATGTTATGATTTAGATTTTCCTTAAAATTGCAGGAAATGTTGCTTAGGACCCATAGATGATATTCCTTGAATTTAACATTAACCGGTCATCCAGAAAATAAAATATGAAATTTGGAAAATTTTTAGATTTTGAGAAAATTGGTTGAATTTTTGCCAAATTGTCAATTTTTCTTGGAAATAAGGTTCCAGACAGGCTAAATTTTCATTATGAGTCATTTCTAAGACATTTTCAAAAACGTCAATTTTTGGCCAATTTTGATAAAAATTGATGGACTAACCCCTTGTGATTTTTTCAATTTTTGGCCAAAAATTTTATGATTTAGATTTTCCTTAAAATTGCAGGAAATGTTGCTTAGGACCCATAGATGATATTCCTTGAATTTAACATTGACTGGTCATCCAGAAAATAAAATATGAAATTTGGAAAAATTTTAGATTTTGAGAAAATTGGTTGAATTTTTGCCAAATTGTCAATTTTTCTTAGAAATAAGGTTGCAGACAGGCTAAATTTTCATTATGAGTCATTTCTAAGACATTTTCAAAAACGTCAATATTTGGCCAATTTTGATAAAAATTGATGGACTAACCCCTTGTGATTTTTTCAATTTTTGGCCAAAAATGTTATGATTTAGATTTTCCTTAAAATTGCAGGAAATGTTGCTTAGGACCCATAGATGATATTCCTTGAATTTAACATTGACTGGTCATCCAGAAAATAAAATATGAAATTTGGAAAATTTTTAGATTTTGAGAAAATTGGTTGAATTTTTGCCAAATTGTCAATTTTTCTTAGAAATAAGGTTACAGACAGGCGAAATTTTCATTATGAGTCATTTCTAAGACATTTTCAAAAACGTCAATATTTGGCCAATTTTGATAAAAATTGATGGACTAACCCCTTGTGATTTTTTCAATTTTTGGCCAAAAATGTTATGATTTAGATTTTCCTTAAAATTGCAGGAAATGTTGCTTAGGACCCATAGATGATATTCCTTGAATTTAACATTGACTGGTCATCCAGAAAATAAAATATGAAATTTGGAAAATTTTTAGATTTTGAGAAAATTGGTTGAATTTTTGCCAAATTGTCAATTTTTCTTAGAAATAAGGTTACAGACAGGCGAAATTTTCATTATGAGTCATTTCTAAGACATTTTCAAAACTCGGTTTGCGTCCTAAAACGCAAACCCCTTTGTGAGAGGTCACAACGCATGGGCGAATGTGCGGGCGAGTTACATGAGCCGCGAGTTCAAGTTTGTTTACTTCTGTTCGCGCCCAAAACTGATACATTGTTGCGAAGCGCGCTCTCTTGCTGGCAGCCGTGAGACCGGATGCGTAGGACACAGTGCAGTGTGGGGCCACGACAGGGCTTCAACTGCCATTCGCCGCTAAGCGTTTGCTTGGCACAGACATTGATTGTGGACGGTCCTCTTTCGCTCCGGAATTAACATGGAATTTGGCATCGAAACGGGCCGAGATTTACTTTAACACCAAATACAAACACTTGCAGCTTCTAGGAAGTTGTTTTAAATCGACGGGGTGAGAAATCTGCCGTGCTTTAGCTGCCGTAAATTTGACTTTGGGTGCATCGGTCTGAAAGTTTAGCGTAATACGTCTGACCGCAACAACGACATTTGCGATCAAGCGTTAGGCGGCTAACTCAAGCGGACATGGGCAAACGTGGCAGGCCCAGACTCGCCTCCGGCCCACCGGCAGCGAAGAGGGCAAAACCTGCAAGCACAAGTGGGAGCACTCCTCAAGGACCTTCAACGAAAGCCACCAGAGGAAGAAAGCCTCGGCTACGGGCCAATGGCGACGGAACAGTGCCGATTTCCGCAACGGAAACCCCTCACGCCGCAGCAAACTCCGTTGGGTGTAACACCGAAATTGTGACGGGTGTGATGGAATCGAGTCAAGCGAGTGGTGCTTCTGCAACCGCACATGGAATCCACGTGGGCTCGACAGGATTTGGCAGCGATTGCCAAGCGTCAGCGGCTGCTAATGCAAGCCTTTCAGCTACTCCTTCGGGCCAGCGGTACATCAACATGCCACATGGGGTACAAGCGATGGGTGCTCACCCACCGTTGGTCACCACACAACCCTCGCCATCGGAGCCGCAATCCTCTGGAGTCTTGCAGCCTCAAGGCGGCCCTACAATGCCGGGTGAGTCAATCCCTGTATCACAGGGTGGCCATTGGGCCAATTCTACTTCTCCGGGGGTACAAAATCCCACCTATAATTCGGGGCTAGGGCTTGCCAGGGCGCGCGGTTCGAACGCTTCAACCGCATTTCCCGGAGGGGGAAATCAAACAGGCACTACGCCGCATATTTTTCCGCAGCCATCAGAGCTGGGCTTTGTCACCCCAGGGAATTCGGGCGCTAGTCCATTTAACCTGTGCCAAAATAACGCCATATCAGCGTTCCCAAATTGTGGGCTTACTAATGCGCACGCGTCCACGCCTCTTTCTCCAATCGGCGATCTGCTGGGGGTGGGGGTCCCTCAAAACGTTCGAGAAAGAATCTGGAAAGGGGAATTTGTTGATTTTGGCAGTTTACTTAACAACAGGGTGAAGAGCAATTCAGTCAGTGGGTGTGAGGCCACATCAGCGGTGGGAAACGTTGACCTGGCTTTAGTGCAAAGTGGCCATAACGTGATTCTGCGTCAAGCAGAACCGAAACAGAAAATTTGGTCAATCGACACTTGGACCGATGCATTTCTGATTTTCAGCAGCATATTTTTGCAAGCAAACCCTCATTGTGCATTGCCCCTGCTGAAATATTGCAGTACAATTCGCTCGGCAGCGAGTAGGTATGCAGGCCTGGGCTGGCGGGACTACGACATCGAATTTAGGTCGAGAAAGTTGGGTGGAAACAGGGCCTGGGAGGCCATTGATGGGGAGTTATGGCTGCTGTATGTTGTAGGGGGTGGCCAGCTAAAGCTCAGTGGCTCAATTGGAGGGTTTAAATCGACATTTCAAGGCCAACGCCCATCGAACCAGGCAAAAAGTGGCCCAGGCTACACCAAAGGTTTTAGCCAATCCAAACAGTCGGGGTATTGCTTTGAACTCAACTACAAAGGCAAGTGCAACAGAACTGTGTGCAAATTCCACCACCTTTGCAGCGCATGCGGAGCAGCAGGCCATGGAAAAGTGGCATGCACACGGAGCCTCCCTAACACTCCAAAGCAACCAAGACACTCGCAAAGTCAAGCACAACAACAAAAGTCTGAGAGTCAAAAGTAGGAGTCAAGCAATGCTCCCTGCCGGCGACACTAGGCGGGAGCAAATTGCAGTTTTTCCCCTACAGCCATTTAAGCCTAGTTCTGTGTCGGAGTTGGCACCGACACCAGTTAAGATACAAAACTTGATCACACTCCTTCGCTTGTACCCAGACACTCAAGTGGCGCAATTCTTAGAATCAGGTTTTTGTAAAGGGTTCAAATTAGAATACTCTGGCCCGCGTTTACCGGTTGAGTTTCCAAATCTCAAGTCAGTACTTTGCAATCAGACCATAGCCCAAAGCAAAATTGATAAAGAAAGATCGCTGGGTAGGATAGCAGGGCCATTTAGTAGTCGCCCACTGGAACGGTTGCGGGTGAATCCAATCGGATTGGTCCCAAAGCAGGTAGCAGGAGAGTTCCGCATGATTCACCACTTATCCTTCCCGCACGGCTGCTCTATTAACGATTTTATCGCCGACGAGATTTGTGCAGTCGAGTATAGCAAATTTGACGATGCTGTGGAATTAGTGGTAAAGATAGGCCGAGGTGCCTCCTTGGCAAAAGCCGACATCAAGTCGGCATTCAGGCTACTGCCGATCGCACCTCAAGACTTTGAGTTGTTAGGTATGAAACTTAATGGTCAGTACTATGTGGACAAATGTCTTCCTATGGGTGCGCGTTGTGCACCAGCCTATTTTGAAAAGTTTTCCTCTTTCGTCCAGTTCTTAGTGCGGAGAAACACTAATTCAGAAGGTATCGTTCATTATATGGATGATTTTCTGTGCGTGGGTACACCCGGTTCAGGCAAGCATTCATGTAGGGCACTTTTTGTGGAGTTTAAGGCCATTTGTGAATTTTTGGGCATTCCACTGGCTCCGGAAAAAACCGAGGGCCCTTGCCAAAGACTGATTTATTTGGGTCTCGAACTTGACACCAACTGCATGCAAGTTAAGGTGCCTCCACTCAAATTAGTCGACATTAAGCGGAAAGTAGACAAGGCCCTTAGGTCATCGGTGATGTCCGTTCACGAGGTGCAATCCTTGATTGGGTCACTAAGCTTTTTATGTCGTGCAGTTAGACCAGGTAGAGCATTTCTAAGGCGACTAATTGATTTGCTGAAAGGGCACGTTGAATCTCAACAACGAGTGAAACTTTGTCAGGGCGCTAAGGCGGACTTGGAAATGTGGCTTAACTTCCTGGCAAGGTTTAATGGGTCAAGGATCATTCAGGCCCAGACCCGGGTGACAAGTCAGGACATTCAACTGTTCACTGACGCCAGTGGAGGTATTGGGTACGGAGGTTATTTTCAAGGGAAATGGTTCAATGGTGAATGGCCACAAAAAATCCAAACAGGCGAGTATTCAATTGCGTGGAAAGAGCTATTTCCCATAGTTGGCGCAGTGGAAATTTGGGGCCAACTACTGGTTGGGAAACAAGTGATTTTCTTCACGGACAATATGGCTGTTAAGCATATAATTACTAAACAAACCTCAAGTTGCCCTAAGATCATGGCTCTTGTTAGACACTTTGTTTTGACTTGCTTAAAGCATGACATTTCATTTAGGGCAGTTCACATCGGGACGAAACAGAATGTTATTGCTGATTCTTTATCTCGTTCGCAGTGGCACAGGTTCCGACAGGCGGCACCACAGGCAGAACTAAAGGCTTCCATTTTACCAGCGTGGCTTTGGACAATTTAGCAAATGAAACCCACAGACTTCTGTTACAGTCATTAGCTCCGGGCACAATTGCAGCATACCAGCGAGCTGTCAATGCTTTCCAGGACTTTCGGCGAAGTGCAGCGCTGCCTATGTCATGGCCAGCCACGGCGCAGCACACCATAGCCTTTATTGCAGCCCTGTCACTAAAAGGATTGGCGTCGTCAACAATCGCTTTACATGTATCAGCCCTGGCATTTGTGCACAAAAGCCATAATTGGCCTGATCCCACACAGCACTTTCTAGTCAAAAGAATGCTGGAAGGCCATAGGAGAAACAACAGGGTTTTTGACACCAGACGCCCTATCACTTGGGATATCTTAAAACAGATTGTCCCTGCTCTGGGTTCAGTATGCGTAACAGATTTCGAGTGTGCTCTATTCAAAGCTGCATTTTTGCTAGCTTACTTTTGCTTTTTGCGGGTGGGTGAAATCACCACGACAACCAAATGGGGGCCAACCATGCGGGTTCTGGCATCTCAGACATTGAATGGGTTTCCGGCCCCGCGTTAGCGGTGCGGGTACGGTTTTCTAAAACTGACCAACGTGGCCGGTCGGTGACCTTGATTGTAAGGGAAAGCACGAGGGGGGTGTGTCCATGGAAGCAATGACACAGTTTGTGAGTGTTAGGCCAGCAGTGTCAGGACCCTTATTCTGTCATTCAGATGGCAGCCCGCTGTCTCGTTATCAATTTCGGGCAGTGCTGCATAAGGCGCTGCGTCACATAGGGTTACCGTCCCATAGCTTTGGGACACATTCCTTTAGGATTGGTGCTGCCACCTCCGCTGCCATAAGAGGTGCCTCAGCAGAGGAAATCCAGCAGTGGGGTAGATGGCGAAGTGGGGCCTTTCAAACTTACATAAGGCCTTCAGAATCCAACACGACTTGCCCAAGATGACTGGAATGTATCGAACAACCCAATTCACAATTCTGGTGTTATAGGTAGTAAGACAAGTACATGTCGTCGAGCAGACTTCCGACATTTTGTATTTTTATTTTTGACAAACAGGTAGCCCACAAAGAATTTGGCTCGTCGGTGATAGCCTCATCCGCCGAGCCAAGGTGCGGGCTGCAGCTACGGGGACCCGGGACCTGGGTACTTGTAGTTCCAGAGCAGAGATATATTGGTTTGGGAGAGGAGGAGCAGTGCTTCGGGACTTCCCTCTCACTCTGCAGAGACTATTACAGACAAAGGAGCCGCCATCTTGGCTGATTATCCACTTGGGAACCAATGACGTCGGTCGTTTTCGAGCTAAAGACTGTCGCAATGCGGTAAGATCATGTCTAACCATTGCACGGCAGTTAGTGCCGCGCTGCCGCATTAGCTGGTCGGCCATTCTCCCGAGGGTCGTTTACCACGGACGGTTGCAGGCCAATTCCTCTCAGAAATCCCTCGATGGTGTAAGGAAATCATTGAATTCCTATGCCAGGCGGCAATTAAATAAGTTGGATAACACTTCATTGATTTTTCACCCTGAAATAGTGGTGTCTCGGAGTTCCCTGTTTCTCCAAGATGGAGTTCACCTATCGGATGAAGGTTTCGACATCTTCATTCATGATATCGCAATGGCTCTTAAGTCAACATAAACTTAACCGTAATTTAAGCTAGGCCATCTTGCTAACCTAGGATCTCTTTAGAGTTTGATAATGCAATTTGCGGTTTGCCCAGAATTTGTTTTATTGCGTGCAAGTTGAGTACAGTTACCCAAAAAAAAAAAAAAAAAAAAAAAAAATATTGGTTGGTTGATTGGGTTTCAATTTGAGTGGTACAGAGTCAGGCTCAAACGGACGAGTCACTACTATCGCCGGGAGTGCTGGCTCAAGTCCACTAACCTTGTTGTTCTCTCTCCTTGGGCAATTGTTGATTGCGGTGTGCTGTGGATAAATTATTTATCTTCAGCTGTGATAAACATTGTCAACTGCCAAACCCTAATCTTGTCTGATTTTGCATCATGTGGTACTGGGGAATATACTGACGATTGTTTAAACCATATATGTTTGCCAGAATAATAGGATAAGGTAATTTGATTGGGAGATTGTTAAAATCATGCTTAATTGCCAGCATCTGGAAATTGTACTGACGTTTGTTAAATTTAAAACCTGCCTGTTGCCAATGCCATATGGGCTTTGTACATGTGTTAACGTTTGTTTGAGCACACTGCAAAGTGTGCTGGTAAAAACCATGTAGGGTAAACTAATTGCTTAATTGTTGAATTTATTGTTTGCTTTCTTGTTTGCCATTGGTGATTGTTGTGACACTGCAAATTGCTGGTGAAAACCAGGATTGTTAAACCATGCTTGTTGAAGGAGGGTTGCCTCCTTACTTTTATTGTCATGCCAAGCAAATAAACGCTTGCTGTTACCACATTGCTAGTTTCCGGTGTGACTCTTCTCACAACTCGGTTTGCGTCCTAAAACGCAAACCCCTTTGTGAGAGGTCACAACGCATGGGCGAATGTGCGGGCGAGTTACATGAGCCGCGAGTTCAAGTTTGTTTACTTCTGTTCGCGCCCAAAACTGATACATTGTTGCGAAGCGCGCTCTCTTGCTGGCAGCCGTGAGACCGGATGCGTAGGACACAGTGCAGTGTGGGGCCACGACAGGGCTTCAACTGCCATTCGCCGCTAAGCGTTTGCTTGGCACAGACATTGACCCACCACCCGCCCCGATCTCCTATTCGTCGAATTCTCATTGTCACGGCAATCTAATTTGTCATCGGTCTCCGCGGTGCGCGTTTCGCGGCATGTCTGCCGGGTTGCAAGTTTCGAAAGCGCCTCTTTTTGTTGTGCCGCGGCTTTGAACTTTGAACTTTGTTTTATCTTTTTCGTCTTGTATTGCGCGCTAATGGTGCTCGCGGGAGTCAGGGGTGCGCCCAGCGCGGGCGCAGGGTCTAAGTGTTGGCTTTATCTGTTGCATTTGATGTGCAGTAGCCGGGATGGTTTAGGTCCTTGGAGAGATGTCTTGTTGATTGCTAAATTTTGAGTGGTACAGAGTCAGGCTCAAACGGACGAGTCACTACTATCGCCGGGAGTGCTGGCTCAAGTCCACTAACCTTGTTGTTCTCTCTCCTTGGGCAATTGTTGATTGCGGTGTGCTGTGGATAAATTATTTATCTTCAGCTGTGATAAACATTGTCAACTGCCAAACCCTAATCTTGTCTGATTTTGCATCATGTGGTACTGGGGAATATACTGACGATTGTTTAAACCATATATGTTTGCCAGAATAATAGGATAAGGTAATTTGATTGGGAGATTGTTAAAATCATGCTTAATTGCCAGCATCTGGAAATTGTACTGACGTTTGTTAAATTTAAAACCTGCCTGTTGCCAATGCCATATGGGCTTTGTACATGTGTTAACGTTTGTTTGAGCACACTGCAAAGTGTGCTGGTAAAAACCATGTAGGGTAAACTAATTGCTTAATTGTTGAATTTATTGTTTGCTTTCTTGTTTGCCATTGGTGATTGTTGTGACACTGCAAATTGCTGGTGAAAACCAGGATTGTTAAACCATGCTTGTTGAAGGAGGGTTGCCTCCTTACTTTTATTGTCATGCCAAGCAAATAAACGCTTGCTGTTACCACATTGCTAGTTTCCGGTGTGACTCTTCTCACAAACGTCAATTTTTGGCCAATTTTGATAAAAATTGATGGACTAACCCCTTGTGATTTTTTCAATTTTTGGCCAAAAATGTTATGATTTAGATTTTCCTTAAAATTGCAGGAAATGTTGCTTAGGACCCATAGATGATATTCCTTGAATTTAACATTGACTGGTCATCCAGAAAATAAAATATGAAATTTGGAAATTTTTTAGATTTTGAGAAAATTGGTTGAATTTTTGCCAAATTGTCAATTTTTCTTAGAAATAAGGTTCCAGACAGGCTAAATTTTCATTATGAGTCATTTCTAAGACATTTTCAAAAACGTCAATATTTGGCCAATTTTGATAAAAATTGATGGACTAACCCCTTGTGATTTTTTCAATTTTTGGCCAAAAATGTTATGATTTAGATTTTCCTTAAAATTGCAGGAAATGTTGCTTAGGACCCATAGATGATATTCCTTGAATTTAACATTAACCGGTCATCCAGAAAATAAAATATGAAATTTGGAAAATTTTTAGATTTTGAGAAAATTGGTTGAATTTTTGCCAAATTGTCAATTTTTCTTAGAAATAAGGTTCCAGACAGGCTAAATTTTCATTATGAGTCATTTCTAAGACATTTTCAAAAACGTCAATTTTTGGCCAATTTTGATAAAAATTGATGGACTAACCCCTTGTGATTTTTTCAATTTTTGGCCAAAAATTTTATGATTTAGATTTTCCTTAAAATTGCAGGAAATGTTGCTTAGGACCCATAGATGATATTCCTTGAATTTAACATTGACTGGTCATCCAGAAAATAAAATATGAAATTTGGAAAATTTTTAGATTTTGAAAAAATTGGTTGAATTTTTGCCAAATTGTCAATTTTTCTTAGAAATAAGGTTCCAGACAGGCTAAATTTTCACTATGAGTCATTTCTAAGACATTTTCAAAAACGTCAATATTTGGCCAATTTTGATAAAAATTGATGGACTAACCCTTTGTGATTTTTTTCAATTTTTGGCCAAAAATGTTATGATTTAGATTTTCCTTAAAATTGCAGGAAATGTTGCTTAGGACCCATAGATGATATTCCTTGAATTTAACATTGACTGGTCTTCCAGAAAATAAAATATGAAATTTGGAAAATTTTTAGATTTTGAGAAAATTTGTTGAATTTTTGCCAAATTGTCAATTTTTCTTAGAAATAAGGTTCCAGACAGGCTAAATTTTCATTATGAGTCATTTCTAAGACATTTTCAAAAACGTCAATATTTGGCCAATTTTGATAAAAATTGATGGACTAACCCCTTGTGATTTTTTCAATTTTTTGCCAAAAATATTATGATTTAGATTTTCCTTAAAATTGCAGGAAATGTTGCTTAGGACCCATAGATGATATTCCTTGAATTTAACATTGACTGGTCATCCAGAAAATAAAATATGAAATTTGGAAAATTTTTAGATTTTGAGAAAATTGGTTGAATTTTTGCCAAATTGTCAATTTTTCTTAGAAATAAGGTTCCAGACAGGCTAAATTTTCATTATGAGTCATTTCTAAGACATTTTCAATAACGTCAATAATTGGCCAATTTTGATAAAAATTGATGGACTAACCCCTTGTGATTTTTTCAATTTTTGGCCAAAAATGTTATGATTTAGATTTTCCTTAAAATTGCAGGAAATGTTGCTTAGGACCCATAGATGATATTCCTTGAATTTAACATTGACTGGTCATCCAGAAAATAAAATATGAAATTTGGACAATTTTTAGATTTTGAGAAAATTGGTTGAATTGGCTAAATTTTCATTATGAGTCATTTCTAAGACATTTTCAAAAACGTCAATTTTTTGCCAATTTTGATAAAAATTGATGGACTAACCCCTTGTGATTTTTTCAATTTTTGGCCAAAAATGTTATGATTTAGATTTTCCTTAAAATTGCAGGAAATGTTGCTTAGGACCCATAGATGATATTCCTTGAATTTAACATTGACTGGTCATCCAGAAAATAAAATATGAAATTTGGAAAAATTTTAGATTTTGAGAAAATTGGTTGAATTTTTGCCAAATTGTCAATTTTTCTTAGAAATAAGGTTCCAGACAGGCTAAATTTTCATTATGAGTCATTTCTAAGACATTTTCAAAAACGTCAATATTTGGCCAATTTTGATAAAAATTGATGGACTAACCCCTTGTGATTTTTTCAATTTTTGGCCAAAAATGTTATGATTTAGATTTTCTTTAAAATTGCAGGAAATGTTGCTTAGGACCCATAGATGATATTCCTTGAATTTAACATTGACTGGTCATCCAGAAAATAAAATATGAAATTTGGAAAATTTTTAGATTTTGAGAAAATTGGTTGAATTTTTGCCAAATTGTCAATTTTTCTTAGAAATAAGGTTCCAGACAGGCTAAATTTTCATTATGAGTCATTTCTAAGACATTTTCAATAACGTCAATATTTGGCCAATTTTGATAAAAATTGATGGACCCCTTGTGATTTTTTTAATTTTTGGCAAAAAATGTTATGATTTAGATTTTCCTTAAAATTGCAGGAAATGTTGCTTAGGACCCATAGATGATATTCCTTGAATTTAACATTGACTGGTCATCCAGAAAATAAAATATTAAATTTGGAAAATTTTTAGATTTTGAGAAAATTGGTTGAATTTTTGCCAAATTGTCAATTTTTCTTAGAAATAAGGTTCCAGACAGGCGAAATTTTCATTATGAGTCATTTCTAAGACATTTTCAAAAACGTCAATTTTTGGCCAATTTTGATAAAAATTGATGGACTAACCCCTTGTGATTTTTTCAATTTTTGGCCAAAAATGTTATGATTTAGATTTTTCTTCAAATTGCAGGAAATGTTGCTTAGGACCCGTAGATTATATTCCTTGAATTTAACATTAACTGGTCATCCAGAAAATAAAATATGAAATTTGGAAAATTTTTAGAATTTGAGAAAATTGGTTGAATTTTTGCCAAATTGTCAATTTTTCTTAGAAATAAGGTTCCAGACAGGCGAAATTTTCATTATGAGTCATTTCTAAGACATTTTCAAAAACGTCAATTTTTGGCCAATTTTGATAAAAATTGATGGACTAACCCCTTGTGATTTTTTTAATTTTTGGCAAAAAATGTTATGATTTAGATTTTCCTTAAAATTGCAGGAAATGTTGCTTAGGACCCATAGATGATATTCCTTGAATTTAACATTGACTGGTCATCCAGAAAATAAAATATGAAATTTGGAAAAATTTTAGATTTTGAGAAAATTGGTTGAATTTTTGCCAAATTGTCAATTTTTCTTAGAAATAAGGTTCCAGACAGGCTAAATTTTCATTATGAGTCATTTCTAAGACATTTTCAAAAACGTCAATATTTGGCCAATTTTGATAAAAATTGATGGACTAACCCCTTGTGATTTTTTCAATTTTTGGCCAAAAATGTTATGATTTAGATTTTCCTTAAAATTGCAGGAAATGTTGCTTAGGACCCATAGATGATATTCCTTGAATTTAACATTAACCGGTCATCCAGAAAATAAAATATGAAATTTGGAAAATTTTAGATTTTGAGAAAATTGGTTGAATTTTTGCCAAATTGTCAATTTTTCTTAGAAATAAGGTTCCAGACAGGCTAAATTTTCATTATGAGTCATTTCTAAGACATTTTCAAAAACGTCAATTTTTGGCCAATTTTGATAAAAATTGATGGACTAACCCCTTGTGATTTTTTCAATTTTTGGCCAAAAATTTTATGATTTAGATTTTCCTTAAAATTGCAGGAAATGTTGCTTAGGACCCATAGATGATATTCCTTGAATTTAACATTGACTGGTCATCCAGAAAATAAAATATGAAATTTGGAAAATTTTTAGATTTTGAAAAAATTGGTTGAATTTTTGCCAAATTGTCAATTTTTCTTAGAAATAAGGTTCCAGACAGGCTAAATTTTCACTATGAGTCATTTCTAAGACATTTTCAAAAACGTCAATATTTGGCCAATTTTGATAAAAATTGATGGACTAACCCTTTGTGATTTTTTCAATTTTTGGCCAAAAATGTTATGATTTAGATTTTCCTTAAAATTGCAGGAAATGTTGCTTAGG
The DNA here is from genome assembly GCA_037783545.1 of Henricia sp. BOLD:AAB3569. NCBI lineage: Eukaryota > Metazoa > Echinodermata > Asteroidea > Spinulosida > Echinasteridae > Henricia > Henricia sp. BOLD:AAB3569. The sequence goes on from JBBELK010000329.1 coordinate 4,467,207, forward strand.
ACCCATAGATGATATTCCTTGAATTTAACATTGACTGGTCTTCCAGAAAATAAAATATGAAATTTGGAAAATTTTTAGATTTTGAGAAAATTTGTTGAATTTTTGCCAAATTGTCAATTTTTCTTAGAAATAAGGTTCCAGACAGGCTAAATTTTCATTATGAGTCATTTCTAAGACATTTTCAAAAACGTCAATATTTGGCCAATTTTGATAAAAATTGATGGACTAACCCCTTGTGATTTTTTCAATTTTTTGCCAAAAATATTATGATTTAGATTTTCCTTAAAATTGCAGGAAATGTTGCTTAGGACCCATAGATGATATTCCTTGAATTTAACATTGACTGGTCATCCAGAAAATAAAATATGAAATTTGGAAAATTTTTAGATTTTGAGAAAATTGGTTGAATTTTTGCCAAATTGTCAATTTTTCTTAGAAATAAGGTTCCAGACAGGCTAAATTTTCATTATGAGTCATTTCTAAGACATTTTCAATAACGTCAATATTTGGCCAATTTTGATAAAAATTGATGGACTAACCCCTTGTGATTTTTTCAATTTTTGGCCAAAAATGTTATGATTTAGATTTTCCTTAAAATTGCAGGAAATGTTGCTTAGGACCCATAGATGATATTCCTTGAATTTAACATTGACTGGTCATCCAGAAAATAAAATATGAAATTTGGACAATTTTTAGATTTTGAGAAAATTGGTTGAATTGGCTAAATTTTCATTATGAGTCATTTCTAAGACATTTTCAAAAACGTCAATTTTTTGCCAATTTTGATAAAAATTGATGGACTAACCCCTTGTGATTTTTTCAATTTTTGGCCAAAAATGTTATGATTTAGATTTTCCTTAAAATTGCAGGAAATGTTGCTTAGGACCCATAGATGATATTCCTTGAATTTAACATTGACTGGTCATCCAGAAAATAAAATATGAAATTTGGAAAAATTTTAGATTTTGAGAAAATTGGTTGAATTTTTGCCAAATTGTCAATTTTTCTTAGAAATAAGGTTCCAGACAGGCTAAATTTTCATTATGAGTCATTTCTAAGACATTTTCAAAAACGTCAATATTTGGCCAATTTTGATAAAAATTGATGGACTAACCCCTTGTGATTTTTTCAATTTTTGGCCAAAAATGTTATGATTTAGATTTTCCTTAAAATTGCAGGAAATGTTGCTTAGGACCCATAGATGATATTCCTTGAATTTAACATTGACTGGTCATCCAGAAAATAAAATATGAAATTTGGAAAATTTTTAGATTTTGAGAAAATTGGTTGAATTTTTGCCAAATTGTCAATTTTTCTTAGAAATAAGGTTCCAGACAGGCTAAATTTTCATTATGAGTCATTTCTAAGACATTTTCAATAACGTCAATATTTGGCCAATTTTGATAAAAATTGATGGACTAACCCCTTGTGATTTTTTTAATTTTTGGCAAAAAATGTTATGATTTAGATTTTCCTTAAAATTGCAGGAAATGTTGCTTAGGACCCATAGATGATATTCCTTGAATTTAACATTGACTGGTCATCCAGAAAATAAAATATGAAATTTGGAAAATTTTTAGATTTTGAGAAAATTGGTTGAATTTTTGCCAAATTGTCAATTTTTCTTAGAAATAAGGTTCCAGACAGGCTAAATTTTCATTATGAGTCATTTCTAAGACATTTTCAAAAACGTCAATATTTGGCCAATTTTGATAAAAATTGATGGACTAACCCCTTGTGATTTTTTTCAATTTTTGGCCAAAAATTTTATGATTTAGATTTTCCTTAAAATTGCAGGAAATGTTGCTTAGGACCCATAGATGATATTCCTTGAATTTAACATTGACTGGTCATCCAGAAAATAAAATATGAAATTTGGAAAAATTTTAGATTTTGAGAAAATTTGTTGAATTTTTGCCAAATTGTCAATTTTTCTTAGAAATAAGGTTCCAGACAGGCTAAATTTTCATTATGAGTCATTTCTAAGACATTTTCAAAAACGTCAATATTTGGCCAATTTTGATAAAAATTGATGGACTAACCCCTTGTGATTTTTTCAATTTTTGGCCAAAAATGTTATGATTTAGATTTTCCTTAAAATTGCAGGAAATGTTGCTTAGGACCCATAGATGATATTCCTTGAATTTAACATTGACTGGTCATCCAGAAAATAAAATATTAAATTTGGAAAATTTTTAGATTTTGAGAAAATTGGTTGAATTTTTGCCAAATTGTCAATTTTTCTTAGAAATAAGGTTCCAGACAGGCGAAATTTTCATTATGAGTCATTTCTAAGACATTTTCAAAAACGTCAATTTTTGGCCAATTTTGATAAAAATTGATGGACTAACCCCTTGTGATTTTTTCAATTTTTGGCCAAAAATGTTATGATTTAGATTTTTCTTCAAATTGCAGGAAATGTTGCTTAGGACCCGTAGATTATATTCCTTGAATTTAACATTAACTGGTCATCCAGAAAATAAAATATGAAATTTGGAAAATTTTTAGAATTTGAGAAAATTGGTTGAATTTTTGCCAAATTGTCAATTTTTCTTAGAAATAAGGTTCCAGACAGGCGAAATTTTCATTATGAGTCATTTCTAAGACATTTTCAAAAACGTCAATTTTTGGCCAATTTTGATAAAAATTGATGGACTAACCCCTTGTGATTTTTTTAATTTTTGGCAAAAAATGTTATGATTTAGATTTTCCTTAAAATTGCAGGAAATGTTGCTTAGGACCCATAGATGATATTCCTTGAATTTAACATTGACTGGTCATCCAGAAAATAAAATATGAAATTTGGAAATTTTTTAGATTTTGAGAAAATTGGTTGAATTTTTGCCAAATTGTCAATTTTTCTTAGAAATAAGGTTCCAGACAGGCGAAATTTTCATTATGAGTCATTTCTAAGACATTTTCAAAAACGTCAATTTTTGGCCAATTTTGATAAAAATTGATGGACTAACCCCTTGTCATTTTTTCAATTTTTGGCCAAAAATGTTATGATTTAGATTTTCCTTAAAATTGCAGGAAATGTTGCTTAGGACCCATAGATGATATTCCTTGAATTTAACATTGACTGGTCATCCAGAAAATAAAATATGAAATTTGGAAAATCTTTAGATTTTGAGAAAATTTGTTGAATTTTTGCCAAATTGTCAATTTTTCTTAGAAATAAGGTTCCAGACAGGCTAAATTTTCATTATGAGTCATTTGTAAGACATTTTCAAAAACGTCAATTTTTGGCCAATTTTGATAAAAATTGATGGACTAACCCCTTGTGATTTTTTCAATTTTTGGCCAAAAATGTTATGATTTAGATTTTCCTTAAAATTGCAGGAAATGTTGCTTAGGACCCATAGATGATATTCCTTGAATTTAACATTGACTGGTCATCCAGAAAATAAAATATGAAATTTGGAAAATGTTTAGATTTTGAGAAAATTGGTTGAATTTTTGCCAAATTGTCAATTTTTCTTAGAAATAAGGTTCCAGACAGGCTAAATTTTCATTATGAGTCATTTCTAAGACATTTTCAAAAACGTCGTGTGATTTTTTCAATTTTTGGCCAAAAATGTTATGATTTAGATTTTTCTTCAAATTGCAGGAAATGTTGCTTAGGACCCGTAGATTATATTCCTTGAATTTAACATTAACTGGTCATCCAGAAAATAAAATATGAAATTTGGAAAATTTTTAGATTTTGAGAAAATTGGTTGAATTTTTGCCAAATTGTCAATTTTTCTTAGAAATAAGGTTCCAGACAGGCTAAATTTTCATTATGAGTCATTTCTAAGACATTTTCAAAAACGTCGTGTGATTTTTTCAATTTTTGGCCAAAAATGTTATGATTTAGATTTTTCTTCAAATTGCAGGAAATGTTGCTTAGGACCCATAGATGATATTCCTTGAATTTAACATTGACTGGTCATCCAGAAAATAAAATATGAAATTTGGAAAATCTTTAGATTTTGAGAAAATTTGTTGAATTTTTGCCAAATTGTCAATTTTTCTTAGAAATAAGGTTCCAGACAGGCTAAATTTTCATTATGAGTCATTTGTAAGACATTTTCAAAAACGTCAATTTTTGGCCAATTTTGATAAAAATTGATGGACTAACCCCTTGTGATTTTTTCAATTTTTGGCCAAAAATGTTATGATTTAGATTTTCCTTAAAATTGCAGGAAATGTTGCTTAGGACCCATAGATGATATTCCTTGAATTTAACATTGACTGGTCATCCAGAAAATAAAATATGAAATTTGGAAAATGTTTAGATTTTGAGAAAATTGGTTGAATTTTTGCCAAATTGTCAATTTTTCTTAGAAATAAGGTTCCAGACAGGCTAAATTTTCATTATGAGTCATTTCTAAGACATTTTCAAAAACGTCGTGTGATTTTTTCAATTTTTGGCCAAAAATGTTATGATTTAGATTTTTCTTCAAATTGCAGGAAATGTTGCTTAGGACCCGTAGATTATATTCCTTGAATTTAACATTAACTGGTCATCCAGAAAATAAAATATGAAATTTGGAAAATTTTTAGATTTTGAGAAAATTGGTTGAATTTTTGCCAAATTGTCAATTTTTCTTAGAAATAAGGTTCCAGACAGGCTAAATTTTCATTATGAGTCATTTCTAAGACATTTTCAAAAACGTCGTGTGATTTTTTCAATTTTTGGCCAAAAATGTTATGATTTAGATTTTCCTTAAAATTGCAGGAAATGTTGCTTAGGACCCATAGATGATATTCCTTGAATTTAACATTGACTGGTCATCCAGAAAATAAAATATGAAATTTGGAAAATTTTTAGATTTTGAGAAAATTGGTTGAATTTTTGCCAAATTGTCAATTTTTCTTAGAAATAAGGTTCCAGACAGGCGAAATTTTCATTATGAGTCATTTCTAAGACATTTTCAAAAACGTCAATTTTTGGCCAATTTTGATAAAAATTGATGGACTAACCCCTTGTGATTTTTTCAATTTTTGGCCAAAAATGTTATGATTTAGATTTTTCTTCAAATTGCAGGAAATGTTGCTTAAGACCCATAGATGATATTCCTTGAATTTAACATTGACTGGTCATCCAGAAAATAAAATATGAAATTTGGAAAATTTTTAGATTTTGAGAAAATTGGTTGAATTTTTGCCAAATTGTCAATTTTTCTTAGAAATAAGGTTCCAGACAGGCTAAATTTTCATTATGAGTCATTTCTAAGACATTTTCAAAAACGTCAATATTTGGCCAATTTTGATAAAAATTGATGGACTAACCCCTTGTGATTTTTTTCAATTTTTGGCCAAAAATGTTATGATTTAGATTTTCCTTAAAATTGCAGGAAATGTTGCTTAGGACCCATAGATGATATTCCTTGAATTTAACATTGACTGGTCATCCAGAAAATAAAATATTAAATTTGGAAAATTTTTAGATTTTGAGAAAATTGGTTGAATTTTTGCCAAATTGTCAATTTTTCTTAGAAATAAGGTTCCAGACAGGCGAAATTTTCATTATGAGTCATTTCTAAGACATTTTCAAAAACGTCAATTTTTTGCCAATTTTGATAAAAATTGATGGACTAACCCCTTGTGATTTTTTCAATTTTTGGCCAAAAATGTTATGATTTAGATTTTCCTTAAAATTGCAGGAAATGTTGCTTAGGACCCATAGATGATATTCCTTGAATTTAACATTGACTGGTCATCCAGAAAATAAAATATGAAATTTGGAAAATCTTTAGATTTTGAGAAAATTGGTTGAATTTTTGTCAAATTGTCAATTTTTCTTAGAAATAAGGTTCCAGACAGGCTAAATTTTCATTATGAGTCATTTGTAAGACATTTTCAAAAACGTCAATTTTTTGCCAATTTTGATAAAAATTGATGGACTAACCCCTTGTGATTTTTTCAATTTTTGGCCAAAAATGTTATGATTTAGATTTTCCTTAAAATTGCAGGAAATGTTGCTTAGGACCCATACATGATATTCCTTGAATTTAACATTGACTGGTCATCCAGAAAATAAAATATGAAATTTGGAAATTGTTTAGATTTTGAGAAAATTGGTTGAATTTTTGCCAAATTGTCAATTTTTCTTAGAAATAAGGTTCCAGACAGGCTAAATTTTAATTATGAGTCATTTCTAAGACATTTTCAAAAACGTCAATTTTTGGCCAATTTTGATAAAAATTGATGGACTAACCCCTTGTGATTTTTTTAATTTTTGGCCAAAAATGTTATGATTTAGATTTTTCTTCAAATTGCAGGAAATGTTGCTTAGGACCCGTAGATTATATTCCTTGAATTTAACATTAACTGGTCATCCAGAAAATAAAATATGAAATTTGGAAAATTTTTAGATTTTGAGAAAATTGGTTGAATTTTTGCCAAATTGTCAATTTTTCTTAGAAATAAGGTTCCAGACAGGCGAAATTTTCATTATGAGTCATTTCTAAGACATTTTCAAAAACGTCAATTTTTGGCCAATTTTGATAAAAATTGATGGACTAACCCCTTGTGATTTTTTCAATTTTTGGCCAAAAATGTTATGATTTAGATTTTCCTTAAAATTGCAGGAAATGTTGCTTAGGACCCATAGATGATATTCCTTGAATTTAACATTGACTGGTCATCCAGAAAATAAAATATGAAATTTGGAAAATGTTTAGATTTTGAGAAAATTGGTTGAATTTTTGCCAAATTGTCAATTTTTCTTAGAAATAAGGTTCCAGACAGGCTAAATTTTCATTATGAGTCATTTCTAAGACATTTTCAAAAACGTCGTGTGATTTTTTCAATTTTTGGCCAAAAATGTTATGATTTAGATTTTTCTTCAAATTGCAGGAAATGTTGCTTAGGACCCGTAGATTATATTCCTTGAATTTAACATTAACTGGTCATCCAGAAAATAAAATATGAAATTTGGAAAATTTTTAGATTTTGAGAAAATTGGTTGAATTTTTGCCAAATTGTCAATTTTTCTTAGAAATAAGGTTCCAGACAGGCTAAATTTTCATTATGAGTCATTTCTAAGACATTTTCAAAAACGTCAATATTTGGCCAATTTTGATAAAAATTGATGGACTAACCCCTTGTGATTTTTTCAATTTTTGGCCAAAAATGTTATGATTTAGATTTTCCTTAAAATTGCAGGAAATGTTGCTTAGGACCCATAGATGATATTCCTTGAATTTAACATTGACTGGTCATCCAGAAAATAAAATATGAAATTTGGAAAATGTTTAGATTTTGAGAAAATTGGTTGAATTTTTGCCAAATTGTCAATTTTTCTTAGAAATAAGGTTCCAGACAGGCTAAATTTTCATTATGAGTCATTTCTAAGACATTTTCAAAAACGTCGTGTGATTTTTTCAATTTTTGGCCAAAAATGTTATGATTTAGATTTTTCTTCAAATTGCAGGAAATGTTGCTTAGGACCCGTAGATTATATTCCTTGAATTTAACATTAACTGGTCATCCAGAAAATAAAATATGAAATTTGGAAAATTTTTAGATTTTGAGAAAATTGGTTGAATTTTTGCCAAATTGTCAATTTTTCTTAGAAATAAGGTTCCAGACAGGCTAAATTTTCATTATGAGTCATTTCTAAGACATTTTCAAAAACGTCGTGTGATTTTTTTAATTTTTGGCCAAAAATGTTATGATTTAGATTTTTCTTCAAATTGCAGGAAATGTTGCTTAGGACCCGTAGATTATATTCCTTGAATTTAACATTAACTGGTCATCCAGAAAATAAAATATGAAATTTGGAAAATTTTTAGATTTTGAGAAAATTGGTTGAATTTTTGCCAAATTGTCAATTTTTCTTAGAAATAAGGTTCCAGACAGGCTAAATTTTCATTATGAGTCATTTGTAAGACATTTTCAAAAACGTCAATTTTTGGCAAATTTTGATAAAAATTGATGGACTAACCCCTTGTGATTTTTTTAATTTTTGGCAAAAAATGTTATGATTTAGATTTTCCTTAAAATTGCAGGAAATGTTGCTTAGGACCCATACATGATATTCCTTGAATTTAACATTGACTGGTCATCCAGAAAATAAAATATGAAATTTGGAAATTGTTTAGATTTTGAGAAAATTGGTTGAATTTTTGCCAAATTGTCAATTTTTCTTAGAAATAAGGTTCCAGACAGGCTAAATTTTCATTATGAGTCATTTCTAAGACATTTTCAAAAACGTCAATTTTTGGCCAATTTTGATAAAAATTGATGGACTAACCCCTTGTGATTTTTTTAATTTTTGGCCAAAAATGTTATGATTTAGATTTTTCTTCTTTTTTTTTTTTTTTTTTTATTTTTTTATTTTTTTTTTTTTTTTTGTCCCCCGAACAAGTCAGCCCGTCTTCTCAGAAGAATCTTGCGGTGCGCACTGCCAAGGAGAAATCTCCAACAAGGATGTCCGAACCAGCTGCCGAGAGGTGGATGCCATCCCGCGAGAAGAATTTGTGCTCATGAATGTCGAAATTGTGACCAAGAAAGGATGCATCGGCAAGCTGGAGAACTCTCCTTTTGGCAAACTTGTTCAGTGACGTGCGGATTAAATCGATGCAAGTTTGGGAGGTATATCGTTCGCCCCCAAAGTAGAACAACCTGGGCAGAATTGCTGACCAAACAAGATGCGCAAATGGGAAAAGCTCTCTAGCAAGCTTGTATGAATCTTCGATTGCCTTGCGGCATTGTTTGGCGGGCCATCTGCCCAAGTCGTTCGATCCCAAATGGATAATCATTAAATCAGGTGGTGAGTATGCTCGACTCGCTCGGCTCATTACTTGTGGGAAGTCCTGTAGTGTTGCCCCGCCTTGCCCAATCCACGAAACCACTGAGTGAGCTGCTCCCAGATTTTCGCTGCCTGTGGAGCAGGCTCTCTCTTTCGCCCTCCGGACTAGGCTGTCGCCGACAACCCAAATGTTACCTCTGCGTACACCTGAAATAAACCACAATATCTGAGCAAGTATTGTTTTTCTGGTAAGTCCGCGCCGCCAGTATTCCTGCTAAACTTATTTGCGAATGTAAGATCTGAACGCATCACTGCGCCACCTGCCCATCTTCTGAGTTTCCCTCTGGGAAAGACCATTTATCGCCGCGGTTGTCGTCGCGCCAATTCTAAAGGAATGCGTGCCGAATTCCAGCGGGGGGGAGGGGGGGGGGGGGGGGCGCCAGCAAGGTGAAGGGTTTTTCGCAAGACTGCTCCAAATTGGTATCGGGTAACGGGCGACCCATTCGCGTGGCACAACAGCGGGCCATTGATCATTGGCCTTATCCGCAGGGATTTTGTCATTGCTTGAACTGGGCACAAATAGGGAATACCGTTGCTGTCGATGCGGAGTAAAACAGTGGTGCCATGTTGGTCATTTTTAGAGAATATAAAACGCAACACCATTGAATGTGGGTTATTTTGTTTCATCTGAATGTCCCCGATCGCAATCACCTGGGAGGTTTCACCAAATCAATAAGGCGGCGAAGAAACGCCCTACCTGGCCGAACTGCGCGGCACAGAAGATTCAGCAAACCGATCAATGACTGTGTCTCCTTCAGCGTTAGCGACCGCTTTGCAAGTGTGTCGTTGATTTTTTGCCGAGTTTTGGACAGTTAATCCTCTGGAACTTGTATTTGCATCAGCTCTGTGTCAATTTCTAAACCCAGGAATGTTAGCCTTGTCGTAGGCCCTTCGTTTTTCTCTTCCCCTAATGGGACCCCTAGAAATAGACACATCGCTTTGAACTCCCGCATGATGGATAGACATGACAATTTCTCTGAAACCACCGCTTGTGGTGCGCCCACACAAAGGAAATCATCCAGGTAATGGAATATCCCATCTGTTCCCAGGTTTGATTGCACACAGAACTCAAGAAATGATGAAAACGACTCGAAATATGCGGGTGCGCATCGAACTCCCATGGGCAAACATTTGTCGATGTAAAATTTACCTTGGAATTAAATCCCTAGCAGCTCAAAGTCGCGAACACCGATCGGAAGTAATCTGAAAGCCGATCGTATGTCTGCCTTTGCAAGTTCAGCCCCGGTTCCCGACCTAGCCACTAAATCGACTGCTTCGTCGAAGCTGGTGAATTTGACTTTGCATACCGAGTCGGGAATAAATTCGTTTACCGAAGAGCCTTGTGGAAACGACAGACGGTTTATTAACCGAAATTCCCCGGGAGCTTTCTTTGGAACAAGACCCAATGGGTTTGATCTCAGGTTTCGGAGGGGGCGTTCCAGAAACGGACCCGCGTAGCGACCTAGCCGGACCTCTTTGTTAATTTTTTCCAAGGCAATTTTTGGATTTGTTTCGACCGACCGCAAGTTTGGGAGATCGACTGGCAGGCGGGGCCCTGAGTATTCGAGACTGAACCCGAATGTGAATCCTCTTTCTAAGAAGCGTGCAGCCCCTTTAAATGGGTAACTAGCGAGTTTGCTTTGCAGATTATGAACATGAATAGGACTCGGGGCCAATGTTGACAGGGACAAATTTGCGGGGTGGCTCAGGAAACCTTTCTTACTTTCGTGTTGTGGGGACGAGACTCGTCAAATTGGGGTTGAGTTTGGGGCAGGACACCTTGCCATGGTCGGTTGAGCCGCATGCAATGCATTTGTGGAAAAACCTACAATTGGCCCTGGCGCATTTCCCGGATCCGAAGTTGATTTCGTAGCAGATACCGGGACCTCCGGGCTGGTTTCCGCCAGGACGTCGATTACCGTAGGTCCGAAAGGGGCCGGTGCGCGACTTGCCGACTTGAAGATTTGTGTCAGGGCGTTGTCTGCCCTGAAACGACGGCTGCGCACTGCTACCGCCCGCAGTTCGCAATGGCCCACCCCCAACTACGTAGATTAGCCAAAGTTCCCCGTCGATAGTTGCCCACGGTTTGTTTAGACCCAAATGTTTTGACCGGAATTCGAGATCGTAATCTCGCCATCCAAATCCCGAGTATCGTGCCGCCGCGGAGCGAATGGTGTGGCAGTATTTCAACATTTGCTGAGCAGACTCTGGTCGAGTTTGAAGAAAAATGGCTGCGTAAACGAGAAACGCGTTGGTCCAAACCTCGATCGAGACAATCTTGTTTTTTGTCGGGGGTGAAGATTTAAGAGCAATGTGTTCGCCGACTTGAACCAGCAAAAATTCATCAGAAACTGACTGGGATGCAGTTATCCCTGGTGCTTTCACTAGCAAACCAAGGTCGATGAATTCCCCTTTTCCTACTTTTTCTTTGATGCTTTGTGAAACCGATGCCCCCAGCAATTCGCCTTGGGGCGACAGTGGGGAGGGGCACAGCGCGGGTGCCCCATGAACAAACGGGCCTTGCCTTGCCGTGGGAAACTCGCTTAGTAGCGTGGTTGGGCTCGGGACGAGTGAGGGGAAAGATGTGGCCGGAGAGCGAATGAACTGTGGTATGGAGGGGGTTAAAAGATTTGGCTGGGGCTCACCCGGTCTGTGTGTAGTACCCACTCCGGCTGTCTGCATGGGTTGTGCATCGAGCTGTACCACAGGTTCCGGAGTCGGTTGTGCGGAATATACTGCACCCGGTGCTGTAAAACCCCTCGGTTGAACCGGTGACGGTGCGAGATGTCCCGGTTGTTGTGCCGGGCCAGTTGCTACCGGTGCGGTCAAACCTCTTGGCTGTACCAGGGGCGAAGCGTCGTGTGTTGGCCCCGGAGGCGGAGTTTGCTGCCCGCCGGCGGCGGTCGAGAGCTGGTGAGTTGAACGTGTCCTTGTCCCTGCTGTATCCGGTTGCCTGCTCTCTTGTGTAGTCGCCGGTGTGATTACTGTGCTTTGATTTTTTGGTTTACGTCCCCGTTTCTTTTTCCCAGCTGGAGCATCTTTCGGAGGAGCTGATGTCCTTTTCTTCCCCATAATATTTGTTCTTTGGGGACGCTGCCTGGTTCCTCGGTTAATCTCCGCCGCCTGTTTTGCTGTAATTCAGCAGTAATCACATGAGCGTCCGACAGAGTCAAAATATTTCGGGCAAGTGCCAGACAGCGCGCTCGCTAAACATTTGTTGACTGAACTTGCACGACACCAGTCATGTGACCGGGTGTCAGGAGTGCGCCCCAATCAAAATCATTCCCGCGTACGCGCGGGGTCATGGGGCGCCAGGGAAATTCCACGATTGATACATTTCGAGCTAGCGCGTGACCTTAGTCGACCTTGCGCGGAACATCAAAGCGAACCGCAACGCTCGAGGACTTAGCGCGACATTTAGGAGACGGGTCGTGGCTTGTACAAAAGCGTTTGTGCCTGTAATGCCCAAACATCTTTTTGGCAAATTTTGATAAAAATTGATGGACTAACCCCTTGTGATTTTTTTAATTTTTGGCAAAAAATGTTATGATTTAGATTTTCCTTAAAATTGCAGGAAATGTTGCTTAGGACCCATACATGATATTCCTTGAATTTAACATTGACTGGTCATCCAGAAAATAAAATATGAAATTTGGAAATTGTTTAGATTTTGAGAAAATTGGTTGAATTTTTGCCAAATTGTCAATTTTTCTTAGAAATAAGGTTCCAGACAGGCTAAATTTTCATTATGAGTCATTTCTAAGACATTTTCAAAAACGTCAATTTTTGGCCAATTTTGATAAAAATTGATGGACTAACCCCTTGTGATTTTTTAATTTTTGGCCAAAAATGTTATGATTTAGATTTTTCTTCAAATTGCAGGAAATGTTGCTTAGGACCCGTAGATTATATTCCTTGAATTTAACATTAACTGGTCATCCAGAAAATAAAATATGAAATTTGGAAAATTTTTAGATTTTGAGAAAATTGGTTGAATTTTTGCCAAATTGTCAATTTTTCTTAGAAATAAGGTTCCAGACAGGCGAAATTTTCATTATGAGTCATTTCTAAGACATTTTCAAAAACGTCAATTTTTGGCCAATTTTGATAAAAATTGATGGACTAACCCCTTGTGATTTTTTCAATTTTTGGCCAAAAATGTTATGATTTAGATTTTCCTTAAAATTGCAGGAAATGTTGCTTAGGACCCATAGATGATATTCCTTGAATTTAACATTGACTGGTCATCCAGAAAATAAAATATGAAATTTGGAAAATGTTTAGATTTTGAGAAAATTGGTTGAATTTTTGCCAAATTGTCAATTTTTCTTAGAAATAAGGTTGCAGACAGGCTAAATTTTCATTATGAGTCATTTCTAAGACATTTTCAAAAACGTCGTGTGATTTTTTCAATTTTTGGCCAAAAATGTTATGATTTAGATTTTTCTTCAAATTGCAGGAAATGTTGCTTAGGACCCGTAGATTATATTCCTTGAATTTAACATTAACTGGTCATCCAGAAAATAAAATATGAAATTTGGAAAATTTTTAGATTTTGAGAAAATTGGTTGAATTTTTGCCAAATTGTCAATTTTTCTTAGAAATAAGGTTCCAGACAGGCTAAATTTTCATTATGAGTCATTTCTAAGACATTTTCAAAAACGTCGTGTGATTTTTTCAATTTTTGGCCAAAAATGTTATGATTTAGATTTTTCTTCAAATTGCAGGAAATGTTGCTTAGGACCCGTAGATTATATTCCTTGAATTTAACATTAACTGGTCATCCAGAAAATAAAATATGAAATTTGGAAAATTTTTAGATTTTGAGAAAATTGGTTGAATTTTTGCCAAATTGTCAATTTTTCTTAGAAATAAGGTTCCAGACAGGCTAAATTTTCATTATGAGTCATTTCTAAGACATTTTCAAAAACGTCGTGTGATTTTTTCAATTTTTGGCCAAAAATGTTATGATTTAGATTTTTCTTCAAATTGCAGGAAATGTTGCTTAGGACCCGTAGATTATATTCCTTGAATTTAACATTAACTGGTCATCCAGAAAATAAAATATGAAATTTGGAAAATTTTTAGATTTTGAGAAAATTGGTTGAATTTTTGCCAAATTGTCAATTTTTCTTAGAAATAAGGTTCCAGACAGGCTAAATTTTCATTATGAGTCATTTCTAAGACATTTTCAAAACGTCAATTTTTGGCCAATTTTGATAAAAATTGATGGACTAACCCCTTGTGATTTTTTCAATTTTTGGCCAAAAATGTTATGATTTAGATTTTCCTTAAAATTGCAGGAAATGTTGCTTAGGACCCATAGATGATATTCCTTGAATTTAACATTAACTGGTCATCCAGAAAATAAAATATGAAATTTGGAAAATTTTTAGATTTTGAGAAAATTGGTTGAATTTTTGCCAAATTGTCAATTTTTCTTAGAAATAAGGTTCCAGACAGGCTAAATTTTCATTATGAGTCATTTCTAAGACATTTTCAAAAACGTCAATTTTTGGCCAATTTTGATAAAAATTGATGGACTAACCCCTTGTGATTTTTTTCAATTTTTGGCCAAAAATGTTATGATTTAGATTTTCCTTAAAATTGCAGGAAATGTTGCTTAGGACCCATAGATGATATTCCTTGAATTTAACATTGACTGGTCATCCAGAAAATAAAATATGAAATTTGGAAAATTTTTAAATTTTGAGAAAATTGGTTGAATTTTTGCCAAATTGTCAATTTTTCTTAGAAATAAGGTTCCAGACAGGCTAAATTTTCATTATGAGTCATTTCTAAGACATTTTCAAAAACGTCAATATTTGGCCAATTTTGATAAAAATTGATGGACTAACCCCTTGTGATTTTTTCAATTTTTGGCCAAAAATGTTATGATTTAGATTTTCCTTAAAATTGCAGGAAATGTTGCTTAGGACCCATAGATGATATTCCTTGAATTTAACATTAACTGGTCATCCAGAAAATAAAATATGAAATTTGGAAAATTTTTAGATTTTGAGAAAATTGGTTGAATTTTTGCCAAATTGTCAATTTTTCTTAGAAATAAGGTTCCAGACAGGCTAAATTTTCATTATGAGTCATTTCTAAGACATTTTCAAAAACGTCAATTTTTGGCCAATTTTGATAAAAATTGATGGACTAACCCCTTGTGATTTTTTCAATTTTTGCCAAAAATGTTATAATTTAGATTTTCCTTAAAATTGCAGGAAATGTTGCTTAGGACCCATAGATGATATTCCTTGAATTTAACATTGACTGGTCATCCAGAAAATAAAATATGAAATTTGGAAAATTTTTAGATTTTGAGAAAATTGGTTGAATTTTTGCCAAATTGTCAATTTTTCTTAGAAATAAGGTTCCAGACAGGCTAAATTTTCATTATGAGTCATTTCTAAGACATTTTCAAAAACGTCAATTTTTTGCCAATTTTGATAAAAATTGATGGACTAACCCCTTGTGATTTTTTCAATTTTTGGCAAAAAATTTTATGATTTAGATTTTCCTTAAAATTGCAGGAAATGTTGCTTAGGACCCATAGATGATATTCCTTGAATTTAACATTGACTGGTCATCCAGAAAATAAAATATGAAATTTGGAAAATGTTTAGATTTTGAGAAAATTGGTTGAATTTTTGCCAAATTGTCAATTTTTCTTAGAAATAAGGTTCCAGACAGGCTAAATTTTCATTATGAGTCATTTCTAAGACATTTTCAAAAACGTCAATATTTGGCCAATTTTGATAAAAATTGATGGACTAACCCCTTGTGATATTTTCAATTTTTGGCCAAAAATGTTATGATTTAGATTTTCCTTAAAATTGCAGGAAATGTTGCTTAGGACCCATAGATGATATTCCTTGAATTTAACATTGACTGGTCATCCAGAAAATAAAATATGAAATTTGGAAAATTTTTAGATTTTGAGAAAATTGGTTGAATTTTTGCCAAATTGTCAATTTTTCTTAGAAATAAGGTTCCAGACAGGCTAAATTTTCATTATGAGTCATTTCTAGGACATTTTCAAAAACGTCAATTTTTGGCCAATTTTGATAAAAATTGATGGACTAACCCCTTGTGATTTTTTCAATTTTTGCCAAAAATGTTATGATTTAGATTTTCCTTAAAATTGCAGGAAATGTTGCTTAGGACCCATAGATGATATTCCTTGAATTTAACATTGACTGGTCATCCAGAAAATAAAATATGAAATTTGGAAAATTTTTAGATTTTGAGAAAATTGGTTGAATTTTTGCTAATTGTCAATTTTTCTTAGAAATAAGGTTCCAGACAGGCTAAATTTTCATTATGAGTCATTTCTAAGACATTTTCAAAAACGTAAATTTTTTGCCAATTTTGATAAAAATTGATGGACTAACCCCTTGTGATTTTTTTAATTTTTGGCCAAAAATGTTATGATTTAGATTTTTCTTCAAATTGCAGGAAATGTTGCTTAGGACCCGTAGATTATATTCCTTGAATTTAACATTAACTGGTCATCCAGAAAATAAAATATGAAATTTGGAAAATGTTTAGATTTTGAGAAAATTGGTTGAATTTTTGCCAAATTGTCAATTTTTCTTAGAAATAAGGTTCCAGACAGGCTAAATTTTCATTATGAGTCATTTCTAAGACATTTTCAAAAACGTCAATATTTGGCCAATTTTGATAAAAATTGATGGACTAACCCCTTGTGATATTTTCAATTTTTGGCCAAAAATGTTATGATTTAGATTTTCCTTAAAATTGCAGGAAATGTTGCTTAGGACCCATAGATGATATTCCTTGAATTTAACATTGACTGGTCATCCAGAAAATAAAATATGAAATTTGGAAAATGTTTAGATTTTGAGAAAATTGGTTGAATTTTTGCCAAATTGTCAATTTTTCTTAGAAATAAGGTTCCAGACAGGCTAAATTTTCATTATGAGTCATTTCTAAGACATTTTCAAAAACGTCAATTTTTGGCCAATTTTGATAAAAATTGATGGACTAACCCCTTGTGATTTTTTCAATTTTTGCCAAAAATGTTATGATTTAGATTTTCCTTAAAATTGCAGGAAATGTTGCTTAGGACCCATAGATGATATTCCTTGAATTTAACATTGACTGGTCATCCAGAAAATAAAATATGAAATTTGGAAAATTTTTAGATTTTGAGAAAATTGGTTGAATTTTTGCCAAATTGTCAATTTTTCTTAGAAATAAGGTTCCAGACAGGCTAAATTTTCATTATGAGTCATTTCTAAGACATTTTCAAAAACGTCAATTTTTTGCCAATTTTGATAAAAATTGATGGACTAACCCCTTGTGATTTTTTCAATTTTTGCCAAAAATGTTATGATTTAGATTTTCCTTAAAATTGCAGGAAATGTTGCTTAGGACCCATAGATGATATTCCTTGAATTTAACATTGACTGGTCATCCAGAAAATAAAATATGAAATTTGGAAAATGTTTAGATTTTGAGAAAATTGGTTGAATTTTTGCCAAATTGTCAATTTTTCTTAGAAATAAGGTTCCAGACAGGCTAAATTTTCATTATGAGTCATTTCTAAGACATTTTCAAAAACGTCAATTTTTGGCCAATTTTGATAAAAATTGATGGACTAACCCCTTGTGATTTTTTCAATTTTTGCCAAAAATGTTATGATTTAGATTTTCCTTAAAATTGCAGGAAATGTTGCTTAGGACCCATAGATGATATTCCTTGAATTTAACATTGACTGGTCATCCAGAAAATAAAATATGAAATTTGGAAAATGTTTAGATTTTGAGAAAATTGGTTGAATTTTTGCCAAATTGTCAATTTTTCTTAGAAATAAGGTTCCAGACAGGCTAAATTTTCATTATGAGTCATTTCTAAGACATTTTCAAAAACGTCAATTTTTTGCCAATTTTGATAAAAATTGATGGACTATAACCCCTTGTGATTTTTTCAATTTTTGCCAAAAATGTTATGATTTAGATTTTCCTTAAAATTGCAGGAAATGTTGCTTAGGACCCATAGATGATATTCCTTGAATTTAACATTGACTGGTCATCCAGAAAATAAAATATGAAATTTGGAAAATGTTTAGATTTTGAGAAAATTGGTTGAATTTTTGCCAAATTGTCAATTTTTCTTAGAAATAAGGTTCCAGACAGGCTAAATTTTCATTATGAGTCATTTCTAAGACATTTTCAAAAACGTCAATATTTGGCCAATTTTGATAAAAATTGATGGACTAACCCCTTGTGATATTTTCAATTTTTGGCCAAAAATGTTATGATTTAGATTTTCCTTAAAATTGCAGGAAATGTTGCTTAGGACCCATAGATGATATTCCTTGAATTTAACATTGACTGGTCATCCAGAAAATAAAATATGAAATTTGGAAAATGTTTAGATTTTGAGAAAATTGGTTGAATTTTTGCCAAATTGTCAATTTTTCTTAGAAATAAGGTTCCAGACAGGCTAAATTTTCATTATGAGTCATTTCTAAGACATTTTCAAAAACGTCAATTTTTGGCCAATTTTGATAAAAATTGATGGACTAACCCCTTGTGATTTTTTCAATTTTTGCCAAAAATGTTATGATTTAGATTTTCCTTAAAATTGCAGGAAATGTTGCTTAGGACCCATAGATGATATTCCTTGAATTTAACATTGACTGGTCATCCAGAAAATAAAATATGAAATTTGGAAAATTTTTAGATTTTGAGAAAATTGGTTGAATTTTTGCCAAATTGTCAATTTTTCTTAGAAATAAGGTTCCAGACAGGCTAAATTTTCATTATGAGTCATTTCTAAGACATTTTCAAAAACGTCAATTTTTTGCCAATTTTGATAAAAATTGATGGACTAACCCCTTGTGATTTTTTCAATTTTTGCCAAAAATGTTATGATTTAGATTTTCCTTAAAATTGCAGGAAATGTTGCTTAGGACCCATAGATGATATTCCTTGAATTTAACATTGACTGGTCATCCAGAAAATAAAATATGAAATTTGGAAAATTTTTAGATTTTGAGAAAATTGGTTGAATTTTTGCCAAATTGTCAATTTTTCTTAGAAATAAGGTTCCAGACAGGCTAAATTTTCATTATGAGTCATTTCTAAGACATTTTCAAAAACGTCAATTTTTTGCCAATTTTGATAAAAATTGATGGACTAACCCCTTGTGATTTTTTCAATTTTTGCCAAAAATGTTATGATTTAGATTTTCCTTAAAATTGCAGGAAATGTTGCTTAGGACCCATAGATGATATTCCTTGAATTTAACATTGACTGGTCATCCAGAAAATAAAATATGAAATTTGGAAAATGTTTAGATTTTGAGAAAATTGGTTGAATTTTTGCCAAATTGTCAATTTTTCTTAGAAATAAGGTTCCAGACAGGCTAAATTTTCATTATGAGTCATTTCTAAGACATTTTCAAAAACGTCAATTTTTTGCCAATTTTGATAAAAATTGATGGACTAACCCCTTGTGATTTTTTCAATTTTTGGCCAAAAATGTTATGATTTAGATTTTCCTTAAAATTGCAGGAAATGTTGCTTAGGACCCATAGATGATATTCCTTGAATTTAACATTGACTGGTCATCCAGAAAATAAAATATGAAATTTGGAAAATGTTTAGATTTTGAGAAAATTGGTTGAATTTTTGCCAAATTGTCAATTTTTCTTAGAAATAAGGTTCCAGACAGGCTAAATTTTCATTATGAGTCATTTCTAAGACATTTTCAAAAACGTCAATTTTTTGCCAATTTTGATAAAAATTGATGGACTAACCCCTTGTGATTTTTTCAATTTTTGCCAAAAATGTTATGATTTAGATTTTCCTTAAAATTGCAGGAAATGTTGCTTAGGACCCATAGATGATATTCCTTGAATTTAACATTGACTGGTCATCCAGAAAATAAAATATGAAATTTGGAAAATTTTTAGATTTTGAGAAAATTGGTTGAATTTTTGCCAAATTGTCAATTTTTCTTAGAAATAAGGTTCCAGACAGGCTAAATTTTCATTATGAGTCATTTCTAAGACATTTTCAAAAACGTCAATTTTTTGCCAATTTTGATAAAAATTGATGGACTAACCCCTTGTGATTTTTTCAATTTTTGGCAAAAGATTTTATGATTTAGATTTTCCTTAAAATTGCAGGAAATGTTGCTTAGGACCCATAGATGATATTCCTTGAATTTAACATTGACTGGTCATCCAGAAAATAAAATATGAAATTTGGAAAATGTTTAGATTTTGAGAAAATTGGTTGAATTTTTGCCAAATTGTCAATTTTTCTTAGAAATAAGGTTCCAGACAGGCTAAATTTTCATTATGAGTCATTTCTAAGACATTTTCAAAAACGTCAATATTTGGCCAATTTTGATAAAAATTGATGGACTAACCCCTTGTGATATTTTCAATTTTTGGCCAAAAATGTTATGATTTAGATTTTCCTTAAAATTGCAGGAAATGTTGCTTAGGACCCATAGATGATATTCCTTGAATTTAACATTGACTGGTCATCCAGAAAATAAAATATGAAATTTGGAAAATGTTTAGATTTTGAGAAAATTGGTTGAATTTTTGCCAAATTGTCAATTTTTCTTAGAAATAAGGTTCCAGACAGGCTAAATTTTCATTATGAGTCATTTCTAAGACATTTTCAAAAACGTCAATTTTTGGCCAATTTTGATAAAAATTGATGGACTAACCCCTTGTGATTTTTTCAATTTTTGCCAAAAATGTTATGATTTAGATTTTCCTTAAAATTGCAGGAAATGTTGCTTAGGACCCATAGATGATATTCCTTGAATTTAACATTGACTGGTCATCCAGAAAATAAAATATGAAATTTGGAAAATTTTTAGATTTTGAGAAAATTGGTTGAATTTTTGCCAAATTGTCAATTTTTCTTAGAAATAAGGTTCCAGACAGGCTAAATTTTCATTATGAGTCATTTCTAAGACATTTTCAAAAACGTCAATTTTTTGCCAATTTTGATAAAAATTGATGAACTAACCCCTTGTGATTTTTTCAATTTTTGCCAAAAATGTTATGATTTAGATTTTCCTTAAAATTGCAGGAAATGTTGCTTAGGACCCATAGATGATATTCCTTGAATTTAACATTGACTGGTCATCCAGAAAATAAAATATGAAATTTGGAAAATTTTTAGATTTTGAGAAAATTGGTTGAATTTTTGCCAAATTGTCAATTTTTCTTAGAAATAAGGTTCCAGACAGGCTAAATTTTCATTATGAGTCATTTCTAAGACATTTTCAAAAACGTCAATTTTTTGCCAATTTTGATAAAAATTGATGGACTAACCCCTTGTGATTTTTTCAATTTTTGCCAAAAATGTTATGATTTAGATTTTCCTTAAAATTGCAGGAAATGTTGCTTAGGACCCATAGATGATATTCCTTGAATTTAACATTGACTGGTCATCCAGAAAATAAAATATGAAATTTGGAAAATGTTTAGATTTTGAGAAAATTGGTTGAATTTTTGCCAAATTGTCAATTTTTCTTAGAAATAAGGTTCCAGACAGGCTAAATTTTCATTATGAGTCATTTCTAAGACATTTTCAAAAACGTCAATTTTTTGCCAATTTTGATAAAAATTGATGGACTAACCCCTTGTGATTTTTTCAATTTTTGGCAAAAGATTTTATGATTTAGATTTTCCTTAAAATTGCAGGAAATGTTGCTTAGGACCCATAGATGATATTCCTTGAATTTAACATTGACTGGTCATCCAGAAAATAAAATATGAAATTTGGAAAATGTTTAGATTTTGAGAAAATTGGTTGAATTTTTGCCAAATTGTCAATTTTTCTTAGAAATAAGGTTCCAGACAGGCTAAATTTTCATTATGAGTCATTTCTAAGACATTTTCAAAAACGTCAATATTTGGCCAATTTTGATAAAAATTGATGGACTAACCCCTTGTGATATTTTCAATTTTTGGCCAAAAATGTTATGATTTAGATTTTCCTTAAAATTGCAGGAAATGTTGCTTAGGACCCATAGATGATATTCCTTGAATTTAACATTGACTGGTCATCCAGAAAATAAAATATGAAATTTGGAAAATGTTTAGATTTTGAGAAAATTGGTTGAATTTTTGCCAAATTGTCAATTTTTCTTAGAAATAAGGTTCCAGACAGGCTAAATTTTCATTATGAGTCATTTCTAAGACATTTTCAAAAACGTCAATTTTTTGCCAATTTTGATAAAAATTGATGGACTAACCCCTTGTGATTTTTTCAATTTTTGCCAAAAATGTTATGATTTAGATTTTCCTTAAAATTGCAGGAAATGTTGCTTAGGACCCATAGATGATATTCCTTGAATTTAACATTGACTGGTCATCCAGAAAATAAAATATGAAATTTGGAAAATTTTTAGATTTTGAGAAAATTGGTTGAATTTTTGCCAAATTGTCAATTTTTCTTAGAAATAAGGTTCCAGACAGGCTAAATTTTCATTATGAGTCATTTCTAAGACATTTTCAAAAACGTCAATTTTTTGCCAATTTTGATAAAAATTGATGGACTAACCCCTTGTGATTTTTTCAAATTTTGGCAAAAGATTTTATGATTTAGATTTTCCTTAAAATTGCAGGAAATGTTGCTTAGGACCCATAGATGATATTCCTTGAATTTAACATTGACTGGTCATCCAGAAAATAAAATATGAAATTTGGAAAATGTTTAGATTTTGAGAAAATTGGTTGAATTTTTGCCAAATTGTCAATTTTTCTTAGAAATAAGGTTCCAGACAGGCTAAATTTTCATTATGAGTCATTTCTAAGACATTTTCAAAAACGTCAATATTTGGCCAATTTTGATAAAAATTGATGGACTAACCCCTTGTGATATTTTCAATTTTTGGCCAAAAATGTTATGATTTAGATTTTCCTTAAAATTGCAGGAAATGTTGCTTAGGACCCATAGATGATATTCCTTGAATTTAACATTGACTGGTCATCCAGAAAATAAAATATGAAATTTGGAAAATTTTTAGATTTTGAGAAAATTGGTTGAATTTTTGCCAAATTGTCAATTTTTCTTAGAAATAAGGTTCCAGACAGGCTAAATTTTCATTATGAGTCATTTCTAGGACATTTTCAAAAACGTCAATTTTTGGCCAATTTTGATAAAAATTGATGGACTATAACCCCTTGTGATTTTTTCAATTTTTGCCAAAATGTTATATTTTAGATTTTCCTTAAAATTGCAGGAAATGTTGCTTAGGACCCATAGATGATATTCCTTGAATTTAACATTGACTGGTCATCCAGAAAATAAAATATGAAATTTGGAAAATTTTTAGATTTTGAGAAAATTGGTTGAATTTTTGCTAATTGTCAATTTTTCTTAGAAATAAGGTTCCAGACAGGCTAAATTTTCATTATGAGTCATTTCTAAGACATTTTCAAAAACGTCAATTTTTTGCCAATTTTGATAAAAATTGATGGACTAACCCCTTGTGATTTTTTTAATTTTTGGCCAAAAATGTTATGATTTAGATTTTTCTTCAAATTGCAGGAAATGTTGCTTAGGACCCGTAGATTATATTCCTTGAATTTAACATTAACTGGTCATCCAGAAAATAAAATATGAAATTTGGAAAATGTTTAGATTTTGAGAAAATTGGTTGAATTTTTGCCAAATTGTCAATTTTTCTTAGAAATAAGGTTCCAGACAGGCTAAATTTTCATTATGAGTCATTTCTAAGACATTTTCAAAAACGTCAATTTTTGGCCAATTTTGATAAAAATTGATGGACTAACCCCTTGTGATTTTTTCAATTTTTGCCAAAAATGTTATGATTTAGATTTTCCTTAAAATTGCAGGAAATGTTGCTTAGGATCCATAGATGATATTCCTTGAATTTAACATTGACTGGTCATCCAGAAAATAAAATATGAAATTTAGAAAATTTTTAGATTTTGAGAAAATTGGTTGAATTTTTGCCAAATTGTCAATTTTTCTTAGAAATAAGGTTCCAGACAGGCTAAATTTTTATTATGAGTCATTTCTAAGACATTTTCAAAAACGTCAATTTTTGGCCAATTTTGATAAAAATTGATGGACTAACCCCTTGTGATTTTTTTAATTTTTGGCCAAAAATGTTATGATTTAGATTTTTCTTCAAATTGCAGGAAATGTTGCTTAGGACCCGTAGATTATATTCCTTGAATTTAACATTAACTGGTCATCCAGAAAATAAAATATGAAATTTGGAAAATGTTTAGATTTTGAGAAAATTGGTTGAATTTTTGCCAAATTGTCAATTTTTCTTAGAAATAAGGTTCCAGACAGGCTAAATTTTCATTATGAGTCATTTCTAAGACATTTTCAAAAACGTCAATTTTTGGCCAATTTTGATAAAAATTGATGGACTAACCCCTTGTGATTTTTTTCAATTTTTGGCCAAAAATGTTATGATTTAGATTTTCCTTAAAATTGCAGGAAATGTTGCTTAGGACCCATAGATGATATTCCTTGAATTTAACATTGACTGGTCATCCAGAAAATAAAATATGAAATTTGGAAAATGTTTAGATTTTGAGAAAATTTGTTGAATTTTTGCCAAATTGTCAATTTTTCTTAGAAATAAGGTTCCAGACAGGCTAAATTTTCATTATGAGTCATTTCTAAGACATTTTCAAAAACGTCAATTTTTGGCCAATTTTGATAAAAATTGATGGACTAACCCCTTGTGATTTTTTCAATTTTTGCCAAAAATGTTATGATTTAGATTTTCCTTAAAATTGCAGGAAATGTTGCTTAGGACCCATAGATGATATTCCTTGAATTTAACATTGACTGGTCATCCAGAAAATAAAATATGAAATTTGGAAAATTTTTAGATTTTGAGAAAATTGGTTGAATTTTTGCCAAATTGTCAATTTTTCTTAGAAATAAGGTTCCAGACAGGCTAAATTTTCAATATGAGTCATTTCTAAGACATTTTCAAAAACGTCAATTTTTTGCCAATTTTGATAAAAATTGATGGACTAACACCCCTTGTGATTTTTTCAATTTTTGGCCAAAAATTTTTTTGATTTAGATTTGCCTTAAAATTGCAGGAAATGTTGCTTAGGACCCATAGATGATATTCCTTGAATTTAACATTGACTGGTCATCCAGAAAATAAAATATGAAATTTGGAAAATTTTTAGATTTTGAGAAAATTGGTTGAATTTTTGCCAAATTGTCAATTTTTCTTAGAAATAAGGTTCCAGACAGGCTAAATTTTCATTATGAGTCATTTCTAAGACATTTTCAAAAACGTCAATACTTGGCCAATTTTGATAAAAATTGATGGACTAACCCCTTGTGATTTTTTCAATTTTTGGCCAAAAATGTTATGATTTAGATTTTCCTTAAAATTGCAGGAAATGTTGCTTAGGACCCATAGATGATATTCCTTGAATTTAACATTGACTGGTCATCCAGAAAATAAAATATGAAATTTGGAAAATTTTTAGATTTTGAGAAAATTGGTTGAATTTTTGCCAAATTGTCAATTTTTCTTAGAAATAAGGTTCCAGACAGGCTAAATTTTCATTATGAGTCATTTCTAAGACATTTTCAAAAACGTCAATTGTTTGCCAATTTTGATAAAAATTGATGGACTAACCCCTTGTGATTTTTTCAATTTTTGGCCAAAAATGTTATGATTTAGATTTTCCTTAAAATTGCAGGAAATGTTGCTTAGGACCCATAGATGATATTCCTTAAATTTAACATTGACTGGTCATCCAGAAAATAAAATATGAAATTTGGAAAAATTTTAGATTTTGAGAAAATTGGTTGAATTTTTGCTAATTGTCAATTTTTCTTAGAAATAAGGTTCCAGACAGGCTAAATTTTCATTATGAGTCATTTCTAAGACATTTTCAAAAACGTCAATTTTTTGCCAATTTTGATAAAAATTGATGGACTAACCCCTTGTGATTTTTTTAATTTTTGGCCAAAAATGTTATGATTTAGATTTTTCTTCAAATTGCAGGAAATGTTGCTTAGGACCCGTAGATTATATTCCTTGAATTTAACATTAACTGGTCATCCAGAAAATAAAATATGAAATTTGGAAATTTTTTAGATTTTGAGAAAATTGGTTGAATTTTTGCCAAATTGTCAATTTTTCTTAGAAATAAGGTTCCAGACAGGCTAAATTTTCATTATGAGTCATTTCTAAGACATTTTCAAAAACGTCAATTTTTGGCCAATTTTGATAAAAATTGATGGACTAACCCCTTGTGATTTTTTTAATTTTTGGCCAAAAATGTTATGATTTAGATTTTCCTTAAAATTGCAGGAAATGTTGCTTAGGACCCACAGATGATATTCCTTGAATTTAACATTGACTGGTCATCCAGAAAATAAAATATGAAATTTGGAAAATGTTTAGATTTTGAGAAAATTGGTTGAATTTTTGCCAAATTGTCAATTTTTCTTAGAAATAAGGTTCCAGACAGGCTAAATTTTTATTATGAGTCATTTCTAAGACATTTTCAAAAACGTCAATTTTTTGCCAATTTTGATAAAAATTGATGGACTAACCCCTTGTGATTTTTTTAATTTTTGGCCAAAAATGTTATGATTTAGATTTTTCTTCAAATTGCAGGAAATGTTGCTTAGGACCCGTAGATTATATTCCTTGAATTTAACATTGACTGGTCATCCAGAAAATAAAATATGAAATTTGGAAAATGTTTAGATTTTGAGAAAATTTGTTGAATTTTTGCCAAATTGTCCATTTTTCTTAGAAATAAGGTTCCAGACAGGCTAAATTTTCATTATGAGTCATTTCTAAGACATTTTCAAAAACGTCAATTTTTGGCCAATTTTGATAAAAATTGATGGACTAACCCCTTGTGATTTGTTTAATTTTTGGCCAAAAATGTTATGATTTAGATTTTCCTTAAAATTGCAGGAAATGTTGCTTAGGACCCATAGATGATATTCCTTGAATTTAACATTGACTGGTCATCCAGAAAATAAAATATGAAATTTGGAAAATGTTTAGATTTCGAGAAAATTGGTTGAATTTTTGCCAAATTGTCAATTTTTCTTAGAAATAAGGTTCCAGACAGGCTAAATTTTTATTATGAGTCATTTCTAAGACATTTTCAAAAACGTCAATTTTTTGCCAATTTTGATAAAAATTGATGGACTAACCCCTTGTGATTTTTTTAATTTTTGGCCAAAAATGTTATGATTTAGATTTTTCTTCAAATTGCAGGAAATGTTGCTTAGGACCCGTAGATTATATTCCTTGAATTTAACATTGACTGGTCATCCAGAAAATAAAATATGAAATTTGGAAAATGTTTAGATTTTGAGAAAATTTGTTGAATTTTTGCCAAATTGTCCATTTTTCTTAGAAATAAGGTTCCAGACAGGCTAAATTTTCATTATGAGTCATTTCTAAGACATTTTCAAAAACGTCAATTTTTGGCCAATTTTGATAAAAATTGATGGACTAACCCCTTGTGATTTGTTTAATTTTTGGCCAAAAATGTTATGATTTAGATTTTCCTTAAAATTGCAGGAAATGTTGCTGAGGACCCATAGATGATATTCCTTGAATTTAACATTGACTGGTCATCCAGAAAATAAAATATGAAATTTGGAAAATTTTTAGATTTTAAGAAAATTGGTTGAATTTTTGCAAAATTGTCCATTTTTCTTAGAAATAAGGTTCCAGACAGGCTAAATTTTCATTATGAGTCATTTCTAAGACATTTTCAAAAACGTCAATTTTTGGCCAATTTTGATAAAAATTGATGGACTAACCCCTTGTGATTTTTTTAATTTTTGGCCAAAAATGTTATGATTTAGATTTTCCTTAAAATTGCAGGAAATGTTGCTCAGGACCCATAGATGATATTCCTTGAATTTAACATTGACTGGTCATCCAGAAAATAAAATATGAAATTTGGAAAAATTTTAGATTTTAAGAAAATTTGTTGAATTTTTGCAAAATTGTAAATTTTTCTTAGAAATAAGTTTCCAGACAGGCTAAATTTTCATTATGAGTAATTTCTAAGACATTTTCAAAAACGTCAATTTTTGGCCAATTTTGATAAAAATTGATGGACTAACCCCTTGTGATTTTTTTAATTTTTGGCCAAAAATGTTATGATTTAGATTTTTCTTCAAATTGCAGGAAATGTTGCTTAGGACCCACAGATGATATTCCTTGAATTTAACATTGACTGGTCATCCAGAAAATAATATATGAAATTTGGAAAATGTTTAGATTTTAAGAAAATTTGTTGAATTTTTGCCAAATTGTCCATTTTTCTTAGAAATAAGGTTCCAGACAGGCTAAATTTTTCTTTTTTTCTTAAAAATTTTGATTTTTTTTTAATTTTTGGCCAAAAATGTTATGATTTAGATTTTCCTGCAACTGGAAAAATTTCATTTGCTTGGAAAACTGCCAAAATATGTTAAAACAAATTATATACAAAAAACAAAATCTCGCCCGTGTTATAGGAATTGGCGTTTTAGTCGTGTTGTGCCCGGAAGCTTAGATTTGACCTTTGCCGCGAGACTTACATAGTCTATTTCCATTTTTCTCAGAAATTAGCTTGGAAAACTGCCAAAATATGTTTAAACAGAGGAGTCGTTTCTGAGACATTTTGAAAAAAAGTCAATTTGTGGCTAATTTTTGCAACTGGAATAATTGCTGCAACTGGAATAATTGCTGCAATTGGAATGATTGCTGCAACTGGAAAAAAAATTATTTTTCTCAGAAATTAGCTTGGAAAACTGCCAAAATATGTTAAAACAGAGTAAATTTTCGTTAGGAGTCGTTTCTTAGACATTTTGAAAAAAAGTCACTTTGTGGCGATTTTTTTTAATTTTTTGCCAAAAATTGTTTGATTTAGATTTTCTCCAAAAAGGCAGGAAAGCTTGTTTAGAACTCATCTAGATGATATTCCTTGAATTTGACCTCATCCAGGAAATAAAATATCAAATTTTGAAAATTTCAATTTTTGGCAAAAAAAATCATTTTTCTCAGAAATTAGCTTGGAAAACTGCCAAAATATGTTAAAACAGAGTAAATTTTCGTTAGGAGTCGTTTCTGACACATTTTGAAAAAAGTCAATTTGTGCCAAATTTTTTTAATTTGATATTTCATTTTCTAGGTGAGCAGTCAAGGTCAAATTCAAGAAAGAACATCTATTGGGTCTGAGCAACATTTCCTGAAATTATGAAAAACTGCTGAAATAGGTTTCAAACGGGTTAAATTTTCGTTAGGAGTAATTTCTGAAACATTTTTTAAAAAGTAAATATTTTGGCCAATTTTGAGAAAAATGCTGGACTAAAATTTGTCATTTTTGGCCAAAAATGGTAATGTTTAGATTTTCTTTAAATATTGCAGGAAAGGTTGCTTAGAACCCGTAGATGATATTCCTTGAATTTGACCTTGACTGCTGATCCAAAAAATGAAATTTGAAATTTGAAAGATTTCAGATTTTTCAGGAAAAATATGAAACATTTGGCCAAAATTTCCATTTTTCCGAGAGATTAGCTGGGAAAACTGCCGAAATAGGTTGCTTAGAACCCACAGATCATATTCCATGAATTTGACCGTGTCTTTGGATTAGCATCCATGAAATGAAATATGAAATGTTCAAATTTTTAGGAAAAAAGTCTACATTTTGGCCAGATTTTTTATTTTTCTTAGAAATTTAGCTTGGAAACTGCTGAAATAGGTTCCAAACAGGCTAACATTTCGTTACGATTTATTTCTAAGACATTTTCAAAAAGCCAATTTTTGGCAAATTTTGATAAATTTGCTTGGAAAACTGACATACGAACGGGGAATAATTATATATGCTTATTGAAAAGTTCAAAGCCTAAAGGTGCAAGGTGCATACCCTGCAGCCTGAGGCTATTTTCCAAATATTGCTGGAAAATGGTCACCAAATTTTACATGTTGCTGACATATTGAACCGATCAACCATGCAGTGCGCATGCGGGTTGTTATTGGTGGCAGAATAAGAGGGGATCTTTTGGGACCAAAACGACATATAACTTAAATAGGGGTTGACAGAAGTGAAAAGCGGGGAAAGAACCAAACCGACCGCTCAGGAACAATTTCAATATATTAATATTTTGTTGTGAACCTCATTCAATTTATGGTTTTAGTGCGGTACTTGCACCTGGCCTCATACTACGATGTGGGTATCCTGTGTGTTCCGCGCGGTTATGGTGGAGACGACAGGGTGGAAATAAGCACCAGACTGGTCATGATGGACGAACGGACGGAACGAGGGGTCAGGGGAGCAGACTACCATTGGCGGCAGGTGGGGTAAGGTGTGGTCCGACAAACCAACGACAAAATTGGACCATATGTGAGCTAAATTTTTAAGAAAGTGGTGAAAGAACATTCCTTTTCGGTTGACATGGGAAATATTTTGCACGCAACCGGGAACAAGACTCCAGACTGTCGATTGTGCGAAGAAAGGGTTTATTTGTGTAGAAAAACGACACGACAGCAAACCTTTATTTAATAGTGTCGTTAACCTTTGAAAGTTCAAATAGGCAAATTCACAAACTGCAAGACTGATGTCGCACTCCATGATATTATTATCTGTTTTATTTAACCAGGGTAGCCTTTCCAGTTATAAAAAGAACTGCTTTTCTTAAGGGCCCTGGATGCTAAAATTGAATTTTAAAACAAAATATAACACTGATATTATAAATAATAATAAAAAGTTAAAAGATAAAAATGAGACATGTACATTCATAGGATAACATAAAAAGAAACCAATAAAATCTAGTAAGAAATAAGAAAATAATTAGGATAGAAACAACCAAGATCTTTAGAATTAAATAATGACAGAAACAAAGAGTAATCAAAGTTGATTTAAAATAAAATATATATATATAAATAAATAAATAAATAAATAAATAAATGTACAAGTAAATGTATATTTCTAAAGTTAATATGTATTTTGTGCCTCCAGACTGTGACCATGCAATGCACTATAATTGTAATTAATTTTGATGGCATCTTCGGCAATTAAAGCCTTTTTCGCTATCAACTATACAGAAACTGTATTAGCTCTAATGACTGCCGAAGTGATTACGTCATCTTTTGTTAGTTGCCTAGGCAGTGGCTCTACACTAAAAATCACTGAACCGTGTCCCTGTGTTTTTGCAATGGTACTTTTTCCGATGGCCATGATGTTTAGAGTCAATTACCATGGCAACACGTCACACTTCGGCTGTCTACACTTTATTAACTTGAGTTGACGAAGAAGGACCTGCAGTTTTAGAAGTGGGAGGAAAAACCCCCAGAGAAATAATCTTGGGAAAAACCCAGACCGCCGAGTATGGGCAGTCTACTGAAAAATTTAACTTACAACTTTGTGCAACCATTTTCTTCCTCCATGGTGCAACATATAAAAGCACAAATATAGCATTGCAATTTTCTCGTGTTTCTAAATTCATATCAAATACACGGATGAATAACCTATTACACATTCTGTAATTTGTAAACTTGCAAAAGTACAGCAACTGTCCGGGGCACGTTTTCCACCTGGCGCGAAAATGTCATCCATTCTTAAACTTTTAGTAGTTGACATATGGCACGAGCATGTCTGCCGATTGCGGGTACCAGTCTGCGTCACTAAGTCTTTCCCGCCGTTTTTCATTAGTTCAATTGGCAATTAATTAGTGGGTGAATTGCCAGGAAACACTAGGCCACGTGATCGTTAGGGGTGACACCGAGATAGAGTTTTGCCTAAAATAGAATCCATCTATAAATATAATTAAGAAAAATTAATTTGTATAAAATATGCATGTGGATCACTTTGCACTAAAACTGTTACAAAAATACTTGTTCAAAATGCCTCTTTAAGGCCCATTGTATCTTTTACAGTGACCCAAAGTTTTACTTCATGAGTCGACAAGAAAACTTACTTAAAAGGCCCCTGAAGTGGTGTTTTTATCAATAAAATATGTGCTATGGAACTAGTCCATTAATTTACAATCATAAAAACCCTACTCTGAAGTTGTTTGGGGGGTTAAAATCAAGGTTTTTGATTTTTATGCTAATGAAAATTTACATATGCATGAGCAAAGTGGTGATATCACATTAGGAAAACACAGGAAAATCTCATTCAACTGTGCACAAAAGTTTCCAAAATTTTCTCCAACTTGCTGAAACTTTTGTAACCCATGACGGTTTAGGTTTGTTTTACATGTTGCCTGTTGCAAACCATGAAAAAACTAAGGCTGAAAACTGCAGCATTTTTCAACAATTCCAGTTTGAAGTCTTACGTTTTTTCTTTGCTTTTCTGCTGTGTGTTCCTAAAGTGACATGCCCCAAACAGCGCTCTCTTTCTGTCAAAATCAAAATCAAAATGAACAGTATAGTATTGTCTTTCTACACAAGTAATCCTTCATATGCAGCAAAAACTGTGCAGAAAGTTATTGAGCATTTCAGGCCCTTTAAAGTCTTGGTATAGCAATGGTAACAAACATCACATGATTTTTTTTTGTCAAAAAAGACATCTTTCTGTAGAAAATCAACTGCAGTGACAGTTTTTAAAATAACACGACACACTGAATTTTTTTACCATTCATCTAACACAAAAACCATGGCATGAATTGTTAAGGTTTTATCTTAATCTGTAAATGATATTTTTATTAAAGGAAACTTTGTAAATATTCTACAATATGCATCTATGTATACATCAAGCATGACCTTTTTGGCAGACGTGCTAGTTTCAGTCCAAAACAGGTTCACTGTGGCCGACCCGTTATTAGAACCACAAATAATATGTAGTTGGTTTCCCGCGCTAAAATCCTGGCTGAAAAAAAAAAGAAAACGTCAAACCGTTTCGTCCCGCGGCCGCGTCGTTTCATCGTGTCTTCTACCGTGAATTCCTCTCACCCCTACGGGTCCCATTTCCCTTCTCTCCCCGTATCTACATGCTTGATGCCCGCTGCATAACGGTGCCGGTCTGGTCTCAATCATCGCTGTACGGGAAACGATAAACTTGGCGCCCCCGGCCTCAGGCAGGGGGTTCTAGTCGGTCCCCCTCCCCCATCCCCCCTCCCGCTTTCCCTTGGCGCCTTTCTACAGCTGCACGGGAAACTGGGGGTCTTAAAGGGCGCCGCCACAGCTGGGCTTGACACGAGGTCACTGCGCGGGTTGTGGTAAAGTGGTTCCCAGTCCACATAATATTCCATATGTGGAATATGTGGACCGGAAACCAGTCTAGGATTTGCACACTCGTAAATTAGATAGACTGATTCCCGTCTACATATTCCACATAGGAGAATATAAGGACAGGTAAAGGCGCTTCATCTTGATCTGTAATTGGTCGTCTTTGCGCGTGCGCATTGTGTTTCTTATATTTAAAAATTGGCCAAGCCCTTTGCTTTAGGCAATGTACTTTATTTACATAATTGGATATGTTCGACACGCCGGCCAAGTTACAAATGTCAATGCAAAATCCGCGCACTTACTAAATAAAATAAAATAATAATAACCACGTGACGCAGCGTGACGGGCAGAATTTTGCCCGTCACGGCTGCCCTTTACCGGTCCCTATATTTTCGCAATAAGCGAACCAATCTATAGGGATCGGGAACCAATCTAGTAAATTAGTGAATCTGGTAATTAGATTCCCGGACCACATTTCCCCCGAATATTCGTGTTCATATGTGGAATCATTAAGGAAGGAAAATGAACAAAACGTGACGGCTAAAAGCGGCGAATTTTCAATATGGCGGCCAAACACAAAGGCTGAACATTTTGATTCCATTCGCTATATTGACGATTTTCCGCTCTCGGCTTTTAATGCGCCTGCGCCCCAGAGAGAGGCTAGGGCTGCATCTGAATTACTGGCTATGGCTGTGACTATGCTGTTGCTAAGGACTGCTATTGTCTGCCCGTAGCAACAGTATAGCAACAGCCATCAGGCTTGAGCGACTCCAGCAAAAAAAAAAAAAAAGAATCGCGATTCCATTCGGAATCGATTTCATTTTTCAAGGAAAACATTAAATATACCGAGTGTGTCTACTTACAAATAATTATTGTGCAAACGACGACATAATTATTGGTACCGAACGGCACTAAACGTCCATGAAATGATGCCGACCTGTGCCACACGCAACGTTCCTAATCACGTGGAAATTATCAGAGGCTAAAAACCTTTAGAAATCGAGTGTTTTGGCTTTGGAACTGCTAGGTCATTGGGGGATAGCGCTAGAGCGACTTCGGGACAGCGCTAGCTCGATTTGGGGGATAGCGGCCCTAGCCGAAGCCGTTAATTCGGAGGCATCCTAGCAGAAATGTCTTCGGGACTTACTCCAGAGGGCGCTAGTCAGCAACACTATCGCAAGTGTACAATGAAATCAAACCTCTCACATGGATTGTATTACTTTATTCAATGATCGATTTATGTTGTGTAGAAGACTTTGGAATCCTGTTGATAGATTATTAAACTTTTGAACTTTCGGCTTTTCAAAAGAAGACAGCTTAATCATCGAAGCTAATTTAAACATTTTAATGTTTTTGTTAACGCTGTTGACCAACAAGGACCAACATGAAGTTTGAATTTGTTGGGCGTTGCATGGATGCGCTCGTCCACATGACCCAACATGATCCAATATATCTCGACAGCGGTTGGCTGCTGCCTTCACGTGACAGGCGTTCTACTCTGCTATTGGTCCGTTTCATCCAACAAGCTCCAACAAAGTTGGGCGATAGCTACATGGCTCTAACTGTCGGATGATGTTGGACATTGTCTGAAGTGGCGTTCACACCATCCAACACACCGGCCGACACCATCAGACAAAATGACTGCCTTGCTTAGATAATCTGGCTATTTGTTTCAAACCAGTCCGTATTTCAAACAATGTGCTTTTTACTTTGGTTTGTTCTTTAAATCCAGAGACGATATATCTCCTAGATGTTTGAAAAGAGGTGGCGTTACGACATAATGTCGCGGTTGTCTATGTAAGCCCAGGAGCTTCCCAAGCAAAAGATCTACAGGCTGTTCTTGGTAGAAACTAACCAAAAACCGCGATAAGTGCGGAAGGTCCGAGTTCCGAAACAACACTCCCGTCCCCTTCTCGGAAATATCTAAGAGAATCCAGCGATCTTTCCGGTGAACCTCAACGAAATCGTTGATGATTTTGAGGTACCCCTTCTTGGTCGAGAAATCGTCGTCCATTTGAAGGTAGTAATCCGACATGTTGAGAGAGTACGTAAAGAGAAAAACGTTGTCTAAGTTCTCCTTGGACCGCCAGAGAACTCGCTCGGGCCGATTGTCAAAGGTGTTTTTCATGTTCTTGAAGGAAGGGTAGAATGATCGCGGTGCTTCTACGAGTTGTAGCAGGCCACTATCGATGTGCTCGGGGAATTTTGAGACGATGTCCCGAGCTTCTTGGCGAGCTGTCTCCTTGAAATCACAGGCAAACACCACCAGCCTGATCTGGGATCTTTCTTTAGGGCTAGCGTTGTCTATTAGTGAGCTTAGCGTCCGGCGTAGGTAGCTGACGTTGTCACGTCCAACTGTGGTGATGCCGATCGTTAAAATCCCTGCAGAAAATGGATACCACAAAAAACATGCTGGGTTAAGGTTACCTTCTACATTCTACAAATAAACCAATCCTTTCACATCAAAAGTGATTTAAGAAGGAGCGAGGTCACGTGACTGCTCACGGATATCTGACGGCAAACTTATGCCATATTTGGTGCACGATTGTGACAGATGGTACGCCTTCCATTGTGTCTCAAACATTCATGGAATTTCGAGACCTCGCCGTGAAATTCGGACGCCACCATGTTTAAGGTTCATTCTGGCGAATATTTAGCTGCATGAACAACAGAGCGCATATGCAGCACGATATGTGGAAGAGGGTATCCTCCCTACCATTGTTCCCTATTGTGTCTCAAGTGTGTTGAGGAATATAGGGGCGTTAGGGAGAGTCCCTTTGCCACATATCGTGCTGGTTATAACCAACACTGGATGAAGTATGCAATAGCAGTTGGCTATACGAGAATTGAAGCCATGCGCCGGCCGCCATTGTACCCCACGAACAATGCTTGGCCTAGACTGCTGCCTGGTCCATGCGATCGCTTGCATTCCACTTAACACATGTAGACCATGATGTAGACTAGTAAAGACAGTATGACCAGTCTAGGCAAGGCATTGTATTTGGTGGGGTACATGGCGGACGGTGGCTTCAATTTTAGACTTCGTTGCTTCATCCAGTGTATATATATCGATGGGTATAACAGAGCAAAGAACAAGACTCGGCGCCATTTTGAAAAAAATATACATACATTTTGTACCATGGAGATATACTCGTACATAAAGCCCAGTTCTTTTGGCGCGCACTGGTTTACTGGTTCACCCGAGAACACACCATCGTCAGTCTTGGACCGTGACGTCACCAGATTCGAGTGCTGGCGATAAATATGATCATTGGTCGAAACAGCGATTACGTCAGAACATGATCATGGACGCAAAACGGTCCAGTTAAAAACAAGTGTCTATCAGCGACAAAAACTAACCTCTCTCCTTTCTTCTGTGACCTAAAACCAAAACCTTTTCCCTGTCGAAGTTTTCGAGGTCCAGAAATCCTGCTACTTCGGGTACTAGGGCCGATGGGGACAATATCTGTGAAAAACAAAAACAATGAAACAATTGGTGTTTTGTTGAGTGATATGAACAGAACTGTTGCTTGCAAAAAAGTCAAATGAGAAATCAAATGGTGTATTCACATGTAGTATGCACACAGAAGACATTTAAAGGCAAGGCTCGTCAGCAATGCGCGCGCGCCATAAATGTGCCAAGAAAAACGGAGCTCCATAACAAAGGCATGGAGCTGTGTATTTCGTGGCACGAATTTGGCGTGCGTGCATTGCTGACGAGCCTCTGCCTTTAAGGGCGAGATTTATAGTGAGCCTTAAATTTGAAAAGCGTCGCTTCGAGAAAAAGCGGCATGGAGGGAATTTTAGGCGGAAAATGTTTTTTGTGATTTTGTGGATTGTCAGTGTGTCGTTTCTCTCCAAATTCCCCCACGCCATTTTGTTGTCAAAGCGCGCGACGCGCGTCGAATTTACACGCGTAACTTGAGGCTCAGTGTGAATCCACACATTACAGCTTTTTGTTTAATTTCACTTTTCGATAATTCACTAGGCCCTACTTTTATATTGCACCAAAGTACATTGTATTGCACAACATAACAATGACCTGACCTCCGTAGTCTTTCTTCTAGCCGCCACGTCGTCTGAGATTTCGCGTGAAATAGAGACTTTCTGTCTGGAACTTTTTGCATTTGACTCCACCGCTGCTGTGGGATAACACACTGTTAAGGGAAATGGGAGACATTATTTAATTCAGGTTTAGGTCTTTTCACAAAGTTACATGAATTTTCAATGTCGCTCCATGTGTTACAATTTACACGTACTGTACGTCCATGTTTAACGTTGAGGGTTTCTGCTATGTGAAGCCACTAATCTTATACCCCAGTCACAATTAGCTTGCGACGGATTTCTAGGCATTTTCGGCCGGGGCCCCACGGGACTCCTTGCGGCTGCCGGGTCATTTTTGGGCATCGGGCGGGCATCGAGTTACTTTTAACTTGGACTTAAAACCTGGTGCGGCGTTTCGCATCGCAAACTGATCGCCAATAAATCGGTCGATGCCTGGCCGATGTCCGGCAGGGCATCGCACACATCAGGCGGGCTACGGGCCAATTTTTTGACAAACCCAGACAATCCATATATCGGCCAGGCGCCGCCCAGGCGCCGGCCAGACGCTGCTCAGACGCCGGC
The DNA here is from genome assembly GCA_037783545.1 of Henricia sp. BOLD:AAB3569. Taxonomy (NCBI): domain Eukaryota; kingdom Metazoa; phylum Echinodermata; class Asteroidea; order Spinulosida; family Echinasteridae; genus Henricia; species Henricia sp. BOLD:AAB3569. The sequence continues at coordinate 4,504,854 of JBBELK010000329.1, forward strand.
CGGGCCCCGCCCGGCGTCCGGCCGACTTGGCGGCGCCCGGCCGGAAATCGGCCAGACATCGGCCGGGGTATCGCAGTGACATAGGCAGGACATCGACAGGACATCGGACGAGTGCCTGCCGGACACCGGCCGATAAACGGGCCAAGAAATCGACCCCATTCCGTCATGGCAGCGTGCGGGCACTTTTAATTGTGACTGTGACCGCCCAATCGCGCGATCTTTCGCCGACCTCTACACGCCGACCGATGCCTATAAATCGCACACGCCGCCCGGCCTCCGCTTAACTGTGACTTAGGTATTACAGAGACCACTAATTTTACTGCAGGGTTGCGTCGCGACTTCCTGACCGGCCTGCAAGAACAGAGACACAACAACCCTTGATCCACCGCATGTAGATCCTTCCAACCAGAGGCTTAAAGGGACATACTGGCTTTGTTGGGCTATTTTGGGCTCGAAATGGACCCGTGATACATGATTCTGAAAGTCTTTCCAAAATAGACTGAAGAGAGCCTGAAAAGAAACCACCAAATTTGGCCGTGTTGAGCATTTTTCTCGAAAATCAAGGTCACGTGATTTATCCGAACCAGATTCGGGTTCCGATAAATCACGTGATCTTGGAGTTAGGTTTATTTTTAGCCGTATAGAGCGCGAAGTGCGAGTTGCTTTTGTCATTCGCTGTTGGTTGCTCTTCTTGTTGGAAAATTATGTCCTACGAACATATGTACATACCGTATTTTCCAATTTGTACACAAATCTGCCAACAGATTTCATAAGAAGGGTTTCTGGGTGTTGATACGGACGAAAGAATCTCTCAGATTTTCGCGTCTTCGCTTCGCGGCGACAAATAATATCCGCAAAAAACAGCTAAATATTAGGGGCGCTAAAGACACCAAAAAGTTGTTATTAATTTGAAAAACTGCGGAGTAAATTAAGATCGTCGTTTGAAAGTTTGGTAGGAATGGGACAGTCATAAGGAACAGAACCCAATACAATTTCTTGATCAAGTTGTGTAAACAAATGCACGTGTTTGTTCTCTTTGCTTTTTTGGACTTTGAACCATATTCTGGTCTGCTAACATCAAAGACAACAACAAGTTGGCACGATCGATCTTGCTTGCATTCGTTCATCTTTGTCAACGACCTGCTCTCCAGGATAAAGTCGGCGCATGTGCACTGCAGTCAGAATCAGATACGTTGATGTTATTTTTATACACGGAAAAAATTTAGAAGTTGATCATGGATTCAGACCTTGTGCACAAAACATATGGGATTTGCTGAAATTTTTAAGAAAATCTGTAATTTTCCCCACTCCTAAATAAATTAGTGTTTTTCTATCAAATCTGCACTTAACTGGTGCTTGATAAGTAATTTTAAAGTCATGAGCAAGGGGTGCTGAATCCAAAAGTGTTGGGGAGGGGGAACTATGTAAATTTGCACCCCTCCCCCACTTTTTTGCCTCCCATATATGATGTAATTCATATTTTGTCGTGGTACTGTCGGAAAAAAAAACCAAAAACGTTCATGAAACTAATGCCACGGCAATGGCAATGTTATTACATTATATTACATGTATGTCTATACAAGCTGTTGCGTGAGGGCGGCGCCACCCCCCCCCCCCCCCCCCCCTCCCCCTCCCACCCCTCCCCCTCTCCCCCCGCCCCCCCACCCCTCCCCCTCTCCCCGCCCCCACCCTTCCCCCTCTCCCTCCCCACCCCTCCCCCTCTCCCCCCCCACTGAACGACACCGGAACGACCCGCTGTGGACCCCTACTTTTGAAGAGCTTGCTACGCCTATGCACCTCATGCACCAAAAATGCCTCTGGTGTTCATATGGAACGAGCAAATGCAGTAAAGTTGTTTTTAGGAAACACATACATGTATAGTGATCATGAAAAACAAAACAATAAAATTACAAATTATTCCATAATAATAACAATTATCTGTTTCTTTATTTGACAGGTCGAATGCACTCCCAGAATTTTGCCATGCATGATCAAGACGAAGAAGGGACTGAATATAACGGAAGGGAGGTATGAGCGACAGTTTTACTTTTGTGGACTAATATGTTTTAGCCAGAGCGATGTCTGGGTAACATCCATTTCTGACACACATTAACTAAGAAAGCATCGACTTATGGTGTTTAAAGTAGCCCAGATGTTTTCAAAGTAGCCAAGGGGTTGTCCAAAGTAATCAGAGGCTGTCCAAAGTAGCCCAGGTGGCGTTTAATTGAAGACACACGAATCTAACCACTGGTAAAATGACAGCGGTACCACACAAAATAACAGCGGTATCGCTTTCATTACCGGCGGTTAGATTTGTTTGTCTTCCCTAAAGTAGCCCAGTGGGTGTCCAAAGTAGACGAGGCGATGTCTAAAGTATCCCAGAGGGATGTCTAAAGTATCCCAGAGGGGTGTCCAAAGTAACAGAAAAGGTTTCCAAAGTAGCTCACGGGGTGTCCAAAGTAGCCCAGGGGGTGTCCAAAGCAGCACACAGGGTGTCCAAAGTACCCCAAGAGGTGTCCAAAGTAGCCAAGGGGGTTTCCAATGTAGCCCATTTTGGTGTCCAAAGTACATTGTAGCTCACAGGGTGTCCAGTGTAGCTCAGGAGGTGTCTAAAGATGCCTGGGGTGTCCAAAGTAACCTAAGCAGCTAAGGACACACCACACGAGATGTCGAAAAGTAGCTAAGGGAATGTTTCAAGTACCCCAGTTGATAGAGAAGTCTAGATGCAAAACAGTCCAAAGGGTTTGTTATTTACCTCATATGCACCTATATTCTAAAATATCCTAACACACAACTGGCTAAAACTATTGGCTGTAGTTGTAACATTAGCCTGATGTTAGCTACAGGGTTAATATATTTAACAAATTCTTTTGTTACTTTCAAAATGGTTATAATAGTAACCACTTGACGCCGGAATTATTTTTGGCAAAAAATACCACTTGTTTAAAGAAAACAAAATGGCAAATGTGATTGGCCAGAAGTTAAGACCAGGTCAAGTGCCACAATTACTGACTTTTGAGAGTCATTTCTGCATTTATTGTATGAATCTTATCACCAAAAGATTATACTTTGCAACACTCCGAGGTGGCCGCAATGAAGCGAGATTTGCTAAACTGACAGGCCGTCCACAGCTGTCAAATTCAAATTAAAAACACGGTGTATACAATTGAATGGTGGACAATAGGTTTACACGTCAACCTTGGAAGACGGTGACAAAGCTGGCATTTTAACTCGTCAACCACCCCTACATTGCCAAAATAACACATCCTCCTGCATCAAGTGGTTAATGTAAAACTTTATTTTTTAAATCAGAAGGCCCTGACTGATTCTTGATGTTTGATTCATTCTGTGAAATTTGAAAACACTGACAGTCAATGAAAATGCATCACCCTTATTTGTTTTGAAATAAATGTGCCTCGGCAATTTTGTGATGTATAATGCATTCAGCTGTATTCATTGAGTCTTGACACAATATAGTCTGAGTACTCGGACCAGTGAATTTCATGCTTCGATGACAACATTTATTAAAATATGTTTAAATCTTAAGGGTAATTCGTTTTCATTAACTGTCAGTATACATGTGCATCAATCATAGGCAAAAAAAAACCACATTAAAGCACGTGGCATTGTTTGTTTGTTTTTAAAGAAGTCAGTAGCCTTCCAACGGAAAGTTGTTGTAGCCAACATCATGGCATCGACGACAAGTGTTGCAGCTCACCCGGCCCCACACAGGTCATTCAGGTTGATGACCAAACAAACTTGCCTTTCTGAAAGCCCTTGACAACATTTTATTACTGTGCGAACCGTTAAAGTTGTTCAACCAGGTCTCCTTGGACCTGAAAGAATTCACTGAAACGGAACAGTGTTGATTCCAAAGTCATCCACAAGTTCTCTTTGTATTCAATAGACCCGTTTTGATCAACATTTCTGTTAAAATGTTTCTTTTGATTATACATACATGTAGTTGAAAGTCATAATTTTGCCTTTTTTTTCTTTAAACAAGTGGTATTTTTTTCCAAAAATAATTCCGGCGTCAAGAGGTTATTATTATAACCATTTTGAAAGTAACAAAATAATTTTTAAAATATATTAACACTGTAGCTAACATCAGGCTAATGTTACAACTACAGCCAATATAGTTTTAGCCAGTTGTGTGTTTGGATATTATAGAATATAGGTGCATATGAGATAAATTACAAACCCTTTGGACTGTTTTGCATCTAGACTTCTCTATCAACTGGGGTACTTGAAACATTCCCTTGGCTACTTTTCGACATCTCGTGATGTGTCCTTAGCTACTTTGGATAACCCCTAGGCTACTTTGGACACCCCTTTTGTCATTTGGGACATTATCTGGGCTACTTTGGACATCCATGGGCTACTTTGGACACCCCTTCTGTTAATTGGGACATCATCTGGGCTACTTTAGACTCCCCGTGAGCTACTTAAAGGGACACACCGGCTTACTGTTTACATAATGTAGCGATCTAGCATCTTTGACAATAATTTTTCGATGGTCGTTGTAAAAAATAATTATCAAAATCTTACGTAATTAACTAGAAACGTATAAAATTAACAAAAGAGACAAATGTTGAGGTGGCGTTCGATATGGGTCGACACGTGCTTAACCTCGTTTCCTTGACTCATCGCACCTTACATGATCCCTCAGGTCAGCGCTGACTCGAGGAAGCAACTCGAACGCAACGTTTTGGTGTCTTTAGCGCCCTAAATAGGCCTATGTTGTTTTTTCTTCGGATATTATTTATCGCCGCGAAGCGAAGATGCAAAAATCTGAGAGATTCTGTCGTTCGTATCAACACCCAGAAACCCTTCTTATAAAATCTGTTGGCAGATTTGTGTACAAATTGGAAAATACGGTATGTACATGTGTTCGTAAGACATTATTTTCCAACAAGAAGAGAAACCAACCGCGAATGACAAAAGCAACTCGCACTTCGCGCTGGTTTCTACGGCTGAAAATAAAACTAACTCAACGTGATTTATCAGAACCAGAATCTGGTTCGGATAAATAACGTGACCTTGATTTTTTGAGAAATGCAAAAAACGGCAAAATTTTGTGGGTTTTTTTTAGGTTCCCTTCAGTCTATTTCGGAAAGACTTTCAGAATCATGTATGGGTCTATTTCGAGCCTAAATTTGGGCTACTTTGGACACCTCGTGAGCTACTTTAGGCACCCTTGGGCTACATTTGACAACTCCTTGGCTACATTGGACACCTCATGGACTACTGTAGACACCCCCTGGGCTACCTTGGACACCCTTTCTGTTACTTTGGACACCCCCTGGGATACTTTGGACATCACCCCGTCTACTTTGGACACCTACTGGGCTACTCTGGGGAAGACACACGAATCTAACCGCCGGTAATGAAAGCGGTACCGCTGTTATTTTGAGTGGTACCGCTATTATTTTTAGTAGTACCGCTGTCATTACTAGCGGTTAGATTTGTGTGTCTTCCATTAATCACCGCCTGGGCTACTTTAGACAGCCTCTGATTACTTTGGACAACCCCTTGACTACTTTGAACATGTCACCTCTGGGCTACTTTAAACACTATGCATAAGTCAATACTTTCTTAGTTAATGTGTGTCAGAAATGCATACTACCCAGACACCGCTCTGGCTAAAACATTGGTCTACAAAAGTAAAACTGTCGCTCATACCTCTGTCCCGTTATATTCAGTCCCTTTTACGTCTTGGACATGCATGGCACAAATCCTGGGGGTGCATTCGACCTGTCAAATAAAGAAACAGATAATTGTTATTATGGAAGAATTTGTAATGTTATTGTTTTGTTTTTCATGATCACTATACATGTGTTTCTTAAAAACAACTTTACTGCATTTACTCGTTCCATATGTAGAGACACTAGAGGCAATTTGTTTGTCAACCTCACAGCTAGTTGACAAGTTTCCCTTTCAGCTCTTGTTATTTTTGGTGCATGAGGTGATTTTCCTATACTTGAAGACTTCTGCAATCTCCCACACTTATTGAGAATAGCGTCAATCTTTTCCTGAATTAAACTTCCATCAAGGATGTGCATTTCCAAAGTTG